>OX465290.1:50311365-50966365 GCA_949987695.1 Merzomyia westermanni
GGCGGAAGAAATACGATCGGTCGTATTGTACCGATTTGAGTTTAAACGAATAAAATTGGTCTCTTCATAGGACAAGCTAAAACATGTACCAATTGATCAGTCGTGATAAAGAGATTGAAACTGGAATGAGCTGCATCCCTATTTCCGACTCGTGCCGCATTCATTCTAGACTAAGCGCAGTTTTTGCAGGGCGCATACATGTTGCAGTCAGCGCAAACGACTACACTCATATGCACGCGAGGCCAACATATCCGCATGTCAGCTTCTGAGGCGTCCAATTGCATATTTGACTTTTGTTTATAAACGCATATGTACACTTGTTTGGGTGTGTGTGTTAAAAAGATTTGAGCAAGTATGTGGCATGTAGAGATGAACATTTTTTGGATATTAAAAATTCCGGGATTTTCGAGATCTGATTTTCCAAAACCGAAATTCCGGGGATATAGTCGGGATTTGGATGTTTGTTTCTATTTAATTGTTTGAGTTTAAAAAAGTGAGTAAATTGTTTGAGATGCTATATACCCTTATAATATATAGAAAACTAGCTTATATCTTTAGCTTTAACCTCAAGTTTCTAGAAAAATATACCAAATAAAATAACATTTATAATGTTTTTGTAGCCACTGGTGACGAACTCAGACTTAAATTAAAATATATAGGAAAGCATTGTACCTGATCAAAAGCCATTTTCAACAACTTTTAGATTTTTTTGTTTTTAAAATTTTTGTGTATCTATAAGCAAGTTGAGGTATTCGTAAGTTTTTTTCGTAAGCATATAGCGACTTATGAATAAAATAACAAAGTGAATTCTTTTTCAATATTTAAGAGTTTTTTGAAGCATTAAGTGTCAACTTATCGCTTGCAAGACAGAAACCAAAATGGTGGAGGCTTATAAGTTTTCTGCTAGCTTATTTTGTTGCCTTCAATTCAAGCACTTTTTTTTCGAAAAATTGTATCCAACATCGAAATGACGAACAAAAAATGCCCACAGATGAGTGGCAAAGTAAGTAAAATATTTATTAAGATTTTATTTTCAGTAGTTCAGTTTCTCTGGAGCATCCTACATATAACTGACCATGGATGAAACATGAGCTGGTGAGCTTGACTCCTGCATGAACGAACAACCCGATTTATATGGGACTTGCCAAGCCCCACTTCCCGTGTCCCCCATTTTTCCGGTGGTGTTTTTTATTAAAGTAATTTTATTATCTACCGAATTTCAGTGGTATAGAATGAATACTTAAAGAGCTAGGAAACATGAAAAGTTCGACTATTATGGAAGGTGCCACGCCTCTTTTCTCTTAACTCTCCCTTTACCGGAGTTTTTGAAGACTAACCTCATAGAACTCCTTACCAAATTAGAACAATTAAAGGGATATGAAAATTTTTATTTGTAAGTGAGGTGCCACGCCCCCCTTCTCTCCTGATCCCCTTAACATAATGAAATTAACCATCCATTTGTTTAAAACACAACTTGACTTATACCTGCATTCATACACACAAAATTCCAATTATAGTAACATATTTCCGATAATGAAAATTCCGTTTTCTAATAAAAATACCAGGATTTTCGACGATAAGAAACACGCCATCCAGCCACACCGGGATTGACATCCCTAGTAGCTTAGTAAGCAACAGCTATTCTTCATTTTTAGCATATTTCCATTTACTTGGATGTGTGTCCACTTTGTCGGTCATTGTTGGCTATGAGCTCCTTTGTGTCACTGCCCTCTGCACTCACTTCCGCCGTTCTACTTCACTGCCACTATGTTTTGCTCTACTTCATCTACGCAACCATTTCACTTTTCCGTTTCTCATATCGCTTGCGCTCCCTATGCACAACATTTCCCCTTACAACGCTTTATCTCTCCTCTACGGTCCATACACCCTCCACCTTCACTCTATTTGTGTAGTTGTCGCTTAGCTTTTGATTTCATTACATTTAGCTTTCTCTCTGCCAAATCTGACCATCAGCATACTTCCGTTGTGTGCTCGTAAGCTCGCTTTTGTTCCTCGATGTTATCCTGACCTCGCCTTTTATTATTTATCACATTGCATTTTGTCCTTGTTATATTGTACGACATGTTATTGTTGCAACTCAGAGCGTTGGCCAGTTCAATGGCTCGTTTGCTTGTTGGCTTGCCACTTGGTGTTGGTGCGTTGGTGTTCGGTTGAACTCTCGGATGTCGTTGGATCTAGTTGGCTTGCTTGGCATGTCTTCTGTGACATTTTGTACTCCACATACACACACATACATAGGCACTTGTCGTACTTACATATGTATTTACATATATCTTATGTCGCTTTAACACAGCGTCGCGGAAGTGAGTGAACGTTTCCCTTGTTGCTGTTGTTGTTGTGGGTGTGGTTGTGTTGTCCTGTCGGTTGACTGCTCTTTGCGGATTATGCTAGAGCGCTTACTCAGACATGCATGCAAAATTTGTTAAACGTAAATATGCATTTAAAATACAAATATTTATTTGTTGCTTTTGGTGGATTTGTTGGCTTGGCTCACTGCTACAGTTCACAACAACTAAATCCTTAACCGTAGCCACTGTCATTCATTCATTCATCGATGTGTATGTGTGTGTTTGTGTGAGTTTGCCTTAACTAGTAGTCTTAGTTATTTAATATTTTCTCTCTTATAAATTTTTATAACATGTTGTACTTATGTTGAATAGTATAAAGCTTTGCAATTTTGAAAATTACAGTCAACTGTCATTGGAAGTCTGTTATTGACTAAACGTTTGTAAATTTAAAATCCGAGTTCTCGCCTGCTTGATTTCTCTGAGGTATTGAAGAGAATCAATTGAATTAATTTGAGTAGGAAAATAAAAATTGAAGCATACATAAGTAAGCGTACCGTAACATAACATAAAATAACAGAAAATATAATCATTTTACAAAACCAAAATTACATTAGATCAAAGTTATGATATAAAATAAAGCAGAAAACATAACACAACATACCTTAGCATAGCTGAGCATAACTCGGCATAACATAGCATCTCATAAATAATATAATATAACAGAAAATATTGCACGATAATATAACGCAGCACAACGTAATAAAATATAAAAATAACATAACATAGCACAAAACCGCATAACGTTACATAATACAAGCAATAATGTATGTAGTTCAAGAAAGTTTGTCATTACTCAAAACTACATAACATAGCACAAGAAAGTATAACATTGCATTACAAACATTATAAATGACATAACCAAACATAACACAACATGAAATAAAATATTAAAAAATACCGTCACACTAAAGTAGAATAAATAGCAAAACATCGCATTATACAACATAAACTAATAAAGCATTAAAAAACATAGCTAAACCGTCAGAATGCACAACGCGTTACGTAACACAACGTAATAAAACATAAAAATAACACAACAGAGCATAGCATTACATAAAAAAACATAAAAAAATTTTGTTTGAAATAGTTTAGTCACTAATCAAAACAATAAAACAAAGCATAACTTAACACAATAAAACTCTACAATTTGACATAGCCGACCATAACATAGCATACAATCAAATAACATAAAATATTGTCACACAATATAAGAAACAGGTTATGTTAGAAAAAGAAGCATACAATAATATTACACAGCATAATTAAAAATATCATAACGTGGCATAGCATAGAATAACGAAAAATATTATATCATAGTATAATATAACTTAAAACATGGGGACATAAAGCGACATGGCATAACATAACACAACGCTTTATAACATAAAAATAAAGGAACAAAGTATGTACAATACAGCATAATCTTACATAACAAGACATCTTGAATGTTGCTCAACATAGCTTAATATTCAGCTAAGACATAACACAACCGAGCATAACATAACATTATAAGACATAATTGACATACTAAACCACAACACAATATAAAATCAATTGACAAAAAATTCCATCACAAAAAAAAAATTTGGATAATATAAGATATAAGTTATGTTATAAAAGGAACCAAGAAATAATAAAACATTACATAAATTAACATATCATAAAATAACATAGAATAATAAAACATACCATGCACAACATTCTAAATTGCATAGCGTGACACAAAACAACATAGCATTGCATGTCAAGACATAAAAGCAGCATCTATCTTTACTTAAGGCCCCTCCAGGCATATTTAGCTTGAACAGTCTTGGCCACACATGTTCGCGATGCTTTTGGTTGCATTTTGTTTTTGTAAACCCTGTTTGTAGGTAGCAGCAATGAAGTTTACATATTTGCTCATATTTGAAATTGCTTGTTTATGTCTCCAACAAAGCAACTTTTCGTGCTCTCAGGAGAGCCGCTGACACTGGGCAGCGTAGCCAGTGATCAATGAAATAAAAACAACTAAAGCAAAAATGCACGACATATTTACTCACACAACAGCGGCTCTATAGTGTGAATAAGTGAATGTGTAGTGGTGTGACTTTTATGTTAAATTTTTTATATTAAAATGATTTAAAAAATTTTTTTTTTACGGATGAAAGTACACCTCAAAATTTCCTATCTATACATACATAATTTGTATACCTTAGAATTATAGTTTACCAGAAAACGGTTCCACATTGCATTCATCTTGTCTATTTATATATAAGATTTTTGATTTTTTCCAATGGCAATACAGTAATTGCGGAGTTTTAAAAACATTTCAAATAATCATTATTGATTGAAAGAGCTTTCCAGTCCATTTATTACTCAATGGAAATTTAATAGGTCTGGTTTATACTTAAATATAGTTGCCAAAGACATTTTGGAAGAAAGAACCACAACCCTAAATTTCAATTTCTGTCAGTAACAATTCTCCCAAAGAGCTTTAAAATAAGGCCTTGAAAATATATTTAAATTCAGTCTCACAACAAAACTAACAAAGACTAGCGCAACCTTTTCCTAACAAAATCATTTATGGCTTTATATTTTTATATCCACTCAAAGCTCTTCCCAAAAAATTGCCTGAATATTGATAAACATTTCCCAAGAAAGTATTTACCAACAAATCAGACTATAATCAGACAAACAACAAAATGCGCGCATAAAACATACAAACAGAAATGTAATAGCTCATGTAAGAAAAAAATTCCCAAATAAAATAAGCCGGAAAATAAATAAAAAAAAAAAAACAAAATCAAGATAGACAAAAACAAATATTTTATAACAAACAAATACTGCACGAGCAAGCGGTTTTAAGCAACAATAATGCCACTGGAATAAGAAGAAGAAACCAAAAAACAATTCAACTGGAAAAATGACAAGCAACAAAGTGAGGTAATCAAGTGAAAATACATTTAGTAGGAGGAAGGGGATAAAAGGGAACGGTAGATACATACGAGGTGTCTTCAAAAAGTATCGCGAATTTTCTGTTTTTTCCTAAATTATTTATTTATTCATGAATATCTATTTTGTCCCCTTCAAAGTAATCCCCATGAGACATTATACACTTGTGCCAACGGTTTTTCCAATCTTCGAAGCACTTCAAAAAATCATTTTTTTGTATCTTGTTCAGCTCCCCCTTCGATGCCGTCTTTATCTCGTCAAGAGAAGCGTAACGTCGTCCTTTCATGGGCCTCTTCAGTTTAGGGAACAAGAAAAAGTCACAGGGGGCCACATCTGGGGAATACGGTGGCTGCGGCATCATTAGTGTGTTGTTTTTGGCCAAAAAGTTGCGCACAAGCAACGATGCGTGAGCAGGGGCGTTATCGTGGGGCAAAAGCCAATTTTGGTTCTTCCACAAATCCGGGCGTTTCTGGCGGATTGCTTCGCGCAAATTGCGCATAACTTGCAGGTAATATTCCTTATTGAGCGTTCTTCCCTGTGGCAGGAACTCATGATGCACCACGCCCCTGCAATCGAAGAAAACTGTCAGCAAAACTTTCACATTCGACCGAACTTGGCGCGCTTTTTTCGGTCTTGGTTCGTGCGGCCGCTTCCATTGAGATGATTGAGCTTTGGTTTCCACGTCATAACCATAAACCCACGATTCGTCACCAGTTATGACCCTCTGGAGCAAATTTGGGTCGTCGCGGACAGAGTTTAACATCGCATTAGCAATGTTCATGCGATGCTGTTTTTGGTCACAATTGAGCAATTTTGGTAAAGAAATAGGTAAAAAGCGAAGACGATCCAAAACACGTGCAAGAAAAGCAGCTGTCAACAATTAACTGAACATTCAAAATGGCCGAGCTTGTCGGCATAAGTGAGAGACATGAGTACCAACATAACGCCACAAAAAATTCGAAATTCGAATATACGTAACCAGCGAAAATTCAAAACTCGCGATACTTTTTGAACACACCTCGTAAGTAGATACATATGTAGGTTGGAATATCTGTTAGATTTGCGAAATATCAACGAAGCGTAGAAATATAATACAGTTATGATTTGTTATTGCTTTATATTGCTAACTACATACAAACATACATTTACTCAGCAAAGCAGAACATACTTGCACGTATATAGGGTAAGAGTAGGTATTTCAGCAGAAAAGGTAGATGGTTCCTTGGATTATATTTGTACACATTTCCAAGCCGCCCAAAATTTTACTGTTTTGTTTGTTTATCCAATTTTGTTTTTACTTATTGTAAAGGTCTCATTACAGTCATCATCATGGGCAGCTTGACAATGCTTAACATGGAACAAATTCATGGGCTCCTTGTTCGTACTCACAATAACTTGGGTAAGTATTCAGATATCTCAACAAAAATCGATACATCTGTTTGTTGGCACCCAAAATGGGCCTAAATAAAATACCGACATTTTGAATGTGAATTGGCTATGCGGCTTACGGGCTCATTATGTGAAACGCAGCGCGACGTAAGTATTCACATGTGATCCTTTGAAGAAAAATTCTCATTGTAAAAAAAGCGTTCACTCCCTTCAGTGACTATCGTTGTTGTTATGATTACATATAAATATATATTGTGTCGTCCTCAAAAAATTGTTTAATAATTAATTGTCAGTAGCTGCACCATTTTAATGATTAGTTAATTAAAAAAAATGTATTTATAATTGCATGATTAATATAAAATTTTCAAGTATTCATGAAACGAGCTCAAGGCCAAAAATAATGATTTTTCACTTTTTGCATTTTATGCAAATTATTATTATTTTTATTTTTTTTTTAATAATAATTTTTTAATTAATTATTAAAAGTTGTTAATTTGAATAGATTAGGAAAAATGTTCTAAATATTTTTGATTATTTTAAATGCCGTTTAATTCCGTTTTTGAAATGATTGTTTGATTAATGTCAATTAACTTGGATTAATTTTAATTATGTGACTTATATGATTAACGTAATTAAATGATTATTTTTTATTAATTTTATTTATTTCTTGCATTTTTCAAAGTAACAAAACATTTAACAAGATAAAAGAAAACAGTGCAACGCAACTTAATTGTGAACAGGATAATTCCAGTAATATTAAGGAAATATATTTAGATCAGAAAAAATTACAATATTTGCAGAATTCAGTTTGTAGCACAGTCACTAAAGAAATAATTACATTTAATTACATTCTAAAATTATATTATTGATGCTAATAATTTAAACTAATAAAATAAATGAAAGTAGCTATTAAAAAATTGAGAATACTCAAATAATTAAATTTAGTTAACTATTTATTTAATGACTTTTAATTGATTGATTAATTTGATTAACTTCAATTGTTCGATTACTTTTATTTACTTGATTGTTTCTAACAAAAAATAATGGGTAATTTTTTCAATTATTATTTTTGATTATTTTTTTATGACCATTATGATATTTTTTTAATTAATTTATTAAATAATTCTGATTAAGACCCACAAAATTAATTAATCTTACAATTAAAAATAGCGAAAGATTTAAAGAGAATTTAACAGGTCTGCATACTTTTAGGCACATATTATTTTCAATATAAAATCAATAAATCTGTGACAATAAAGGTAAAAACTATAGTAACTCTTAAGTTTTTCGTATAGTGGTTTGAAAGTTTAAATTGTAGTGTAAATGTATGGACTGATATATAGTTTTTAGTTCACAAAATTTTAAATTTTTGAGCAAAAGGTGTAAAAAGTTGTTTACTAAGAGATTTGTGTACAGAGAACAAAATGCTAGTAATATCAAATTTTCGTTCTAGTTTGGGTTTTGCCGTTTACTGCCGTGATTAATCCCTTTAGCATTTAGCGTTGCATATTTAATTTGTACCATATTTATTGGAGTTAGAAAGAATCTCAGACTGTATCCGTTTGCGTAGATAGAGGACTAGGACATGCTCAAACAAATGTAAACAGTTCACCCCATATAAAGTGATCAGAACTGACAAAAGTCGTTTGCTCTCTTGCGTCTCATCCTGGACTGATCCTCAAATAATCGCATTCTTCACAGCGCAATAAGAGTTTCACCACGGTTAGCCATGGCTGGTAGGGTATTAAATATAAAGTTATAACAATAAAAATAATACAAAAGAATAAGAGCAAAAATAGAGAATTTCTTATCTAGAACAAAAATACAAATATAAAAACATTGCTACAATTTAGATTTAGACAGTAAAAAAACGAACATGAATTGTTATTGACGCAAATGATCAGTATACTGTTTAACATTTGACTAAATTAAAAATTAAATTAACTAATGAACATTGAAATAAATAAACGAAAACCGTCTTAAAACTAAAAAATACAACAAAATTTTGATTAAAGGTTCAGTTTTAATTATATACTTGAAATGTATGATCACTACAAATGTTCAGTGTTACTCAATATTTGATTAGAGAAGCTATGTAATTTCAGTTGTAGTGTGAACATAGTTTTACCCATTTTTCCGCATTTCATAATGAAGTTCTTCTAATCTTTTTAATTAAGAAAAAAAATGGCCATGACTATAAATGAGCTCAAGGCCATTAATAATAATTTTTCTTTTTATTTATGAAAATTATTATTATTTTTTATTTCTTTTTTTGTAATAATTAATAATTATTCAATAATAAGGCCAATAATAATGATTTTTCTATTTATTTACGAAACTTATTATTTTTTTTTTAAATTTTTTTAAATTATTAAACAATAATTATTATTCCATTACACTGCTTTACAAAATTAAACTTTTTGCATTACCCTGGATCACCACTATTTTAAATTAACTAATGAACATTGAAATAAATAAACGGAGACCGTCTTAAAACTAAAAAATACAACAAATTTTTCATTAAAGTTTCAGTTTTAATTATATACTTGAAATGTATAATCACTACAAATGTTCAGTGTTACTCAATATTTGGTTAGAGAAACTATGTAGTTTCAGTTGTAGTGTGAACATAGTTTTACCCATTTTTCCATATTTCATTATGAAGTTCTTCTAATCTTTTTAATTCAAAAAAAATTACCATGACTATAAATGAGCTCAAGGCCATTATTAATAATTTTTCTTTTTATTTATGAAAATTATTATTATTTTTTATTTCTTTTTTTGTAATAATTAATAATTATTCAATAATAAGGCCAATAATAATGATTTTTCTATTTATTTACGAAACTTATTATTTTTTTTTTAATTTTTTTTAATTATTAAAGAATAATTATTATTCCATTACACTGCTTTACAAAATTAAACTTTTTGCATTACAATGGATCACCACTATTTTTTTTTTATTTGCTATAGTCCCCTAATTATAAAAATGGCCGAAATTGAAAATTCTATGGATACGTTTTTGTTTTTTTTTTGTTTTCTAAAATTTGCCTTTTTTGAAAAGGGAGATCCATTGATTTTATCATATCTCTGGAACGGCTTGTCCGATTTTGTTGGAGAAAACAGCATATAATAAAGAAATCGATTTTCTGTATTAAAAGTTTCCATTTTTTTATCTTCTTTAATTCGTAAAAAATCGAAAGAGACAAAAACTTACAACTTTTATTAGATGATCGTAAAACTGTGAACATTCCAAATAAGGTAAGCTTTATTTCATGAAAATCCATGGATAAACGGTAATATTACTAACAATTCAGTGAATGAAGGGAAAATAAGTATTTTTAATATTTTTGTTTATTTAGCTATTTATTAAAGAAATTCTACAAAATTTAGTACTTGAAATATTTAAAAATTGTTTCTACTTTTTGCTTGTCTACTGTTATTTTCTGAATTTGATTCTCGTATAAGAAACCAATTATAAAATGATAACGCTCCTCCATTGACTTAAGTTGTTGGTGAAATCGTTCCCCATGCTCGTCACTGACATCACCAAGATTTGAAGGAAAAAAATCAAAATGGGAGTGTAAGAAATGCATTTTTAGAGACATGTTTGCACCTGAAATTATATGTATATGTAATTTAGAGGTTACAATTATGATGAATATATGTACAAAAATCATATCATATTCCTACGTACCGATTGTCGAATAGTTGGTCAGTAAATCAGAAATGATTTCCTTATAATTTGGACCCCGATTATTTCCTAAAAAGTTTGAAACAATCAGCCTAAATGAGTTCCAAGCAGCCTCTTCATCGGGTGATAGTAACGTCTCGAATGTTGAGCTCTGCAGTAGTTTTCGGATTTGTGGACCATCAAAAACACCTTCAGAAATTTTTGAAGCGGATAGTTTTGGAAATATTGTTTGAATATAATCGAATGCTTTTTCATTTTTGTTTAGCACTTTAACAAAATTCTTGACTAATCCAAGCTTGATGTGTAATGGTGGAAAAATCACATTCTCCTTTTTTTTATTAGAGCAGCATATTTTATATTGTGTGTGCCTACTTCGTGATTGGTTCTTGCTGGCCAGTCCTTCCTTACATAATGTGCGCTTCGATCTCGGCTATCCCAAAGGCAAAGAAAACAACAATGTTTTGTGTAACCACCTTGTAGTCCACTTAGTAAAGCTACCACTTTCAAGGGGTTTTCAATAAAACTTCATTTGCTATGGGAAATGGCCTGTGCAGGCTGGGATGTTCAGTAGGTAGGTATAACAGTTTCTATGACGGAGTGATAATTTGATTTTTTTTGTTTTTATGATTTAAGCATTCTAAGAACATCGCAAGAAATGCCTCAAGGAAAAAGTTGTATATATTTGATAACAAATATATATGACCATACTACTTTCTTCGGAAAACCCGCGTTGGCAACTTAAATTTTCCATACAGTATGAGGCATTTTTTCTTATGATCTGCGTTTTGCCTTAAGAAAAATTGACGGGGAAAAATTTCTTGAGTGTCATTATGGAGTTTTTTCATTTCTGGCGATGCCCGTAATAAGTGCATTTTCACGAAATAAGGTTTCAATTATTTATAATGTTTACAGTTTTAAGGTCGTGAAATAAAAATGGTAAGTTTTTAAAACCTTCAATTTTTTATGAATTTTTGAAAAATAAAAAAATGTTCGATTTTGCATTTTTTTATATTTTTATGTGAATAACTCCACAACCGTCGATCATATAAAATAATTTTCTTATCAAGACTTGAAGAAAATTTTGCGATGAATCCACTGGGGTTTCTCTGAATGAATTTGGATAAGTAGTTTCCAAGCTATGATAAAATAAATGGAAAGACCTCTGTGAAAATTCGTGATTTTAGAAAAAGAAAAAAAAAATCGTATCCATAGAATTTAAAATTTTGGGTGTTTTTGTACTTAGGGGGCCATAATACATCGAAATTAATTAGTTAGACTTCAAAGTAATTTCTCTTGTTGACTAGTGTTATTTATGAAAATTATTATTGTTTTTTTTAATAGTTAATAATTATTTAATTTAATAATAATTTAATAATTATTAAAAAAAAATAAAAAACCATAATAATTTTCACAAATAAATAGAAAAACTACTATTATTGGTCTTGAGCTCGTTTGTAGTCATGGTACTTTGCAAATGTAGAGACCGTAAAAACAACAATATACAAAATAAATAAAAAAAAAATTTTTCCATTAATAAAATGATTCTAAAAAGTCCATAATTAAACCAATTATCGATTCAAGTAAAAGTCGATTATTTACGCACAACCCTCAATATACTTTAATTGTTTCTATAGATCCCCTTCCAGTACAAAATGCTATCACAAATTTAATTGCTATATTTATGCAAATATTGACCAAGTTTGAATACATTTATATGTAACAAATTTGTAACAATCTGATAAGGAGCTACTGAAGCGAAACCTTAGCAAAAAGAACAAGCTTTGGCTGCCCAGTTGGCCAATACAAAGATACGACAAATTTTTAAGCCTTTTGTGTTTGAACTTACGAAAACTAAAAACAAAAACTCTAGTAGACTCAGAGAAGAAAGGATTAAATAGAAAACCAAAATCCCTATATCCGACATTCAAGCTCAAATAAGCACAGTGCCTACATAAGAGAGCTTGTGTGGTCAATATTTCTATGTAAAGTTAAGCATGTGCACTCACACAGATGCGCAAATTTAAATAAAACTATTAAAGTGAAAATGCTTTTGAACCATGTAGACAAGCCAATCAGTTGTAAACTACTTCAAAGCTATGGTGTGTTTCATAACAATAGTACTTTCACAATTTATCTTTCAATTTATCTACTTCAATTTGCTCAAACTGAATGGGACTTCATCGAGTCTCTCTTCTGAAATCAAAAAAGGATCTGGCAGTGTGCTACATGGGCAAGACAGCCATCGGGAAGTGCTAGCGTCTATCGCGGTATGCTCTTCACGATAAGTTCAACATAGTAATAAGACCGATACTAACGTATGGAGTCTAGTGGACGTCGCTGGCTAAAAAAGGAAATCAAGAGAAAGTTCAGCGCAAGCAGTGCTTAAACGTAATTTTCACCTTTTGTCGCTACATGTGCTCGTTCAGAGCTCGGCCGCAAGAGAAGCTCTTAGAGTCAGAGAAACAAAAACATGGAAGTCTGCCATCAATGGGTATGGAAAGTTATTAGATGACAAAGAAAATAAATGACATTAAAACTGACTTAACAGACGATGCGAACTATATTAAGTTAGCTATTGATATCCACACAAGGTGGAGCATCCTTCAGGGAAGGAATAAGAGAAAGGTTTAGTCCTTGGTAAAGACGTTAGAATCTAGAGGGATGGCTCAAAAATGGAACATTGAATGTGACTGGGCTATACGCTTAATATTTTAAAGCCAGGCAGTGGACAAATTTACTAATGCAATATCTTCCAAGCGGAGATTTTTGATATAGAAAGGGCAACTAGATTACTGCTTAAGAGTATAATACCAGCAACCAATGTGACGATATTCGTTGACGGCCAAGCTGCCTTAAAGGTATTTAACAAAACAGGATACATTTGATATCTTTCTTTAGAGGATCTGGGTCATCTTCCACTGCTGAGTTCCCGCACACACCAATATCGAAGAGGAAAAATCGCAGCTGAGATGCCTAGCAGGACTCCGAAGTTGGTATTCACGAGGCGGACAACTCAGTGCGACCAACATTCTGAAATCTTCTAAGGAGGATCGCAGAATAACAAATTTACTATAGACTAACCAGGATAATTGTGAAATCAATAAGTCTTTGTTTAGTTAGAAAAAGAGCTAGCTTACTTCTCGAACAAGACAAATCTGGCGATGAGAGTACTTTAAGGTGTGATCCGTTACTTCGAAAATGGCGTATACCAAGAAGTTACCTATGCAGAAGTTGTCAGATGAGGAGTAAAAGAAGCCGATCAAACACTTTCTTTGTCGATATTCAGGACTACAGACAAGGAGTCTAAGATTTCTCAGCGCATGCTTTTTCGACAGACAGGCAGAGATGAGGAAGTAATTTTTTCACTTCTGCTTAAGTTCATATGGGAAAGTAAGTGGCTTAAAAATTAGTAAGTGAAAAAATGAGAGCAATCACAAAGGACATAATTTCCGCAGAGTGAAAAGGTGGGATACTCCATGCGCTCTCTTCACCTAACCTTGGTTAATCTAAGACAAGGTAATCGGGGAATATCTATTAAACATTTCGGTCGACTATATTCAGCAGCGTAGGCTGCAAGTTTAAGCATACAAAAACACATACACTCCAAATGGGAGAGGTCAAAGGCTTGAACTCTGGCGCCGTAACAATAAAATTGGAAAAATAAGATCTGCTGAGAATCTTCCAGCTCTGGGCACTCAAGTATTTTACAAAAATAAAAAATTTTGTTGGTGGACTTTTTTGTACTCGTTTTAGATAAGTTAGAAAACTCTAGTTGTTAACTTATATTGTTTTGGAACAATCTTTTATTTCGCTAAAGGGTATAAAGTTATATTTGCCTCGGCATGCATGCTTCTACGTCTCTTAGTATGCTTTGTGAAGAGCATGTACGCCTGAGTGCATTGTTTATTAAACCATTGGGAGTCGTAAGAAAACTATAACAAGCCACAGACAAATTAGTGTGAGAAGGATATTTGCTTGGCGCACCAAGGGCACACAAGAAGGTTACCTCACCACCGCTGAGCTACACCGAAAAGTTGAGTAGAGTGCAAGAGAGATGTAAGGCGATTACGTCAGAAGGCATATTAGGTCATCTGAGGACAGACATATTGGGTTTTAATTCCGTCACTTGACTACCAGGTTTTTGAATGCACGAAATCTCTCTTATCTTGAAATCTTCCGTCGATCTAAAGCTGCTAGCAGTCATGTATTTTACGCTAACGTCTCCCTTATTTAAAGTGGTATCTTTCTTTCGACTGTAGGCAGTGAGCGTTATATGCCAAAGCAGATAAAATTCAGCAGCGCACGAGTTTTTTCTCCTGGCTACCTGGAACATTTAGTGTTGTAAGGAGGTTTTTTATAAGACTCTTGTATCTCTTTTTTATTCAAAGTAATTTTAACGTAATTCCAAAGACAGCCAAAAAGCTATCAATTGAGTTGAAACAAAAAACCCTAAGTATTTATTTTGGAAGCCTTTTGCTGCAAGAAATCCGAGAATTTTATTTCTTTTATTAAATGAACCGCCAACCAGCTAAGAGTTAGGATTGTGTATTGCCTCGAAACTGGAACTGCTTTTCCAGTCTAACAACCACACCACATCACACTCATTTTGTAGCCTCGGGGCAGTTACTAGTCAAAACATGGTTCGGGCGACTTCATCTCACCACATTGAACCCCCTTTAGTAGCCCAATCGTACATATTCCTCCTGTAAGAAATTCACTGGAGCAACAGTGAAGCAGAATACTGATAGTGCGTGATGAAGATAGTCATATGGGAAGATCGTAATTGTGGATCTAGTTAATAAGAAGCACTTCTACCCACGTCCAAATAAAATTTTTAAGACGGAGCAAGTCTAATATAAGTGCCCATACATAGAGGTTAGTATCAATTTGTGTTGCAGCAATCCACATCCAACTCGAACCAAAAGTACTGCTGTCCTTCCGTTTTAGTGGTGGCCTCCCTCTTCCTCTGCTTTCTTCTTTGGTAATCGCCGTCGCCAATACGTACAGGTTAACAAATCTTTGAGTGATGAACCTTTTTTCTCGAATACCCCTAAAGACGCATCATCAGATGTTGCCAGATTCCAAGCTCCTGCATAGAGCTGGGTACAATATTCGCTTTATGAACGATAAAACCATATCTCAAATTCATAAATTCCTTATGGAACAAATAAAAAAAAAAATAGTTCAGTTCTATAACGAGTTGCTACAGAAATAACGTTTTAGCACAGGTAATAATGATGATTATAACTAACATACATTTTCCACAAAACCAATTATTATTAAACAAGAAAAGAAGTCCAAGTTCGGGTGGAACCGAACATTATATACCTAGTAGTGATCTATTATGTCATCCCAATTTACGTAGGTCTATTTCAATACTTTCAGTTCGTATTTGCGTTCAAACAGACAGACGTATCGGGAGACGGACACACCGACATCGAATCAGCTCATCCTCCTGATCATTTCAGTATACTTTTTGATGGGACTATCTCTTTTTCTTCTCATACGTACAAACATTTCATGTTCATCAAAGGTATGAAAATCAAAAAAGATTTACAACTTCGCTTTTGCAGTGGGGTAATAACTACTTGACCGGATATTTTACTTTTCATCCTGAACGTTTTGATATACATTAATAAATATATATCTCGATTCGTTTATGCCGAATAACGTAATATACCTTGTGTGCGTAGCACTACTAGGTATAAAAAAGGGTGTCTTTCATAGGCGACAAAGAACTCAACCGATCTTTATGATATTTTCACAATATACGAGTATACTTCGGTTCACTGGGTACAGCATAGACAATATATAGTTTTGTGAAAGTAGGCGGAGCCACGCCCCCAGGCTATATAAAGTTTCAATTCGTCATAACTCCGAATGTTTTTGGTATAAATTAATGAGATTTGGATATACTCGTATGTGTCACTTAGTCAATATCTACATAATTTTTCAAAAGTGGGCGGTGCCACGCCCACATATTTTGTGTTTTTTTTTGCTCTCGAACTTTCACGATAGGTTCACGAGTTCGCTGCGCACGACACAGTCTCTATATAGCTTTTGGAAAAGCCCCCAGGTTATATAAAGCTGCAGTTCTGTATAGCTAGGAGTTTATTTGGTTCAAGTTAATGACATTTTATACGAGTATATAGATGTGTTCAATGTATCAAAATGTCAAAACAACGCCTACCGGGTTTGCTCTCTCTCTCTCTATGGCGCGATATACAACAGGTATATCATCATAAACCTCCTAAGAGATTTTTGCGCCAAGCTTCTCTTCCAATTTGTGGTGTGCCGATTTGAAGTTTCCCTACAAATTGGTGGGACCTACAGTTTTTTTGCCGACTCCGAACGGCATCTACAAAGGAGACGAATTTTTGCTGAGAAGCCTGTCATGGCAGAAATACACTCGGAGAGTTTGCCAAACCACTGCCGAGGGGCGACCCCGTTTTGAAAAACTTTTTTCAAATCACTTTTGATGTTACCTGTACCAGGGCTCGAACCATGGACCTTCGGTGTGGTAGGCCGGCAACACTACCTTCACACCACGGCGGCCGCCTACCGGGTTTGCTAGTATATTATAAAATGGCGAAAGCAAACAACGAATTTCAGCATTCTTTTGTAAAACTGAGAGACTAATTTGCGTTCCAATAGACAGAGGGACAGACAGACAGACGGAAGGAGAGACGGGCATGGCTAAATCGACTCCGCTCATCATGCTGATCATTTTAGTGAACTTTTCTCATTTTGTTCTCATACTTACATACATTCAATGTTTATTAAAGGTATGAAAATCAAAAAAGATATATAACTTCGCTATTCAAGATTGAATTATAAGCGATTGGCTTTGAAAATAGCAGAAATTTTATGCTGAAAAGTGGGCGGCGCCACGCCTACTTCTTCAAAATTGACATAATTTTTTTGCGGCCGAGTTTTTCTTAAAACGCTTATTATGTGTGCAAAATTTTGATTGATATAACTTTCTTAGTTGCAGAAATATCGCTTGTTAAATTTTACAAAACAATTTTTCAGAACTATGTTAAAAAGCTGGGCGTGGACATTAACCGATTTCGCCCATTTTTACAGCAAACAGTAACCTTTATATATAGAGCTTTATTCCCAAATTTCGTTTCGTCAAATCAATTTTTGACGGAGTTATGGCATAAACAGTTTTGTGGAATAGTCCACTATAAAAAAGGCGGGGCCACGCCCATTTTCAAAAATTTTAAGTTTTTGGATTTTTTTTTTACGGAAACTTTAAAAGTGAAATATAAATGATGTAAAGCTATTTTAGGCAAAGTTATTGCCTATTTAATATATCTACGATCCTCTTCAAAATCTTTCATATAAAAGTGGGCGTAGACCTTAACCGATCCCGCCCCTTTTTTCCTGGAACATTCCTGAAAATCTGCGTGCTAAATTTCGTTTCGATGTCTTGAACGGTTTTTGATTTAAGATTAATATCATTTCTAAATTTGACTTAATCAAAAGTGGGCGGTGCCATGCCCATTTTCAAACATTTCTTGAAAAATTTATTTCATGCCACAATCTCAATGTATTCACCAAATTTTATCCTTATAGGTGTATTATGTACTGAGTAATCACTTTTTTTGTGTTTTCGAAAATATTCTATATATAAAAAGTGGGCGTGGCTATCATCCGATTTCGCCCATTTGGGAGATGAGTGCCAAGAAACCCGCATACCACATTTCATTAAGATATCTCAAAATTTACTCAAGTTATCGTGTTCACAGACGGACGGTCGGACGGACATGGCGTAATCAATTTCTCTTTTCGTCCTGAACATTTTGATACATACAAGTCAATATCTATCTCGATCCGTTTATGCCGTTACGTACTGCCATTAGGCGACTAAAGTTAATATACCTTGTGTCCGTAGCACTACTAGGTATACAAATATCCACTCTATTTTTAATTAAGTTGCTCTGAAAACGAAAAATTCAATTAAATACGTAGAGGTTGTGCAAATATTATTGCTATGGCACATATCTAATACAACTTTCATATTAAAATACATATTTACATAATCCAAACTTTTTTAGTTTGCACAGCTACAACATGACAACATATGTACACACAGGGTGGCTGATGAATTTTGCTACATTAAGAAACTCAAATAATTTTTTTTTCAGTGTATGGAACTCATTTTTCTTTTATTCATGTTAAAGCTCATTATATTTTATTAAATATAGCTTAATTAGTTTTAAAAATAATGGAATTTAAATGCCGCCCTTTCCGTCGATGCATGTGCGGCATCCTACCAAAAAGTTGTTCATTACTGCTTGGAGAGTTGAGACAGGAATAGCCGCAATTGTTTCTCGAATGGATTGCCTTAGTTCATTCAAATTTGTTGGTTTTGCTTTGAAGACTTCCTGTTTGCAATAACCCCACAAGAAAAAGTCAGGTGCAGTAAGGTCAGGCGACCTGGGTGGCCAACGGAATGTGGAGTTTCTGGATATCAGCTTATTGGGAAATTTTCGTCGCAATTCTGTCATAACAGGTTGGGCTATATGAGGAGCTGCACCATCTTGCTGAAACCACACAGAGTTGAAAGAAGTTCTCATTCGGCGTAATTCTGGATAGAAAAACTCTCTCAACATGCTCAAGTAACGGTCTCCAGTAACCGTAACGGTGTGACCGTTTTCTTCGAAGAAGTAGGGCCCGACAATGCAGCGTGATGAAACTGCACACCACACTGTGACACGAAGTGGATGCAATTCCGTCTCATGGAGTATCTGTGGGTTGGAAGCACTCCATATTCGACACTTTTGTTTGTTTATGTTGCCGTTTAAATCGAAATGGGCCTCGTCAGACATGAAAAGACAGTTCAACATGTTTCCATCCTCTTCCACCATTTGAAGCCTCTTCTGGCAAAATTCCAAGCGAATCGGCAAGTCTGCAGCGTTCAGTTTGTTGGCCATTTGAATTTTATATGGGAATAAGTCAAAATCTTTGTGCATAATTGACTGTAATGACTGTCTGCTTACACCCATTTGAGCAGATAAGCTTCTTGTCGAAACACGTGGATTGTGCAAAATTGTTTACAAGTCTTATTATGGTCCATCTGCTCGGAGGATTGCCGCCAATCGTGCGCCTATACTCTCTTTGAACCGAAACTACGGACTCCAGTGCGTGATAGCGGCGGACAATCCAAATTCTTGTTTCAGTGTCCCAGTTATCCATTTTTGTTAAATGTAAAAGTCAATCTGCAAAATAAAAAAAAAATTTACCAGATTCATTAAATAGAAAAAAAGTTATTTAATTTCTTTTTGGTACCGGCTTTCATTAGCCACCCTGTACATACATAATTCACTTATTGGTGAACTACTTATTCATTACAACTAATTCTCTGTTTGTAATTATTCCGTGACCAGATATAGTTTTAATTATGCACGCAATATGTAAACAAGAATATTACTTTCGTGTATTATGAAATATTCATAAATTCGTATATATGTATAATAGATTGCCCGTAAATTTTTTTTTTTCGAAAACGATAAATTTTCACGTCTTAAAACATGAGGTTAGGAGTAAGGACAAACGGTTTAATTTTTCAGCCCGATCCGACGATGCGTGAACGTGCCTTGTGGAGCCCAAAGTACGTAGAACTTCAAGAAAATCACCATTTTTAAATTTTTTTCATATTTTCAATATATTTAGTGCCAAAAGTTATACTTGTTCAAACAAAAAACAACACAATTTATTTTAATTCAGTGTACATATCCAATAAACAAAAAAATTGTATTACCTATTTAAGGACAGATGATTTGGAGCAAGATGGATCATTTTGACTGTAGTGCTCACCAACTTGCAGTAAGTACTGCTTCTCTTCTTCATTATAAGTCAATGATCGATTAAAGTCTGTGATACATATTCGATTTCCTGCTATATAATCTTCTCTTTCTTGCCATGTGGAAGGATTCGATTCCAAAAAACTTGCCTCGATTCCTAAGCGGGTGAAGAATGCTTTTGTTCTTGGTGAAGCAAAATTACTTATATCCTTGCTGCCATAGCCCTTTCCGACCATGTACGCACAATTGTGCGTGCAAGTTTAAATCTCAATATTTCCGGAAATTTAATATTTTCGACAATTTAAACTGAAAAACACAATTGTACTAGGTACAATGTGGAAATAAAGGATACACTGAAAATTTGGTAAACATACTTTTTGGCTATTTTCTACAATGGTTAAATTAATAGGGGCCAAAGATGCAAACAAATTTATTGGCTAGATTTTCTTCAGGTCGGAAAGGGAATTGTTACGGAAACTCGTTTTAGAACAGCGTGTTCCTCTTGGTTATCTATTTTATTAATTGCTTACACCATTTTTTGCTTAATATGCGAGGTGATTTTTTCGTCAAATAATGAAAGGCCAACCACTCCTTCCGACAAGTACCATAAATGATTTTTTATTTTTTGTAACAAAGCAATGGAAACTTTTTTATCGAAATAGGCCATCGAATCTTGAACGAGCTTAACGTCGTTTTGTGGAGCAGCTATGAGATCAACACAACGAAACCAATATGGAACGTAGATGCGGATAAGAAAAATACAAATGCTTCGTAGGCTCTTTATCTCTGAAGATGTTACTTTGAACTTGTTAGGTCTGGAATTCTAGTCAGGATGGACATCAAGGAAAAAGCACGCGGTTTCTATTTCTTCACTTTATTTCTCATCTAAAAACTAATACATATACTTAACCTGTCATGAACTGTCACTTATGAAAACTGATGCCATATTGGCGTATTGTGTAACATAAGATAATATGTGGGACACAACAGTCTCCCACGCTTAATATGCTTAAATTAATCTCATTTTCTCTGATATTTGTATTTTGAAATTTTTTTACAATGAATTATTAATATATTAATCAGCTATAAAATCTTGTAGATGCGTTGGTTTCTTGCGCACACTTTGTGATCTGCGTATGCTTGGTTCTTGACTTTGTTGAGGATTTTCAGCTTCTGGAACTTGTGTAATAGGTGTTTCCATTTCAGTCCCGTATCGGCTTCCTTGGTTTGGCGGTAATTGGGGTTCGGGATTGATTTGGCATGTTGGTGGTTCGACATTCGGGTAGTTTATTAGTGCTGATGGCTGCACATTGTATCGGTTTGGTAATATTGTGGGGTTGACTTCGTGTTGGTTTCCACTGTCCCTCGTGGAGTCGTTTATATCAATTTTTGGGTCGAATCTAACTTTTCGTTTCTCGACGTTAGTTACTTTGAGTTGGTCGATATGGCGCTTTAATGTGTATCCGTCATCGTGTTTTACTAAATAATGCAGCTGGCCGTACTTACGTAGAACAATTTCCATTTTTCATACGGTTTTATTATTCATTGTGTGTAATGTTTGTACTCTTTCTCCCACGCTTATTGTACGAACGCCTGGAGTTTTCAAGTTTGACTTAATTTTGGCGGTAGGTTTGAGTGCGTCCAATCTGATACGAATGCGTCTGTTTAAATACAGTTCTGCTGGACTTTTTCCACATATAAGTGGTGTTGCTCTATATATTTGTGAAATTTCGTTAAGTTTTGATTGTATAGATCATGGTTCGTACGTCATGGCTTTCAATTTATTTTTCAGCGTCTGTACATTTCTTTCAGCCAGTCCGTTGGTACTTGGGTGTCCTGGAGCAGTGAATTTTTGAAAAATACCATTTCCCTTTCAGTATGCTTTAAAGGTTTCACTAGTAAAAATAGTGGCATTGTCGGATACTAATACTGACGGAAATCCGTGCGTGGAAAAAATATCTGTGAGAAGGTTTAAGGTGATTTGTGTGGTTGGTGAATTCCGAACGGCTCGAAACTCAATCCATTTCGATTTTGCATCGACAACTATTAGAAAGTGGTGGTTCTGGAAAGGGCCGGCATAGTCAATATGTATCCTTTCCCAATTTCCGGTCGGTTCCTCCCAATGATGGAGTTGGACTTTTGCGGGCTTCGATTGAACCTGAGCGCACGCTTCACACGATCTTACCATTCTCTCAATATCGCGATCAATTCCCTCCCAGTAGCAGTATCTCCTTGCAAACTGCTTCATTTTCGTAATGCCTGGATGTGTACGATGGAGTTCTCGTAAAATATGAGGCTGTATGTTCTTGGGAATCAAAATTCTCTGGCCTTTGAATATAATACCGTTGCAAAGAGTATAATAGTTTTCGTTTTCATTTGTATTAAGTAAATTAGATAAAATTTTGGAGAGACCGTTCGTTTGTCTGTCTGTCCGTCTGTCTATTTGAACGCGAATACGAACTGAAAGTCTTAAAATAGACCTGCGTAAATTGGGATGACATAATAGATCACTACTAGGTATATAATGTTCGGTTCCACCCGAACTAAGACTTCCTTACTTGATGTATATTGGAACGATTTTTCGTCATCCCTTGTCAAATTTGGTTTTGAGACAAACCGGTTTCGGCGTTGTGCCATCATCAGTGTCGATTTTCGTTCTGATCTGTTGTGGTCGTTTGTCTTGTATTTATAGTAGGTAGCAGGTAACGTCAGCATGGGTGTCTGTTTGTGTACGTGTGTGCATGTGTTGTGTGTGTACATTCAGAAACGGGGGTGGTTTGCATCGATCGGTTTTTTTGTGCTTGACGGAGGCAGGTAAAAGTTGGTGATTTTTGTTGTTTGACCTTTTTTGCTTGTTTGTTGTTTTTGATCTTTTGCTGTTTTGTGCTTATTTGTCGGTGCGTGTGTGTTTGTTGTACCTGAGTGGTTGCTTTGTTTTTTGTAAACCAATTTTAAAGGTTCGAATATTGTGTCGGAAACAGTGTTTGTCTGTTCGTTTATTATTCTACCGTCGAATGTTTTTTGTTTGTAGATTTCCATGTTTTCGAGTACGTTCAGACGTCTGTCTTTTGCTTGTACATGTAGGACCTTGACTGTTTTTTTGATGTTTCCGGGGGGGCATTTATTCTCCGCCATGTGATTCGCAAAGTTGGACTCTGGTATGATGGTTGGATTCCGTATCTTTTTGTTGTAATCTCTAATGTGTTCTCTGAACCTCGTTACTTCCTTACTTGTTTACTTTGTATTAGTGTTATTAAAGGCATAGGGACGTCGGAATTATTACAAAATATAAATGGAGTGGTAACACTGTTAGTAATTGTTTACTTTCTTGTAGCATCTGCGGAACTTTAATCACTTCAAAACCAAAAGACATTCCATTGTAGCTAAATATTTATCGAATTATTTAATAAATTCCCTGAGAACAAATTTAATAGAATTATGTAAACGTTTGATCAATGACCTAACTAGTTTTAACAGGGAAGTGGTAACAACAACATTTTTGCTAAAGGTTTTTTTGGTACACATTTTTAATAATTCATAATATAATTTCTCCCCCACTGGGTTGTGATTCCTGGGACCCAGATGCATTCTTCGAGACCCCTCCTGACATTTTTTGAAGCGTTCTAGCAGTTGACCTAGGATGGAAAAAATGTCCTAAAATTTTAACAAAAAAAAGATATTTTAGTTGTATGCTCTTGGAAATGCATATACACAAATTTTGCAAGCCCCTATTAAAATAAAGGTTGCAAGATCATTTCTTAGCCCCACACAAGTAAACGTATAGAGTTTTCATTATCTTCTTTTTTTTTTCTTTCATATGGCCACTCTAATTAAAAATCAATAATGTAAGAAAATAAAAATGTCAAAAAATTTCGCTCCCGTCTAATTAAAAATTAATAATGTAAGAAAATAAAAATGTCAAAAAATTTCGCTCCCGTCGTTATTGTGTTTAATAGCTGGGCGTAGTTTGAGAAATAACAGCGCCGGGCGGTTATTCGCGGCGTTTATTTCGCAGCGTTTTTGTATTGTGTTTCAAGCTTAAGGGTTTTCAGTTCTGGGATGACATGGCGTATACGCAACATTTAGTGTGCATTTCAGATTGACGAGCTAAGTATAATAATTCTCTCTCTCTCTCTATGGCGCGATATACAACAGGTATATCATCATAAACCTCCTAAGAGATTTTTGCGCCAAGCTTCTCTTCCAATTTGTGGTGTGCCGATTTGAATTTTCCCTACAAATTGGTGGGACCTACAGTTTTTTGCCGACTCCGAACGGCATCTACAAAGGAGACGAATTTTTGCTGAGAAGCCTGTCATGGCAGAAATACACTCGGAGAGCTTGCCAAACCACTGCCGAGGGGCGACCCCGTTTTGAAAAACTTTTTTCAAATCACTTTTGATGTTACCTGTACCAGGGCTCGAACCATGGACCTTCGGTGTGGTAGGCCGGCAACACTACCTTCACACCACGGCGGCCGCCAAGTATAATAATTCAATTAATTAATTAAGCTTTAACCACTAATAAGCAACTGGATGGAGACTTAATACATTTCGTGAGCTAAAAATCAACAAGGAAACTTTTAAAGTGTGGTAAGAGCCCTGCCGACTATTTTTACGACGTGGAATGCGCAGATTGGAGAAGAGTTAAAAGTCTACGTAGAAGAAGTACCTCTACCTACGGTCAACCAACCTAAAATCTTGGGTGTAACGTTCGACAACAGCCTCACCTTTGCTAGTCGTGCCACCGCAATAGCCTCAAAAGTACAAAACTGCAACAAGATCCTCAAGTCAAGTTTTTTTTGAACTGCCACAAACCTAGTCATCCAAACCGACATCCATTGGATGAAGCTCCGCCAACTAGGAACATAAGGAAACACGATGAAATCCGGCACCACGTTACCTTACCGTTTGATCTGCGTATCTATAGGCTGGCTCTAAACGACCTCTATACCTAGTCGGTAGACAGATTCCTCAGATTTCGGCTTGTGAAGCCCGTAATTGACATCCAACCACTTGAAAAAGCTGATGTGGAGCGTGTTCTGCCGAGGCAGATTAGAGTCATGCTAGCACAACTTCGTTCAGGCTTAGCTAAACTCTTACTTATCCAGACTTAACCCCATCATACCAAATACATGCCCAGCATGTGGTATGCCCCCTCATGATACTAAACATCTCTTCTCCTGTTCAGTCGAACCCACTCTTCTAACACCAATATCACTCTGGTCAAACCCTGTTGAAACTAAGCGCTTCCTGGAACTTCCGTTAGAAGAGCTTGATGACGATTCTCAGAGTGATCGTGCCCATTAGGCAGGGCGAATCACGGTTAGTAACAAAGACAACAACAGCAGATAGTAAGGCTGATAACACACGCTAACATAGGAAGCACTAGAAACTTTTGTGAGGTGAACCCCTCACCGCTTGGGTGTTGTCTCAGAACTTTTTGGATACGGGTAAACCCTAAAAATGAAACAAAGGAAATGCAACCCTGAAACAATGTAAAAGTGATTCCAAGGTGGACGACATGGCTAAAGAGTTAGGGGAAGTTTTTTAGTCCCCGGATTTACAGTGTCGACCGGCAAAATAAAATCGAACCCAACGGACCAAATCCGTAAGACTCAACTAGTATTAGATTATTAAGATAAATGTCCTTGATGAGCCACACCGGAATATGTCACATGAATAGCTTAAAGAAAAATGTATGAATAAATAAATTCCCTCAACAGTCTATCAGTAGGAATAGGGTGCTTAGTATCAGCATAACTACTACAGGAAGCAGGAGAATATCGTACCAAAAATAAACCTCAAAGCCAGCTTATTATGACTATACCGTAGTCGTTCGCAAGCTGCACGGCTATTTCTCTTCCGTCTATCACGAGCTAGTGAAACCTGTCCCTATTCATGCATACTTCGCGCAGTAGTCTCCTTTCTTTTTTTTCTTTTTTACATGACCATCTTGGTATTTGTCCCAAAGCCAGAATTTTTTCATTTCATGGCTCGTTGCTAATATTCGAGTTAGGGCATATATGACAGCTTTCCACGGACAGAAATACCAGTCAAAAGGGTAACTGTACTTCAACCACGAACGGTTCTTAAATATTTTACCTATATACTGGCTCAAGCGAAACGTCCGCCCGCCATCGTCGCAGCCTTTCGTGGATAATATCAAGGTCTAAATGAACCCTCAAGCTGAATATGTCGAAGTGGCGTTCACTTTGTTGCTGCGGCGATATAAGGTATGACGCTTATTAGAGCTTTGAGTACATAAGCTGCTTACGTTACCCGGAGTGTACTCAAAAATTGGTCCCGCAACAGTCAGACAAGTATAATTGATTAATACTTTTAGATGTCGGGATGTTGGTTGTGGAAAGCTCGGCACAAGACTACTGCTCTGGTTGCCCAGAGCCTTTATTTATAACAAATATCTTGCACTTAATATACATACCTAAAAATACTTATCTAATTATTGAACTAGTACATAGCAAGCTACGTATCTACCTATCTTAATCCTAATACATCCCTTTGTTCGCTGTCTAGCAACAACAGTGTAAAGACCTAAACATACATACACATGTTTGTATAGGACCGTTGTGTAGTACGGTAAACAATGCAATGCCTATCAATATTTTTGGTGATAATGTTTCACATATTGAAAATACTGCAAGCATCAATGCATTGTCGCCTATTTAATTGCTAAATATACAGTTTATCTGTATAATTGTTAAGGTCTACTTATTGATAACTGCATCGTGGAGGTAAATGAGCTAGTTATCAATAGTAGACATAAATAATAATAACTGGCAAAAATGGTTGTCCACATCGGTAACACTCAAGAAAGCCTTCGAGATGTCCTTTTTCCCTTACGAAAAACAACAAAAACAACATATACAAAAATATTCAGTGATCTCGTGAGCTCGACACATCGTTATCATACTCCACTTTCCTCACATAAATAATACGAAAGTGATTTACTCCTGGAGGATGTCGTTCTTATTCATTTCTTACCTCACGCCAGCCCGCTTGTAAAACAAGTAGAAAAAAACTTTCTTTAATATTCGAAAAGAAATGCGATAATCAATTCGCAATGCAACTCAGTGTTGTTTTAAGGCCTCATGGCATCCATGGCCATCCTTTCAAAGTGCATTCAATTACTTTACTCAGTGGAAAAAACACCAAAAAAAAACCAGAAAATATGAAAAGTATGCACGGACTGTCAGTGCGGCACGTCCACATGGATGCGCTTACCAACGCCTGTAAGGAATTAACAAAAAGTATCAATGAATAAGAACGTATAGCAAAAGGGCTGACAAAAAAAAATCAAAACATTTGCTCATTTCCCTTTTGTTGTGCTCTGCTGCTGGGATTTTTTCTGAAATGCAATAAATATTTTTTCAAATTACACTGTGCAACAACATTTGTTGTTAACGAATGTTTACAGCTCAAAATGAAGAAACAGACTTATATAGTACTGCAGTCATTTCGAATATAGCAATTTTTTTGTGAATGTTTTAGGAAAAAGTCAAAATTTAACGAATTAAAGTTTTTTTTATGAATCAAAGCTTTTAGCACGTACTAGAGGATGCTCTTAATAGAATCCGCATTAATATTTAGTATTAGAATTTTTGTACAAATTACTGTGTATCACTGTTAAGTTTTCTTGAGTATGATAAAATTAACTTTCAAACCCTTCATACATCGCTGGAACCATGAATGTGCCAAAATTGGGAAATTTAATTTATAACTTTTTGTTTTTGAAAAATCAGCATATTTTGGCTCATTGAGGTAACTTAGATTGCAAAGCGATGTGCTGTAATTATAAGTATGGTCCTCGGGGTTTTTGAAAGCTCAAAAAATTATTTTAAAAAACATGTTAGATATATTCAAAATAGTTTCCCCACAGAATCAAATTGTAAAGAAGAAAACCTGTTAAATTTGATTAGTAATTAGTAATCTATTAATTATACATCTTTTTTAATTGGTAATGATTAGTTTAATTGTTTTTCAAGAAAGGGCAGTTCTTAATTGATTATTATTTGAAAAAAAAAAAAATAAAAATAAATAAAATAAAGCAAAAAAAGTGGTTTTGATTACATTTGTCTATTTTTGATTATTTTTTAATTTTTCTTTTTATTATTTTTGATTATTTTCGGTATTGTTGATGTGTATATTTATGTGCTTGTACAACAATACTGAAAACGTCAAAAATAATCAAAAAAAAAAGTCTAAAATAACCAAAAATGATCAAGAGTAATCAAAACCAATTTTGTTTTGATTATTTTTGATTTTTTGAATAATCATAAGAAATCATGATCTTTTTTTGATATTTTTAAATTAATTGGTAATAAAATTGTAAGTTATTGGTAATCAATCATTAAATGGATTCTTAAGAAACTAACCAATCAAACCGGTAGTCATTTGAAATTTACCAATTTTTTGGTGAATGCTTGAGAAATAAATCAAAAATTTAACGAAGAATAATTGTTGTATGAGTGATTTATTTTGTTGTGTTGATCTTTGAGCACGTCCAAGAGAAAAATAATTAAAAAAAGTTGTTTGATTACTTCTGATTATTTTTGATTTTTTTGACTATTTTTGATTCTTTTCAGTATTGTTGATATGTATATTAGGGTGGGTTGATTTGTATGAACGCAAATTAACCCATATCGCGCCATCTATTTTTCGATAGGTTTTGGGCTCAGGAATAAAAGTTCCACTACGCGTACCCAAAAAAATAATTTTCGAGCCTGCGAAATTTAATTTTTTTGACTTTTTTCGACTTTGATTTTTAAGGTCATGAACCTACTAAAAAATTTTCATTTGATTTTTAAATTTTCATGTATACACTGTCCGACCCAAAAATGCCAATGCCAAGATTTCGAGGTTTAAAGTGGTGGATATGTGCCTTCCATTCGGAGCTCAAATAAATCAGTACCCAAAAAATTACCCTGAAATTGTTGCACGGTGTTATTTATTTATGCCTCCACAGCTATGCACTGGTTTTGTTGTTGTTGCATTTCCATAGCTGAATTATTAAAATGTTTTCACTTTTTCTTTTTTATTACTCTTTTTTATTGTTGTTTTTATGTTATTGGACAATTTTCATTTTCTTTTACGCGATCGAGATTGGTATTGGGGTCGTTTGTCAGTATGTCTGCAATATGGATTCGTACATATGTACATACTTATGTATTATGCATCTACTCGCATGTAAATATGTACAAAAGTTTGTATATTGAAAAATGGAATTGATATTAAGAACGTTACAAATTTAGGCAGAGCTCGATGTTGGAGTGGGGCGCAACATAAGGGCTGCAGCTCAACCATCTCAGTAACTGAAAGTGTACGGTGTGCTTTATCCATAGCTCGGATAAGACCATGTGACCATTTCTTTAATGAAAACTACGGCTAGCGTAACAAAGACTATGATTTGAGAGGATGCAAGTTTAGTGGTTTCACTCTTAGTTGGAAAGGTGCCCATGCCTGTTAATTTGATGATGTCGTAAGAGCCGATTCTACCAGCCAACAAGAAAATAGGGCTTGACAGGGGGTGGCAGGAGTACTAATAGACCTAGACACGTGTACTACAACCCATCGTTCCACCTTGATGGCTTCATAGAATATAATAACCCCGTAACATCCGGAAAGATTCGTGTCTTAACCGACTAAGGACTGTTGTTTCAGTACAACCTTGGCTAATAAGCATCCATACGTCGACATTTCGATAAACTCGTACAGTTACAACAAAAATGGTACAGAAAAGAGATGTGTTGTTGAATTTTTGGAAAAAGAAAAAAGTCATGGATAGCAGCAGGCCAGAGTCTTCGATATGCTACATAGCAGTGATGTGGGTACTGCTGACAAGATGGCTAGGAAGGCCACAGAACAAGCGGAGGTGAACCAAAGAAAGAGTACAGCACGATCAAGCTCTGGCTTTTACGCGAATTCGAGGGAAAAGCTAATTTTATATGTACATTGGAAACCAAACACGAGGAGTGCAGGCAAACATCTCCCGAATCTGTGGGAAACGGACTGAGTCCATACTCAACTGCAAATGACCCTACCTAGGTATCTTGTTTGAGGTACTCACAGGGCCTTCTCTAATGAGAACACATGATGAACGCATGGGGGTCCCATCAAATGATGAGAAGGATGAGAAGGAAACACAAAGTGTTGAACGCTTCCTCTGCAGTTGTTCTGTACTGGCTAGGACTCGTCTGGAGTGCCTAAAAAAGTGCTTATTTATTAGTTTACGCGGAGTTTTTCTCTCCTGTAATCGGAGATATTCTACGCTTTATCAAGCGGACAGAATAGTTCAACTTCCGGAATGCCTAAAGTAGGATGGGACTTAGGCCTTACTCAGTGGTATCACAATGGGTCATTCGGCCTAATTAACCTAGGCTAGAGTCTCTAGGCTAGAGTCTCTACAACAGAATCACCATTATATTGTGGTTATTCGCTCCCTCGCCGAGCTTGGGGATAAATACTCCTCATTTGAGATCTTAAAAAAGCATACCAAAATGAACTATTTTGGAAAGACTTTCTCGAATACGTCATCAATTTTGGTTTGAAGGAACCCCGTTTTTGTCGGTGTGCGATTTTCGATATTCGATTTTTGATTTTATACGTGTTATATACGTAATGAGACTAGTGAAAGTCAGCCAGAGCGGATCAACATAACATATAGCTATAATCGATTGTTCCGATAAATGGGGTTTGGGCTATAAATATTGCAATTTAATAGCGAGGAACAAACAATTTGGCAGCTACAGTACTTATTATATATGCAATGTGTACGAGTATAGTGAAAATCATCAACGTTGGAGCAATATGTCGTATAGCCCCAATACAACACATTTTTTCGATAAACTTGTACTTTGTTTAAGTAAGGATCGGACATTCAAAACTATGATGCGTATTCTTCATAAAGGCCATTCTCCATAAAGCCTTCGGAAGACAGCGCTTTCCTTACTTGTTTTAAGTTGATGTTGGAAAAGATAATTCGGTCGTGATGAATATATTATTGGTATCGACGAGCGACCCGTAAGCGCTGTCTTCTCCAAGAAAGACATTTCAAGGGCCTTGCCGGAATTCCTAGCTCACAATATCATTGCCAGTGAGTTTAAAAGTTTCAGCAGATCCTCGAGTCTAATAACAATGAGATCAGAGAGAACTCCCTCAGAAATTCTTTCCTAGAAATTTTATTCTTTTATAGCAATGCACTGGAAAGTGTTACGATCGAGGCAGTTAAGGCATTTACATATTAGCGGCCTGGAAGAATGGGTTGACTATCCTGCCTGGTTGGGTGGTCAGCTGAACAGAGCATGGTCATAAGAAAACAACCTGAACAAGCAGTAATAATAAACACAGCTGTTGAAAAATGCCACCCTGTGTACTGTTAGGAAGTTGCTTTCCGAACATTGCCTGAAGAGAATTAAAGAATACGAATGATAAAAGAATGGAGAGGTAGTTCGGTTTTTTTTTGGTAGCGAGAATCCAAGTGGAAAAGTACACTAAGCCGTTTAATACATCGAGAGTACTGGAAGAAGTGAATGAGCGATTCGAGTGAATATTCTGGGAATAACACCGGAGAATTCAAGTCCCGCAGCGCTGGTGAGGAGAAAACACTGGAATATACATAGCAAGAGTATTGATAAATGTGCATGGAAGCAGCGAACGCAACTCCAGCTTCTCAACAACATCTTAAGCGCCTGCAGCCACATGCTCTTTACAGCAGTACTCGGATAAATCAAAGAGTTTGAGTCAGGTAAATATTGTACGAGTGCACTGACATATATATAGCGTGGCACACCAGAGGTACTTACACGCGGGAGAAGACACTGGGCAAGATAGTTGCGAACTCACAGGTTGGGGGGAAGCGCCGGTGTCAGTTCGAGGTGCTGTATTTATTTATGTTTGAATGCCGGAACCAATTGCTCCAAAGGCACCGTATTATCACAGCCTAACACTCAGCCGAAGCTCATACGATATATCGTAGTTAACCAGCACTGACCAGTGTCTCTCAGGCAAATTAATTTTTGCTCGAAGCAGTTTCGATCACTCACCATTTAATCCATGTTTTCTTGTAGTTAATAAAAAGTCACATTGCGAGGGCTAAATAAAATACCGTAGGAAAGTTCAAAATCAGGAGTGCTTTCTTTACATTGTTGTTGGTTGTCCTAAAAAAAAAAAGTGTAAAGGACCAAGAAGATTCGGGGTTGACGATTGAGGCCATGGTCGGCGAAGGTTGGGAGAAAGTGCAGAAAGGCCGGCCCCAAGATAGGAGGCGAACTGCTAGGCGGGGGAAAGGGTTTAAAGGCCGTGCGGAATGATACAGGGAGAAGGGATTACAGCGGGAATTCCACAGAGGGGTACGAATATATATTTTTTGCTGACTTGATGGGCTAGTGCTAGGCAAGCGTACCCCAAAGGGAATCATCAGGCATTGATATAGCTGCATCGCAGGCTTCGGCTAATGCAACAAAAGTCACAGAGAGGGACTCACACTCTATTACTCCTCAAGATTGCAGCTGCTACAAGAGATTTATTTTATTCCAGAACCAACCATGCCGCAAAAGTGTCAATAATCCAATAGCCGCTGAGTACAGCAACTTATCAGCTTTAGAGTGGTTAAAGATCAGACTTAGTTTGTGTTGAGACGTCCACATATTCCTAGATACTCTACAGGATGGCATTAGTGTCCACTTATTATTAGCCTGGCGAAAACGATACGGCGCATGAAAAGTCCCAGGAGTGAAAAGAACTCATCAGCGTCTGAGACATGAAGAGCTTACCCAAGTCCACCCAGCTCATCTCCCATTTTGTTTCCCAGTGTCAAAATGGCCACAGCATCCAATATGTCGGCTCATGGTGGTTTTCCCATGCAGTGACGTTTTCAAGAAACCGAAGAGCTGCTTGTCATATTACTAACGCAATGACCTGCATCTGTCCTGGATAGCGAAGAAGATGAAGTTATACATACGAAATATATCAGTTCATTAGGACACCCAATTTATTAAAGGGAACATGAAAACCCTAAGCACATTAGACCAGAAAGGCTTTCGTCGTTCGTTCTAAAAAAGTTCGAAATACTTTTGGAGGTCGATATCCGAACGAAGTCGGGTAGTACAGGTTAGTCTTCAGCGCAGCATGCTTATAAGGACTGCTCAATGGAGACGGTTCTACATAAGATGGCACAGAAAGTGGAGGCAAAAAGGTCACTCTGTCTGCAATCTTGGGCATAGAGGAAGTTTAAAATAATGTTCGACTAGAGCAAAAAGAAGACGAGCTCTATGTCCTAGGCACCGAAGGTCAGATATTAATGGCACTGCGGTCGAGAGTGATATGCACCAAGATAGGAGGTTACAGTGAGGTGACAGCACACCCGTAGAGAGGGACTCCACAGGGTGGATTTTTTCTCCCGTGATCTGACTATGCCTTACAGCCAAAATGCCAAGGTTAACGTAATACTACTGTTATCTGGATTTTGCCTTAACATGTTAAGTGGGATCATGAACAGAGCACTTGGAAAGCTAGGTGGATGGGTTTAGACAGAGGCACTGAACGTGGGTCCCTCATGGACCGAAATAGTGCTATTCATTTTTAGGACGGAAATCCCAAGATTTAACCCGCCTACCCTTAAGATTTAAGAGTTGCATAGCGTGAAGTAACAAGATCTTTGAACTGGCATACAGCGCATAAATTGAAGAGAGCGTATGGGCCTATGTACAGCTGCAAAATAATGCTTGGTAAAAAGTGGATTTGAGCTCAGAACTCGCCGATATTAGATTATGGGAAATAGAGGGGTAGAAGTCAGACGTGCTGAATCGCAAAAAAAAGATTCTAGCTAAAGTTCAGCGAGCTATTTGTGATGCCATCACAGAGACAATTCGGTTATGCCTGACAGACACTCTGAACGTAATATAAAGCATGCCGTCGATAGATCTGCCTATAAAGGAAACATTAATACTTAAATTGACGAAAGTAAATCAGTTCTCGCAGAGGATTTCCACGGCTACTCTAAACGATCCAATTAGGTGGCCTAAAAATATTAAGAAAGCCGAACCACTTTCATATGACTAAGTTCTTCTACGAAAAAGAGTAATTTCAGCCTCCGCATAGCTTTAAAAGAAATACTTACATTTAACTAGTTTGACCCTAAAGTCTGCCTTAGTATATATGTGTGCGGAGCTAAAGCTGCTTCTATCCTATTCTAATCCTATCGGTCGCATTAGTGGCTATAAAAATGTAGGCTCTGCCACTTTTTCAGTAATCTCAGTAATTTATCAGCCACCACATCTTAATACTTCGTTTTATTTTTATTTTTCTGTCATACAGCCATTTGAATTTCTATTTATTTAAATATCTTTTTATTTTTTTCCTTTGTTTCCAGCTTTACTTATTCAGCATCATTTCCTGAGTGCTTCGGTTTTATTCTAAAAACCAATTTAACCAACATGCTTCGGTTTTTATTTGAGCTTACTTGCTTTCCGTTATTTCCACTTTGTTGCTGTAGTTACGAGTATATGTCACATAGTGACACTGGCATGTAAATACGCATTAGACTGTGCCGGAAATAAAATCCGTATTAGCATTCATTGTATTTGTTTCAACTTAAAATCTGCTTCTTCTTATTTAAATGGTCATCGAACCGCCCGGGCGATTTTGAACGTCCAACATAGCTCGCCAGTGGTTTCTTCGTTGCGCCAACTGGCGCCAATTGGAAACACCGCGGGATCGCAAATCGGTCTCCACTTGGTCCTTCCATCGGAGTGGTGGTCTCCCTCTTCCTCTGCTTCCACCGGCGGGTGCCGATAAGAATACATTCTGGGCTGGAGCATCTTCGCTCATTCGCACTACGTGGCCTAGCCAGCGAAGCCACTGTGTTTTAATTCGCTGAACTATGTCGGCATCTGCGTAAAGTTCATACAGCTCATCAGAACGAAAATCGACACTGATAATGGCACAACGCCGAAACCGGTTTGTCTCAAAACCAACTTTGACAAGGGATGACGAAAAATCGTTCCAATATACATCCATCATTAAATCTTCTTCGGCACTCGCCGTCGCCAACGCGTAGAGGTTCACAAACCTTTCGAAGAACCTTTCTCTCGAATACTCCCAGAGCCGCCTCATCAGATGTTGTTAGTGTCCACGCTTCTGCACCATATAGCAGGACGGGTGCGATGAGTGACTTGTAGAGTGTTATTTTCGTTCGTCGGGAGAGGACTTTACTTTTCTTTTTTTCAATTGCCTACTCAGTCCGAAGTAGCATTTGTTTGCAAGAGTAATTCTTCGTCGGATTTCTCTGCTAACATTATTGTTGGTGTTAATGCTGGTTCCCAGGTAAACGAAGTCCTTTACTATTTCGAAATGATTGCTGCCAACAGTGGCTTGGTTGCCAAGGCCCGAATGCGCTGACTCTTTGCATGATGACAGAAGGTACTTCGTTTTGCCCTCGTTCATCACCAATCCCATTTTCTCCGCTTCTTTTTCTAATTTGGAGTAAGCAGAAGTTACGGCGCGGTTGTTAAGGCCAATGATATCAATATCGTCAGCATATGCCAACAGTTGCACGTTTTTATAAACTTAGAATACTACTTGATAATTGATGTAGCTTGAACCATGGCATCAATACAATCAAAACCATGCAAAAACACGAAGATTTCATATAAATCGAAAAGTGATTAAAATTGAATCGATAAAAATAAAATAGTTAACCTGTGATTTCCGAACTGCACCAAAGAAAGTTTAATATTATTCTTCGAAAATGTATGAATACGTTCAAAGAAAATGGATTCAATTGATTAAAACCTGTAGATACTAAATGTATGTCGATAATTATCGATAAAAGTAAAAACTCCAAGGTACCTATTAAATTAAAGGTTTTATCTATGTACTATAACAAAACGATGTTCATAAAAAGCTTACAATTTGTATTAAAAATAAAAATTTTACAAAAGCATGTAAAGTTGGTAATCGATAATTATCGAAAACAATTATCTTTTGGTTCAAACCCATGAATGTTATTAAACAAAAAAGTTATCTATGCATTATAGTAAAACAATGTATATAAAACCTGCTAATATTGGTAATATCAAAACACTTTAAAATTTAACAATTTGGTAGTCGATCATTTTCGAAAAAAGTATCCTTTCGAATGCGGAAATGTTCTTAGAAACCAGACCTGTTAAATTTGATTAGTAATTAGTAATCAATTAATTAGACGGCTTTTTTAATTGGTAATGATATTTTTTGTATTGTTTTTCAAGAAAATGCAATTATTTATTAATTACGATTAAAAACAGCAAATAAAAATAAAAAATTAATCAAAAATAATGAAAAAAGTTGTTTTGATTACTTTTGATTATTTTAGATTTTTTTTTTGAAATTTTTATGATTTTTTTGATTATTTTTGTTTTTTTTCAGTATTGTTGCTGTGTATATTTATTATTCTACACAATACTGAGAAAATTCAAAAAAAAAAAAAAAAAAATCTAAAATAAGCAGAAGTAATCAAAACAACTTTTTTTCATTGTTTTGGATTTTTTTTTAATAGTTGTACAAAACCATAATTGTTATTGGTAATATTTTTGATTAATTGGAAAATAATCATTACAAATTTAAGGTAATGGTAATAAGTCATTAAATGGATTCTTAAGAAAATAATGAGTCAAACCCTTAATCATTACGATTAGTAATCATTATTTAACAGGTCTGTTAGAAACTAATAAAAGTAGGCAGAAGCAATAAACAAGGAAAAATATGAAAAAATTTGATAAAATCAATAAAAGTTGTTAAATTTTGTTGTTGTTATATAATAGTAATTCGCACTGGTTAGCTATCATGAACCCTCCCCGATGGGAATTTAACAGTTTAATACTGAATTACCAGCCCTTGGACTGGTAAAACCGAAGACATTTAGGTAAGTATACCCGGCTGTCGTGGAAATGTAAGAATCGTTCAATCACAAATGACGCTGGTTCGAAGCTATCGAAAAATTAAGCTCGACAACACTATTGCCAATGAATATTAATTCAGTGGCTTAGACCTATCGCAATAAATAGGGGCTGAAATTGTGTGAAAAGTGAAATTGTGTGACGTCGAACTGCCAGCGCTTCCGAATTGCACTCAAAGCACACCAGCTTACAACTAGAGATACTCCCAACAGGGTATGTATGCATCGCTACGTACTTACAAAAATTCTTTACCCCGCAGCGTGTCGGTTTGTAGTTTTTGTGTGACTTTCATTCTTGCTAAGCTTTTAAGTGCGAAATCCCTTTTATGTGATTTGTTGTGGCGGCTTTAAGTGTGGCATTACTTTATTCTTTGGTGCTTATTTTGTCTCTAATATTTACCATTTGACATTTTTTTTCATCTTTAGAAATGTAGACAAAAAACTTTGGCATTGTTTAAGTGATGGCTCGTTGTGACTGGATTTGGTTTGTTTTGCAAATAACCTTGTTTGTAATTTTAGGTTTTTTTTAAACTTTTTTCATCTAAATTCCGGTTTATTGAAGTTTTAATCACCAGTTTTAGTCTTCTGCATAATTGTTTCCACGCAGTTGAAAACTATGTGCCATAATTTGAGCTCAGGTGTTTTTAGGACTTTCATCTGGTTCATAAATTATCGCATTTAATTTATGAAATGAAAAGTAAGCCGTCCTCGAAAATAATCCAAGCCTATCTTACAACCTGAATGCCTAGAAGGATTTCCATACAGTTATACTACAGAAAAGTTGGTTTTATAAATGGCAGTAATCCAAAATCCTTGAGTACTAGTCGTATAATGGAATTTTCGGTTTTGGTTACAGTCTAACAGCTTTCCACTTTGGTTGCGTCAAAACTTTTTCTCCAAGTCGATATATACTGCGTTGGGTTTGACAAGGACTGTACCGTTGGTCATATATAGCTAACACCATGGGAGAGGTTAGAGGCCTTTTTGTGTGTTTCCTACTTGTTACGGTTACGCTGAGGACGATTTAAGGTCTTTGGTTTGTCCATCTCCTTGTTTTATGAAGGCTACAGCTAGCGGGACGAAGTCCGTACGAATTTCCGGTATTCTGGTATAAAGCGAGTCTAGATGATACGATCGATAATGATCTTATGGAAATAACAGGAGTGTGTCAGTACTATCGTTGGGCGCTACACAGGATAATATGGCTTGTGCCATCACCAAATTGATATAATATAAGTTAAACAAATCAGACTGAGATCCTTACATTTATAAAGAATCTCCACATGATTCTCTTTAAGCTTATGATTTAATCAACTTTTAGCCAGTTGCTATTTCTCAATACCACTACTACGTTCTCTGTTATTTTTTGGGTTCTTCACCCCAACTTGCATATAATTATTGTGCTTTTCATCAAATGCGCAACAAAACTACAAAGGAAAATTCAAATTCGCACCTCTACCATTGTTGCAATACAAAAGTATCAACATTTCAAATGCCCACTAGAATTATGTAAAGTTGTGTGAGAGTGATGACTGCAAGTGATGCCACTTAGCTAATTGTTATTGCAGGTGTCAGAGATCATACTCAACCAGCTACTATGCCAATGCTCAACGGCCTAGTAAGGCTTGTGAATGTTACTAACAAGGATTCCATACCAGCCACAACAATTAAGCAGATAATGCGACACATCACATTGCTACATTTGAGAAGACTCACACTAATTGCGAGAGTTGCAATGAGAGCTGAGCGAATGAGAGTGGATGGGTACATGCAAACATACAGACATACACGCCATACAAACATATGTAGGAAGGTGTGAATTTATGCAAATTTATGAGTGATTTGTATGTTCCATGTTGCTGTGTTGTTGGTGCCGGAAATTGTAATGCAAGCCAAGTGGCACGTGCTGAAGTTTGAATTGACAACACGCTGCTATGCTTAAAAGTTGACTGAGCTTATTTCATGTTAAATGTTCAAAATTTTCATGTTTATTTTAAACTTTAATTCACAATAGCGAAGTGACAGAGCTGGCCGTATAATTTAGTTTGTTCTAGATACTCATAAGTAAAGACTATGTATGCCTTTTTGTCCAGTAATTTTAATGATTCCAGTATCGGGTTAAAAAAAAATTCAAGAAATCATGTGAGAAGCTATCTAACCTTAAAATAGTTATTAAAAAAAAAATAATTCTTAATATTTTTCTTTTTTATTTAAAACAACGGTTATTTTATTTCTGCATTTAATAAAATTGTAACAGTTCAATATCTGTACATTGCAGATATTTAATAAAAATCAATAGAAGTCAATGGAAGCCTAATCAACCATGTTTAGATTGTTTGTCTGTCTGTCTGTATGTTTGGTCCGGCATCATTCAAAAACTGTTTACAGGAATTGTATGGAACGTTTACTTTTGTATTACTAGACGTTTAACTTGAAATGTAAGATATAACATGTTCGGATATCTCAACCAATTTCGGAGATATCGACCAATATGTGGACCAAGGTGACCCTAAATGTGTTTAGTACAATATGGGTATCAAGCGAAAGGTGATAATATTATCTTATCTGGTATGTGTGGGAGATATAATGATTAAAATTGGACTCAGTTTATTATAAGTTCTGAAACGCAGTGAAGTGGGGACGGGTTTATTAGTAAAAAATAAAAAGCGAATAGATTCCGAAATTTGTATGCCAAAGCTTGGATTTTTTTAAGTAAAATTTAAATGAATTCTTTTGTTTTTTTTGTGAAAAATTCAATTACATGCACACATTTATAGGTCAACAGCCCTTCAATGGCTGTTTGTTTAACTGTCTGAACGATTTTGAGCTTCCAACAAAGCGCGCCCCCTGACTCTATCCTTTTCCAGCTGACGCCTATTACAAACGCCAAGAAACATCAGATCGCTCTCCACTTGATCTTTCCAATGGAGTGAGGGCCTCCCTCATTCTATGCTTTCATAGGTGGGTTCCGATAAGAATACCTTTCGGTCCAGAGCATCTTTTTTTTCGCATCTCATAGCCAAGCCAACATAGCCGCTTTGTTTTAATTCGGTGCACTATTTTGATGTCTGCTGAAAGCTCATTATGAAATGTTCTTCGGTAAACGCCGTCAGCATCACGCAAAGGCCCATAAATCCTTCGAAGAACTTCTCTCTCGAATACTCCAAGGGCCGACTCATCAGCGGCTGTCATCGTCCTTGCTTCCGCTACATATTGAAGGATGGTTATTGTGAGCGACTTGTAAAGCGTGATTTTTGTTTGTCTATAGAGGACTTTGCTTTTCACTTGCCTACTCAGTCCAAAGAAACATTTATTGGCAAGGTTAATTCTTCACTGGATTTCTAAGTTTCCCAGGTAAACGCAGTCCTTTACTATTTCAAAACTTTGATTTTGACTTAGTTTCGTCCTCGTTCACCTCCAAACGTACTTTTTTCGGTTCTTTCTCCAATTTGGAGTAGGGAGAATGTACGGCGCAGTTACTTGAGCCAATGTTTTCTGAGCGGTGAAGTTCTGTGGCTTGTATTATTTTCCAAAGTATTAAATTGAAGAAATCCCCGATAGGAGCCCACCCTATCTGAAACCTCATTTAGTTTCACCTGTGGGATATCCTTTTTTGTCGATTGGGCAGAGGACACTGAGATTTCAATAGGCATGCATGCTCTTATATCCTTCATAGCAGCTGATGCGTGCGGTTTACCAGCTTTCGCCGACGTACTTGAATGGCTCAGCCGGCTATCCCAGCGCTTTATTTTTTAATCGCCATACCATTATCTTAGATTGTGTGGTCGGTTTCTTCTGTGTGTAGTTGCTCGGTTTTTTCATATAGGAGTATAGAGAAATATTAACCCTACTTGGAGAAAATTTTTTGTTGCAAATACAATTCTACTCACCAAGTTTCATTAAAACAGAGTTAGCTGCTTTTTGGCGTAGTGGATACACAAAAATGGCTCGCTCCAAGTTAAAAAAGAGAAAGTCGGTAATATAGGTTTACAGAGATGAACATAGTTAGTTTATATCTGTAACAACTTAGCTCATCCTTTCTTGGTTATTGACTCTGAAACTATTAATTGTGTAGAGTATAACTATGGCTAAAGGATAGGTATATAGCTTCTTCGCGATAAATAAAGGCAATTAGAAAGTGCAAAGAAACAAGTCTCTCTCTAATTTTGATCTTTCTCGGATGCACCAGCGGGCGTCGAATTTATTCGCTATAATATGCTGACATCTGCATAAACCTCGTAAAGGTCATCTTAGACCTACTTATATAAATCAGAATATGAAGAAGTTATAAAATTTTGTTTTGACCGGTATAGTTCTTTATCTCGTATTATTAGGTGATGTAGCTAGTTTCCAAGGGGTATCGGGCCATTCATCTTTTCGCTCTATGGCATAACTGTTTACTGATGTAGTTTTTGTAGTTTTGGTTGAACTTAGGACTATTACTTATCTGAGCTTCTTACACTCACGTTTCTCTTGCCTAATGAGATTCATCTGTTCCTACTCAGCTCTCAATAACATTTACTTGTAGCCCGGGTTAGAGCCTTTCCTATTGTTGCCGTGCAAACCCTGTTTTCCTTCAGCGGCCGTTTGCCACTTCTAGTTTATAATAGAAGTAATCAGACAACGGGTTCTTCTTAGGTGTAGGTTCCCCAACCACGTGATTTACATTTACTCTCAGCTTGACACACATATTGGTCAGCACAGGCTGCAAGCAGCGGTCACCTAAGCTGAGTATTTTGGCATATTTCATTGTTAGTTCTTCTCTTTTTGTTACTTCCACCTAGATTGCTCGCGTTACGCAGAGTCCACAAACGAGGACTTCAGAGTAGGTATCCTCGAAACTTGAAACGCTTGAAATCATTGCCGATGTTTCCCAGCTTGCGCGCTGCACACTCGCTCTACAAGCACGTCCATCTGTTGTCGTGTATGTGTGTGCGTGAAGCAGCATCCGTATCCGTTTCCACTGTTGTTTCCGCTGTTTTTACATCCGTCCATTGGCGCTAATTTTGTTGTCCCTGTGTTGTTGCTTTTATTTGTTGTTGACATTGCATATTGTTTGCCCTGTTTATTGATGACGCTTGCTTTTATTTTGGTTACTTTATCAATGTTTTTTTCTTCATTGAATATTTTGTTTTTGTTACGCCCATGTTTGTTTATCTTTGTCAATGGAAATTGAATGAGTAGCTTAATGCGTTGACTCTTTTACCTTTTCATTATTTGTCGTGTCTATAAATATAATATGTGTGCTGCAGTCAAAGATCATATTGGTTCAGACAAAGTACTAGTTTACAACTAGACCTATCTGAGTGAAATATTTAGTACAAAAAATACCAAACATGGACCAAAATTAATAAATATTTTTTAGCAATAATTTTTCATACTCAACTAACCATAACTAGCAGAGGATATTATTATTATTATAATTATTATTATCATTTTTATTATCATTGAACAATCCTGAAGCCTTTTCTAGGAGGAACGAAGTCGAATCGATTCAAAGGGCTGAGTAAGAAGTCAGCAAGTTTATAGTCAGCAAAAGTCTAAAACTTTATTTCAAAATTCATCTCTTATATACTATTTGTAGTTGAAAAAAATGTAAGGAATTCGAAAGGGCATAAAGTGACATATTATTGACTTAATGCTAATACATTTAATAATATTAACAATAATAATAATAATTGCCAAACGGATTACCCACCATATCCCGCCCGACCGGCGCGAGGGGCGCATCCGCATAACGCGCGGATTATTCGTTCGTGCCGAGTCGTCGAAAGGCTTGTTAATCGTCGAGATCTGAAACTGCTCAGCTACAGAGAAACCCTCATCAGCTAAGAAAAGTAGATATAAGATAGATTATACATTAAGAAATAACTAGTTAACAGAATAAAATTATTGTTAGAAGTTAATATAGAAGTCAAAGAATAAGAAACAATTAGTAGCTATGTATTTTGGATAGAAAGAGTTGATTTTTTTATGCTGAAAAGCTAGTCTGAAATATCAAATCTACTAGAAAGAGAGTTGTAATCTTGACACAAACAGCGAAAAGGCTCATTTAACTGAAAATTGGTTCGGCACTGTTTTACGACTAGAGGTTTAAAATGCCTTGAAGTACGAGACGGTACATTGAAGTTGACTTCACTTAGAAGAAATGAGCTGGATAGTGAACCATTTAGCAATCTAATCATAAAAATTATTCCAAGCATTTCCCTCCGACTAGAAAGTGTGTGCAGATTAATGAGTTTTAAACGATTCGTATAGGGTGGCAGGTTGTACAAGGGATCCCAATGAAAATCTCTTAAGGCAAATAGTAAAAATTGTTTTTCAACTGATTCAAGGTGATCTAAATGAACCTGGTAACGCAGGTTCCAAATTATAGAACCATATTCAAGTATCTTTCTGACTAATGTAGTGAAGAGGGTTACATAAGGGTCGCTAAATTATTTAGACCATCGTTTAACGAAGGCTAGGACACCTCTAGCCTTATTGACTGTTGTGTTAATATGGCGGTTGAAACTGAGTTTATAGTCCATAGTAACCCCCAGGTCAACAAAATCATACACTTGCTCAAGACTATAATTTTTAATTTTATAGGAAGCCGGCTGAGAAATTCCACGCGAAAAACCCATGTGTTTATATTTTTTAAGGTTAAGTGGCATATAATTTAAATCGCACCAAGTAACTAGTGTATCTAGATCTGATTGTAGCTTATGTATCTTCAAATGACGCGAATGACATGAAAAGCTTTACGTCGTCAGCATACATTAACATTTTTGAAAATTTTATTATTGTAGAAATATCATTCATCGAACAGAATCGGGCCAAGATGTCTTCCTTGAGGAACCCCCGAAGAGACATAAATAACATCGGATACTAAATTTTTAAACACTACTCTTTGTGTCCTGTCACTAAGGTAAGAAGAGATCCAGTGATTGAGACCCGGCTGGAAGCCCAACTGATCAAGTTTATGAATAAGTAATGAGTGACACACATTTCGTCAAAAGCTTTGCTGAAATCCGTATAAATAACGTCGGTGTGCAGATTTTTTCTAAACGCATTTGAGACATGACTGGTAAACTCAAGTAAATTCGTAACTGTAAACTTTGCCAGCCTATCAGCTGACTTATTCTCGACTAAGTCAGTGTTGCTGTCGTTCAAAACCTAAATGTCAGTAATGCTCCTAATTTGTTTTGTACAATGTCCCAGCCGGAAAATTCGTCAAGCATGACTTTAACGGCGTATTCGTAGATGCATGTGAACGCTTGTTTTTTAGCATCCAACCATTAGGAAACTATCGTTTTAAATTAAGGCTAAATTTAGTACCTTCCAACTGAAGAGAAATGGGTGTAAGATCAATACATTCCTTCGTGTAAGGCCATACATGCCCATTTCGCACTGGGGTATTGGGATGCGCAGAGTTGTCTGGTATGAAAAAATTCTACTATGCATAAAACAGCTGATCGGGTTGTTGTGTTCAAAATTATTAAGTCACTCAGTTGGTGAAACCCAAAATTAAGTTAGTCTCGAATCTGTGCTAACTTAAGTCACGACTTAGTTTTAGTCTTAGTCGCGTTGGTGAAACCGGCCCATAATGTCATGATATTTCATGGCTGTTATAAGCAAATATGCAATGAAATAGCATACCGTTTGTGTGATTATTCGCTAATCTATGATATAATGCATGTTTGTGTGGTTGTTCGCTGCACTAATGAGCATGCCAAAAAATGCATATACAAATAGCACAGGCAACAAGAATAAAAACCAGAATAAAACAATTAACGGGAATATAACCATAGGCAAATAAGCAATCATATGGAGCAAATGCATCAGCAATATGAGTTGAATGACACACATTTCATGGCCTTGAATATTGCATTAGGCACATTAAGCAAATAAGAAGATGATGGAATTGACGTTCCACAACCCGACTATAATGAGGTGCGAATAGCATTATCCCGATTGAAAAACAGTAAAGCAGCTGGCACTGATGGTTTGCCTGCTGAGCTATTCAAACACGGAGGCGAGGAGCTGGTAAGGCGCATGCATAGGCTTCTATGCAGAATATGATCGGATGAATGCATGCCTGAAGATTGGAATCTAAGTGTTCTCTGCCCAATCCACAAGAAGGGCGATCCTGCAAACTGCGCCAACTATCGCGGAATCAGCTTTTTGAATATCGCATATAAGGTCCTATAAAGCGTATTGTGCGAAAGACTGAAGCCTGATGTGAACAGACTGATTCGACCTTATCAGTGTGGCTTCAGACCTGGTAAATCTACCATCGACCAGATTTTTACAATACGCCAAATCTTGGAAAAAACCCGTGAAAAGAGAATCGACACACATCATCTCTTTGTGGATTTTAAAGCCGCTTTCGATAGCACGAAAAGGAGCTGCCTATATGCCGCTATGTCTGAATTTGGTTTCCCCGCAAAAGTTATACGGCTATGCAAAATGTCCTTGAGCAATACCGCCAGCTCGGTCAGAATTGGGAAGTACCTCTCCGAGCCGTTCGAAACTAAACGAGGTTTCAGACAGGGTGACCCTCTATCGTGCGATTTCTTTAATTTAATGCTGGAGAAAATAATACAAGCTGCAGAACTTAACCGCGCGTTGTTAACTCAACGACGCTCGAACAATATTTTATAAAAGCGTGCAACTGTTGGCATATGCTGACGATATTGATATCATTGGCCTTAACAACCGCGCCGTAACTTCTGCTTACTCCAAATTAGAAAAAGAAGCGAAGAAAATGGGATTGGTGGTGAACGAGGGCAAAATGAAGTACCTTCTGTCATCATGCAAAGAGTCAGCGCATTCACGCCTTGGCAACCAAGCCACTGTTGGAAGCAATAGTTTCGAAATAGTAAAGGACTTCGTTTACCTGGGAACCAGCATTAACACCAACAATAATGTTAGCCTAGAAATCCGACGAAGAATTACTCTTGCAAACAAATGCTACTTCGGACTGAGTAGGCAATTGAAAAGTAAAGTCCTCTCTCGACGAACGAAAATAACACTCTACAAGTCACTCATCGTACCCGTCCTGCTATATGGTGCAGAAGCGTGGACACTAACAACATCTGATGAGGCGGCTCTGGGAGTATTCGAGAGAAAGGTTCTTCGAAAGATTTGTGGACCTCTCCGCGTTGGCGACGGCGAGTACCGAAGAAGATTTAATGATGAGCTGTATGAACTTTACGCAGACGCCGACATAGTTCAGCGAATTAAAACACAGCGGCTTCGCTGGCTAGGCCACGTAGTGCGAATGAGCGAAGATGCTCCAGCCCAGAAGGTATTCTTATCGGCACCCGCCGGTGGAAGCAGAGGAAGAGGGAGACCACCACTCCGATGGAAGGACCAAGTGGAGACCGATTTGCGATCCCGCGGTGTTTCCGATTGGCGCCAGTTGGCGCAACGAAGAAACGGCTGGCGAGCTATGTTGGACGGTCAAAATCGCCCAGGCGGTTAGATGACCATTTAAAGAAGAAAGAAGAAACTGGTATATTGCTGATGCAGAGACTGACTAGTATGCCAATTGGTATGGTGCTGATGCAGGAGCGAACAATTGCCATCTCGTAGGGCATCGCCATGTTAAAAATACCAGCTGCTAATATGAAAAAATTACAGAACTCCAACTAGTTGAGTCGGTTTGACAAACTAGTATTTGACTAGTATAAAACTAGTAGAATTGACTGCAGGGGTAGTACAAGATAAATTGATTTAGCCATGCTCTTCTGTTGAAAGACACACCCACTTTTTACATGTCAACTATTTTGGAAAATAGAAAAAAACTCAAATTCGATACACAGATTGCCTACAAAAATGGAAGAAATGGCCCAATCTCATAAATAAAAATATGTGTCTGTGTGTTCCTTATCGACGTCTAAAGTACTAAACCAATCTTTATAAAATATCAAGAATATATTCTTGGGTTCACTGGGTACAGCAAAGGCTATGCATGGTTTGAGGGCGGTGACGCGCCCCCAGACTATATAAAATTTTAATTCGTCATAGCTGTAAATGTGTTTGGTCTAAACTAATCATATTTTGATATATGTACCTTTTTGTCAGGATTTATATAATTTTAGAAAAGTGGGCTGCGCCCCGCTCACATATTTTTTTGTGTTGTTTATCCTTCATTCATGTCAAAAGTTAATCGTCGATCTGTATGAAACTTTCACCATAGATTCAGAAGTTTTGTGGATACGACATAAGCTATATGTAGTTAAAAAAAAGGGCGGTGCCACGCCCTCAGGTTACATAAAATTTAAATTCGTCATAAATCTAAACGTATTTGGTCTGAACTAATCATATTTGATAGTTTTGGAAAAGTGGGCGGTGCTACACCCCCATTTTTGTCTTTTGTTTGCACTTCATTCATAAACAAAGTTTATTTTTGATCTCAATGAAACTTTAGCAGTGCGCTCAGGAGTTCGCTAGGTACGACGCCTATATAAAGTGGCAACTCGGTACTGCTAAAGGGATGATATAGGGATAAATCAAGAGAAAGCGAGAAAATGTTGCCGGAAGAGAGTACAATTTTTCAAATGTGAGCAAAACATGTTTTTGTTAGTTTGTTAATTGATATTAGTGGAAAAAATTACAACGATATGCACAGCGATGGTATGGGATGACATGTTTCGAAGTGCCCAACTTCTCATCAGACCCCTTCTCGGACACTGGGATACGAACCCAAGTGTCTACACCAAAGCCGCTGTTAGAGTACTTTAATAACTAAGCTATGATGCCCTGTAGCGTCACGACGCATTTTTCTTCTAATGTGCCATTTGGTTATTCCTTTTATACATTCTTTGGTACATATATTTTTTTTTTATATATCAACTTAAGGAAAGTGGAATATTTTTAGGCGCGTTCATAGAACAGTTTTAGATACAGAAGGGCTTTTTTTGCATATCAACACTTCCGTGTTATTTTAAGACCACATTATATAATATTCGGTTCCGCCAGAACTTAATCTCTTTTAATTCTTATTTTTTCTTGGCCTAGTGCTCATTCTCTCCATATACGTCTATCGAATAGTTTTAATAATATTTTTTGATCTATTTCGAGCTAGTTTTAGACTGGTATATTTCTGTACAAAATCCGAAAATTGACTTCTCGTAGGACATAAATAAATATAAATAAATGTATGGCGCAATGTACAACAAGTATATCATCATAAACCTAAGAAAAGGTTTTTGCGCCAAGCTTCTCTTCCAATTTGTGGTGTGCTGAGAAGCTTTCGTTGGCAGAAATACACTCGTAGAGTTTGGCCAGTGTATGGTAGGTGTGGTACACCGGCAACATTACCTTACTACGGCGGCCGTAGGACATTTCCTTGTTAAAAAGACTAGTTTCTTATATCGAAAAAAGACAGTTGGCTGACTAGTTGACTTCAGAAATATACAAGTTCTGAAGTGGTTTTCAATTAGTTAGTTTGACTTAGGGTATGTACAGACACCTACTTAATGATAATAATTTGGCGCGATACACCAACGAGGCGATTGGGGCCGAGCTTCTTTCTTAATCTGTGGTGTGCTGCTCCTTACTTTTCCTCGCAAATTGGTGTGACCTAAATATTTTATTTTAATTCCGAATGGTAACTGCTAAGGTAGACGAGTTTTTACTGAGAAGCTTTTTCATAGCATAAATACACACGGAGGGCTATCGACCACTGCTGAAAGGTCACCTCGGTTTTTGAAAAAAAATAAATAAAAAAAAGTTTTCTAAACATTTTGATTTTACCTCTCCCGATGCGCGCACCACGAACCTTTTGGTATATTAGTCCAACACAATACCATTACACCACAGCGGACATCATCTCTCTATATAATTATATTAACTATCATTTGTATCTACATTATTTGCTGTTATCGTTTTCACTGTGCTCTCACATTTAATGATGCTCTTATTATTTTTATTGTTATTGTATGCTTTTGGAGTTAAACGCTTTAATAGCTGTTGCAGTAAGTGCGCTCATTAAGGATTCAACGGAAATGTGCCAAAGCAAACCAAGCTACAAGTATGATAATGTGGTAGTTATCTTTAAAATTATTGTTTTATGAAATGTTCTGTGCTAGTTGAGGCTACGCAAAAGTTTGACACATGATAATATAACTTCGTTTCGACTTCGGTGGGGTGTGCAACAGTATGTACCAAAGTTATTCGGCAACATGAAAAGAAAGCGGTAGAGGCATGCAGAAATCGATAAACGCAATGTAGTAAATATGCTAATATTCGTCCTACTACGAAGTCCGATATATATTAATCATCAGTATTTATCACCTGAGGCAAAGCTTGGTTTTATCCATTAGTGTAACTCGGCAAATCCAGCGAAGTTTTTGGTCTTTCATTAGCTGCTCGCATCTATGTACGCTAAGAAAGTGCACAGCTCATTGGTAAACTTTCTCCGGTAAAATACATTGACCTCAGTGAAAGAACTGGTCCCAAGGGCTTTCATATATTCTTTTCGCACTGACCTATACAGCGAGAGTTTTACATCTCCATTTCTTACCCAATATAAAGTAGAATTTGCTGCTAAAGGTTATTCTTCCTTCATTTTTTAGGCTGACATTGGTTTTTCTGTTATAGCTAGTTCAACAATAAACGAAGTTCTTCGATTCTTTATTTGATGACAGAAAATACTAAATTTTCCTGTTTTTTAATAGAAAAAAAGTTGATACCATTTTCTTATCTTGGATATTCTTCAGGATTTGGGTTAGTTAAAATCAGACTTCTTAGTTCTAAAATTGCCCTGATAAGGTCAAATTAGCCTTCCCACTAAGCGATTTGCATTTTTATAACTTGAAACCAACACAGTTACGTCAGCAGCTAAGAGTTCGTTACACCATTTGTTAAACAAAAGATTATATAGCCCTTATATGAGCTTTTCGCCTTCGTTTGAACAGCTTCGGAAGCTTTAATAATTTCCGAGAAAGAAAACAAAAATAAAAAAATATATAAGATAAAATAAAATAAAATGAGATAAAATAAAATAAAATAAAATAAAATAAAATAAAATAAAATAAAACAAAATAAAATAGAATAATATAAAATAAACTAAAATAAAAACAAATTATATGAGATAAAATGAAATAAAATAAAATAAAACAAAATAATATAAAATAAAACAAAATAAAATAAAATAAAATAAAATAAAATAAAATAAAATAAAATAAAACAAAATAAAATAAAACAATATAAAAAAAAAAAGGTAAAATAAAATTAAGTAAAGTAAAACAAGCAAAAAAAAAATTTTATTAAATAAAAAAATTAAATAAAATATAACAAAAAAAAATAAAAAAAATTAAATGAAATAAAATAAAGTAAAATGAAATAAAATAAAATAAAACAAAATTAAATAGAATAAAATAAAATAAACTAAAATAAGAAAAATTATATAAGATAAAACGAAATAAAATAAAATAAAATAAAAAAATAAAATAAAATAAAATAAAATAAAATAAAACAAAATAAAATAAAGTAAAAAAATAAAATAAAATAAAATAAAGTAAAAAAAAACAATTAAAATAAAATATAATGAGATATAATCATAAAATAAAATAAAACAAAATAAAATAGAATAAAATAAAGTAAACTAAAACAAACAAAAAAATTATATAAGATAAAATGAAATAAAATAAAATAAGTGTTCATGAAACGAGTTCAAGGCCAAGAATAATAATTTTCACTTTTGAATTTTTATGAAATTTGTTATTGTTTTTATTTTTTTTATAATCATTTTTAATTAATTATTAAAAGTTTTTCAACTGAATAGAGTAGGAAAAATGTTAAGAGACAACAGCCATAGCTTTTCTTATAGATCCATTTCGAAAGCTGCTAAGCTTCTTCATCTTTTCTTTTTCCTTGATTTTATATATGTACGTATGTTAATGCATATTGTGCTTTCAACATTGCGAGAGATATTGTTCTAGCTTAAGTTTAGTGAGTATGTTTAATTGATATTGCTGTTTTAAACCCAAATTCCTGTAGGTTTGTGCACAGCTGTCTGTGTCTGTTTTAAAATTCATCTTTACCGAAATAAATAATTTCACTGCATTGATACAAGAACACATGAAAAAGAGAACAAACACATCTTTTAAAAAATTCATGTGTGAGACTTTAAATTCTACCAAAAAGTTTCTCAACAACAATAAACAATTTCTAGTACTCAATGCAGACAAAGGCAATGTTACTGTAGGGATGGAGAAAAATGATTATTCAAGGAGGATGCAAACCATAGTGAACAACATTTCTGACTAGAGGGTTCTAAAACGAGATCCGACAAACAAGCTACAGGACAGTAACAATGAATTAGTAATGAAAATGTTCAAAAACGGCCACATTGAGAAAAAAGAGAAGAATTTCCTAATTTCTAAAGGTGCAAATCCGCCTAGGATCTATGGTTTATCAAAAATGCATAAAAATGGCATACCTCTGCGGCCAATATGCTCATCTATCGGTTTCCCTTCCTATAACTTGTGCAAACACCGAACGCTATTTTAAACACAGCGAAAATTTTATAAGAAGAGTTCTTACCATCAGTGATAAGATGTTTCACAACAAAAACATAGGAATAATTGGAAAAACCCTGATTCCATGTCTTTGATGAACAAACTGCTCCATAAACACCACACATCGAACGCTAATAACAATAAATCCGAGAAAGGCGATAAAAGGATCAAAGGTTCAAATTTTTATGATAAGGAAACACATCAAATCGCCTTTACATACAACAACACTCTAGGACCAATTTACAGCAATATGAAGGACAAAATTCTAAATTATGAGAAATCCGACGTGGTTTAATTCCATGCAACGGCGACGGGTCCCACGTATGTGAAAATGTATATGTAGGGACAACTAAACTTAAACTAAAGACAAGGCTTTCCGCCCACAAATCCAACACTAAATTGAGAAATAATAATCCAGAAAATAAGACAGCATTGTAAAGACAGGACACTGTCCAGATTTTGAAAACGTGACCATTCTGGAACATGAGACAAATTATAATAAGTGCTTTATTTTATTTTATAATGAGGTAAAGATGCATTTTAAAACAGACACAGACAATTGTCCACAAACCTACAGGAATTTGGTTTTAAAACAACAACATCACGCGGTGGTCAGTTAAACATACTCACTAACCTTAAGCTAGAACAATATCTCTCGCAATGTTGAGAGCACAATATGCATTAACATACGTACATATATATATTTTTAACTCTGGTTGATACATTTAGATTTTATTATTGTATACATACGTTTTTTGTTTACACTTGCGGTACATGAAAATTGCTTATATTTACGGGATTTTGAATTTATCTACATTTATGTTTTTTCGCTCTTTTGCTTTTATTAAAGCTATCTTTGTCAATTCTGCTTAGTCGATCATATATATCTATATGTGTAAGTAAGGTTTTTGCTACTGAAATGTATGTTTAAAAATCTGTATGTTTTTCTTTTCGTAGTTTCCTGATGATGACTTCAGGTTGAAGTCGAAATATCGAAAAAAATAAATATTTGAATACTAGTAAAAAAGAAGTTTTATTCAAAAATATGGCCTAAAGCTCAATCAAAGTTATCAAACTATATTAACCAAGGATATTAAATCTATCAATAAACTAAAATAAAATAAAATAAAATAAAATAAAATTAGACAAAATCAAATAAAATAAAATAAAATAAAATAAAATAACATAAAATAAAATAAAATAAAATAAAATAAAATAAAATAAAATAAAAGAAAATAAAATAAAATAAAAGAAAATAAAATAAAATAAAATAAAAAAAATGAAAGGAAATAAAATAAGGTAAAATAAAATAAAATAAAATAAAATAAAATAAAATAGAATAAAATAAAATAAAACAAAATAAAATAAAATAAAATGAAAGGAAATAAAATAAGGTAAAATAAAATAAAATAAAATAAAATAAAATAAAATAAAATAAAATAAAATAAAATAAAATAAAACAAAATAGAATAAAATAAAATAAAATGAAATAAAATAAGATCAAATAAAATAAAATGAAATAAAGTAAAAAAAGCGAAATAAAATAAAATAAATAAAATAAAATAAAGTGAAATAAAGTAAAAAATCCTTTATCTCAATGTGCTCCCATTTTCAAACAAGGACCATAACTGCTATGAATTTTATTATAAAACTCGCTACTTGTCCATTATTTTCAGATTTTTTTTTTTTAATATAAATTAATAAAAATCAACAGCAATAGTTATTTTCAAGTTTTATTTTTTTGATTAAGGATAATGTTTATTTTTTGAGTTTTATTTTTTCTAATTGACGAAAATAATACTTACTCTTTGAGCGATATTTTATCCTTCATGAATAAAAACCAAATTTTAAGTTTTAATTTTTTTTTCACTGTTCGAAAAACTCAAAAATCCGCTGCGCCTTTTTGGCAGTAATTGAACGTAAATATTGGTTGGTATAATCTCGTCAACATATGTACTCAATAATTAAAACATATTTTAGACATATACATATGTATATAAGATTTACCGTCATCAAAGAAAAATGAAACTAAAAAAGATTGATTATATGTAATTTATATAGGTTCATATACTTTAAACTGTCCTCCGATACTGGGAAGCCTTTGAATTTTTTTAGTAAATATATAAAAATAATCATTTTCGGGGGTCCCTGTTTTCAAACGACTCAAATTAACTTCAGAACAACTTCCACTGTCCATTTAAAAATATGTTTGCAACTTTAAAGGCATATGACGAGTAAATGACTATATAAAATAGGTTGTGGTGCATTTCATACCAGACAAACATTTGCATAGCAGTTTTTGTATGGCTCATAGTATTAAATGCAATATCTACCAAGTGTGTACTTGCTGTTGCACCATAAATGTCACCCAAAAGCAAATTACAGTAAGAAACCAAAAACAATGTTTGCATCTCGGATTGCTACTGAGGGTGGTAATATTTGGTTGAGGACACGTATGAGGCGTATGAGTTACAACAAATTGTATGACAAAAAATGAGGAATGGTAACTTTTGATTTAACGATCTCGGGATTTTCGCGATTTGAGTTAGGTTGGAAGAGTACAAAAATTGGGTGAGAATATATCTGAAGTTAAAATATATAACAAATAACTGGATTCTTAATGTTTTTTGTTTTCAAAACTAAAGTTATTTCATTACAAAAAAAAAAGAAAATTCAAATAGGAGCAAGCTTTTGATTAATCCCTCATTGCTGGATACCGAAATTATTATAATTTTTGGGTACTTTTCAGGATGATTTCGGGATTCTTTTCGCATCGTTGACTCCTATCAGAAGTAATGTAAGAAAGAAATTCCGGGTTTTGACATTGTGTATATACATACATAGCATTTTGCATACATGTGCCTGTTTATGTATCATAGTGTAGATAAGAGTTTCATTTTTGTTTACCGAAATGATGAGGTTAAATTTTGTAAACAAAAAATGTCCCTTAATTCACGAGTACAGACTCATTTTCATGTAAGGAGGGTATCTCTCATCGCCTATTCCTCCATGTCGCTTCCTACAATTGCAGCCTTTTTTGGTGTTCCAAAAGTTTTTCGCAATAAATTTTTCACTGCAATTGTTTTGTGTTTTTGTCCTGTTTCTACCAAAACTTTAACTTTAATTGTTTTGTAGCCGCTGGCATATAAAATTGGAAACAGTAATTAAAAGAGCAACAAAAATTGATTCAAACTTTCCGCAACCACGAAACTACAAATTCTCACATATTTACATTCATTGTTTTTCACTTTAACACATGTTGCTTGCAATAAAATTGTTGTTAACAGTTGTAAAAGGCGATCGACGACAGTTGTGTGCCAGTGTCTCTTTGTTGCTGAAACAAAAGTTTTTCCAAGTGGACAATGTCAATGAAACAAGAAAAGGGACCTTTAAAAAGGAAAAATGTGATAGTTAAAGCGCAGTAATGTTGAATAGGGGAGATGCTACACAAAATTTTAGTATTACCGGAATAGCTACCGTTAAGACCTCTTATTTTAGCATTACTTTGTTTTAGCCCCCTCATGCTTCATTCCAAAGAGGCTTACACGGACTCATTTTACTTAATTTGATTTTATTTCATTTTATTTTATTTAATTTAATTTTATTTTATTTTATTTTCTGTTACTTTGTTTTATTTTATTTTATTTTATTTTATTTTATTTTATTTTGTTTTATTTTATTTTATCTTATTTAATTTCTTTATTTTTATTTTATTTAATTAAATTTAATTTTATACAATTTTATTTTATTTTGCTTTATTTTATTTTATTTTACTTTGTTATATTTCATTTTATTTTATTTTATTTTATCTTATTATGTTTTATTTTCGTTTCTTTTCTTTTCTTTTCTTTTCTTTTCTTTTCTTTTCTTTTCTTTTCTTTTCTTTTCTTTTCTTTTCTTTTCTTTTCTTTTCTTTTCTTTTCTTTTCTTTTATTTAATTTAATTTAATTTAATTTAATTTTATTTTATTTGATTTAATTTAGTTTAATTTTATTTTATTTTATTTAGTTTAATTTAGTTAATTTTAATTTTATTTGATTTTATTTTATTTTATTTCATTTCATTTCATTTCATTTCATTTCATTTTATTTTATTTTATTTTATTTTATTTTACTTAATTTAATTTAATTTAATTTTGTTTTATTTTATATTATTTAATTTAATTTAATTTAATTTAATTTAATTTAATTTAATTTAATTTAATTAATTCTAATTTTAATTTTATTTGATTTTATTTTATTTCATTTCATTTCATTTCATTTCATTTCATTTCATATCATTTCATTTCATTTCATTTCAATTCATTTCATTTCATTTTATTTCATTTCATTTCATCTCATTTCATTTCATTTCATTTTATTTTATTTTATTTTATTTGATTTTATTTTATTTTATTTCATTTCATTTCATTTCATTTCATTTTATTTTATCTTATTTTATTTTATATTATTTTATTTTATTTTATTTTATTTTATTTTATTATATTTTATCTTATTATATTTTATTTTGTTTTCTTTTTTTTAATTTACTTTAATTTAGTTTATTTGATTTAATTTTATTTAATTTAATATTATTTTATTTTGTGGTATTTTATTTTATTTTATTTTATTTTATTTCAGTTTATTTAATTTTATTTTACTTTATTGTATTTTATATTATTTTATTTTGTGTTATTTTATTTGATTTTATTTTATTTTATTTCATTTTATTTTATTTTATTTTATTTTATTTTATTTTATTTTATTTTATTTTATTTTATTTTATTTTATTGTATTTTATTTTGATTTATTTTATTTTATTTTATTTTATTTTATTTTATTTTATTTTATTTTATTTTATTTTAAATTTTATTTTATTTTGTTTTATTTTATTCCATAAGTATAACCACAAAGATTACACAAGCAAAACAGATTAACTACCGTTATGTAAACAATGTGTATATTTATGATAAACGCAGTTACCTTCGTCGTTTTTCCGACTCATAGCATTCATCGTGTTTAGGCACGATTACCAAAAAATAACAATCAGCAAAGTACTTGCATATACGCACATCCACATAGGCATAGCGTCACATACATCTCAGCAAAGCCGTCATACAGGATGTCTATATACAAGGCGCAGACAGAAGCGAGGTTACAAAAAGAGGCGTAGGCACTGTTGTAAAGTCTTGATACAGTCAGCTAACCATGCATCGTTATTAGCTTGAATAGTTACAGCTGTCAAAGTGACAAGTGGTCCATTAATGGCTTGGTATTCGCATTGTTAATAGTATTCGTATTCGTAGTTCAACTGGTTTTCGCACTGGAAACTATAAAATGTTGTGCCCAGTAAACTTACATTGAATTATCACTCGACGAGGTATTACCATGACTAAATTATAATCATATATTTAAGATCACGTGTCCTAATCAAGGAAGTAAAAATCATACATCAAAAGAGACGTCAAATCGAAATCGCACCAGCAACATTGATCATAGTAAACATACAACAAATTCTAAGCAAACTATTATCTCAAAGGGATAATCAGTTGCATTGCACTCAGACACGCCCGCCATGGCGTTTGAGTAATGACAGAAGCACCGTGCGAAGCTCGAGTTTCCTTGCGGCACAGGTAAATACGACAAAACCGTGCATCTCGGTGAACTCAGCAAAAGCGCAAGACGTGCGTTGGTATTTCGTAATAAACTACGTGATCGCAACTGAAAAGGTAGCTATTTCACGATAAATGGCAACGCCGCCTGTACTGCATTTGTTCATTAGAAAAGCAGCGTGAGCAGTGCATGGCAAAGAGGTGGTGAGGTGCTCAAGCGGTTGGCAGTGGTGGTTGCTATGAAGTTCTAACTACGCTTCACATGACTCCTTTGTGGCAGCGATGAATTTGCTTTGCATTACATGTCACCATGGTGTTGCTGTTAATGGAATGACATTGCCATGTTGGGCGCAACTCAAAGAAAAGGAAACCCAAGAAAAACCCACGTTACTTAAGCTTACAGCAAACGTTACACTGCATTTTTAATAGCGCAAGTGTTGATTTCGAGTTTGTCAATGTTGTTGACTTCCCTGCTACAAGAGCTGTGTACAGAAATAATAAGAAAGTATGCGTAAATTTGCATATGGGCATTTCCATGCGACTCGCCTTTTGACCTTTTTGATGAAACTTTTCTTGCACCGACGGTTATCCAGAAGGAAAACAAGAAATTCTTAGGTGGTGATGCAAAGGTTTAATTGAGAGTTCAATTTCAAGTTTTTTTTTTGGAGTATATCGTTACATTTCATTGTTTCAACGAAAAGAATCTAGAAAATGGGATTTGTAGCAGAACTAGAGAGGGTTCGGACTAAATCGGCGATGGCTTTCGGGACTTCTTGGGGATAATTTCGGCAGTCTACCGATATCATTTCCGCATTGTTTTGGGTAGTCACAAACGCGAGGGCTCTCATTGTGGTGGTACAAACTGTTGTTGTTATTATTGTTGTTGTACCAATAATAATTCGCATTGCTTAGTTAGATTTTTCACTCTTTTTTCAGAAGTTCTTGGTAGGCTAAAACCCGAGCCATTGCGGTAGATAGGCACAGTTGTCATGTTAATACCCTACAAAAAAAAATTTGTCTAGGATAAATCCGGGAAGAGTCGCAAAGGGGCGTGCAACCAATTCCAGTTTTGATCTCTTTATATGGGCTGAAGTGCTTGTTTGAGCAGGTCCTATGAAGAGACTAATTGGTACTTTTCATGCTCAAAAGGGTACTGTTGGACAGATTCCCTTTGTTCCCCTATGTGTACGGTCGGACAAGTTTACTTTCAACACCTAAAAGTAGGCTACTTTATTTCAAATCGACTTATCCCAACTACGCCTATAATTTAATAGTTGGGATCAACTGTAGCTCACTGTAGAAGAAAGGTATTGATTGCGGATCACTCTCTTTTGAGATCAGTCGCACAATTTTTTGCAGGGTAGCTTCAGCATCTCAAAGATGGGGAATAAGAACACATGGGAAGCTTTGAGCAGCTGGTGTGATGTATTCTGTAAGGAACCACAAAGAATAGATTTCAAGTGCCTAACCCTAGTATTCTTGGCAATTTTTGAATATCTGAATTGAGATTCGATTATCCAGAACTATTTGAGAATAAAAGATGGAAAGAACACTTGTTGCCTTGACTATCTATTAATTGGACAAAAACTCCTGCGGAATAAAATATTTAACTCTTCTTTACGAATGATAACAGTTACATAAAACAACAACTAAAATCTAAAAAAAAGAGTACAATCTCTAATAATTTTTCGGGTAATCCCGTCTATCATTTTTAAAAAATTGATGAGGATAGACCACAAAAAAACAAAAACATATGAGTTTAGTGAGGAAGATAAATGAAAGATATATGACCTATCTTCAATAACAGACGAAGCAAGTGACTGATGAATTCAAGTATCTTATCTCACGAGGAATTTGTGTACGCCAAAAGTCAATGAGAATGCGTCAAAATAAAAATAGGTTTCCGCAAAATTGCCAAATGCAGCCAATTAAATTTTCAGTTATTTTTTTAATGAACAAATTATAGATATCCGATTTTGCTCGGATAAAAGATTCTAGACCCTTAAGTCAGGGAAGGGAAATGGAAAGTATTTAGCGTTTTTAATCTGAAAAAATCTTTCAAGTTTTTTAAATACTGGAATTGCCCATAAGTGTCGTAATAACGCCTTTCCTCCAGCTAAATTGAGTTGCAAACTGAGACAAATGTGACGTTGCATGCCAGCATATTAGTTAAATCCTTTCACAGCTATGGTTGTTGTTGTCATTGTAATTCTTGTTGCATAAGCTTTACAACTGAGCTGTGCCCCACCCACCTTAACAGCAGTTGACTGCCAGCGGCGCAACAAGAAAACTCTTTCAACATCAACTTTAAGTTGACATCACACCGGTACGAAAGGATTATAGCTTTGTAACAGTTTTTGCAACAAAAACAACTACATACATGCACACACACACCCATTAGAACTACTTTATCATTTGCATTTGAATCTCTGTTTGTATGTATGCACATCTGCAGCTCATTCGCGCATGAATCCTCAAGCATTTTTAATACAAATTAGTTGGAATCGCATTGAGGTGACATCAATGTTTGTTTGTTGTTCGTGTTGTTGTTGTTGGCGTTGTAAGGCAAAATTGCATTTTGCATATTAATTTTACACAAACACATTCAATCACACAAACAAACATCTTCGTGTGCATGAGGTCGCTCTTTACCGTTATTTGCATGCGCTCAGTGCGTGCTTGCGCAAATTTAAATGAGTGACGTGTAGTACGTGTCCACGCAGCTGCTTCTGCTTTTCCTATTACCATTACCGTTACTCTTCGCTACACCCAACGCTTGCGTCGTCTATGTTGACTTTGCACCATTGATGATTGTTAATTATTGGCCACAGTTGCTAGTACAGACGCGCAACAGTCGTAAATCGTATGGTTTGCATCGCTTGCTTGATGTTCTTATTTATGCCGGGGCGCAGCAGAATTCGTGTATGGGCATAATGGTGCACACAGATTATTATTATTTATGTTATTCAAATTAATGACTGATATATACAGCTGTGTTCAATATAATAGTAGTGAAATAAAAGTAAATATCGTTCGACGAAATAAGAAGAAGTTGTGATTTTAATAGCGCTCTCATTTAAAATATAGCGAATTCAAGTACATAAACCACATAAAAAGAAATTTTATAGCTTACACAAAGTTCAGGAAAGTTAATTATCTAAAATTTTTTTTCAGAATTTCTAGAAAATTTTTGAGTATGCAGTTTTGTTGACTAATCGGTTTAAGCATAACATTGTAAAAGTCAGAACTCGCCATAAGTTACCCTAAATTTTCAGATTTTTTTTTGTCAATTCAAAAATCAATTTTTTCGCTTCTTAAAAATTTAATATTAACAAAAAAAAAAAATTTTTTTTTTTTAAGACTACAACTCGACTGCTAATTGGAAGATCACACTATTTCAAAATATTTTTCAAAAACGCCCCATAACAGAATATGTTTGAATAACACTCTATATCAGAATATGATTCAAAAACACCCTATCTCAGCTAAAATTGTATTGAATTTTCGTTCAGATGGGGCGTTTTTGAAACTCATTCTGAGATAGAGCGTTCTTAAACAAAATTTTGAAATAGGGCGCTATTGCAAAAAAATTTGAGGTGGGGCGTTCTTCAAAGAATTTCTGAGATAGGGTGTTTTTGAAAAATATTTTGGAGTAAGGTGATCTTCCACTCAGCCGTCGAACTAAACTACTGTAGGAAATGTCAATTGCAAATCATTAGAGACTCTCAGCTGACCACCTCAGACGTGCGTTGCGTCAGGATTGCGTTGCTTTTGTATAATTTTGAAGGGCCTTCTATTGTGTATGCATGCGGGTCCTGATTTTGAGCTTTAAATGACCTTTCTATGAAATTTGCTAATTTATGGGCCAACCAGCATTTTTCGAACCATATTTTCGCCTGTGTTTTATCCGTCTCTTGGCTAAGGAATTCGTCGTTCCTGGCTCCGTTGTGAGCATTTAATTCAGTGGTGAGCATCGTCTTTATCTGCATCGCCACATAAACATTTTGGATTTTCGACATTTCCCATTCTATATAGGAATTGTTTCAAGTAGCGTAGTAGTTAACCTCCCCAAAGTTTGAAGCAGGCTTTACTTTAAAGTCAATTATCAATTTTGCTGTCCAATCTGCCTCGGTTTTCCATAAGCCAGACCTATTGCTAAAGTCTAAACGTTTCCTTGCTGATCTCTAAACGGACCACCCTTATGAGGTCCTCGTCCGTGTACTTTCCTTTTGCTTCCTAATGCCTTCTTACAGTGCCAGTAAGTTGATGGATATTCTTCTAGTTGAAACCTGCTAATCCTTATCCGATGGCAGCGCCTTATTTCGTTTCTCTTGGCTCTCAACCAAATTTACTTTTTCGGTTCTTTTTCCAATGCGAAGTATTACTTTCTCTAGCATCAAATTAAAGACATGGCACGATAGGCCGTCACAATGGCTGAAAATTTGTTTATTTTTGAAGTCTTCTATTCATATATTAGCTTACTGCAGAGAATCGAAGCCAAAAGGCTCCAGTCGTTGGGCTATGTTATGTAAATAAATAAAGAGTCCGGGCAGAGGGGTTTCCTATCGACACCAGAATTTGGTAGAGGGGAGACGGGAAGGCCTTGACTGAGTTGGAAAGATAAATGGAATATAACTTGATGTTTCCAATTAACTAAAACTGATGACTGGTGTGTCTTGATACGCAATAGTTAAAATCGCCTAGGCGGTAAAGCACCAATCAATGATAATGAATCCACTTGACCGCTCCGAAATATATATATAAGCAATGCTTTTAACCGCCCACTCTTACACACAACTTCACCTCAACCGATTTCTATAACGACTATCTTCAAAAAATTTGTTTTGGCTACTTTTCAATGGATTCGCTTAGAGCAATTTAAGGGTATACTTGGTTCTAGATAACTGAATATTGATATTCGCTAATTCAAAGTGTAAGTAACCTACCACTTTTGTAAGCGTTACAGAACGAGTTGCGAAGCGTGCAGTTCTGAGACTGCAATTTTTAGAGACTGGTTCGTAACCTTGGACTAGCAATGCTCAGCTAACGAAATGTTCGACGAACTGACTCCTAAAACTATCCTGGTCTGTCTACTAAGAGGTGGAAGCCATTGCAGTTCACACGGACGGGAATTGTGGCTGTGAGTTTTCTCACAATACCGTTCATCGGCTTATTCACGAGTTGCGGTATCAATACTGCACTTTACCGCTAATTGAAATCGGAACGCATTTTCTCTTGGAGTGTTCCAGAGAGCGTGTTCCTGTTGATCCAATAGCAAAGGTATAGAGCAGCAAATTATAGAAAAAGGGTGAATAGATAGCAACTTACGACATTTCATGTTTATTTGACTTACGAATGGCCCATATATTTTATTGCGTTTGTTGCTGGTTTGCCCGTTTTACCGGCGATGCTTGAAAGTTGCAGTCTCGCGCTCTTAAAGCCTATTAAAATATTAAACAAGGGCAAAACTAGCACGAAATCTATAACGATGTTGTTTAAGCGACATAAGATATAATTATTTCTTCCATTTATTTTATTTGCGCTGCTCTCTCTTGTAATTTGCAACCAGCTTATGAAATATTTCGAAGATATAGTTTATGTTTTGTAATCCCAAAGCGGGGGTTTCACAGCGAAAATTAGGAAGCCAATCCCGCGCAATGCCTTAGAGCCAATAATGTTCGCTCCCATTTAATGCATACAAGGTGTAAAGGTGCCCCGCACGACCCGTTCTACAAAGAACAAATAATTTAAACAATTAAATTAATTAAATAAATATTGCTGAAAGGGTCCCTATTAAACATACGCTCCGCAGTGACCCTTTTTATCTCTAAACCAACAACAGAATATAAATAATAAAATATACAAATAAAATAACTTAAAAAACTACTCGCCCTCCATAAAGCTTAGACAGATGTTGGCGTAATATTTGTTGCCTTGTATTAATGTAGGATACTCTATATACTGGATGAAAGCTGTACGAAAAATATCTAGTTCTGTACTAGTGTGATTCTGGTACAATCATGACCTATATTGATTTGTCTTCGATATCTGATCTGTCCTCAATATCTTTTACATGGAATCAACTGGCGAACTCAAAGTCCCAAAAAAATATCGAAAGGATCCTGTAAATATCCCAAAAAAGGTCCGAAACATTTCTTCAAAATTGCGAAATGGCCCTTAAAACGATCCTGAAATGATGCGACAACCATCCCAAATTTATTCCAAAAATAGTCCAGAATTGGGCCCGAAAAGACCCAAAAATGGTCCCAAAAAGGCCAGAAAAACAGTCCCGAAACAACTCCGAAATTATCCTACAAGGATTCAGAAATGATGCCGATGCTGAAGTCACCAAAACAATACTGAAAAAGTGCCGTAATAGTCCCGAAAAACTTCCGAAATGGTCCCTAAAACAATCACAAAATGATTCCAAAAAGGTCCCGAATTTATCCACAAACTGTTCCCAAAACTATACCGAAATGATCTGAACCCTGCCTAATTCTACCAAGATTAGCTATTTCCTAAATTATATTTCACCCATATTCTATTACAATAATTTCGATATATTTACTCTAAAAAAACTTTAAAATTTCACTCTCAGTAGAAACTACGAGATCGCAAGAAAAATAATTTTATTCAAATCCAGTTGAAAATAACTGGTGATGATTTCTCAAATACAGCATCTGCACTAATGAAAATCTATTTACTTCCGAACTAGTTCTTGTTTGGCCTTATGTATCTAGTTTTGAACCAGACACTTCTATCGCCAGTTACTAAGTTCCCTGAAGGTTATCTATGTGTGGAGATACAAACACGAACTCTCAGCTAAAATGATACTCAAGTGCTTAAGAAAATGTGAAATAAAGACACAAACGTAGATTAAGGTGGAAAACGGATGTTTCGCAAAAGAACAGTTGGTAGGAAGCAGCAGCAGGGTAAAAGCTAAAATGAGTTGAATGACAAACTTTGGGACGGAAGTGAAAATCTTTAAAGAATACTTCTGTGGTGAAGGTGTACTTTTTCCAGTATTTCTGTTTGTTCGCATATAGTCGCAGTGTAAACATAAATATAAATAAAGGGTAGAAACGTAAATAGTGAAAACGAATATAAATACAGATGTAAACGCAAATATTAATGCGCTTGAGGATGAGAGATAGTAGAGGGTTGCTAATTAAGGCAGAGTGGATTCTAAATTAGTTTTAGTATGCTCAGCGAAATCTTCAGTTTCGTAAACCGGCCTGAGGTTTATTGAATTCCGTTGCAAAAGTACAGTCCAATATCAATGAAGTTCTTGATTGTTATCAGAGCAGTTCTCCTATTAGTCCTGCCCTGCCGAAAACTGCTTTGAAATCGAATTATGGTATGCATAGATTCTCATATCATCGGCCTTCTTCAGGATTCGAGTGCTTATACGATGTTATGGTAGGTTGTGCAATTTGCTGGATCGGACTTCTTGTGGATTAGGCAGAGGTGACTTAAGTCTTAAGGAGGCTTGCACTCTTTAAACAATATTCTTTCGACCATGTTCAATAATTTTTGGCCTTCTGCTTTGAACAGGTATCTTCTTCTTATATATAAATAGACAAGATGAATGCAATGTAAATAAATAAAAAAAATTTAAAAAATCATTTTAATATAAAAAATTTAACATAAAAGTCACACCACTACACATTTACTTATTCACACTATAGATATGCTGTGTGTGTGTACTTGCTTTTTGTGTACTATGCTGAATCGTGAGCATGACCGAGGAGTTGCTTTGGGGAAAAAATTAAGAGCCGTAGTAGTGTGAGTAGACTTGCCATGCATGTTTTTGTGTTATTCGTGTAGCCGGCTCTCACTGTGAGTGCGAAGAGTTGGTAGTGGACCAAGGAAAAATAAGTATTCGCATTATAGATACTCTTGTGTGTCATGCATTTTTGCTTTAGTTGTTGTTATTGTATTGATTACTGGCTACGATGCCCAGTGTCAGCTGCTCTCCTGAGAGCACGAAAAGTTGCTTTGTTGGATACATTAAATAAGCAATGTAAAATATGAGCAAATATGTAAAATTCATTGCTGATACCTACAAACAGGGCTTACAAAAATAAAATAAATGATTACTCATAAAGAGTATTAAACACCGAAGAAACTAAAGGAAAATAGAGGAAAGGAAAAGAATTGAAAGGAAGGAAAATTAAAGGAAAGAAAGGAAAGAAAGGGAAAAGGAAAGGAAAGGAAGGAAAGGGAAGAGAATGGAAAGGATAGGAAAGGAAGGAAAATTAAAGGAAAGAAAGGAATGGTAAAGAAATGAAAGGAAGGGAAGGGAAAGGGAATTAAAGGAAAGGTAAGAAAACGAAGGGGAAAGAAAGAAAACAAAAGGAAGGGAAGGGAAAGGTAAAGAAGTTTGAGGAAAGTAAAAAATAAAATAAGAGAGTAAAAAAAGAAATCAAGCAAAATAAAAATATGTTAGAGAAAAGGAACTACATAGAAAGGAAGAAAAAAAGGCGGATAAAACATACCTACAGCAAAAAAATATAATAAAATAAAGTTTATTGGTTGAATTTCAACCACTGGGCGAACTCTAGTTAAAGTAATTTAGCATTTTAGCAGTGAAGTGTAATGTTGCTTTTGTATCGCACCTTTGTTCCAAAGACCAGTGGTGAGTCAGTCGGAACCACCAAGTACATCTACACTGGTGTGCATTCACCGGTGTGTCCGAGTACACCAATCGGTAATCTGGCATCAACCAACTATCGGTCATCGGTAACGTGGCACCAATTTACCGTCATCACTCAAATGCCCATCGGTAACTAAGCACCGATCCACCGGCATCCACCAACCCGTCATCGGTAACTTGGCACGGTATTCATCAACCGTCTACCGTCATAACACCTTCAAATTACAGTGTTCTTATTAGTAAAGGAAGTGGAACTTCTGCACGCCTCTGGATTGGGTGAGCAATACCCCAGACTTCGATGAAACCCAGCTCGCAGAAGATAAGTGTTCTCTCAACAAATAAAGTTTGTTACCAGATCTCTAAATTTTCCTACGTCTGCTGGATCATGGGCAATGCTGCATCGTTGATTTCAATCTAGACCACAGATTTTTCAAGGAAGAAATAATTATCTACAACTTCTTTTATCAGAGCGTGAGACTCGCCTGTTATATGAACTTTTTAGTTCAAGCACAAAGTTTACCCTTCTATGAGGAGAAAAAATCCGAAAAAAATGCGCGATCCCTGATAATTTTGTTGTATTTTATATGGACCTTACTTGCTTTACGACATTAAAATCTGAGGTAGAGCTCTGTTAACTTTTAATAAATCCTTGATTTGAAAACTCCTGTAGAGTCTAAGCCTGATCAGATTGGTGAGATTTCTAGATAATTTTTCTTGGAATTTGTGTGACTAACGCTCTGGCTTTGAAAATGTCTATTGATTGCATGGAAATATTGACTAAGACTCCAATTGAACCCGGTCTATTCGGCGTGAAGTAGATGTCCTGTAAACCCACATCGTGGGTCTTAAAATTGAACAAACACATAAATGCAGCCTGATGTATTAGACGACCAGCAGCTTTCCGGGGTGAAGAGAGTGAGAGGACGAGTGGTATATAAGCCCCTGCGGGTTAGGGGCTTAGAATATGCCCGAGGTAGGCATACCGGTCGTAAGAGGCGACTAATATGCACAAAGGGAATGTCGTACAACTCGATGGTTTATCTACGGATATGATGCCTCTCACCTCTCATTACCCATTTTATCCTTCCTTACGGAAGGAGGGGCGACATGACCTAGAAGGTTTCACTGGTCATAAATCGCTACCACGACAGTCGGGCAGTACCGCAAGGGAGTACCGGAGCGTGCCGGGTTCAAATCCGGCCAAGGAGTGTTAGTTCCACAACACTCCCCAAAACCTTCGGGGAGTGTTTTTGTCGTTACCACAAAAACAGCAACAACGAGAGGTATATATGTGTTATAGGATACTATATTTCACAGCGGAGAGACTGCTATCAATGCAATTGATTTGATGAAAAGTACAGTGTTGGTTGGTAGGTGAGTAGGGACGCTTAAGAGGTTATCAGATTCAGATGCCAGCACTGCCGAAAGGCGCCATCGAGGTACTGCCCACCCCAGTGGTAGACTGAACCCCAATGCTGCCACCCGAAGACGCTTCTTATAAAATTAGCTTCGAGGTCCGGTACAAGCTTTTCGTTGTAATATTACAGTTTGTTTATGATGAACATCACGTTTCCCTCTACGTATCACGCGCCGGAGTGATAAGCGAAATAATACAAGGTATGTTGATTTTCTTATGGGATGAGCTGAGATATAAATCCCCGGTTCAAAAATAATTAGTATACCATATCATAGCACAATAAGGGAGTTTAAGCAAGTGTTTAACCAAACATTATATAGCCAGCGGCGCGCTTAAGCAACAAAGATCTAGCCATTTGCTCCTTTATACAATTCATGCCCATATAAGATCATCCCTCTTAGTTACAGGAACAAACAGTTCTTTCACTTTTAAAGTCTCACTCACACTAAAACCATTGCATAGAATTTAGTCAAGATTGTCAGCCGATTAATTTAATTTTTAACCGTTAATGGTTAAAAGTATTACAGACTGACGCACGGTCATAACTAAACAAGTTTTTCTCTTCCGTTACTCCCTCCGAGTAGACGAACACAATGAATATTCAATGAGCTTTGCTCAGCTGAGTATGAAAACGAATTCGTGGAATATGATCCAATTACCATCAAAAAAATTTCAATAAGGCAAACCTGGCCCAATTGAAACCCTCTTCCAAATCTGTACAAATATACACATCTACGTATTAGTTTGTCTATAAGTATTAATGCATATAAATGTTGATATTAAAGTCTAATGGCTAATACAGTCACAGTTAAGTGGCAAAAGGAATTGCAGTAAGCGGAGCGCTGATGAAAGGCTGCTACCAAATGAGGGTTATGTTTGTGTATGTGTGTGATTGGATAAAAACAAATGACAGGTAAAATGACAAAGTGGTGAAATTTAGAGAATCTGTCAACAGAAAGAGGCAGCGGTTACTATTTAACTGCAGAGAGGAATTTAAATAAATTTAAAACAGTGGTGTCCAGTAGGATGGGTCAATTTGTATGGACGAAAGTTAACCGATATCGCGCCATCGATTTTTCGATAGGTTTTGGGCTCAGGAAAAAAGTTCCACCACGCATACCCAAAAAAATAGTTTTCGAGCCTTTTGACCTTTTTAAGGCTTTTTTCATGACCTACTAAAAAAATTTTCGTTTGATTTTATAATTTTCATGTATACCCTGTCCGACCCAAAAATGTCCGCTAAAAACGTTGGCGATAGCAGTTTTTTGAAAAAAAAAATGTTTTTTTGATTTTTGGGGAGAGTTTTGGTCAAAAAATTTAACCTTTCGCCATTTTTTTTAAAGCTTTTTTCAGCATACATGCAAAAATGTTTTCGATGAAACCGAGTTTGTCTCATATTTCCTGTCCCACTTGAAATTATGCGCTAAAAACGTTGGCGATAACAGTTTTTTGAAAAGAATTTTTTTTTTTCGGGTTTTAGAAAAGTCGATTTTCGACCAAAACAAGTCCCAAAACTAGAAAAAACATTCTCAAAACTCTCCTCAAAAATCAAAAAAAAATTTTTTTTTTTAAAAAACTGCTATCGCCAACGTTTTTAGCGGACACTTTTGGGTCGGATAGGGTATACATGAAAAAAATCTTAAAAATCAAAGTCGAAAAAAGTAAAAAAAAAAAATGAAATTTCGCAGGCTCGAAAATTAGTTTTTTGGGTATGCGTAGTGGAACTTTTTTTCCTGAGCCCAAAACCTATCGAAAAATCGAAGGCGCGATATCGGTTAATAAATCGACCCAGTCTAGTGTCCAGAATGAAAAATGTGAGTGTATGAGTGAGAACGAGAGAATGGGAGCCGCCCAATAGGAAATTTAAGCCAAAATAACAGCGTATTGGATTGGAGTAGACAATTTGGAACGTGTTAGACTTTCAAATAAAAAATTCAAGTGTGTTACTAGTTGAGCCTACACATTGTTAAATAAGGGCTTTATTTTACAGATTTTGTATTTAATAAAATTCTTGTACTACCGATATTAATGATTTGATGCAAATTAATTTTTATAAGTGTGTGGACTGGTGGGAGACCATTATGACTGGTAAAATAAATGCTTTTTAGATCAATTGAATAAAAATTAAATTGTTTAGGCATATTGCATCAACCGTCAACTTGCACTCGATTCAAAGAGCACAGCCTTATTTTAAACCAGTCATGTAAAAGCCAAAAGACAGTAGCGACTAAATAAAAAAAAAACCATTTTGATCTTTTGTAGTGATAATATATTTATATAACTCGTTATATATATTTGGGTTTGTAAGTCGATATTATATCTCTAATAAAATCTTTAATATGAATACTTTCGTGACAGCTTCTTAATAAAAGTATATTTGATAAATGACTTGATGTTAAACTGTTGCCCTGCTTGGAGCAAATGAACTTTAAGTCCGAAATAAATTTCTCACAAAAATATGTTGTGGGAAAAGGTGATAGGCACTGAAAAGATATTCTTTTCAAAATTGGATATGATGATTCTTCTAAATTTTTCCAGAATTCAATATTATATCGGTGTGGTGGCACGTTTTCGCTTCGTAAGATGATTAGCTCGGACTGAATTGCAAATTCATACTTACTTATACCGCCTTCAAAGATGTCAAGAAAACAAACAAAATCCTGAAATCTGTCTTCAAAATTGTTAAACAATTTTTCGAGAATAGCAATATGATCACTCGGCTTAATACCCCCATGTTTCGTAATAATAACCGAAGTTTTCGGAAAATGGGTACAATCGCCAGATTCAAGTTCCCTTAAAAGCAAAAATAGTTCTGTTTGGAATTGATGCACATTTTTCACAGCATCGTTTATTCCTGTCTCTTTTCCTTGAAGCTTTAAATTGAGTTTGTTCAAAAAAAAGGAGGCATCAGCGAAAAATGCTAAATCCAAAATAAAATTGTCAACTTTTAAAGATGGAATTAGGGCGTCTTCATTACAATTAATTTCAAGAAATTGCAAAACTTCTTCCCTCAACTCAAATAACCTGTTGAGACAATCGCCACGACTTAGCCGACGAATGTCTGTAAAGAAAGGTCATCATGCCGAGCAGAAGTTGTTTTTAAAAAATTTACAAACTTTCTGTGGGTGAGGGAATGGTGCCCTTCCCGCATTTCATTGATAATCTGTTTTGTACGTTTCATGACAGGATGACCGCTCAAAAATTTGAAGCGAGTGCAACTTGATGAATAATGCAATGAAAATGTCTCCCAGAAATTCCATTTTTATTCAATTGGCCAATCAACCCTTCATTCTTGCAAATTTGCTTGCATCGAAAACTGAAAAAACCTTTTCGTTTACCACGTCGAGCTACATCTTTCCTGTCCAGTTGACATATATCATTAATATCGGTGGTTTCGTCCAAGCACAGAGAAAAAATTGACGATCAGTAATTTTTTTCTTTACTGCAGATTGAATGTGTATTCCCAGTTCAGCAATCCGTCGGGCTACTGTTTGGCGGGATATTAGTATATTTTTAACTAGTTCTGTATCAAGATAAATCTTTTGAAACATTTTTAGACAAATGTTTCTAACAAAAACACCATCTATAAAAGGTCGGCCTTGTTTAGCAATGTCTAAGCTGATCATGGAAGATAGCTCAGCTTTCATTTTTCTATTTGATTGCTTAACAACTTCCTCATTTTCTACTTTAGCCAACCAAACTTTGAATTTTTCCAAAAAGTCTAACTTTTTTTCTTCATATAATCGCTGACTAGCTTTTTTGTGGATAATTTGTATATTTTTGTGGAAGGAATCGAAATGCCTTTTCATATTACATCTATAGCCTCCTTTGAACGACTTGTAACATAAAAGGCATTGCAAGTCGCCAAAGGAATTTTCTGGCATAAAGAAGTTATCACAGTGCATTGTATTGCATACACGATTGCATACACTAAGCGTCGCGGACAAGCTTTGTGTTTATTCGTTGCTGGTTCGCTAACGACTGAACGATGGGAGTAAGAATACGTGTGATCAATTTATCTATGGGATGGACAGCAATGATTTAAAAGAAACTTTAATTTGTTGAACAATAAATAAATAGAGCATATGGGCAAGACCCATGATCAGGAAAAGGGCACGCCATATCTTGTATTTGGCTTCAAAGCAGCTCTAAACAGCGGAAAAAGAGATGCCTGTATGCTGATGTGTCTGATTTTAAGTTTCCCTGAACAGCTATGGTTAACGGATATGCGAAATGGTGTTAAGGCACACTAAGTACTCCCTCCGGCTAAGGCTAGGCATATCGTGTGGTTTCTTGCCCTTCTTCCTGGAACGATTATTCATCTCCCCTTATGCTGGATAAGCAACAGTACATTACAGCTGTCTGACTGTATTACGCCAACTTCTTTGTTGTGTAAATATCTTATGTGGAAATCCAGCGAGTAAACACTTGATGGAGTTGATACGAGCATAATTAGGAGCCAAGAGAATTATTCACTTGTTGGACATAGCTGGAATCAGAAGGAAAAAGAGGAGGAGAAGTCGAAGAAAAAGGGAATGGAAAAGTAAGAGAGAAAGGTGAGGGAAAGAAAAGAAAATTAGTAAAGGAAAATTATAAGCCAATGAAAACTGAAGTGGTATGGTAAAAGGTAATGGAGAAATATGGAAGGTGAATAGAAGAAACGGAAGAAGGTGAAAAAAGGTAAGATTTATAAAAAGAAGAAGCAGAAAAAGAAAAGATGAAAGAGTTAAACTTGTGATACTGACAATGATGATGATGGTGGTGATATTGTTGAAAAGAAGGCGAATACGACAGCTAATTAAGAAGCAAAAAATGAGAAACTTTAGCCATAACCATAACAGTACCCATTGCTGCTACGCCTAACGTAACCGTAACCATTAAAGTAGCACTAGCTTCGGCTGTCAGAGCAAACCGTAGTAAAAGCGGCTGTAAAGTGAGTGTAGACGTTGTTAAAATGTACTTACAGATTCGCTAGCTGTAACCATAAAAGTAACTGTAACTGTAACCATGACTGTAAACGTAAAGATACTTAACGGTAGACTTCATGTTCGAGACTGTTATGATTACTGTTACGGTTATAGTTAATATTGCTTTTAAAGTTAAGGTTATGGTTAATATTACGGTAACTGTTACGTTGATAGTAAGATTACTATTACTGTTGCAGTTATGGTTAAGACTACTGTTACGGTTATGGTTAAGACTATTTTTTATGCTACCGTAATGGTTGATATTACTGCTACTGTTACTTTTATCACTGTTACTGTTAAGGTTATTGTTAACGTTACTATTCCGGTTACGGTTACGGTTAATATTACGGTTACTGTTACGTTTATAGTGATGGTTATGGTTAAGATTACTTTTTATGTTACAGTTATTGTTAATATTACTGCTACTGCTAGGTTTATAGTTACGGTTAAGTTTACTGTTACTGTTACGGTTATGGCTTATATTTTTATTTTTTTTTTAGGGTTATGATTAAGATTACGGTCACTGTTACGTTTATAGCTATGGTTATCCTTAATATTACCGTTACTGTTTCGGTTATGGTTTACATATTTTTATGTTACGGTTACGGTTAAGATTGCTGCTACGGTAATGGTTGCTGTTAGTATTGCCGTTACGATTATGGCTAAGGAGAAAGTCGGAGATAAAAAACAAATTATCGAATGCAACTTCTTAACTCAAATTCACAATTAATTTGATTTGGCAACAACTTTAGCTAAGCGCTTCTTATTTTATTTAGAGTAACTGCCAATAAACTAAACCTTGAGTAGCCAACAAATAGCAGTACCCCATAATCAATGCAATTTGTAACGGCTTAGGCCAAATATTAAACTTTTTGTGTTTTGAGGCCATAAAATATGCTTTAGTTCACCAGCACAATTGCTTCCACATATCAACGAATATATATATATACGAATATATATATTTACATACATACCTGCCCCTTTGTCTATAAACACATTTACCTCTTTGTACATATGGCTAGCTTTGTGTAGCTTCGTTTGCTGATGAAGAGTCCTTTGGAGCTGCCAAAACACAAGTCCACTTGAACGCCAACATTTTGCAGAACGAAATTAAAAAGCACAGCTGTTTTGGCACAACCGTTGCCAGTTAGAAAGCAATAACAAGAACAAGAACACGAGTAATAAACAGCAATAAGAGCACACTGGCACACACACAAACAACAACAAAACAAAATTGCTATGGTGCACTCGAAATTGGAGCAAAATGTCTGATGACCATAAGCCGACATGAAAAAGCTGCAAGTTTGTAGTTTTGTTGTTGTTTCTTTGTAGATGTTATCAAATTTTTATTAACGAACAAAAGCAAAATTGGAGCCTTTAGAGTGTTAACTAAATATTATATTGCTTATGAGAGTTGAAGACTTTTCTCCTTTCGTTGATGTTAAGTTTGAAGGTTCAAAAATGTAGCCATGCCCATTTCCAAATTTTTGCACTTGACAATATAATTCTTATCACTACATTTGATATCGTTCGACGAAATAAGAAGAAGCTATGCTTTGAATAATTTTCATTTAAAATATAACGAATTCTGTAAAAGAATCCACATAAAAGGAAAAAAACACAAAGTTCAGGAAAGTTAATTATAGAAAATTTGTGAGTACACAGTTTTTTAGACCAATAAATTCTAAAACAGTAATGTGCAAGTAAGAGCTCGCTCAAAAGTTTTCTTGAATATCTAGAATTTTTATTGTACAGGTTGTTCAAAATTTTCTTCCATACAAAATTAAATTTTGGTTTATGCGTTGTATAGAAGAAATTACTTAACACCCTCGACGAAAAACGTTCTGAAAATTCAGGGAAATTTTGTAACAATTTCTTATTTGCATATTATTATACTTAAATTCATTGAGACACAAAACTGCATATCCACAAATTTTGTAGAAACTCTGCGTAAAATTTTTGCAAATTTTGATTACCCTTTTTTAAAGTTTAAATAACTTTCTTGAACTTTGTAAAACTTTGAAACTTCTTTTTCTGTAAACTTTGTTACAGAATGAAATAAAATGAAATAAAATTCGCCATACTTTAAATTAAAATTATTAAAAACACAACTACTACCTATTTCATCGAACGATATCCAGCTTAATTACATTACTATAATATTGAACACAGCTTTACGTGGTAAAATATTTAATTCTATGTTACTCTAAAAGTGTCATTGTAGGAAGACTATTTCGGGATCATTTTGGGACTTTTAACCATTTAGTGATAGTTTCCGAATCTTTTCTGGAGCGTTTCAGCATTATTTTGGGATTGTTTTTGGAATCATTTTGAGACCTTTTCGGGACTAGTAGACAATCGAGAAATGATCCTGAAATGATCCAGAAATAGCCATGAAACGAGACCCGAAAACTATTCTGAAATGATGCTGAAAAATTGTGGAAAAGGTCCTTTAAACATTACAGAGAGGATCCCTTAAATATCCAGAAATTATACCATAAAAGTTCAAAAATGTTCTCATAAAAGTCCATAAAACCATTCCAAAAAGTTCCGAAATGTTACTTAAGTTATACCTAAAAGGCCTTAAAATAATCCCGAAAAAGTCCCGAAATGATTTTCAAAAAGTCCCAAAATATCCAGACCCTTCCTAGGTTTGCTACAGTTAGCTATTTCCTAAATGCCATATTACCTAAATTTTACTACAATACTCTGCTACATTTCTTTTATTTCCATTGCTTTCCACAAAAGTGAAAACTTTGCAATTATTTTTAATAAGTTCATTTATAAAAATTTTTAATAATCGATTATAATAATAATAAAAAAATTTTACAAAACTAATCTCTATTTCGGAATCTTAAGTTTTTTAAGACATAAATAATAGACAGCTACTAATCAATTAAATGTTTATATAAAAATAGTTAATTTTTTTATAAAAATAGTTTATTTTTCATTATAATTAAAAATTTGAATAAAAAACTGATTATAATTATAGAATGTAAAATCAATTATTAACTATTTTTCAAAATTTTGATTCCTAATACCTGACTATAAACGAGCTCAAAGCCATTATTTTTATTATTTTCTTTTTTATTTATTAAAAATTATTATTGCTTTAATTTTTTTTTAATAATTGTTTTAAATTAATTATTAAAAGTTTTTATAAGAATAGAAGAGGAAAATTCTTAGAGACAACCGCCATAGATTTTCTTATAAATCCATTGATTTATTCTTAATTTTACTATTTATTTGTATATGATGTTATATATAAATTTTATTTAACATTTTATTGGTATATATAAATTTGAAATTTTAAAATTGTTAACTATTTTTGAAGTTAATTTTAATTCAATATTAATTTTATTATTTTCCAATAAATTATATTTTATAAATTGCGGCCAGTCTAAGATCAATGAAGGTACATAAGTATGATCAAAGATGTGGGCATGCAAATGGCCAACTCACCTCGCAGCACCTGAACATATTTCCTTGTTTTTAATTTGCAGGGATGCCTTGAAAATATACGAAAACGCGTTTTGTTCGTTGCTTCTTGACGCAAATTGCGACTGACTCTAAAGTGTTGCTAACGAGAAAATAACGCGCTCTGCCTATCCACTTGAATACGAAATTGGCTGATGGACTTTAACTGGCCAAGGGAAACAAGTCAGAGCGAATGGATACAGTCCTAGTTAGATATAAAATGCTGCAGAAAGTTTAACTCGTAGCACGAACTAAGAAAAACTCGCAAAACGTTGGCAACCAACGCGCTCTGCTATTTCTGGGGCGTGGTTGGAGTGGGTTTTGTTGTTGGAGCTTGCTTCGTTATTTCACAGTGAATTTGAATTGAAACTAAAATGAGTTATTTCAAGTTTATAGGCTGTTGGTGAGCATATTGCTGTTTCTGTTTTTGTGCATTTGTTGCCACCCATAGTTGGGGATATCAATAGAGTGAGAGAGTGGGCTGACAGATTGGTGCTAAAAATATATTTTCAAATGTAGCAGCGAATGAGTAAAAATAAGTGTAAAGCTAATTTTCGTAGAAATTGTATAGTACATACCCCGCTGTGGGGTTAAATGAAGGCTCAGAAATAGCCGTGCTTTGTTCGAGATTTATTATTGAGATTTATATTTGAGCAAAGCCTTAACAGATTTGGGATATTTACTCACGTCAATTGAAGGATGAGGAATCCTCCTTAATTTTTGTTTTATGTATTGGCGTTCCTCTACTTCCTCTGTTCCTCTTGATAGCCGTAGCCTTGATAGACAGCCAACCAAGATCTGGTGATCTTTCATTCGCTGAGCTACCCTCTTATCTGCGTAAAACTTGAGGAGATTTTATTACCATGGGTCCTCTCCGCAATTAAGCGCATTCTGAAGATATGGAGTTAGCTAACGTATTAGGTCGGAAGTCGCACTGGTCGGCAAATCGTCCGCCATTTTCTAGTGCTTTATTGTCTTTATGGCGGAATATTACCATTCCTTTCATGGTATAGTCGAGAGGTGGACAGTATTTTTGATCGGCAGGGATTGTTGTTCTCAACTTTGCCACCCTTATGCCATAAGGAAGTATTCCCACTAAGTTTTTCACCCGTTTTTTTTAGTAATATCAAAGGGGTCTTGGAACCTGCCCTCAGATATCGTGGTAGCCATGCCATAACATCCACACATGGGGGTCCATTTATTAGAGGTGTTTTGCCATTCAAAATGGTTCAGCTGGCTTTCACTAAACACAACCCTGCCGCCAGTCCTGCTCCTATCTCCGGTTCCATGGCATATGAGTAAATGGTTGGCGTGGTAAGCAGTTCTAGCCCAAAGCTTGGACTACATAGCTCAGTACATTGAGAGTGTCGAATATGCTTGGGGTTGGGGTAGAGAACATAATGGAACAAGAAGCCAGCAACAAGGCGATGCCCATCATACTTCATCACTCAGTAAAGTAAGCATAAAACAATAACAAACTAGAATTAAGAATCGCGGGACCTTGACTGCTCCCTGAACAGCATAGTTCTGGCTTGGATCACTCGCATTGGGTGAATTCACGCACTGCCCCCAAACGTCGCAATTTACACTTAAAACTTTGTGCTCCAAAGGAAAACCCATGGTTGTTGTTGTTGTAGCATTACTTCGCTCAAGCATTCACGCCCCGGTTTTGTCATCTTGTGGTGCTTTCCCGACTTGGGGACGATTTCGTTGACCACGGAACTGGGGCCGTTGCCGTTTTAAGTCGCCTCTTACGACAAGAGTGCCTACGTCGGGTTCTTCGTAAACGCCTAAAGCCTTGGTCCACCACCTTCCCTGTACTCTATTTCTTAATTTACTTACTTACTTTAAATGGTCATTTAACCGCTTGGCGCTAATTGTAAACACCGTGGCATCGCAAGTTCGTCTACATTTGGTCTTTCCATCGTCTCCCTTTTCCACTGCTTCCACCATCGGGTGTCGATAAAAATATATTTTAATGCAATTATTTAGAGAACTTATTGAAGCTGAAGGGAAATTCTTCCTACACTCCGTGATTTTGTGTCTGCACCTCACATGTAGGCTTCATATTTCTTCAATGTTGACGGATAACGACTAAGGGGATGACGAGTTTAATCTTGAAAAATACCTTTGAAATAGCTCTGAGTTCAATACCAACAGGAACTCGGGCTTTTTAAATTAGACGTCTTTCGTAATGGTGGCACTCCAAGTGGCGGTACCAACTCATATCAAAAAACAGCGAAATATCGTCTGATCGATCAGGGTAAAATTTTCCAGTCAGACGATGTTAAGTTTGCTAGATTTTGACTTGTTACCCGCAGGATATTTACCAAAGCTAGGTGGTTGTTACCAACGCTGTAGCTTTAATGAGAACCACGATCTTTGGTATTCCAGCCTAGAATGACCTTTGGAGGGGCAAGCCAGTTATTATCCGATAGGCGACTCCAACTCTTACAAGATAAATAGCCCTGCTGATATGCTACATAGCATTGACGAATTTCATTATGTGGCCAAGGCGGTACTTTGCACAACTGGGTATAAAAAACCAAATACCTTTCCATTGCAAGAATTTCAGTGAAGAAAATCGGACAGAGGCAACGCGTGCAGAACTTGCGGCCTACAAACTTCCAGCGCTTTCGCCAAATGCAATGAGAAATTGCATTTCCACAGCAACTCAGCAACAATAACAACAGCAACAAAGCAGTCAGCAACAGCTGCATGGTACTACTCCGAGGCAAATAAATGTGCTAAATAGTTGCTCTCTAGCCGTTTCGCTTGTGAAGTCTCTAAATGCACGAAATAGCTGTCATGACGTTACGTACAGCCACTTTTAGTTAGTTAGCTAATTCCAGCAACACGTTTCTGAGCGTGAGAATTTTCTTGGCATCTGCCTTGTAAAGCTTACAAATTGGAGGCTTTAGCGATGTGAGGCTGAAGTACGGTATAATTTCCTTTCCTGTCTACAAGCAGTGCAGTGGTGCATAGGGTTGTATGGCTTGTGTGCGATTGATGACTTAATTGGATTGTTGCCATTTCGAAGGAGAGAACGACTAGTTGGAAAGCAGTGAAGGTGAGATAGCAATAACATGGTGGATGAGGTTGATCCTTGCCATAATGTTACTTCGATACGAGCTGACTCACATGTAACAACTTGAGTACCTGAATTACTTTAAATTTAGACATCGGCCTCCGCGAGATCATCTTTAACAGGAGCAAGACTAAGCGAGGTCGGCTTCTACCGCAGCCGGATCCACGTACGAGAATGTTTCGTGCTTAACCCAAACAAGAGCTGTTATTTCAGCTGTTCACTATCATAAGAACAATAACAATAGATCGAGTTTCAATGTCCCAACTTGTCTACTCCATAACAAACCCAGAGAACTGCACTTTCAACTAACTTAACTTCCTGCTTTTCTTTGGCAACTTGCAATCTGTTTAGTAAACCAAAGACTGAAGCATTTCTTATTTACTGCGTCTAGGAGAAACAGTACTGAAGAAATGCCATCATAAGCTCTCAGGTCTGTTTCTTTTTGTGTTTTTTTCAAGGCAGCTTGATTTACGAAGTTGTCGTCAATCTCTTCTAACCGAAGGAAAACAGCAGCCACAATAGGGGTGAACCAAAGTGAGTTAGTTTCTAGAAGAACTTTCTCAGCTGCGGAGTGAAAAAGATGATTTGTGATAAGATTGTTGAAGGGACACACCAGGCATACGTTTGACTTGTCGGGCTTAAGTCGCCAGAGGCAAGAGTTCTATCTATTACAATAAAGAGGCCGTTGTTGAGAAAGATTGCCCTTAGCATTCCTGAGAAGAGATTATTCTTGCACAGCTAAAGGTCTTGCTTTTTTTTTTGACTGACGGGGGTTTACTGAGGAGGTTAGGCTTGATGGTAACTCGAACTAACCGTCCTTGCTTTATGATAATATATCTCGCGTTCTGCAAGTTTTAATAAAATAAGTTATGCTTCCAGAGATGGCTCTTTATTTGCCGTGGAACGCATTAGCTTCAAGCAATTTTCTACAATATTTTTGTTGCTTAAAGCAATTTAGTAGAAAGTAACTGTTGATTATTTCATTTTTATCTAGCACTGGGAGCATTTAAGTAGCAGTTCTGAGAGCGATGTTTTGGAAGGCCTAATACCTTCTACATGTTAATGATGCGTAGTTCGAGAGAGGATGAGGAGAGAAATTGACCTATATGACTTGCTCAGGATTGATGGTAGCCCAGTCTTGACTTTCTATATTTATTTAATATAACAGGTGGACAAGAATAAAGTAGGCATGGTCGTTATGTAGCTCTCTGGGTTGAAAGCCTTTGAGGGTAGTATGGGGCAGCACTTTTACTTAATAAATCTTTAGATCTGAAACATAATGCACCAGAAACGGACGAGCCAAAGAACCTGGCGAAGGCCTACCATACATTAATGCCTCCTTACATATCACACCCAGACTTGCCATTTGCAGGTGTTGTACTTATTCGAAGATGTCCTTCAGAACTAAACTATTACATAAGCTTCTGTCCACTAGGAGCTTACAAATCATAACGCGCTCTTAAAGTAAGTCAACTTTCTTTCGTTAGCTGAACATATAGTTCCAAATTTATGGATTAGTCGAGCTTATTACGGATCTGCTGTGGATTTTTTCTAAACTCTAAAATCTGCCGACGGTAAATAAGGGAGTCATACCGTTTAACCTAAGAGCTATTCGTCGAAGGTAGTAATCGAATGTATGTAGTTCCTTGATCAATTTACTTTGCTATGCATTAAGGATGTACTTTAATTCTCTGGTCAATATAACCTTCATGGGAACTTTGCGTTTAAAAACTAGATAAGTAGAATTAGTGAAATTAAATTTCATTGTGCCAAAGAGCTCAAGTGCTCATCTCCCAACAGTTTATTGCAAAAACTTTATACCTCAGCCTGGCGAAGGCGGATAGGGAAGATTGGTTCGTCCTGTATCCTGATAGCAGCCACCTCTTCACACCATAAAAAGTGACCTGTCGGAAATCCTACTTCATAAGTTTAGCCCATTTGTAGCCTTTCGGTGAGTCACTTTTACGACTAAACGAATTATCAGCAACATCATTAAACCGCATGTTAGAGTGCGGAATCAATTTTAAAGTGGTTAGAAGGCTAGTCAACGCCTCTAACGCAGCTCGGCTGTTACTGCAGACTTATTAACCCTTGCAGCTGCATCTGCCTTCCATAACAAAGCGGTTATGGTCTCAGCTTGAACGACTGAACCATACTACCTCAGAGAGAGTCAAGGTTAGAGCCGCCAGTAAAGAGTCTGAAATGTATGAGTCTCTACTCAGTATTGGGATTACGAAAGTGACGAGCCTCGGGAAAGTTATTCGGATCTTCAGGAAAGGAAATCGTGGACTGGATTACTGTGGCACTAAAGTGTTTCTGTGTTATATCACCATCACCAAGGCGTTAAGGGCTTCCCTATGTATGAAGATGGGAAAGAGGATAGGCACGAATTGCATTTGGAACTTTCTGCTAAGCACGAAAATAACGTACTTGTTTGGTAACGAGAATCACTCCTTTTCAATATTTGACTCCCACATTATCCTTAGTAACAAAAGATTGAAGAAGATAGTGAGCTGGATCTGGCCACTCTGCTCCACAACTCACCCATTCCAGTCAGCCTCCTTTGTCTGGCTTGGAACCAAACTTAACATCAGCCAAACCATCAGCAAGTAGTAGAACAATCACAAAAAATATCTATTTCTTGACTGAAAATCAATCGCATTAATTTTTTAGTTTGCCATCAAAGTCTTTGTACTTAAAGCTACCACCTTGAATAGTTAAGCTTATCAAGACAAAGTTTTGTGGTCAATAAATCGGCTTAGGCAAATAGTTTGCCCTCAAAAAAATGTTTATTTATTTTTCAAATAAGATTTTCATTGATTCTCTACGATTAACTTTGACCAAGCAGCGATGTGAGCTGTTCATCGAATTCATGGATGAAGAAAAATAATTCTATTAAAATCACAGAGAAAACTTTACTCAAAAACAACGATCTAATATTTATGATAACGAAAGTAAAACATGAAAAAACTTGCAAAAACTTTACAAACTAAAATCTGTTTGCGTAGCGCATATTGCGCACTATTGGGGCTCAAACTATTTATTGAGCGCAATATTTTTTCTTTTTGTAGCTGTTGTTGGAGTGGAGTGAGTGTCGGTGAAAGAATTGTTTACTATCACCCAGCAAATATTTCTGTAAACGTTTTCAAAAATATATTAAAGCAAGCTCGTTATGATAAGCTACATATGGCGGCTCAAAGTCAAAGCGATCCATATGAGCTTGTCATAGTTATTCAATTTGTATGGACGAAAATACTTAAAACCATGTAGGAAAAGAAGAAATCAATTAAATTTCTAAGAGTCTTGACACTTGCACTTTGTGAAACTAGAATTTAATAGGATAAAAAGCTGCTAACTTAGAAATCATTACTGTTTAAATTCTTAAATTCTCAACCCATTTTTGAAAATATCTAGAAATTTTTAGTATTTTTTTCGTAAGCTTGGAAAGACTGCTTCAAAATATTTCTTTGAAAGCACTCTCTATGTTTTTACGTGAAGGAAACAACCGAATTTCGACTATAGTAGTGCGGAACCGTCCTGAAATAGTCCCAAAAATAATTCCAAACTATCCCGAAAATATATCGATAACAATCCCGCATTGATTCTGAAAGACTCAAAAATGGTCTCGAAAAAGTCCAGAAAACCGTCCTTGAATGATAGGGAAATGATTCCAAAAGCCCAAAAATTCTCCAAAATGGTCCTGAAAACAATCCCGCAATTATACTAAAAAAAGTCCCGAAATGATTGCAGAAAAGTTCCGAAAACCATTTCGAAATGATCCTGAAAAAAAAATTCAAGCCCCCAAAATTATTTCAAAAAACTCCCGAATTTTTCAAAAAAAGTTCGTGAAAAAATCCCAAATATATCTCCATGAAGACCCAAAAATGGCCCCGAAAAGGTCCGAAATGATCCTCAAATGATCTCGATATGATTCCGAGATGGCCCTGAAAACAATACCGAAATTATACCCAAAAGGGTAGCCAAATCCTCTCGAAAAAGTCCTAAAAACTATCCGAAACCTGCTTAATTCTGTCACAATTAGCAATTTACTAAATTCGACATTACATAAATTCTTCTATTCATATCATATCACAGCTAAACTATAATAATAATAATAATATTAGAAATATCGTTTGACTAAAGGCATATAAAAATACTAATAGAAAGCTTTTTTAAACATGTTTTAAGGTCTACATTCCTAAGTTTATAACCAATGTTCCGTTTCGCTTATATAAAACTTATTTTTAGATATTTTGTAATCGAAAAATTAGGCGTTCAATGAGCTTAATATTTGTTTTGGTAAACTTTTTAAAAATTTACTTTGCTTGTTGGGTGTTTCCATGTATATATGTTTGTACATTTATTGCTAACAAGTTTGACATAACCGCCCAACCGACCACAGCAATGCCACCGCAATAAAAGATCCCAAAACATTGTTGGTAGATGTCAACACTTTTTTCCAACTTTTAACCAGCGACCGAGTGTAATCGTTTTTTTAAAGGAACTTCAACCCAAACAGTTGAGGATCTGAGACCTGTGCTGCTTACCGAAATTACTCTTTCAGTCTAATTATGTGTTATCTGTATCCAAAAGTAAGAGGTCAGCCCTAGAGAGTTTAATGACTCTTAGTACACAAAAAACAACATGCCTTGCCAACCAGTAATTTCCCGGCTTAGAAGAAAGGTGTTCACAAATAGGTTTCACAGCAGAAGACGATACAACACCCTCGTGGGTGCGTGCCGTGCTTTGGATGATCCTTCCAGCCTAGAGAAATAGAGAGATCATGATATTATCAGATCGAATTATTTTATAGCTAAATGGTTAGCAGTTTTTCACGCGCTTTACGGGTATTATTATTAAGGAAGTCCACTTGCTACTGGGCTTGCAATTGTTGTTGGTATTTGATTACAGCGAAGATTTACTAAGCAATGCCTTTTCTTTTTAAATTTGTTTATAAAACTTATAAGTGTAACGGTCCCTGGTTTTAACATAACTTTTGCAAGTATTTTTGTTTTGTATTTTTTGTTGCACTTTGTTCTCATTGCTTTTATTGCTGTTTACTGTTTTATTGTTGTTGCATGAATGGTTATAGTTATTGTTGTTATACTTGCTACGGCTGCCACATTGTCAATTGCAGGGATGGGCATTTTCAAGAAAACGAAAAACTGTTAGCAGACGCCGCAGACAAATCGTGCTCTGTTTTCTTTCCACTTCCTTTTCATTTAGCGCTATATCTCTTTTTCGTTTTTCTCTTACTTTTTCTTTTTAATTCTCTTATTATTCTTGTTTTTCTCTTGCTTTTAATTTTTCTTTTTCTTCTCATTTTCAATTTCGTTTTGATTTTAGTTTTCTTCTTCTTTTTTCTTGTTTTATTCTCCATTTTTTTTGTTTTCAATTTTCTTCTTTTTCTTTTCTTTTTTAATATTTATATTTTCTTCTCTTTCTCTTTAAAATTTAGTTTTCTTTTCCTTTATCTTTTTCCTTATGTTTTTATTTTTATATATTTTTTTTTCTTCTTCTTTTTTTTCCTATCCCTTATCCTTTTCTTTTCACTTTCTTTACTTTTTAATTTCTTTTTGTTGTCATTTTTATTTTTCTTTTCCTTTCTTTTTTTTATTTTTTCCTTTTTTTTCCCTTTCCTTTTATTTTTCTTCTTCTTCTTCTTTTTCTTTTTCCTCTTATTTTTGTTTTTCTTTTTGTTTTCCTTTTCCTTTTAATTTTTCTTTTTCCTTTTTCTTTTTCATTTTCCTTCTATTTTTTTCCTTTTCTTTTTTTTCTAGACATTTGTGGATTATTTTAGTATAATTTTGTAGTAAATTCACGAGAATGTCGAGACTACACAGGGTCTTCGGGTATCATTTCAGATCGGGTATCGAGCAGATCCCAAAATGTCTCCGAAGTAAGTAGAAAGTATTTATAATTTTTTTCTTTTTTTGTTATTCGTAAAATCGATTTTGAATCGATATGAAAGAGAACTAGTTCCTAAGTGATCGAGCACTGACCACGAATTGAAGCGGTTCAATTGGCCTTTTGTAGTATTTAGAAGTGTTGGACTATTTAACTACAAAAAAACAAAATCTATTTCTATAATACGTTTTTTTAAATAGCGTAACTGTGGCACATTACAATGTTAGATTGCATAGTACCAAAAATACTAAAAATAATAGTTGTAAAAATAGAAAAAACAAAAACCATAACAACAACATTAAAACCAAAACTGACATGTCGACAACAAACACAAGTTAGAGTCAAAACGATGGTGCAAAAAAGTAATCCGAGCTAGCAAAAGGAGTTCAAGCATACAACTTGAAAATTACCTTCGGTAACAGTAAAAGCATACATACAAGGTGGCGCAAAAGTAAGCTTCCGATGTTCAGCATATCGGTTGTGGCACGTGTAGTGTGTGCTGTTGCACCGTCTTGTTGGAACCACATGTTTTCCAATTCCCATTCATCAAGTTGCGGCAAAAAGAACTCGTTGATCATTGCTCTGTAGCGCTCACCATTCACAGTAACCGTTTGGCCCCGACCGATTATTGGTCAAATAAATAGTCAGCAATATTCCGCGTTCTGGAGCAGTGTAGCGTAACATTGTTTATTAACGTGTATTTCGCATGTGTTTACTACACAAATGTCAAAACAGAACTGACTTTAGGGGCCAATCGCAAAATTTATAGCATTTTCTGATAGGAGGATAACTTTTGCGCCACCTTGTACATACATTCATACATACTCGTATGTACAAAAGTTTACATTGAAGCCCATAACTCTCAGCAATATTATTTCGTCTGAATAATTTTTGTCCATTTGTTGGCCAGTACCACAGGCGACGACGCGACAAATGTGCGCTGGCGAAGGCCTGGCAACAAAGCTCTCGAAAGTGTAACCTAGCAAACCCTTATAGGTTAACTGACAACGCTTAGAGGAGATTGCACTACAAAACCCAAATATAACAAGTTAGTTTATCACAAGAATAAGAAAATGTCAAATTTGTAACTGAAGTACGAAATAAGTAAAAACCAGTAGATGGTTTACGTAATTGGAAGGGCTAGTTATGCTAGAATTGGAGCCTATGAGTACAACTACTTCTTGAACTCCAAACCAAATCTTATGTAATATGTTAGAATTCTGGATTTTATAAAAAAATAAAATAAAATAAAAAGAGAATAAAATAAAACCATGACTATAAACAAGCTCAAGGCCAATAATAATAATCTTTCCTTTTATTTATGAAAATTATTATATATAAAAATAATTATTAAAAAAAAGTAAAAAGCAATAATAATTTTCATAAATCAAAAGAAAAATTATTATTATTGACTTTGAGCTCACTTATAGTCATGGTACTTTACAAATATACAGGCCGCAAAAACAACAATTCAATTCAATTAAATAAAATATAATAAAATGAAATTAAATGAAATAAAATTAAATAAAAAAAAAAAATAAAATAAAATAAAATAAAATAAAATAGAATAAAATAAAATAAAATAAAATATATACTATAAATATAGCCTGTATATGTTTGTTGCTTTAAATTTTTCCTCTAATCAAAAATAATAATAATTAACCAAGAAATATTATCAACTGGTCTTGAGCTCGTTAAATTTACAAAAATATGTAAAAATGAACAGACCATAGAACCAACAATCAAAATAAAATAAAATAAAAGAAAATAAAATAAAAAAAAAAAAAAATAAAATAAAATAAAATAAAACAAAATAGAATTAATTAAAATAAAATAAAATTAAATTAAAATAAATTAAAATAAAAGAATTTATATATATTTAAAAATTTGTCTAATTCTCGTATTTCTACAGTGTGATATATTTTTGGTTTACTCCCTGAGACTCTCTCTTGACTACTGACTTTTTAAAATAATCTAACACCTCAAGATAAGCTTGTTTAAATTACTCGTTGTGGTCAGTATTTTCTGTAAGCGAAATTAACAATTTTATTAGGATTTGTACTCTTTACCATCATATGAGTGCTAACAACAACAACTACTTAATGTATATTATTAGTAAAGGCTTATATGTATATAAGAATATATACTGATGTGGTTTGGCTAGCAGATTGCAATGAAGGTGCTATGGATAGCCCACACAATTTAGCGCAATAACCACAATCAACATTCACCTTAAACAAAGGAATAAGAGGTATATATATAAAGTAAATATCACCTATGTACTAGCATAAGTATCTACGCATATAACTAACATACGAATGAGCAAAAGCCAAAAGTGTTTACTCGTTTTCTTCTTTCTGTCTGTATGTGTGCTTAAATTGTATAAATAAAGCGATGCTGGCTATGATTGCATATCCCAGGATATTAGCTTGGTAATTGAAACTTAAATTTAGCTCGACTGCAGGTTATATGTACATTCATACATACACACATAAATGGGAGAACATATTTAAGTACGAGTATATCAGCATTGCAGGCGTCATAATTAGTCGTAATTTAGTTGCAACGTTGGGACTTGGGGAGCTTCAAGGCAACTTGTGTCCTTAAAATAATATTCATGTACATAGTTATATATGTAAGTGTGTGTGCGTGTGTGGTAAAAAGCTTAAGCTGCAAACGACACACTTCGTATAGCATAGGATTATCTCACTGGCATTTGCCGCAGTTTAATTTTAGTAGCTTGGTCTATCATGAATTTATGGCAGATTTTATTGAATTTTGCAAAGATAGCTCAGTGTTGAAGACGAAATATGCAGATTAGATAGCAGATTTGCGAGGACGTATTTACATGTACATGTTTAGATGGGTATTTCCATGCCAAATAGTTGGAATCCACCACTTTCGATTTGAATATAATTTGGTGAAGAGTTTCCGTTTAACATAAAACGCAGTTTTGCTATAGAAAAATACAAAAAATTGTAAATCCTCGGGAATTAAAATAAAAAAAAACGAAGCGTAAAAATGTACTTTTTTTAATCTTTTTATTGGCACATTAATACAGTATCACAATGATAGTTTTGATTTTTTCAAGCGCGCCTTAATTTGTACCCCCGTACCGTTTCAAGCGCAATCAACAATTAATTCCTAACCACTTCACCGACACAACGAAAGGCAATTTTTTCAGCCTCCATATACATGCATACATACATATGTACATACGCGGCCATCGAGTAATAAGCAATTGGAGAGTTTCCCCTTTTATTCAAAGGCCAACAGTTATAAAGACTTAACGAAACATTTGCCTTCTTTTTCTTATTTCGTTGTTTCGCAAAAATTATGTATACATATGTATATGGTTGTCATTAGCAAAAATATAGAACATAGGTGTCACAGGAATGTAGGTGATTGCCATCAGCACAGTAAATACACTGCGACAAATAATATACTTTAGAACATTTTTTCTTCAAATTTTTGTAATTTCAAAATTCACTTTTTTCCTTTTTTGTATTGTTTTGTGAAATATATTTATTCAATATTTCGGAAACTACTGTAGTTATAGAAATAAATAAAAAAAATATTTTGAAAAAAAGTATCTTTAAATAATTTATATTAGAAAATTTTCTATTTTTTCAAAAAAAAAAAAAAAATAAAGTTCGCCTTTAAATTTTGTACCAAATTTTTTTTTATTTCACGTCTGATGTATCTAAAGATATCATAAGAATTTTAGAATCAAGTTTTTTGTTTTTTCAAAAATATAAAGCTTAGAATTTTTTTCAACATTTTTTTTATATTTTTAATATTCTAGTTAGTTCAATTAGTTGAACACTCAATTTGGGAGACTTTAAAATCTTTTTTCCGGAATGTAAATATTAGTATTTTTTACATTTTTATTTTTACGTTCTACTACCACAAAAAAAACTTTTCAGTGATCGCAATTACGTAAGTTTGTGTTAGTTAATTGAAAGTGATTCGAAATCTAAAAAAATGCAAAAAACATTTGTTTGCCCAAAATTCGAAAATTAATATTAAAAAAAAAAAAAATACTTTGAATTTTAAGGACATCTTAAGATAAACAGAGGGAATTGGATTTTTAATCGATATGAACTTATTTAACATTTTTCTATAATTTTTTATAATTTGTTCGATTTTTTTATATATATTTTAAGCTTTTCGTGACGTATTGCAATTATCATGACGGAAAGTTTATGAACTCTAGTGACTTTCGTATTCAAACAATTGTAACTGTTGACATGCTTCGTGATAACTTGCACAAACCTTACCATTTACAGTTCGCAATGTTGGTTGTGTTGTAGTTGTTGCTTCAGTAGCAATACTTCGCCCTACTTAGTTTGCATGCCCATTTATTAAGAGCTTTCCTTTTACCTTTCCCTCTACATTTATATTTGTTCTTCCCTTTTCATTTCTGGTATCATTTACCTTTTCCTCTCAGTTTGCTTTTCATTTCCATATCCCTTATCCTCCCACTGACCCCTTTTCCATTACATTTCCATTGAGCTTCAATTTCGTGCTACCTCTAATTCTATCTTTCCTACCGCTACCTCTAGATAGCTACCTCTATGTCTACCTCGACTTCTCTCTATAGAGAGTTTCCCCTTCCTTACCACCAACTTTATCTACCACCATCTTAATCTACCACCAACTTTTCTACCTCATTTCTATCTCGATCTCAGAATTACTAATAATCACTTTAAGGACAATATTTTCGAATGAAATAGAGTTGCTGGACTCAAAACTGTAATATATTATTACCAAGATAAATACCCTTTTTTGTTACCCGTGCCTTAAAAACCCATTCTAGGATCATGCATAAAAGCCAGTGTCAGCAACTTTGATTTGATACTCATGTTATTCATACACGTTTTAGGACCAGCCGGGTCCACATTTAAGTTGAGTTAGTGAAGTCGGTCCAGGTGTTCAAGCGTGATGCTGGGACATTCTGTAAAGTAATAGAATAAAATAGACTTCTGTGGATGCTATTCCTGTGTTGAGATTGGTAGTTTGTCAAAGATAATTTGAAATGGGGTGATCTTCCACTGCACCATCGATATGAACGTACAACGATATAAGAGCAAATATTTATGAATGAAGTGACATAATAAATAACAATAAATAACTCAATAACAAAATCAGCTGAAATAATGAATTTGAGTGCCTTTCTTGACTAATTAAAGATTTTTGTTTTCAATGGGTCTAGCTAATGGTACCTAAATAAATTGCAAGCACCACCAAATCGCTATAAACTTTATAAATGCCCCCACGAAAAAGCGTAATTTGTCTGGACACGCTAATGTACATCTTATACAAATCGCATATCCATATAAATAGTTAATCTCTTGAGCATGGCAACAATTACAAATTTGTACCTACACACACCTCACAGATTTGAGACAAGAAGTCATACAGTCCAATAATTCGTACTCGGGTCACAGGTTAGTAGCTTGACCAACAGCTCAGTTATGTGGTGTTAATTAACTGCTACAATGTAGAAGACATAAGCACATACAATTACATCTACATGAATAGTACACTCCTTCTAACGCATACCAAAGCTTACGTGCGTGCACTCTGACAATTATCGAAATGCCATATGTGCACCCAAGAGTATGCGATTCAGACGCCTTGTTGACCACAGAGCAGCAAAGATGCCACTCAAATGGCGCAGTGATAGGTGGTTCCCGGCGGTTAGTTCCTTGAAGTGGTACAAGTGAATAAACGGCATTGCATTTTGTGTAGAAATACGGTCATTATGAGCATGCAATTCCTATGAAGAAAGTTTTTTGATGTGAACTGGCGCCCTTCTAGTGCATTTGGGAGTGCTGGTGAATTTAACTTATAATACCGATATAGTTTAAAGTACTTTTTGGCTTTAATGTTAACGAGAACAAGGTTTAACATAAGACGGCAGTAAGAAGGCAAGAACGTAAGGAATATATCAATTTAAAGAGTAAAAGCAAATGAGAGGAAAAACGGGCAAAGAGGCATATAGAGAGAGAAGAGAGTAAGACGTCAAAGAAGACAGTGTAAGTGTATAAAGAAAGTCGAAGAAGTGGAATAGCAGATAGAATAATAAATAATATGAAATAAAATTAAAAAAAATAAAATAAACTAAAATAAAATAAAATAAAAATATAATGAAACAAGTAAGGAAAGGGCTGTTTTCGACTGTGCCGAAGACTTTATACCTTTTATGAATACGCATCACGGTTTTAAGTGTCCGATCCTTACTCACAATTAGTAAAAACTCTGAAAAACTGATAATTTAAAGATAAATAGATACACTCATTACATATATAATAGGTATCAAACCTGCAAAATTTTACGTTCCTAGCTTTTTAATTGCAAAAGTTTATAGCCCAAAACCCATTTATCGAAACTATGGGAGCTATGCGTTGTATTGCTCCGATCTTGTTGATTCCAACAAATAATCAATCTCATGCAAAATGGCCTCTCCATACCAAATTTCATCAAGATATCTCAAAAAGTGAGGGACTAGTTTGCGTAAAAACAGACAGACGGGCAGACGGACATGGCTAAATCGACTCAGCTCATCGACCTGATCATTTCGGTATACTTATTGGTGGGTCTATCTCTTCTTCTTCTCATACTTACAAACATCGGACCAAAGTTACAATACCATTTCATGTTCATGAAAGGTATAATAAAATAAAATAAAATAAAACAAAAATATAATGAAAAAAAAATAAAATAAAAAAAACCAAAGAAAAAAAAATGAAATAAAAAAATCTTATAAAAAAATGAAAAAATTTAAATAAAATGAAAAAAATAAAAGAAACAAAAATTAAATTTAAAAAAAATATAAAAAATTAACAAAAATTTAAAATAAATAAAATAACATAAAAGAATAAAAAAAATAAAAAATGAAATTAAATAAAAAAAAAAATCAAATGAAATGAAACAAAAGAAAATAAAATAAGAAAAATTAAATAAAATAAAATAAATAAATTTTAGTTGTTGGTTTTATGGTCTGTTCATTTTTACATATTTTTGCAAGTTCAACGAGCTCAAGACCAGTTGATAATAATTCTTGGTTAATTATTATTATTTTTGATCAGAGGAAATAAATTTATACCGGAGCACGCGGTTATGTACAATAACTATCTTCTAAAAATAGAAAAGAAGAATGTACCAAAACAAAGTCCAGCATACATGATTTACATATAAACAGAATGTCTAAAATATTGTGTATACCGTTGGCAAGATAACAAACAACAATTAGAGGAAAACTTGAATTAATCAGCTTGCAAAACTACACGCAGCATATCCTATGGGTTAGGCGGCTGCGCTTGCAATCAGAGTGAGTGGGTTCGACTGTCCACAAGATCCTCTTAAATAGAAAAACTATACGTTTTAGTCTGACGAGAAATCGTGGCTGTTTTCGAAATAGTACTATAACTATAGCCTGTATACGTTTGTTGCTTTAAATTTTTCCTCTAATCAAAAATAATAATAATTAACCAAGAATTATTAACGACGGAACAGACCGTAAAACCAATAACAAAATATAATGATATAAAATAAAATAGAATAAAATAAAACAAAAAAAAAAAATAAACAAAATAAATAAAGTAAAATAAAAAAGTTAAATAAAATAAAATAAAAAAAAAATATTATAAACAAAAATTAAATTTAAAAAAAGTATAAAAAAAAATTAAAATAAATAAAATAACATAAAAAAGAATAAAAAAAATAAAAAACTTTAATTAGATAAAAAAAAAATTATAAAAAAAAATAAAATGAAATGAAACAAAGAAAAATCAAATTTAAAAAAAACACAAAAAAATAAAAAACCGTATACAAAATAACATAAAATAAATAAAATTTAAATAAACAAAGTTTTTTTTTTAAAATATGAAAATTATTATTGTTTTTTTATTCATAAAAAGTATTATTCTAAGCTTATTTAAAGTTATGGATACTTTACAAAATACAATAAAAATTGCATAGTTCTGTAAAATCTTACACAATATTAGACAACGTTCATAATTCCGATCGATACATCCGAACAGGTATATTCATATACTTATGTACTCGTAGCGTGATTTATCTGCTCATGCTTCTTCGGTCCAAAGGAGACTTCCCGTTTTATTTCCCAGTTGACATTACTTGAGCTATAACCGCTGGTTTCTCTTCGTTTCAAATTCGCTAATTTTTCACCTAAGAACAGCAAATACTTTGCTTCGTCGTTGTAGGCATTTAGCATAATTTTTAGCTGTCGAAAGCAGCTTTGAAGTCGGCAATGAGTTGGCTTGTGCCGCATCTTTCATCATAGTTTTTCTCCATGATGGGAAGACCAGTTATGCACTGACAAGTTCAAACTAACTTCTGGACGATGGGAGTGGGTCTTTCGCACAATAGGCGAATGGTAGTAATAATAACAATAATAATAATACTAATAATAATAACAATAATAATAATAATAATAATAACAACAATAATAATAATAATAGACAGACCTTATAACCGATATTGTTTATTAATAGGAGTGTTTCATCTATTACTGAAGTATGCTCTGTACGTTGATTACCTGCATAGCATCGAGAGCTTTTCGGCCTTTATAATAGACATCTGTCTTCTTCTTAATAAGTCTTGTATACACTTCAAATACATGCCGGTATTTCTTTTACCAAATTCATGAGCAGCACAACCAAGTTTTGCATTTCATTTTAAATAATTTTGTTAATTTAATCAGCCTAAAATTCCGAAAACAACATATCCTACCTTAAATGTGACATGGCAAGTCTTTCCCATGCATGCTGCAGTACACAAATTAATAGCCTTTTTGTTGTTGATTATCTTCCTGATACAGGCAGGAAGTGTAGATGTATTTGTAAATTTCCAGCACGTCCTTAGGAGCCACAATCGATGCGCACTCCATAAACAGAGAGTTGTTAGGATTCTTACAAAATGGAACAAAGTACAGTGACACATTGTAAAGCAGAGAGTATACCAAAAGCTTATGTCGGCAAATATGAACATATACAGAGACCCCGGAGAACTCTTAATATATAACATAGTTATTATGAGAATTATTATAGAAGTAAAGATGTGATGTGGCCATAAGACGATGAAGGGGCCTCACTACCTTATCTAAATGCTGTTGACCAATTTTTTGTATACGTGATAGGAGTTAACCTCTCACTTTCTTGGGATAATTTAGGGTTTGTTTTTGGGATCACTTTGGGAATGTTTCAGAACAATTTCAGTTTTCTTTTCTTGATCATTACGATATTTTTCTGGGATAATTTCTAAATTTTTTCGGAATTATTTTGAGACTATTTTGGCATAACCCCCGAAAAAGTTCCGTAAACAATTAGGAAAGGTCCGAAGTTGTTCCGAAAAATCCACGAAATAATTCGAAATGATACCGAAATTGTCACTACAACAGAAATTATCCTGAGATAGTCCCTAAATAATTCCGAAAACAATCCCAAATAATTTCGGAAAACATTCCCAAAAACAAACGTGAAATGACGCTGCAATGGTCCCGAATTGATACCGAAAAAGATCCGAAAAAGGTTTCGAAAACAATTCCAAAATGATCTTGAAAAAGTCCCAAAGTGTTCCCGAAAAAGTCAAGAAAACAATCCTTAAATGACGCAGAAGAAATCCGAAACTATTCCGAAAAAGGCCTTAATAACCCCCAAAAAGTCCCTGAAACCATCCCGAAATGCTCCGAACCCTGCTTAGTTGTGGTGCCATCAGCTACTTCCTAATTTCTCTATTAGATGAATTCTACTACAATACTCTTCTACAGTGTTTTATTTCCTTTGCATCCCAAAAAGTGCCGATCTACCAAAAAAAACTTCAAATTTCAGTTTCAATCAAAACTATGCAGCGCGCCTGAGAAGTTAACTTCAAAATGTTTTAGTTTTGTCTCAGTCTTAAACAGTTCAACAGTTTTTCTTCAACTGTTATTGCAGCGCCCTGGATAAATGTTTGAAAGGCTAAAACTACCAAACTACTTGGTATATTTTCTTTTGTTAGTCGTGCTTGTACCCGTGTTCTTCCTATCCTCTGGCCTTCATATCAGCTCCAATTGTTGCTGTTGAGTTGCTGATGCTTGTGTTAATGACGTCATTGACGAAATTAAGAGCTGCCGATATTGCACACAAACCATTCCTGCCGGAGTGCAGTGAATGTTCAGTTAAGTGCAGCGCCTGGAAACAGAAGCAAGCTACAAACCGAGTGTTCATCATGGCATGGCCAGAACCCGCTTGTGTTCGGTAACAACTGTTTGTAGATGGATATTAGCGCCAAATGACGCGCTAACCCCATTGTTTGGGGTGTGAAGTGTGCACTTAAATATACTTAGATGAGATTTTTGGACATCCGGGCAGCAACTGCGTGGCATGCGCGTTTAGCAAAAAAAAAAATAACAACGGTGGAATCTTTAGAAGGAGTAAACTGTAAGGGTGTTGCCTTAAATTAACGTTTCAAAAACGGACTTCAAAATGGAGTTAGCGGAAGATGAGGTTTGCTTTATACAACTCCTTCGTTTAGTCGGAGAAGGCTGTTTTGCTATTTTAGGAGTAAAGAATTGAGAAGTTCATATCTCGTAGGAGTGATTGTTTATTGGATTAAGATGGTGTCTTTTATTTTGAATATCACTTACGACGATGTGAATCGAATAGCGCCTCAGGGTAACCAAAGCAACAATCTGTAGATCCATGAGGTTATCTTTAGCCCAGTCTCACTACTTTCAACGGAAATATTGCTTAAATGGTTATGTAACCGCCTGCGTTATTTTGACGGTCCAACATAGCTGGCCAGTCGTTTCTTCGTTGCCACAACTGACTCAAATTGGAGACACCGCGGGATCGCTAATCGGCCTCAACTTGGTCTCTCCATAAGAGTGGCTGGTTTCCACTTCCTCTGCTTCCACCACCAGCCGATGAAAAAGCAGGTTGAGGATGATTTGATACCCAGTAGTGTTTACAAGTGGCGTGAGTCATCGCTAAAATGGATGACTGGCTTGCTGTAATACTCAACGTCCATAATCGCTTAGGCGGTTAAGGGTTAATAAATGATAAGTGATGATATGTCTGGAAGTACTCATGCTCCGCAACTGAAATTCGGTAAGGATTTAATTGAGAATGATACCTAACACCTCCAGAAAAATGACAGTATAAAACCTGAATCTGGCAACGCTGTGAGTAGGTTGTCAGGAAATAAATTTCAGCTGTGAAAGAGAAGTCAAGTTCGGAGAAGTAAGATTTTCAAAGATGAATACCATAACAGTACCGATTTTGGAGTTAGAATCTAATGAGCTGTTTTCGCGCACGCTGGTAGAGATCATCAAAGCAATGGAGTTATCGTCAGTGAGTTATACGCTACTGACGGATTTACAAGTGGCCTTACATTTTATCATAAAAATACAGCGGGATCTGACAGTGGTGACTCAGAGGGTATCATATATGCAAACGAGTAGCTATGCTCAACAATGGAGGTACACTAACACTAAAGATAGCCCAGCCGACTTAGTAAGTCGCGGTTTGAAACCAGCAGAGATCATATCTGGTGAGCTATGGATATAAGATCTATCGTGGTTAGGAGAGAATCCCGAGCTTTGGCTAGATGGTGCGTTTGTGCCAAACGCAGCAGCGCAGGCGGAAAAGGAGCTAAAGCCTTTCACAGTTGCCTCATCTCTGAAACCATTATAGATAAAAATGCGAACCACGACGGAAATATCATCTTATCCAACTTATCGGGATGCAAATATTGATTGAAGCAGTGCTCAATTCAAGGCCATCCATTGCATCCATTGAATGACGATCTAGCGGCCATCTGCTTATTGGCGTACCACTTTTTTCCTTTTGCCGTTACACATGTCTGAATCATGTACTAGCAAACACTTCCCAGCTGCACAATGAGTCATGGGTCGGATAATCTAACTTCACTCTAGGAAGGACAACCTGGGCAAATTCCCACAAATTTCCTGCGAGGGCCAATTCAGAAAATATGTATGTTGCCAATTGATGATATAGTAAGTCTGATTACCAGAATTTATACAACATTATAATTAACGCCTATTGTATACGTTATTTGAAGAAAAACCTGGTGGGACTGTATAAAATCTAAATCTGGCAACCATGTGGGAGATGATGCAAGTTAACAGGAATTAAAGTTTAGTTGTGAAAGAGAAGTCAAGGTGGACGCGCTGTTTTTTCGGAGAAAAGTGTAGCAGGATTCAAACTCATCAGCTTATGTTTCAGAGATGACACTGGAAAACCCTTTTTATTTATACTTAAAGTAATGACCGTTTTCTATTCGTCATTTCGTTGCTAGATAAAACTCTTTTGGCTTGTCTAAACGGTTTTTTTGAATTGAAAGCAAGTAAGCAAGCAGCAGCCTTTGCAAGCGCTCATAATTTGGATAAGTTCATATTTGATTTTAATTTTCACATTTTTCATTTGTTTCATTTTCATTTTGTTATAATATCACCAGGAATATTGCATATACTATGCTAATCAGAAATATCTAAACTAACTTATATATACACAACTATAAAAAAATTTGAAAGTTCTTTTATTTATTTTGCATATTTGTACAGAAGCTTCATTATTCAGACCTGTTAAATAATGATTGCTAATCGTTTTAAACCGGTTTGATTAATTATTTTTTTCAGAATCCATTTAATGATTGATTATCATTACTTTAAATTTTTAATGATTATTTTCGAATTAACTAACAAAAAAAAGCAAAAAATCATGGTTTTTAAGGTTATGAAAAAAACTAAAAAAATTTAAAATAACCAAAAGCAATCTAAAAAAGTTGTTTTGATTACCTTTGATTAAAGAAAGGTTTTTTTGATTACTTTTGATTATTCTTGATTTTTTTGAGTTTTTTTTTTATTTTGAATTTTTTTAGTATTGTTGTAGAAGCACATTAACATACACATCAACAATACTAATAAAACCAAAATTAATCAAAAAAAAAAAAAATCAAAAGTAATCAAAACAACTTTTTTAATTATTTTTGATTTTTATACCTTTCATGAACATGAAATGGTATTATAACTTTGGTCCGATGTTTATAAGTATGAGAAGAAGAAGAGATAGAACCCTCAATAAGTATATCGAAATTATCAAGGCGATGAGGTGAGTCGATCAACCATGTGCGTCTGTCCGTCTGTCTGCCTGTTTGAACTCAAACTAGTCCCTCAGTTTTAAAAATATCTCGATGAAATTTGGTATGGGGTCGTAATTTTATAAAACAATAATCATTTCTCGGAACCAGCAAGATCGGACAAATACAACGCATAGCGTCCACATAATCAATTTTCCGATAAACGGGGTTTGGCCTATAACTCTTGCAATTAAAAGGCTAGGAACGTTTAATTTAATTTAAGGCTTAATACATATTATACATGTAATGTGTGTAGTGAAAATCACCCAGATCGGACCAACATAACATATAGCTCCCATACAATCGATTGTTCCGACAAATGGTGTTTGGGCTATGTATCTTTAAATTAATAGTTTTGCAGAGCTTGTACTAATTGTAAGTAAGGATCGGACACTTAAAACCGTGATGGGTATTCATGAAAGGTATAAAGTCTTCAGCGCAGTCGAAGACAGCCGTTTCCTTACTTGTTTTTGATTATTTTTGATTCTGTTTTCTAATCGTAATCAATTAATAATTGCCCTTTTTCGAAAAACAATTAAAATAATCATTGCCAATTAAAAAAGCAGTCTAATCAATTGATTACTAATTACTAAGCAAATTTATCAGGTCTGTTATTATTATTGTTACTATTTTATTACTTTTACCCAATATTGACATTTTCACTACTTTTTTATATTCGGAAGCGATACATATTTTCCAAAGTCAAGGACCGGGTTACCGGTTTCACCATTTTCTGCACTGGTTGGCTGTTAGGGGAAGAGTTCCCTCAGTAAATTTGTTGGACTCTGTACGTCCTGCTCTTGTACCCTTCTTTCATTTACGGTATTTCCTTTTTTCAAATCTCTACATATAATAAAATTGTACATTGCAGATATTTAAGAAAAATGTATAGAAGCTATGATTATTAAGTCAATAGAAGCCAAATAAGCAGTTTTTAGAATTTTTGTCTGTCTGTATGTATATTTGGTCGCGCATCACTCAAAAGCAGCTAAATGAATTAAATTGAGCTTTTACTATTTGCATTACTAAACGCTCAACTTAAAATTTAAGATATCATTTGTTCCGATAGCTCAACCAGTTTCGGATATATCGACCAATATATGGACCAAGGTGACCCGAAATGTGTTTAGAACTCACAATATGGGTATCAAATGAATAACTAAAAGCGGACTCAGTTTTTTATTAGTTGTGATACCAAGAGAAGCGGGACGGGCTTACTAGTATTAAATAAATAAATTATTTTAGAATAAAACTTTTTAAAATTCTAAAAAATTCTGTTCCTGCAATAAAAGTAAAGTTATAGCTAAAAATAAAATAAAATTGCTTCTATTACCTTCATTCAATTTAATTATTCATAATTGTTATTCCTCTTTTTTAATTCTCCACCCTATCACTCAGGTACTCAGGTAGTTTCATAAAAATTTACTAAAATAAATCTACTGCTGTCGTCTATAGCACATACACTCGCCATCTCTCGCTGAGCCATCTGCCTTTGTGCGCTGTTTAAATAATTCATTTTATCCCGAATGACAGTAATGAATTTACGCTGACATTCATTCGTTGAAAGATCTCTCTAGTGGCACAATTTTGTGCCAACTATTTTTGTTACCGCTAAACAAATAAAGCTCTATGTAGTACAAATCCGTTAGTTTGAGTTGAAATTTTGCTCTCTCGAATTGCAAGGCCTAGTTTCCTAAACGAAACAACTTTGCTTTGTGCGAAGTGGATTGCGAACCGGAAACCTTAGTCATATTAGTGCCTCACTTCGTACACCATTGACCCGACAGCCTTCGTATCTCTTAAAAAAATAATACAAAATTGTTGGTTTGTGTTCCTTACGGCTTCTGCATGTTGTTGCTGTGTTGTGTCACAAGAATTGCTTGTAAATGAGAAAATTGTAGAAGAGCATTTGTATTGGTTAATGAATGAAAGCATCGACAATACAGCGAACGGAGCTTGTCGCTGTGGTTGTTGGTGGAAAAATGGATGCAGGCTGCTCCGCCAACTAAGAAGCAGTTGACAACCGATTGTCGATTACCGGTCGACGTCCGCGCAGTGTGTGTGTGTGAGAGAACAGACTTACTTAATCTATGCCGCGTATGCTGGTTGAAAGTGTCAATTACGCCATGCAACATTAAAAGTTATGCAGGAGAAAAGAGTGTAGGCGCTTGAAATAAAAGAGTTTTGGTGTTGATGATTTAATAAGAAAGCCAGCCCTATGTGTTCTAATAATAGCTATCGGCCGCTAGGTCAGCTAGAAGTAGGTCAAGAAAACTAGCAGTTTCCACAAGGTTGGTGCACAATGATGGTGGGGTTAGATGTGTTGGGCGGAGAAGTGGAAAATATAAAGAGATGAGTTGTGGATTAGACGGGTAACACGCTATCAATGTTTGTAAAAGTTCAGACATAGTGACTCGAGTCTTCTTGGGAAGGATGCTCTCTTCTTTAGTAATTTCAGAATTTCAAGTGGTTGGCTGTTAACAACGGGGTTCACGGGCCTAGACATGACAGAGGGATCTAATGGGCCTACCTACCATCTACTGAGCCTACCTACCTAGATATGACAGAGGCATTTAGAGGTTCGCAGTGTAATGCGATGCCGATTCTCATCAAAGTGCTCATGGAGTTGTTCTCACCTGTTTTTGGGCGGCGCATCTGCGTTCAACAAATATCTGGTTGGATGTATAGGCTAATCACAGTTCTGTAAAAAGTGTCCGCTAAATAATACTGCGTGCCCTTTAACATTTATAATATTAGCCTCTTGGTAAACTGCAATTCAGGCGACATAAGAATCGAAAATATTTGCTCCGAGTAAGAAAAACCAAGTAGACCAATAACTTTGTATGTCGCCAGCAATGTTTCTTCATCTTTCCCTCAAATGCTGCCGGTAAGTGACTTGTGGATCTTGTTATGGCTCTGTACCTATGAGACTTTTGCGGTGAAATGATTAGCCAAGGTGAGACTTTTGTCAAACTTCATACCAAAGATTTTGGAGGGTTGCCAGTAGGTAGATTTATTCCATCTAGGTGAACGCTTAACTCTTTTCTCATCTAAGCATTCCACCTTGTGAAGAGAGTCGGAGTTGACTTGGACGATTTTGCTCAATTGATCTTTGTACAGAGTTCGCCCATGGAGAAAAATAAAGATCAGACCAGCTGCGGCTGAAGTCTAAGGCAACGCTACTGGATCTAAACTAATTAGGCAAGGGCGATACAAAATTTGGTAAGAGTGTTCTTCTCGCACACCACAACAGCCAACAGTGTCTTAGAGCGCAAAAAAGTGCTAGGAAGAATTGCGACGAAGAGGAACTTACATCTATACTGAGTCTCCGGTCATATAGGTATAGATGGGAATAAAAGTACTAACGTGTAGGCTAAGCAGGAGGCTACCTTTGATGAGTAAAGTAGAACTCCCAGTCATACTGGGAGAGATAAAAAGTAGGCAAGTTTTTGCAATGGACAGGCAAAAAGGGCGTGAAATCAAGTGGGCAATTACAAAGTCTTCAAGATCATTTGCAAATCGTAAAAAAGGGAGCCCGATATGCTTGTGATGGCAGGGTGTTGTCTTTTGGCATCTCATTCGCTGAAATTAGATCACGTCAGTAGCAATATATGCATGAAATGCTGGATGCAAGAGGAGACGGTTGAACATGTTTTGTGATGTAGCTGCGCTAGGTTGATTAAAGCTCCGACAATTACGAGTTCTACAACAGCCTCTTTTATTCGAAGCAGCAATTGCGACCTGCTTATGGAGAATGAAATTAATATACTCTGTGAGCTTTTCTTAGCTGAGTATAAAAAATTTTTATTTTGTAACACGGTGTTATCATGGAGCATAGAACTTACGGTGTGAGTCGTAGGAGGGAATGTGATGTGGTCACATTGAAAAGACAAAACGAAAAAGAGACATTTATTGCAATAACGGCATTATGCAACATTGAATGATAGAGGCTAGAATGTACTCCGGATGATGGCGATGAAGCAGCTAAAGCAATTGGAACAGCTAAAACGGCTACAAAGTCACTGAACGAATGGGGATGGTGTACAATTTGACATTGAAGGCGGAATGACAATTAATTGAAAATTTATGTCTGTGTCTGAAAACTTGCACCTTACGCTATGTACTGCAAAATTCTAAATCAAATTCAGCAAAGCGGTGAAGAGCGTAAAGTGCAAGTAAATAGAGCGCAAGTGGGATGGTTGAAATATGCAGAGCTTTGATCGACATTGGGACATATGCTGTTCATGTGGTCTATGCAATGGGTTGAGATTAAAGCAGAAAATGTGGTTAGAATAATGTCGCAGTTATCAAGTTTGATTTATGTGTGGCTTTTGTTGGTGTATGCGTTTATTTTGTATTATTCTGAATTTGCATTTGTGCCACAAGGGACAGCAATACAATCATAATTGTGAGGTTTAATTGCGGTTTAATTATAATGCAGATGTTGGGTAAATGAAGATATTTATTATGTACTCAAAATTTGACGACTTTCAGTTGAACGATGCAAAAGGGCTATGAAGAAAAAATAAGCAAGTGGCGAATTATAATTCTACCATGAAAAGTCAGAACATTGACCCACGCAGCAACAGACATTGGAGATCCTGCCCGCTCAAATATTTCGTATTTGTATGCACGCACAACAAGCATTTCTATAAAAGTTTTTGAAAGTAGCTGAAAGTAAACATTAGAGTATACTGTAAAAGTTTCTAACCTCAATATTAGTTTTTAGGTGACATGACATAATCCCAAGTGAAAAATTGGGATTATGACAGTGCCCGCTGTTTACTTGGAATTATAGCACTGCACGAGGTGTACCATAATCCCAGGTAAAACAAGAGACACAATCCCAAGCCAAAATACATAAGAACAACCCTTAATAATCTGATCCAACAACGGCTGTCGTATCCCTAGGTTTTCTGCACTCAAGTAGAAAGAACGTCACTTTTCTGAATATTTAAGCTCAAAGGCGTCATAATCCCAAGTTTTTTTTATTGGGATTATGCTAGTTTAAATCTTTTAGGACTCATTTCGTTTTTGGTTTAAAATAGTCAAACTATTGAGGTAAAGTAGTAATAAAGTGATTGTATCGAGCTGTTTGCATAATACTGTGATTTAAAAATTTTTGTTCTCCCATATTGAATTGCAAGTTATTGCTTTTTATAATTTTTTAATCTGCCAATTCATTTGTATTTAAAAAAAAAATTTTTTTTTCTTCTTCAACTGCTCAAAATGCGCTGCTTATGTATTACGATCCGTTGTCTACAAAACTGTTTCACCTGGCAGCAGCAGTTTTCAGTGACCTTGCAACATTTATCCAGTGCCATCCAAATGCTCTAGCGCAATTGAGTCGCTTCTTTTAGTATTATACAACTTTTTTTTTTTTTCCTTTATTAATGCTTTTTTATAAAGCCATTTCTCCGTTCTTTATTTTATACACAGTAATAAGAGTTTGATAGATACAAACTCGGTTTATATCTAGCCTGTAGGTGTATACACTTTTGGAAGGAGTTTGTCTTGGAAGAAGTAATATATTTTTTTATCATTTTATTCTGAATTCTTTGCAATTCATTAATTCTTTGCGCTGCACATCGATTCCAATTTGCATTCAGATAATTTATTTGGGACATAAACATAGCCTCGTACAGCATCCATAGCTGTTTCCGTGGAATATTATTTTTGTTTCTATAAATGGCCCAGGTAAAGGGAATAATCTTTAATTTAATATTTTTAATATGTTCATTCCAGTTTAGGTTGGAATCTAACGTAATCCCTAGATACTTTAGTGTGTCAACTCTCTTTATTAAAATGTTGTTGAAAACAATTCCTGGCAGTTCAACTACGTTCGGTGTTGGCTTAAGATTATTGAATATCATGAAACTTGTTTTAGTTAAGTTTATTTTCAGAAAATTTATATCAAGCCAATGATTAATTGTACTCAGGTCGGTCTTTACTTCTGCTATCAGCTCCTCAATTGTATCTGCAAAGTACAAAAAAAAGCCCGTCATCTGCATAAAATTGAGGAGTTCCTTTCAGGTCAAGATTAAGTATATTATTTATGTAAATTAAAAATAATGTAGCGGCTAGCTTTGACTCCTGTTCTTGTTTTCATAACTGAACTTTTTTCTCCATTTACTTGTACGTATTGTTCTCGATCTAGTAAAAAACCTTCGAAAATTTTTAGGTTTTGCCCCTGTATACCTAATTCAACAAGTTTCCTGATCATAACTTTTAGGTTCACCGAGTCAAATGCTTTTGATAGATCTATTGCTAGGATTGCTACGTATTTCTTTTTATCCAGATTTTCGTAGATGAGTTCTGTGCAGGATAGACATGCTGCTAAGGTGTTTGAATTTTCTACAAACCCAAACTGATTATTGTGTATTATTTGATTTTCTTTGAGAAACATTTTCAAGCGATTGAGAATTATACTTCATTATAGATTTTGACAATTGTACTTAATTTGGTTACCGGGCGATAGTTAGAGCAGATTTCCTTACTTCATTCCTTATGGACCGGTACTACACATCCCATTTTCAATTCTCGTGGATATTGCCCCTCTCGTAAACATTTGTTAATAAAATTTGTTAGTGGTCCTACCAGAAACTCTTTATATTTCTTTACAAACCGGCCCGATATACCATCCGGTCCATTTCAACATCACCTGGGATATCAATTACATTTATAAAATACTCATTAAATAAGCTTGCGATTTGCAATGGATTGGTTATAACTTGATTTTTATATTTAATTTGGCTGATTTCGTTTGAATAGTCATCCCTTTTTCCAAATATAAGTTCCTTTAGAATAGACCATGTTTTCCTACTTGATTTGATACTTTCCTCAATTTGGTTCCCATAGTACAGTTTTTTTAAGTAGTTAACCCTGTTCCTAGCCATAATTTTAAATTTTTTAAATTCTGACTCCAGATTTGCATTATTTGTATGTTTCACTTTTAATTTATAAAATTTATTTCTTTTTTGAATAAGTTCTAAAAGCTCATTATCCACCCAAGGTTGATTATATTTGTTTTTGGAAACTTGTATACTTTTTGTCCATTTTTTAATGTTTTCACATAAGGCTGAATGAAATGCACTAAAATTTGTTTTCTGTAGTACTTGATTTAACATGCCTTCATTTTCAAAGGAGTGATAATCAATTATATCAATCATGGCACATCTTTTATTTGTAGGAAGTTTACTTTTAAGGTTCACTGCTATCGACATTATCCTATGATCTGATAGCGGGTCATGGATTAGGCCTAGAGTATAGTCCCAGTTCAACTTATCTGTTAAAACGTGATCGATAATGCTTACTGTATTATTTCCCTTTCTAGTATACATTTCTTCTTCCAATTTGTTTGTTTCTATTGAACAACTACATTCGATTAAAATGACAATTTTCTGTTTATAAAAGAATTGTAATGTGAATGATAGGAAAGGACTTCGAAGGTCTAAATTAATACCGAACTAAAAAGCTGTACCTCAAGGCCAGGAATGTCGAAAACGGAAAGGAAGTTATTGTTCTGAACTTAACATTTCAGAGCTTTGAAAAAGCATGCAAAACATGTAAATGTCTAGATTATTCACTCGTGTCAAAGGGCGAAGAAAAAGTAAGAAAAAACAACGGAAGTATGCCGATGATGCTTTGCCACCTAAACCATTCTCTTTTCGTTACGTTTCCGCGTCCGCTTTCCTACTATTACACTTAGTGATGGAATGTAGCTGATTTCTTTTAATTCGCCCAGCACACTTGCAAAGCATTGTTTAGCTGGTTGATTTCATATTTGCTTTAAAAACAGCGAAACTATTAAACTAAAATAACAATAAAGTGTTTGTGTCGTGCTTTTTACAAAATATTGTGATTGAAAAATTTTCTTTTAATTAAATTTTTCTTGATTTTTCTTCTTCTTTAGCTACTCAAGATCAGCTGCTTAAGGGCCATGCTCCATTGGCTACGAAACTGTTTCACCTGTCAGCAGCAGTCTGCAGTGCCTTAGAAACTATTATTAAGCTGTCGCAATCAGCAGTTAGCTGTCGAATTTCCAGTGCGATCCAAACGCTCTAGTGCAACCGAGTTGTTTCTTGTAGCATCATACAGTTTTGTTTCTATTAAGACCTACTTTCGACTAGAGTGACAATTTCCTGTCTATACAAGAATAAGGATGTGGAAAGTTGGTGAGAGTTAATGATGGGAGCGTCCGCTCTCCTACTCTTACACTTACTGATGCAATGTAGTTGATCTCTTTTAATTCGCCCAGTATACTGGCAAACTGTTTTTAACTTCTATATCTGCAATCACAAGATTGAAACCTCTCCTAGGGTATACGCTAGTCTCCAACAGATTGCAAAGAAAAAAGTTAAAAAAATTTTTTTCAAAAAAACTGAACTTATAATATATAACAAAATGGATTTGTAATGTTTTTTATTCTGGACAAAGTTTTTTAATTAGGCGAAATCAAATATGTAGGTTTTTTCGAAGGTTTTGAATTAAAAAAAAAAACTAATCGGTTAACTTTTTTATACTCTTTTTGTGTGTAGTTGAAATAAAAGCAGTCAACAACAAACCGAGAGCTAGACATAAACAAACAAACGAAAAACTGCTAGATGCCTTCGTGATTGTCAAGCGCGGCCCGAAGTATGTTGTTAAGAGAAGTTTCACAGCGTACGAAATATATTAATCAGCATCAACAAAAAAAAAAAAACATTTAAAAAATTAACATTATTACCCGAAATAAATTAGACACTTTAAGTGTTCAGTAATATATTGCAATCCTGACAATCCCCTGATTGTAATGAACAAATCCCGAGATTTTTAACACTTAAACGAACTATGGCATTGACATCCCCAATCAGTAAACGGTAAAAACGATGTTGTTATCCAACTCGTTAGTCACGTTTTTGCACCCCTCCCTATTTAGCACACGTTTCCAGAAAACGTTCCTTTAGCGAAAATGCGGTCACCGATGCAACGTGCGTTTTGGGTAAACACGTGATCTGCGACAATACAAGTGCGCCCATTAAATGTCACACTTTCAGTCAATTTGTGACGCGAATGTAATAATACCCGACACACGTGCAAGTAACAGGTTAAAGCCCGAAAGGCATGTTCGGTTTTATTTATTTTTGTTTAGTTAATGAGCTAAGGGTATATTAGAAGCCGCACAAAATGGCAAAGAAACAAAAATATATAAGTGAATGAAAAGAAGATGAAAGCGTTGATGAATGGGAAAGAGAAACAAAGAGGTGAAGATGAATAATATAAAGGCGCATTGTGAGAGGGAATGCAAAATTACAAGTAAGAAAAGGAAGTGTGAAATTAAGTAAAAAATAGAGTTTAAATACGCACAGTTTTTCAAATTTAATCAAATCGATTCTAGGTAAGAGCAACGTCTGCTAGATTTTAATATTAATACTTGGCCGCGAGAGCTTTGCTACTCATTTTTCAAGAATTCCTTATAACATAGTTTGTTCTAGATATTTATCAATAAAGTACATCCTAAGTAGCAACACTTAAGTAGGCGTGGTCGTAATAGAATATATTAAATATTCAAAAAAAAATTCATGCGAACTTGCAAAGTCGTTTTTGAGATTATTCCGTAAATGCAAAAAATGTATATAATATAATAAGGTGGCAACCTTAGTTGGTAACCCCACATAGGAATGTTTTGGTTAAAATGCGACCCAAACTGCCTTTCGTGTGATACCCATTTATGCATATCGTTTTTGATATTTTGAAATCTGGGGTGTGTGACAGCCCTGTAAAAACTTTTGCAACTGCAACTGCAGCTAAATCTGTGATCTTAGCTGCTGGCAAATAAACTGTAATAATAATATCATAAAAATGTGTAAAATCATTTTCTAGATAAATAATATATAGAAGAATAAATATTATAGAATTAGGTGGGAATTCTTGCTTTGTAGGCATCTTTGGTAGTGTTCGATTTGATCTTTTGGTTCGTAGTTTACTTCACTAATTTCAGAGGAAATGTTGCAAGATTCATTGGTCTGACGAACTTACCCCAGGGTTTGTACTCTCTTCTCGTTTTAAATACGAAGAAGACATTCGTCCTACTACACACCCCCAGAATAAACGAGTATGCCAGCATGGTGACACCGCGAGCGTATCGTTAGGATAGTTGGAGTGTCGACTTCCTTCATATTTGGGAACCCACTTAAGCAGTGAGCTTCTGGACCTCGGACTTTGAGTTGCATCTGAATTATTAAATATTTAGAAAATGAACGTGCTCATAGCCAATACTTCCGTTTTGAAACCTGATAGACACTTAGATAATAATAATATGGATGGTTATGAGGAGATCGCGTATCTCTCAGATAGGTAACCTACACCTGGATGACATTTTTTACGTACGCAACACTGAGCGAAAGTTCTCCGAACCTGATATGATTTCTATAATGACTCTTTAGCAGTGTTGCCACTAAAAGCAGACAGGCACTCCCAGGGAGGTACATAACAACAGAATATTTCATTTGTAATATAACCTGTTATCATTGTCATTACAGTTGGATTTCCACAATCTTGAAATATTTGTGTGCTATTGGCTAGTCATTCCCCAGTCTTTACAGTCTTTTAGTCTACTAGGAGTAGTACTATCTTAAAAAAAACCTTGCTGAGTATAAAGTAGTACCCAATTGTGTAAAGGTCTTGATAATGATGACGGCTTGTCGTCATATCGGCTCAACTCTACTCGTTGAATATTGCAAGGGCATACGGATCCCCGTGGTAACATGAAGGAAGTTTTCCTCTTTGATGATCCAATGCCTCCTCTGTTTCTGACACTATGACGTTTCCTGTGTTATCGATCGAGAGTGGTTTCGGCGAAGCTTATTGTTTCTCAAGAGCAACATTTTGATTTTTGTAAAGTTAAAATATTTCCAAGGCTGAGTAGAAGATCACCCTTTTTCAAAATGTTTTTGTTTTTTTTGTAAACCTCTATCTTAGCACTTCTTTCAAAAATTCCTTTATTTTTTAAAGGATGGCCTTCAGCATTTATTTGACAAACTCCTGCCTCAACGAAAACCCTGCAGTTAAAGTTTCTCTGTGATAGAGTGTCTTTTAAACTCATACCAAGGTAGGTGGATTTTCTACAATATTTTCACATTTGGCAACCTGCCCACTCAGCAGTCGATATCTAATTACCCACTCAACCCTTCAGTTTTCATTGCGTTCTATTTCAAATATGAAAAAATTTTAATGCACAAAACTGCCTCGATGTCGTTCCCTTACGCGTAGTCACGGTCACAATCGCAAGCATCTCCCTCTGTTTTTATGTCTTCATTAAATTTAATTTTCGCCATATGTATGTGTGTGTTTAATTACGGAAACGTCCCTACCAACCATACGCAGATAAAAAAATGGATAAAACATAGGTCGCGCTATCCACAAATGAAGATAAAAAAGTGGATAGTTTTGTATGGGCGGCGTGCAGATATTATCCACTTTCCCCTTGCATATGGCGTGTACATGTGATTACGCATCGCACTCGCACTCATTCTGAAACGCCATTAAGAAAGAACATAGCTGCACTTCTCTAACTAAAAAATTTCCCAAAACAAACTTGATAGCACAGCAAAGATTGCATACTTTTAGGCACTGCATGGGTTGCCATCCTCTTAAATTCTATACCCATAAATCTATAAAAAAATTTCCAATCAATTTTCAAAAAAGGTTTTTTTTTTGATATTTTTATTTATTTATAAAAAAATGTATTTCACATAGTAAATATTTACATATATAATACATAGACACCTAACTAAACCAAAGTTGAATAAATAAAGTAAAATGAAATGAAATGAATGTAATAAAATGAAATAAAATAAAATGAAGTAAAACTAAATGAAATTAAATGAAGTTAAATGATATTAAATGAAATGAAATAAGATAAAATAAAATAAAATAAAATAAAATAAAATAAAATAAAATAAAATGAAATTAAATTAAATGAAACGAAATCAAATGAAATAAATAAAATGAGGTGGAATCAAATGAAATGAAATGTAAAAAAATTAAATGAAATAAACAAAAATGAAAGGAAATGACATTAAGTGAAATGAAATTGGATCAAACGAAAACAGGTGGAATGAAATGAAATCAAACGAAATAAAATAAAGTGAAATCAAATGAAATGAAATGAAATGTAAAAAATGAAATGAAATGGAATGAAATCAAATGAAATCTAAAAAATTAAAACAAACAAAATGAAAATAAACTAAATTACAAGAGCGCCCGCTATGGAGGAGAGGGTGACCAGCTGGAAGGCTAAACCAAAGGGGTCCCATTACGTCACTTCTCTATACGGAGAGAAAGAGAAGAAAAATTAGTTAGGATCCAATTAAATATAGAAACTAAATAAAGATACTTGTGTAAGAAAAAAAACCCCTAATAAGGCCCCTTTGGACTCCAACGAGCCTTGAAGATCAATTCGTACGATGCCTATTCGCTCCTCCTACGCAACAGGTACGCTGTGTGAAGGACACGACAAAGTTTAGGTGGCGTTGTGTATATGGGCACTGCTATTCCAAGGCCATTATTCCATAATTAGAAATGGATTTCCATAATTATAAATAGATGTTTAATGACAATGGCGTCTTAAACAGAAGACGGTACTACAGATGCGACCGGTGCTGACATATGGCTCTATGGTATGGTAGAAAGCCTATGGAACGAACCAATATCTTAACAGCCTACAAAATGTCCAGCGCAGTGCGTATATACGTAAACTCGTTATAACGTTAAAGGGTTCGACTAGCTCTTACCAATTGCGAAGATAGACGCACTTCACGGACGACTGCTAACCGCCTCTACATCTTGGCTGTTGAATTTAGGCCGTTATCGCTTATCTTCGACTGCCCCCAATAGTTGCCCCCTGTAAAATCATAGAATTTATTAGCAATATTAATATTATTATTAATAATGGCTTCAAATTATAGTACTTACTTGATTGTTTTTATTGAATAACAAATTTTGAACAAACATTTTAAAATATATTTCTTATTTTGACAGAAGCTTTAATTCATGGAAACAGCTGTTTAATTTCCCTTTGTTATGGCTTTGTTTTTAGTTACTAAAATCTTACTATTTCATTCACACTAATAGAAATAGCAATAGTGAAAAATCATAATGATTTTTGTTTAAGAAAAATATCCCAGAAATATGCGTTGGTGTTGGTATGGAGGAGGAAAAAATAGAGATGGTCTTGGGATTCGATAAGAAAATTACAAAAAGTGGATAGCCATGGTTGGTAGGGGTGTTGCTTCATGTGCATCATGGCGTATGAATGTTATAAATATATTAATTAATTACATTCAAAGAACAGACAAGCACACGCCTCATATGTGCCTATAGACATTTTAACAGTCGCAAAAAATAAAGCACTCTTCTTGTGCATGTAAATGGCTGTGCGTGACGAGTTGTCAGGCATGTTGTTGGTGTTGTTGTGGTACCGACAAAAACACTCCCCGAAGGTTTTGGGGTGTTGTCGAATTAACAGTCCTTGGCTGGATTTGAACCCGGTACGCTCCGGTACTCCCTTGCGATACTGCCCGACTGTCGTGGTAGCGATTTTTGACCAGTGAAACTTTCTAGGTCATCTCACCCCTCCTTCCGTAAGGAAGGATAAGATGGGTAATGAGAGGTGAGAGGCATCATATCCGTAGATCAACCATCGAGTTGCACGTCATTACCTTTGTGCATTTTAGTCGCCTCTTACGACCGGTATGCCTACCTCGGGCATATTCTAAACCCCTAAGCCGCAGGACATATTTCGTCTTAGCTCATTTTCACGTGAGCATTAGAGTGCCATACTCTTCATACAAATTTATTCATTTACATGTTTTAACCAAGGTAAGACAAGTTGGCCTTTTCACTTTTGAGCTATAGCGGGTGAAAATGGGGACAATGTGCTCGTCAGGCTCTTCCGTCATATCAGCGAACCGACAGTTGCTGGCTTGCAGGATGGCTAATCCAGGTATTTAGCTATTGACATTCGTATAATGTTCTTTTATGTCATTACTCATATCCTCAATCCCCCACAAAGTTGTCGATGAGTGTGTCATACAAGTCTGTGAGCTTAATGGAGACTTTCCGCTCTGCAGGCAGTCCATTATTCTTTGTTTCCAAGCTCCATTTTCAACTTATTTCTAATTTGAGATAACTCCTCTGATTTGTTTTCCCATATTTCAGAAGGTACGCTGAAGAATCTGCTTAATGTCTACGTAGCAACTGGAACCTCCATTGCATCCTTGGGATAGTTTGCATCATTTGTAGTTTGGCGAGTGTCAGCTTTGCCGTATTCAGAGCCATGAACTAAACCAGGATTTCGAATCATGGCAGACATTTATTTCAAAATCTTAGAATGCCTCTGCTGACCTTTGTTGCCCTTTTGGATCTAAATGCTGCTATAATTCCTCTGAACTTATCCCGTATTTAGTGTTCCATATTAACAGGGGACCTAGGACTACTTCTCAATAGGAAAAAGGACTTGTTGGTGGTGAGTTGTTTCAGTGTTTTTCCATTGATTGTAGTAAAAAGTCGAATTTGGATTGATTGGCCTGAACATCTAAGCTGTAAAGATTTTACTTCTACTTCTGCACGTAAAACATTTAATTAGCAAAAACTGTGTGGGTTTTAAGAAGCGGTATTTATTCTTACTTAATTTCCCTTTCAGATATTATCTGAGGTGGGTACTGCTTTATATCTTATTTTTGAAAATATATTTTCAGTATTGCCAAATATAAAGATTTTGATACATAGTTATATATTTTTTTTTGATTTAGCTGAAATGTTTTTTACCGGCTCAGGCTAATTTAATGTAAGTATAATGGTATGCAACTATGTTGTTTTCGTCGAAATTCTATTAACATCACGCTTACACCAGTTAAAAGGATTTATACGCATCTTCTTTTTGCACATTCGCATATCGTACCTGGGAAAGGTAATAAAGTCTATATACGTATGTATATAAGAACACTAGCAAATATACACGTAGAAGACGATGCTCGGAAAATAGGAACTTTAAGCGGAAGAGACGAGCTGGCGAGTTTAAATTTTACGTAATCAATTAATAAATGGGTGAACAATTTTCTGCCAGGAAAATTCTTAACATGAAATAAATACAGGGTGGCGCAAAAGTAATCCTCCTATCAGAAAATGCTATAAATTTTGCGATTGGCCTCTAAAGTCAGTTCTGTTTTGACATTTGTGTAGTAAACACATGCGAAATACACGTTAATAAACAATGTTACGCTACACTGCTCCAGAACGCGGAATATTGCTGACTATTTATTTGACCAATAATCGGTCGGGGTCAAACGGTTACTGTGAATGGTGAGCGCTACAGAGCAATGATCAACGAGTTCTTTTTGCCGCAACTTGATGAATTGGGATTGGAAAACATGTGGTTCCAACAAGACGGTGCAACAGCACACACTGCACGTGCCACAACCGGTATGCTGAACATCGGAAGCTTACTTTTGCGCCACCTTGTAGTATCAAAAGAACATGGAGTGCTTCAAATAAAAAAATATATTCATACGATGCCAAACTTGAAAGAGATTAAAAAAGACACAGTTGTTAAAAACCTTAAAATAGTGGACATACCTACATATCTATTTTTATAGTAGACTGAACCTAAATTTTTTTTTATTGGTTTGAATATTATATTGATATTACTTTTCAGAAACGAGATAAAAAGAAAAAAAATTTGAAAAACCACCTAATATTAATGTCGTCAAGTAGCGGAAACCTTGTATGATATTTTATTTGATTTAATTTTTTTTATTTATTTAATTTAATTTATTTTAATTTAATTTAATTTAATTTAATTTTATTTATTTTTATTTATTTAATTTTATTTTATTTTATCTTATTATACATAGTAGTGCTACGCGTACAAGGTATATTAACTTCATTCGCCTAACGATAGTATGTAACTGCATAAACGGATAGAGATATATATTGACTTATCTGTATCAAAATGTTCAGGAGGAAAAGAGAAATTGATTAAGCCATGTCCGTCCGTCCGTCCCTCTGTTAACACGTTAATTTGAGTAAATTTTGAGATATCTTAATGAAATATTGTATGCAGGTTCCTTGGCACTTATCTTCGAGTGCTATTTAAAATGGGCGAAACCAGGTGATAGCCACACCCACTTTTTATATATAGAACATTTTCGAAAATACAAAAAGAGTGATTATTCCGTACATAATACACTTATAACTATAAAATTTGGTGTGTACATTAATGTTAAGGTAGAAAATAAATTTTTGAAGAAATTTTTGAAAACGGGAGTGGCATCGCCCACTTTTGATTAAATCAAATTTAGAAATAATATTAGTCATAAATCAAAAACCGTTCAAGATATCGAAACGAAATTTATCACACATATTTATATTAATACAAGGTATGTTCTCAAAAAAAAGGACGAAATCGGTTAAGGTCAACGCCCACTTCTATATGAAAGATATTGAAAAGGATCATAGATATATTTAATAGACAATAACTTTGCGTACAAAAGCTTTATATCATTTATATTTCACTTTCGAAGTGTCCGTGAACTAAGAAAGTCGAAAAATTTAATTTTCGAGAATGGGCTTGGCCCCGCCATTTTTTATGGTGGATTATTCCACAAAAATTATTATGCCACAACTCCTGCATAAAATGATTTATCGTTTCGTTGTGGCAAAATGGGCGAAATCGGTTAACGGCCACTCCCAGTTTTTTAACATAGTTCTGAAAAATTTGTTTGTAAAATGTAAAACGCGATATTTTTACAACCATGTAAGCTATATCAATAAGATCGTGCACACAAAATAGGCTTTTTAAGAAAAACTAGATATTTCAATGAAAATTGGTCAGCTGCTCCTCAATTATATGCAGTATACTCCTGCCAAAAATTAGGCAAATCGGATAACATACAAGCAAAATATCCGGGCAAGCTGTTATTACCCCGCTGCAATAGGAAAGTTACACCCCTTATGCGATTTAATTAACATGAAATGTTTGTAATTATGAGAAGCAGAAGAGATGTGCCCATCAATAAGCAAACTGAGATATTAACGACGATGGACTGAGTCGATTTACCAATGTCGGACACTCCGTCCGTATGTCTGTGCATAAATTGGTATTTTCAAATAAAAAAGATTGACCGTGGTTGGTAGCGTTTTATATACAAATAAACTAATTTACCCTTAAAAACTCAAAACAGAAGAGTTTTTATTGAAAACAATCAGCTGGCTTTATAATACGAACTGAAAAGTATTAAAATAGGTATACCATAATCAATCACTAATAGGTATATAATGTTAAGTTTCATCCGAGCTTAGACTTACTTACTAGTTTTTATTAATTTTATTTTATATACTTTTTTTTATTTTATTATATTATCTTTTATTTTATTTTCTTTTATTTTATTTTATTTTATTTTATTTTATTTTAGTTTAGTTTATTTTATTTTGTTTTATTTTATTAATTTTATTTTGTTTTGACATATTTTATGTTATTTTATTTTACTTAATTTTTTCTATTTTATTTTATTTTATCTAACTTTATATTATTTTATTTTGTTTTATTTTATTTTATTTGATTTTATTTTATTTTATTTTGTTTTATTTTATTTTATTTTATTTTATTTTATTTTATTCTATTTTATTTTATTTTATTTTATTTTTTGTTTTATTGTATTTTATTTTATTTTATTTTATTTTTTGTTTTATTGTATTTTATTGTATTTTATTTTATTCTATTCTATTTTATTTTATTTTATTTTACTTTATTTTATTTTGATTTATTTTATTTCATTTTATTTTCTTCTATTTTATTTTATTTTATTTTCCTTTATTTTATTTTGATTTATTTTATTGCATTTTATTTTATTGTATTTTATTTTATTTTGTTTTATTTGATTTTATTTTATTTTATTTAATTTAATTTTGTTTTCTTTTATTTTATTTTATTTTATTTTATTTTATTTTATTTTATTTTATTTTATTTTATTTCATTTTATTTTAGTATATTTTATTTTATTTTATTTAATTTTGTTTCCCTTTATTTTATTTTATTTTATTTTATTTTATTTTATTTTATTTTATTTTATTTTATTTTATTTTGTTTTATTTTATTTTATTTAATTTTACTTTGTTTTATTTTATTTTATTTTGTTTTATTTTAGTTTATTTTATTTTGTTTTATTTTATTTTATTTTATTTTATTTTATTTTATTTTATTTTATTTTATTTTATTTTATTTTATTTTATTTTATTTTATTTTATTTTATTTTGTTTTATTTTATTTTATTTTATTTTATTTTATTTTATTTTATTTTATTTTATTTTATTTTATTTTATTTTATTCAATTTTATTTTGTTTTATTTTATTTTATTTTGTTTTATTTTAGTTTATTTTATTTTGTTTTATTTTATTTTATTTTATTTTATTTTATTTTATTTTATTTTCTTTTATTTTATTTGATTTTGTTTCATTTTATTTTATTTTATTTTATTTTATTTTATTTTCAAGTATTCATGAAACGAGCTCAAGGCCAAGAATAATAATTTTTCACTTTTTGAATTTTTATGAAAATTATTATTGTTTGTACTTATTAATAATCATTTTTAATTAATTATTAGAAGTTTTTTGATTGAATAGAGTAGGAAAAATGTTTAGAGACAACTGCCATAGCTTTTCTTATAGATCCATTTCGGAAGCTGCTAGACTTCACTCATCAGAGAAATTTTGGCACGCATTGCTAACCATTAAGCTAACAATACGCTGGTTTTGATGTTATCTAAACTCCTAGTTCTATTCTTCTTTTTTACCATATGCATGAACCACTTCCGCCATTTGACAGTTAGTAGTGTGATCATGATGGATTTTTGACAGATCTGTTTAAAATTTCTCTGATGAGTGAAGTCTAGCAGCTTCCGAAATGGATCTATAAGAAAAGCTATGGCAGTTGTCTCCAAACATTTTTCCTACTCTATTCAATCAAAAAACTTCTAATAATTAATTAAAAATGATTATTAATAAGTAAAAACAATAATAATTTTCATAAAAATTCAAAAAGTGAAAAATTATTATTCTTGGCCTTGAGCTCGTTTCATGAATACTTGAAAATGTACAGGCCGTAAATCAACAAAATTGTTGGTATAAAAAAGCAATAACAAAACCGAGAGCACACGGTAGGGCAGTTCTGATGATAAAACAGATCTGTCAAAAATCCATCATGATCACACTACTAACTGTCAAATGGCGGAAGTGGTTCATGCATATGGTAAAAAAGAAGAATAGAACTAAGAGTTTAGATGACATCAAAACCAGCGTATTGTTAGCTTAATGGTTAGCAATGCGTGCCAAAATTTCTCTGATGAGTGAAGTCTAGCAGCTTCCAAAATGGATCTATAAGAAAAGCTATGGCAGTTGTCTCTAAACATTTTTCCTACTCTATTCAATCAAAAAACTTCTAATAATTAATTAAAAATGATTATTAATAAGTAAAAACAATAATAATTTTCATAAAAATTCAAAAAGTGAAAAAAAAAAAAAAAAATTATTATTCTTGGCCTTGAGCTCGTTTCATGAATACTTGAAAATGTACAGGCCGTAAATCAACAAAATTGTTGGTATAAAAAAGCAATTATTTTATTTTATTTTATTTTGTTTTATTTTATTTTATTTTATTCTATTTTATTTTATTTTATTTTATTTTATTTTGTTTTATTTTATATTATTTAACTTAATGTTATTTTATATTATTTAACTTCATTTAATTTTATTTTATTTTCTTGTATTTATTTTATTTTATTTCATTTTATTCCTTTTATTTTATTGCATTTTATTTTATTTTATTTTTTTTTTTTTTTTTTAATTTTATTTTATTTTATTTTATTTAATTTAATTTAATTTAATTTAATTTAATTTAATTTAATTTAATTTAATTAAATTTAATTTATTTTAATTTAATTTAATTTAATTTAATTTAATTTAATTTAATTTAATTTAATTTAATTTAATTTAATTTAATTTAATTTAATTTAATTTAATTTAATTTAATTTAATTTAATTTAATTTAATTTAATTTAATTTAATTTAATTTAATTTTATTTTACTTTATTTTATTTAACCATATTTATTTTATTTTATTTATATTTTGTTTTATTTTGTTTTGTTTTATTTTATTTTAGTTTATTTTATTTTATTTTATTCAATTTTGTTTTATTTTATTTTATTTTGTTTTATTTTATTTTATTTTATTTTATTTTATTTTATTTTATTTTATTTTATTTTTTTTTAATTTAATTTTATTTAATTTAATTTAATTTAATTTAATTTAATTTTATTTTACTTTATTTTATTTAACCATATTTATTTTATTTTATTTATATTTTGTTTTATTTTGTTTTATTTTATTTATTTTCTCTTTTTTTATTTTATAATAGTGGCTTAATTAGGATCTTTTCGGCTTTTTTATAATACAATAACATCAACTCAAGTAAGTATATCTACACACAGCATCTTTATAATAAGTATACGTGGGTGGTGTTTAAAGTATCACTCTTAACTTCAGTTTTTGTAGTTTATAATATTAAAGAAAATTTTTAAAGGGATGCCAAGGTAGGTTAAGAATAGCCATACACATACAGTTTTTTATATCTAAGAGTTTAAGTCTTAATTTTATAGGTGCAATACTTTTTCAGTTTGTGTATTTATATATAAGACTATTGTGATTACTGGAGGATTCTAATATACAGTAAACGAGGGATAGATATAATTTCATTCAAAATTTTGTTCTCAACCCTAGAAATGCAGTAAACTCTGCTTTTATCTTCATTTATATTTTTTAGATTTTTGCTCTTGTTATAAATTGCATGCCAACAACCTAGTTTGAGTTTTATTTGCGTTTAAGTAGTAAGTTTAGTACGTGTTTAGTAAACGAGTTCAAGTGCTGCATATCATGAGTTCTAAATTTTTATTTAAAGGTAGCAGCAATGGCTTAATTGTGTTGTTTTCATTTACATTTCGGTCGTATTTTGCATTGCTTACTTAGTTAGCCATTCCATTCTTAGCGTGCTTGCATTTGCATTTCCAGCTTTCTTGCGCTCATTTCGTTTTCTGTTCAAAATTTAATTAATAAGCTTTCGTTAATGCTGTTCGCATTTTTCATCTTCTTAACAGAAATTTAAATGAAATGCAGCAAAGCTAACTTGTTGAATTTTTTTTTAAATTTTTTGGAAGAAGCACAGCAAAAAAAGTTGAAAACAGAAGTTAAGTGAGCATTATGTTGAGCGAACATATTGAGACGTGTGGAGGGAGGGAGGCCAAGCGTAGGTGGTTAAATTTTTTGCTCCCTCAAGAGCTGTCGATTCGCCAAAATCTGATGCCAATTTGCAGTTGTTTTTATTATTTTGTTGTGGTATTTTTGTGTATGTGTGTGTGACTCATATTAATCGCCACACTGATTTCATTTCAGCTGTTCATTCACTCACACGTAGAGACGTGAAAGCAAATAGCTGTGGTAGTGACAGTGCCCCGTTTAAATTTTGCAAAAATAATGAAATGTGTTGGAGATGAAGCGTACATTCGTAGGAAATTTGAGATGTTAAAAAACTTTGCCATCGTTGTCGTGCTTTAAAATTTATTTACCCAAATTTTGATATGTGTCATATATCAGCTGATAAATTTTGTTTATGAAAAACTCTATTCAAATTTTAATTCGTATTCACTCTTTACCCGTTCAATATTCGAAAAGAAAAAAAAAAGTTAAGTTCGAAATATTGTATACTAAGCCTGCGAGCATTCCCCTTAAAGTGGAAAGAAATAATTAGGTTTTTTTAGTTGAAATTATGGCACGTCAGGTGTTTACCCCTACCAGGGGATCCTGTTCAGAAACGCTGTGTCATTGTATTGGGATTATGTCTCATTTTTACTTCATGTTTTAGCACTCAACCTGAAGTGTCATAATCCCAATTTGGTTACTTACCAATTTTTTACTTACCATTATGACACTGCATCGGGAGTGTCACAGGTATTGTGCCACTTTTGATTATGTCATTTTACCGTGTACATCTTGACTCATCTTTGTCGTCGGCGAGGGAAACTATGTAGTCTCCCTCGGGAAGATGTGGTATGGTACACCACCTGTATCATCCTCTGTTTAATTCTTCTAGGTTTAGATCTTGATCTAGGTTAAGAAACTCAAATAATTTTTTTTTCAGTGTATGGAATTCATTTTTCTTTTATTCATGTTAAAGCTCATTAAATTTTATTAAATATAGCTTAATTAGTTTAAAAAATAATGGAATTTAAATGCCCCCCCTGCTCGTCGATGCATGTGCGGCATCTTACCAAAAAGTTGTTCATTACTGCTTGGAGAGTTGAGACAGGAATAGCCGCAATTGTTTCTCGAATGGATTGCCTTAGTTCATTCAAATTTGTTGGTTTTGCTTTGAAGACTTCCTGTTTGCAATAACCCCACAAGAAAAAATCAGGTGCAGTAAGGTCAGGCGACCTGGGTGGCCAACGGAATGTGGAGTTTCTGGATATCAGCTTATTGGGAAATTTTCGTCGCAATTCTGTCATAACAGGTTGGGCTATATGAGGAGCTGCACCATCTTGCTGAAACCACACAGAGTTGAAAGAAATTCTCATTCGGCGTAATTCTGGATAGAAAAACTCTCTCAACATGCTCAAGTAACGGTCTCCAGTAACCGTAACGGTGTGACCGTTTTCTTCGAAGAAGTAGGGCCCGACAATGCAGCGTGATGAAACTGCACACCACACTGTGACACGAAGTGGATGCAATTCCGTCTCATGGAGTATCTGTGGGTTGGAAGCACTCCATATTCGACAATTTTGTTTGTTTATGTTGCCGTTTAAATCGAAATGGGCCTCGTCAGACATGAAAAGACAGTTCAACATGTTTCCATCCTCTTCCACCATTTGAAGCATCTTCTGGCAAAATTCCAAGCGAATCGGCAAGTCTGCAGCGTTCAGTTTGTTGGCCATTTGAATTTTATATGGGAATAAGTCAAAATCTTTGTGCATAATTGACTGTAATGACTGTCTGCTTACACCCATTTGAGCAGATAAGCTTCTTGTCGAAACACGTGGATTGTGCAAAATTGTTTACAAGTCTTATTATGGTCCATCTGCTCGGAGGATTGCCGCCAATCGTGCGCCTATACTCTCTTTGAACCGAAACTACGGACTCCAGTGCGTGATAGCGGCGGACAATCCAAATTCTTGTTTCAGTGTCCCAGTTATCCATTTTTGTTAAATGTAAAAGTCAATCTGCAAAATAAAAAAAAAATTAACCAGATTCATTAAATAGAAAAAAAGTTATTTAAGTTTTTTTTGGTAGCGGCTTTCATTAGCCACCCTGTATACTTACTCGTGCTTGACTTGGTTGCTTGACTTTTTGCCTTTCCACCGTAAAACCATTTGACTTTTCGATTTTCCCCTCGAAAACAACAAATACATAGTATCAAATCACAGCACCATAGCCGTTGTTGAAAATCAAATTTTAATAATTCATGCGCAACAGTGACGACACAAACGCTATTTGGTTGCCTACAAAAATGTGGGTGCTACAGGGCGTATGAGTGATATTCGCCATAAAAATTGCACACAAAATCAAATCGTAGATAATAAATGAATAATGCAAATAATGTAAATGTGCTACACCAGGCAGCCGCCAAATCTGCATACGACAAGAAGAGAAGAGACATGGCAGAAAAAAGTAAAAATAACAATAATAATAAAAAAAAACCACTAAAATGTGCACGATTGAATGAGTGAATGAATAAATGAGTTAACAATTGAATAAATTGACAAATGCAAAACAATAAAAATAGCAACAATGAAAGTAACAATTTTAATGTAAATTGAGATACAATGTACATATTTTACATATTTGGTTAAACTAACATTGATATAAGTATTTCATTTCTGAAAACAAATCATTGACATTGTGTACTTTGGTTTCTGACAAGACATGTAAATTGTAATTTGTTTGCGTATTTCTGTGTGTGTGTGAAGCATGCGAAAAATGAACAAGAGCAGCAACAATTAAACTCATTTTCAAACTGTCTTTGTTATACCTAGTAGTGCTACGCACATAAAGTAGATTAACTTTAGTGGCGTAATGGTGGTATGTAACGGCATAAACGGATCGAGATCGATATTGACTTATACATATCAAAATGTTTAGGAGGAAAAAAGAAATTGATTAAGCCATGTCCGTCTGCCCGTCCGTCTGTTTACACGATAACTTGAGTAAATTTTCAGATATCTTAATGAAATTTGGTATGCAGGTTCCTTGGCACTTATCTCCGAGTGCTATTTAAAACGGGCGAAATCGGATGATAGCCACGCCCACTTTTTATATATAGAATATTTTTGAAAATACAAAAAGAGTGATTATTCCGTACATAATACACTTATAATTATAAAATTTGGTGTGTACATTAATGTTAAGGTAGAAAATAAATTTTTGAAGAAATTTTTGAAAACGGGAGTGGCATCGCTCACTTTTGATTAAATCAAATTTAGAAATAATATTAGTCATAAATCAAAAACCGTTCAAGATATCGAAACGAAATTTATCACACATATTTATATTAATACAAGGTATGTTCTAAAAAAAAAGGACGAAATCGGTTAAGGTCAACGCCCACTTCTATATGAAAGATATTGAAAAGGATCATAGATATATTTAATAGACAATAACTTTGCGTACAAAAGCTTTATATCATTTATATTTCACTTTCGAAGTGTCCGTGAACGAAGAAAGTCGAAAAATATAAATTTTCGAAAATGGGCTTGGCCCCGCCCTTTTTATAGTGGATCATTCCACAAAACTTTTTATGCTATAACTCCGGCATAAAATGATTTATCGAAACAATATTTGTCGAAAATGTTGAACATATAAAGGTAAATGTCTGTTGTAAAAATGGGCGACATCGGGTAACGGCCACACCCAGTTTTTAACATAGTTCTGAAAAATTTGTTTGTAAAATGTAAAACGCGATATTTTTACAACCATGTAAGCTATATCAATAAGATCGTGCACACAAACTAGGCTTTTTAAGAAAAACTCAACCGCAAAAAACGTTTGGAAATTTGGGGAAGTAGGCGTAGCCCGTCCACTTTACAGCATACAAATTCTGCTATTTTCAAAGGCGATTGCTTGTAGTTTGAACTTTCAATGAAAATTTATCAGCTGCTTCTCAATAATATGTAGTATACTCCTGCCAAAAATTAGGCAAATCGGATAACACACAAGCAAAATATCTGGGCAAGTTGTTAATACCCCATAGAAATAGGGTAGTTACACCCCTCTTGAGATATAATGAACATGAAGAACAGATGGTCACATCAATAAGTAAACTGAAACAATAAGGACAATGAGCTGAGTCGATTTAGCACTGTCCGTCCCTCTGTCTGTCTGTCCGTCTGTCTATTTGAACGCAAGTTTTTCAAACATAAAATGTGCATGTATTGGTATTTTGAAAAAATGTGGTTAGCAGTTGTTGGCAAGGAAGCTATTTATATGCAAACAAATTTATGACGGCAACCGAGGTGTGGCGGTAGTGTTGCCGGCCTACCACACCGAAGGTCCAAGTCCTGGGACTGGTAACATCAAAAGTGGTTTGAAATGTTTTTCAAAACGCGTTCGCCCCTCGGCAGTGGTTTGGCAAACTCTCCGAGTGTCTTTCTGCTATGGAAGGCTTTTCAGCAAAAATTTCTTTGTAGATGCCGGTAGAAGTCGGTAAAAATCTATAAGTGCCTCCAATTTGTAGGAAAAAATTCAAAACGGCACACCACAAATTGGAAGGTAAGGTCGGCGCAAAATGTCTTCAGAAGTTTATGATGATATACCTGTTGTACATCGCGCCATACCTTTTTATATTTTTAAAATTAATTACCCCTTAAAAACTCATAACAGAAGTGTTTATATTGAAAACAATCAGCGTTTTTATTAAAAACAAATACGAACTGAAAAGTATTAAAATAGACCTGCGTGAATTGGTATGCCATAATAGATCACTATTAGGTATATAATGTTCGGTTCCACCCGAACTTATACTTCCGTACTTGTTTTTGCTTGTTTTTGAATGAAAATTTTTTGCTGCATGAACAATACTGTAAATTTCTAGCGGAAGGAAGGCTAGTTTTATTTTTCTTTTTTGTAGAAATATTTTATTGCCTTGCTGTTATTTGTTTAGGTTGTAATGCAGATTGTATAAACTAAGATACATTGATGTTGGAACGTGTAATATACACGTATAATAATTTATTTTTAGAAAATAACACTTAATTTCCAACAACAGATGATCACGTATATGCATATGGAAGTAGTATGAGGTTTATTGATCCCGGCTGAAATATATACAGGATGTAGTTATAGTAGACAAATCGTCACATAGTTGCAATAGAGTGGTGTGAATTAAATTTGGTGAGGAGTTTTCTTTAATCATAAAACTAAGTTCTGTCAAAAAAAAAAAAAATTTTTAATTCAATTTCTTGCTTAAAATAATAAACTTTGGCGCTTCCAAAGAGAGTATTAAAAAATATAAAAAAATTTAGTTTTTCAAAAACGAAAAAATTAAATCCGCCTTTAAAATTTCTACTATACCACTGATATATCTTAAGATATCCTGAAATTTTTAGAACGGCGTTTTTTGTTTTTTGAAAAATATGAATTTCTGCATTTTTTCCCAAAAACATACCGTTTTAATATTTTTAACTTTTAGTAGAGTTCAATTATTTGAACACGAAATTACTCAATTTCAGTCACTAAACACAGCGTGCTCCTGGCCTAAATAGGTTTAACAAATATGACGGCATAAAGTGTGAATGAGGCATGGTCAGCGACCGTCCAGAGTACCAAAATCCGTTTCAGGCAAAATCGTGCCTGCTCGTTGTTGCGAAATATCTCGCTTTAACCCTTATAATGCTCCATGGAAGGATGAATTTAACAATACAAAATTTTCAGAAAGACTTTTTTTAGTTTCTGTGGTATATACTGTTTCGATTCTTGACGTTTATATCTAAAAGCAATTTTTAAAAATAATTTGAAAACCATAACTAAATTAAATAATTTATTCATATTTCAGACACTAGTCACATTGGGCATATGTTATGCAACTACAACAAAACTATATGCATCTTTAAGGACTTTTAGCCCTGAAATAAAAATATTAAATTGCTTTTTTATACCAACAATTTTTGTTGATTTACGGTATTCATGATTTTCAAGTATTCATGGAACGAGCTCAAGGCCATAATTTTCATAAAAATTCAAAAAGTGAAAAATTATTATTCTTAGCCTTGGGCTCGTTTCATTAATACTTAAAAATATTAAATCAATAAAGGTCGTTCAAAGCAGTAAAATAATAAGCTAGCAGAAAAAATTTTATGCGGTCACAGTTCGGATTGCTATCTCGCAAGCGACAAGTTCGCAGTTGTTTTAAAAAAAATTTAAATTTTTTACTACATTTTAAATTTGTTATTTTTTCACACGTGGCTAAGTGCTTATAAAAAAAAAAAGATTGGTAATTATTATCAGCTCGGAAATGTACACACTTACTTAATTAGCTTTCCACGTTTTAAACAGATTTTGCGGTATAACTAATGGCGGTCCCTCTTCCTCGCATTTTACTTGTTGGTATCAACAAGAATACTTTCAAAGCCGCATCATTACCATATGTCCGCAGTACATAGATAAGCCAGCGAATCTTATGTAAAAATAAAATAGAAAAAGGAAAACTCAACAAACTCGGGGTTTTTGACTTTCGTTTTCGATACAAAATTGATATAAATTTTAAACAACTTATGGAAGGCAGGCTTGCATTTAATTTGTCCAAAACGTTGTTCGCCGCATTTTCCAACACCGTATAAATTTTATTTTAAAATAGGGATGTCATGGCTTTCTGTCCGCAAAACATTTATTGACATTAATTTCATTTTGTTTGCTGTCCAAGTCGTTAATGGTTGCGCAAGTGCTCGTAATATTGTTTGCAGCAGCCATTTTATCGTTTATCACATTGCTTGTGGTATGGTAAACAAAAATAGGCCAGTTATGCAAAAGCAAAAACAAGGTCTTCGTCCACAGGAAGGATTTCAGAGAAGGGAATCCTCGTTGCTTCACATAACTTAAACCAGCGAGTTCCCGCACTGAACTTTTCTATGCCAAATTAAGTACAGGGTGGCTAATGAAAGCCGCTACCAAAAAAAAATTAAATAACTTTTTTTCTATTTAATGAATCTGGTTAATTTTTTTTTTATTTTGCAGATTGACTTTTACATTTAACAAAAATGGATAACTGGGACACTGAAACAAGAATTTGGATTGTCCGCCGCTATCACGCACTGGAGTCCGTAGTTTCGGTTCAAATAGAGTATAGGCGCACGTTTGGCGGCAATCCTCCGAGCAGATGGACCATAATAAGACTTGTAAACAATTTTGCCGAGCATGGGACAGTCAACAGAAGACCTTACCATCGAAACCCTTCAGTTCGAACGGAGGAAACAATCGCTGCTGTAGCTCCTGCCATAGAAAACAATCCACGTGTTTCGACAAGAAGCTTATCTGCTCAAATGGGTGTAAGCAGACAGTCATTACAGTCAATTATGCACAAAGATTTGGACTTATTCCCATATAAAATTCAAATGGCCAACAAACTGAACGCTGCAGACTTGCCGATTCGCTTGGAATTTTGCCAGAAGATGCTTCAAATGGTGGAAGAGGATGGAAACATGTTGAACTGTCTTTTCATGTCTGACGAGGCCCATTTCGATTTAAACGGCAACATAAACAAACAAAATTGTCGAATATGGAGTGCTTCCAACCCACAGATACTCCATGAGACGGAATTGCATCCACTTCGTGTCACAGTGTGGTGTGCAGTTTCATCACGCTGCATTGTCGGGCCCTACTTCTTCGAAGAAAACGGTCACACCGTTACGGTTACTGGAGACCGTTACTTGAGCATGCTGAGAAAGTTTTTCTATCCAGAATTACGCCGAATGAGAATTTCTTTCAACTCTGTGTGGTTTCAGCAAGATGGTGCAGCTCCTCATATAGCCCAACCTGTTATGACAGAATTGCGACGAAAATTTCCCAATAAGCTGATATCCAGAAACTCCACATTCCGTTGGCCACCCAGGTCGCCTGACTTTACTGCACCTGACTTTTTCTTGTGGGGTTATTGCAAACAGGAAGTCTTCAAAGCAAAACCAACAAATTTGAATGAACTAAGACAATCCATTCGAGAAACAATTGCGGCTATTCCTGTCTCAACTCTCCAAGCAGTAATGAACAACTTTTTGGTAAGATGCCGCACATGCATCGACGAGCAGGGGGGGCATTTAAATTCCATTATTTTTAAAACTAATTAAGCTATATTTAATAAAATTTAATGAGCTTTAACATGAGTAAAAGAAAAATGAATTCCATACACTGAAAAAAAAAAATTATTTGAGTTTCTTAATGTAGCAAAATTCATCAGCCACCCAGTTGTTAAAACTCAACCACAAAACTTTATTTAATTTTGATTACTTCCTACTAATTGCATTCGCTTTCTTTCCCTTCCTTTCTCTGCTGTCCCTTTGCTTTAGTATATTTTCGTTTTCTTTGATTTCCTCTTCCCTCTGGAGTCTCTATTTTTATTTATATTTATTGTTTTCTTTTCTTGCTTATCCCTTCCCTTCCTTTCTTTTGTTCTTCTTTCCTTTTACTTTCCTTTCCTTTCTTTATTTTATTTTATTTTATTTATCTTATTTTATTTTAATTTCAATTCACAAAAACCTTACCACAGAAAATACAAAAACAAAACTGCGGTGTAAATACTCAATTATTTTGTTTCTGTAAATACTGTTTGTATCATCAATGAAGTTTAAATATTTGCTAAAGGTTTTGCTTGCGTTATCTCTGAAAAAAAAAATCGGAAATACTTCGCAAGAATTTCAGAGTACTCCAACACTTATCCTCCTTCATATGAAAGAGATGGTCCAAACATGACAATGTCCTGGATCACCTACTCCATCTCGGAGTACTCGATTTCTTTTTTGCTGAATACTCCATCCAGGACCTGTGCAAGAGTACTCTCAAAATACTCCCAAAATATTATTCCATAAAGTATTTAACACCAAAGCGAGAGAGGCAGCAAGTGTACTTTTGAGGACCATCACAACAAAGTGACAACAACAAAAGAAAAAATGCATTACACGTTTACTCAAACAACAACTACTCTATAGTGTCAATACTTGTTTTTCATTGGTCCACTACCAACTCTTCGCACTCACAGTGAGAGCCGATCACACGAGTAATACCATGACATGTCTACTCACACAACTACGGCTCTATAGTGTTTGGCATTTAAGTTGGTGTCATTTTTAAACAAATTTTTCTTTATTATAATTAATTTTTTTGAAGTTTTTTTGATCGACGGCACTGCAGTTTGGCCATACAAATCCACACATATACAATTGTTAATATCTTAGATGTATAGTTTGGCTATAAAGGGACAAATTCCCTTTGCGCATTTACATTATAGATGTCTGCTTGAACTCATGTAGTATGTAGTCACTGTTTCACAAAGAGTTGTTGCAATTGTTTACCTTCTGTGCGGTACATAAATCCAGCATGAGGAAGACAGAATGTGATTTTCTATTGACGAGAGAGCTCTTCCATTCCCAAATTTCTGCTGAGTTCAAAATTATGGTGCCTCTATTTAGGCTGGCAGACATTTATCTTTCTACGACTCTCTGTAAGTTGTACTGATATTGATCATAATATTGGACCATCATATAAAGGATCGCTTAGTATAGCTGTTCCGACAGATCTGATCTCTTGAGTGACAGAGTGTCATAAGACTTTCACCTTTGAACAAGCGATACTGTTGGTGGGTGAGAGTAATTCCCAAAAAACCAAATACCATTGTCGCTATGATCTTAGCACTCACCCCATCAACTCTTCAATAATTGTCTAATTAAACCATAGGCAAAAACCCCACATCTTCTAATTTGTGAATTTTAGGAAACATACTTCGTTGGGAAGCGAGTAGGGTCATCGCTCGCTGGTTGAGATTTGGGATCATCGTTTAATAATCCTGCGGGTAAGGGTGTTAGAATATGCCCGTGGTACAAGGTGGCGCAAAAGTAATCCTCCTATCAGAAAATGCTATAAATTTTGCGATTGGCCCCTAAAGTCAGTTTTGTTTCGACATTTGTGTAGCAAACACATGCAAAATACACGTTAATAAACAATGTTACGCTACATTGCTCCAGAACGCGGAATATTGCTGACTATTTATTTGGCCAATAATCGGTCGGGGCCAAACGGTTACTGTGAATGGTGAGCGCTACAGATCAATGATCAACGAGTTCTTTTTGCCGCAACTTGATGAATTGGGATTGGAAAACATGTGGTTCCAACAAGACGGTGCAACAGCACACACTGCACGTGCCACAACCGATATGCTGAACATCGGAAGCTTACTTTTGCGCCACCTTGTAGTTATGCCTGTCGTAAGGTACTGACGTGCAACTTGATGGTTGATCTACGTTAATGATGCCTCTCACCTCTCATTACGGACGAAGCAAGTGAGATAATCTAGAATGTTCCATTGATCATACAAATTTAATCCGTGACAGCCCTGCACGTACCTCGAGGGAGCACCGTGCAACAACCATCACAATGAGCGGGTTAGCGACTGTTACAGTTAAGTTACTTTCCTCGTTAGTGCTCTTTGTGACCATGCGTAGCATTGTTCCGTAACCAAAATATCCCCATCTAGTCCAGGGCGTGATTTTACTGTATTTTATTTGGTAGCACAATGACGATCCACCCAACAGAATTCAGTAACCTCCCAAGCCGACTATGCTGAGCTGATACAAGCGATTGCTCTCAGTTGAACGAGCTCTGTTGTATATATAAAACACATGCTCGGTGGGAACCATCAACGTTACATGCTAATAACTCAATATAATTTAAAACAAAATTATAGGAGAAGCTGGGCCCAAATTGTTATAGGTGAATGCGATCAAAGTTATCTCTTATTATTATTACCCCTACTCGTACAGGCATGCATAAATGCCACTTCTTTGATAATCTGACAACACAATTTTCTACAAATTACCCAAGCTAAGCAAAAATACTAGTTCATATTAATTTACGGCTTAAAAGCCAATTTTAAAGCTCCCTCAAGCGCTCAACCAATGCCAAGTGGGGGCGAATTTCTAACCTCTCTATAAGCTGAAATAATAAGAAAAAATGGCAAAAAAGCAAATTCAGAAAATGTTGTTGTAGTTGCTATTTTATATGCCATAGCCGATGTAAAAGCGTTGTATTGACATTTGCTCGTGGCAATAGGATAACATGCACCGTACTCTGGTTTATTTTGAGTAAAATTTTGCTCAAAATCAAAAAAAAAAGTGTTTTTAATTACTTTTGATTATTTTAAAAATTTTGTCTCAATATTGTTATGGTAGCACATAAACATACTATGCACATATGTATAGAAGATGCATAAATTTGCTTTCTACAAATGCATGTCCCTTTTGTTTGAGAATGGCCTATGAAGAGACTAATTGTGCACTTTCATGCCTAAACGGGTAGTGTCGGACAGGTTCCCTTTGTACCCTTACGGGTACGGTCGGACAAGCTTACTTTTAACACCTATAAGTAGACTTTACAAGTTGTGAACACCCAAGACCCCCTAAGTGTGCGTAGATATATGTAGTATATACACAAGTGTTTATATTTTGTACAACTAAACTACAAAGTAATGAAATAAATGAAACCTAATAAAAAAAAATATATCAAAAATAATCAAAAAAAAAATTTAATTAATTTTAAAATACTTTGTTTTTGATTATACTTGATTTTATACATTTTTTAGTAAACTTTTTTTAATAAAATTTTTTTTAAATTCATTCTTATAAATTGATACTAACCATATTAAACAGGTCTGGCTCGGACGTCATGACACATTTCAAACCTTATCTTAATTTTTCATCGAAATGTGCAATATATTTGATCTAGAGACACTGAATACAAGTATTTTGAAAAAAAAAAAAACATTTTAAAACATTTTATAATCATACGATATTTCGAACTTCCAAATAACTTGATTTGAATATGATATGTGTTTCGAAACTGTTTTCAAATATTTTGGAATATGTCATATAATTTTATTTAATTACGAATGAGCATTTCAAAACTGTTTTCGTAAATTTTAAGGATATTTGTATAGAATAGTATAAGTAAAAAATTAAATACACGCATTTGAAAGATATAAATGTTAACTTTTTTGCGGGGTTTAATTGGGAAAAATAAAGTAATTATTTTAACAGTGAAGCCCAGTTCGAATATATGAAAAAAATTTAAGACTTTGCTATATTGAAAAAAAAATTAAAATAAAAAAAATTGATTTAAAAGTTTAAAAATTATTTACCATGCAGAATAATATCTCATATCAGCTGTCTGTTAATCACGTTTTTTTACTTATTGGTTGTAATGTTTTTAGACACTCTTTAACAAAATTCTTGACTATAATGAGCACAATACCACAAATAATAATTTTTGTAAAAACTATTTTTTTTGTAATAAATATTATAGTCATGAATACTTTTAAAATACGCCGGCCGGTAAAAATCAATTCAAATGAATTTTTTGTTTATATTTTTGTAAGTTTAACGAGCTCGAGACCAGCTGATAAAAATTCTTAGTTAATTATCATTATTTTTTGATTAGAGGAAAAATTGAAAGCAACAAACATATACAGGCTATAGTTATAGTACTATTTCGAAAACAGCCTATTTCAGAGGATCTTGTGGAGAATCGAACCCACTCACACTTATACTTACAAAAATATGTAAAATTAACAGACCGTAAAACCAACAACAAAATTATTTTATTTTATTTTATTTTATTTTATTTTATTTTAGTTTATTTCATTTTCATTTTTTTGAACTTTATTAACTTTTATTTTTTTATCTGGTTTTATTTTATTTTCACTTTATTTTATTTTATTTTATTTTATTTTATTTTATTTTATTATATTTTATTTTATTTTATTTTATTTTACTTTATTTTATTTAATTTAATTTTATTTTATTTTATTCTATTTTATCTTATTCTATTTTATTTTATTTTATTTTATTTTATTTTATTTTATTTATTACTCTTTGTTGGGGAAATATCAATTTTTACCTAACAATGTTAGCACACTGGCTAGTAGGACATTTGGTGCTTGATGCTTTATATAGTACTCACTATGTTGGATGTGTGTTAGTTGGATTGAATTGCGAATTCTAGATATACTCCAACATATTTGTACATTTTATAAAGTTGAATAGGGTTATCACATTATTGTAATGAAAGTTTTTTAAGAGTGAGGTTGGTATTGTGGCTCGAAATGTCGAAAGCGTTTAGTAATGGGCAGGTATCGAGAATGTAGTCAATTGAAAAAATACTCCCAGCAAATCGGCAGGGTTCGGGTGTAAAGTCGAGTAGGATGTGTTCATAGGATGCTCTGGTGGGGCACAGCCCTAGTTGGTGATATGTTGTTTGGAAAGTGACGACAGGAACAGCGATTTCTCGCATTATGGATTTACATATAAGCGCGCACTGATGGTTGAATAAGCACCATTCAACTTTTTTAAGGTGTGACAGTTGGTTATCGATAGTTTTGACAATATTTTTTTTCGAGAATGATCTGAATAAGACAGTCGGATTGTAATAAGTTTCTTTGGCTACTGAGTGCCAGTGATCGGTACACATCAGGAATATTCCTTTGCTTTCTCTGTAGCTTTGTAGGTGCTCCATGCCTAGGGCCAGCAAAGGGCCATTTGTTCTGGAGAGTAGGGAGAATATGTCGGTTTCGGTAAAGTTTTGGGTTGGTGTTGATATTTGTGTAACGAGAGGAAGGATTATTTTTATTGCAACTGTTGTACTGTAGTCGATTGGAAGAGTAGTTTGTTTCAAATTTCATCTCATTTGAAAACTGAGAGGAGCCGGGTTCTGCATGTTAAAGGCAACTGTACCATTCTCAAAGTGAAATGACATAGTTGCTCTGAGTATTGGTTGATGTATTTAAAATTGTGATGTCGATTGATTCCTCTGTTATGTCAATTGGTTGTTGACGTCGATTGATGGTAGGGTAGGCGAAAGAAAGCCCCGTTTTCTTTTCTTCTTGTTTATTATTTAATGTTGTAATTGTCGATGAAGTTGTTTTTGTAGTTACCGTAGGCACTGGCAGATGACCTGATGTGATAACGTTGTTGTTCGTGCTACTATTTTCTACTACCTTTGTTAGTTCGTTTGTACTCTTGTCGCTAGAATTATTTGATTTTATGGCACTAGCGAATATGTTGGGGTTTGGGCCGAAGAACGCAACCCTTTTTTTATATTGGTGGTATTTCTGACACAAGTTGGATGAGGGGCCGTGATGGCCTGCACAGTTTCCACAGTAAGTTCTCGTTCACGGCTTGGGATTATGAGGGAAAGGTTACACATTTTACAGGCCGTTGTATTTTTGAAAAATTTTAGTAAGTGTCCCAGTACCTGGAATTTTTTGCAACGCGTTGGGTTGGGGTAGTCACCCCGTACTTTTGTGGTAATCCAAAGGATATCGATCTTCTAGGAGAGAAAGTAGCGCTGGAATTTGTATACGTAGCATATTCCTGGTGACAACTTAATCTTTCAGTCCTTCTAATGGGACGTTGTTGAGAAAAGCATACACAGTGCCTTTTACACATTTGAGGTTTTCGTGGTGATTGGCGGTGATTTCACATAGGCCGGGAAGCATTCGAGCTTCTAGGAACTTCTCAGCGTAGTCACGACTTTTTACGAAGATCATTAGGCTGCCGTCAGATTGTTGGGAAATAGTGTTAACCTCTTTGCAGATAGTAAGTAATGAGTTGTGCAATGCAAATGATCTAACAAATATTTATTGGTGTCTTTTGGTTTTAGTGTGACGAAGTCGAAGATTGTATTTTATTTTAATCTTATATACAGCAAGCCAAATAAACTGAAACAGCATTTCTCTATCTGTTCAAGCCCTCGCCGTTTTCCAAATATCTGATTTTGCGACAAGTTTATTTAAAATGCTCCACCGTTCGCCATTTGTCGCTGTGCCGGATAATTGAGTGCCTCAGGTCAACATTGACAGCAAGCGAGTGAAGTGATGTAACAACAACAACAACAACAACAAACAGCATGTACAACAGAAATAATGCTAACAACATGGCGAGAGGCAACAAAATACGGGAAAAGAGAATGTAGGCAGAAAACAAAAATTTTTTATTTACAAACCGAACAAGGAAGGTGAGGAAGTGGTTGTGCATGATGTTTGTTAGTATTTTAAGCGGATGCGCAGGCGTTACTGAATTTATGTAATTTATTGTAAAATAAGCTCAACATGCAATATGCCGTTAGCAAAACGAAATATGCCACGCAACACACTAACACTAAGCTACCGTTTGAGCAAATGTTCTAATTTGCATTTGCGTGTTAAAAGGATGGGGAGAGGGGGGATTGTAAAAACAATGAACAGTGCAGGAGGCAGGCAAAGAGCTTTTCGTTGTACCTTCATCCTATAACAACAAAAATGTGCATTTACAACGGCATTTTATGAAAGCATGGGCGGGGCGCGTAAACAGGATTTGGTATTTCGAAAATGCCATTTTTTGGCTGCTGAATAGCTTGTCATAACCCACTCTAAGTTTTGTGTGTGGTTGCCATTTGAAGTGGCGCGGTCAGCTAACTTAATTAGCCGGCATTGATGCATGAATAGACTCAGCCGCACAAAAATGTTTGCCAATTATGTAACACGTAAAAGCTGAAAAAATAGTTAGCGCTGAGTCTGAGATGATGGGAAATGAAATACCATAGGGTTTCGATTGACAAAGCTGCTGCGGACCAGCCGTAAAACCAAACCAAGCAAATAAAAGCTTAGCTAAGCTGTGAACAAATTGACTCATGGAATTGAGATAAGTAGAATGCTGTTTTCAGTTTAGGTATCATGTGATTCGGTTAAAAGTGAATGCTTATCTTGTTCGGGGCGTCTAAAACTCTGATGTGTTATTATAGTTTTGTTAACAAGGAGGCTGGGATACTATTATGACCCATTGTAAAGGGTGTTTTTTTAGGGGTATAGAACTTCGAATTGAAATAAAACACAAGAAAATCGTTTTAAGGTCCATCAATTTGGCTTTATTGGAAGGATAATTTTATGCCATTAATGTTTAAATATGATTTCGGGCATGTGGCCGCCGCGGCTGGCTCGAATAAAGCCAATTCTACAGGTCCAATTTTCAACCACTTTTTCGAGCATATGGGGCCGTATGTCGGCAATAACGCCACGAATGTTGGCTTCCAATTCCCCTAACGTTTCTGGTTTGTTGGTGTAGACGAGCGACTTCACATATCCCCAAAGAAAATAATCCAATGGTGTCAAATCACACGACCTTGGTGGCCAATTGACAGGTCCATTCCGCGAAATTATGCGCTCATCGAATGTTTCCTTCAATAAATCGATTGTGACGTGCGCTGTGTGGCATGTAGCGCCGTCTTGTTGGAACCACAACTCATCCACATTCATGCCATCCAATTCGGGAACAAAATAGTCGGTTATCATGGCTCTATACCGGTCTCCATTAACGGTAGCTGCCTCTCCAGCATTATTGCGGAAGAAGTATGGCCCAATGACTCCACCAGCCCATAGAGCACACCAAACAGTCAGTTTTTGTGGATGTAATGGCGTTTCAAGGGTCTCATGTGGATTCTCTTCACTCCAAATGCGGCAATTTTGCTTGTTGACGTAGCCATTCAACCAAAAATGAGCCTCATCACTGAACAAAATTTTGCGATGAAAATCAGCATCGAAATCAATCTCATTTTCGGCCCATACACCAAAATCACGACGCATTGCATGGTCTCGCGGCTTTAATTCTTGCACAAGCTGGATCTTGTAAGGTCGCAAGCCAAGATCTTTGCACAAAATCTTCCATAAAGTTGATGGACAAAGCTCCAATTGCTGTGCACGGTGGCGAATCGATTCATTCGGGTCCTCTTCAACACTTTGCTCTACAGCGGCAATTGTTTCTTCGGTGCGCACTGTTCGACGTCTCTGCGGATGCGTATTATCACATAGAGTAAACGTAGTGCGAAAACGATCCATGGTTAACCGAATTAATTGCTCTGATGGACGATTATGTCGACCATAAAATGGACGGAGCTCACGGTAAACTTCGCGAACTGAACCATTATTTTCGAAATAAATTTGCACGATTTGCAAGCGTTGTTCGTTTGTCAACCTGTTCATGATGAAATGGCAAACCAAACTGAACATAAATGACATTAGAGTTGCCAGATTTGACCACAAAATGCCAGTTCTATCTCTATTCGAAAAACAAACCTGTAAAAAAAACACCCTGTAGTACAATATTACCTAGCTATTTCAAAAGATCCGTGCCTCTTGTACAATCCTTCGACTTCCGATTCCCGCTCCTTAAAAGGTGTTTCTACAAATCCGATTTCGGTTCCGGTGTTGATAAACTGACCATCCCTACAGGTAGCCGCAAGTTTAATTTAGGCAGTTCTGATGTAATTTTTATACCTTTCATGAACATGAAATGGTATTATAACTTTGGTTCGATGTTTGTAAGTATGGGAAGATCAAGGCGATGATCTTTAGATATATATATATATATATATAGCTTTAGAGATATCTCGATGAAATTTAGTAGGAGACAGCCATTTTGTATAGCATTCCTCATTTGTAGGAACCAGCATGATCGGACCAACATAGCATATACATAGCTCCCATACAATCGATTTTTCCGATAAATGGGGTTTCGGCTATGTATTTTTAAATGATCAGTTTTGCAGAGTTTTTAATAATTGTGAGTAAGGATTGAACACTTAAAACTGTGATGCGTATTCATGAAAGATATAAAGTCTTCGGCGCAGTCGCAGACATCCCTTTCCTTACTTGTTTGAAGTTAACTCCCTAAACGACGGTACAAAGTTTTGATTGAAATTGAATTTTAAGGTTTCTTATGTAGTGGATCGTTGTTTTCAATTGTTGCAACGGAAATAAAAAATTGTAGTAGAATTAGACAAGATTCGGAATGCTTTTCGCCACTATTTGGGGATCATTTGGGATATTTAGGCATAATTTCTACAAGGGAAATAAATTTTTTCGGAGAAGCCTTCCATGGCAAAAATACACTAGAGGAGTTTGATAAAGCACTGCCGTGGTAACCACTTTTGATGTTACCGGTCCCAGGACTAGAGCGTTGGACCTTCGGTGTGGTAGGCCGCCAACACTACCGCCACACCACGGTGGCTGTCAGTTCGAAATTATTATAGGTCTTGTTATATAGGGTTTTCGGTTTTCTTATCACTTTTTCGGTATCATTTCGGACTCATTAAAAGATCTTTTTGGGACATTTTCGGTATATTCCGGGATATTTATAGGATAATTTTTTATAGTTTTCAGGGTCCTTTCGGAATAATTCCTAAATTTCTCTAGCATTAAGGGGACATTTTTTGTCATAATTTTGGAATCATTTCAAGATAATATCGGGAAGTTAACTTCTATCCCGTTTACTGTCCTACATGCAAGTTTTGTTTCATTGAAAAAGTACCATCAGAGAAAGTGGAAGGTATTTTGAATGCAGAAGTTGGAATTTCATATCGCATATATCTGGACCCGTTGAGCAACATTAATGAAATATTTTACAAGTGCTTAGCAAATCAGTATCACCGTGCTTTATATTCTCACAAAGAGTTTTTGAAAAATTCTTAAAAAAATAACGGAATTCAAGCCTCAACTACAACCCTGCCTAATCAGAATATACTTCAGCTCTAAACCCACTCACCATTTTTATTAAATTTCGTATATAGATAGTGCACTACATTCTAAGAATACATCTAACACTACATTCCAAGTTGTTGCCACTACGGACGTTTTCACGATTCCGCCGCTTATTTGTAAAATCCTTTTTAAGTGAAATAAGTCATGTCAATATGGGTATAAAACGGCAGCTTGTATTTTGGGGGAAGCATACCTGTGTAGGGTCACACTTATTCCTTTTAAGTATTTGTATTCAATACCTTTTACTATCTCAAAAACGATTTGACACATATTGATAACATTTTTTATGCATCTATATGTATTATATGCTATAATCTTAGTTCTCTTATTTAAGTCATGCCCCCTATAATGTTCTTAAGTAGTTGCCACCAATCTAAAATTAAAAAAAAATCAAATAAGTTATACCAATAGGGGTATAAAACGAATATATGTAAAAAAACATATTATTAGGTAGGGTTGCCACCTAGCTTTATAAATTTTAAAACTGATTGACCCAAAATAATTAATGCAATAATGCTAGTCAATACACATTATTGGCAAGTAAAACTATATATAATATCCTTACTCATAAGTATCGGCAACAAATTAAGTTATACGGCAACCTCGAAACTGCAGCGAAAAGTGTGCTCACCAATGCACCACTTAATGAAATAATCTACTTTAAATTTGGCAACAACAGTTTGACTTTTAATGAAATTTTTCTAAGCATCAGTTTGCGAACATGGCTCAGTCATTACTGTTATATTTGCTATTAATCTTTTGCAAAAAAAAAAAAAATAATAAATGCATTGATTGATACTTGAAAATCTTCTGCTTGGTTTTTTTTGTTGAATTCCAATTGAAAATTTTGGTCACATCACAACACTGAATTGGTAACGTTTTAGTTGACCAATCTCAAAATTAATGTTTGTATGCAGCAGTGTTTATTTTGAGTAAAATTAGATTTCATGACTATCTTATCATTGCTTATTAGTTGGTTAAAGTTTTTATAACCGGCTCTGTATCAGAGCAAACCTATATATATAAGGGCGGATCGGAAAGCAAATGTTTTTGAACTGATTTGATACATTTGATTTGCTATATTTTAACAAAACCAAGAGGCTACTTTAAGACGTCGAAGTGGCAATCTGCTTCCCTGATTTAGAAAATGAGAATTCCCAAGAAGCGTGTAGATACATTTATAAGACACGTTGCGTTGACCGATTGGCTAAAAGCGAAAAAGCTCCATATCTTAAAGTTCTTATCATGAACCATGTCCGTCCGTCCTTCTAAAAATGTATAAATTGAGATAATTCAATAAAACATGGTACCGGTATTGACTTGATTATAATTTTTTTATTTTTTAACGATTTTAGAAAAATTTTGGAAAAGAGGCTTGTCACCACCACTTACATAAAAATAAGAAAAATTCAGACCATAAATAACTTAGGATACAGAAACTTGCAACGATTTATACTACGGACGTGTAGAGTGCATACACTACAAATAAGCTGAATCGGTTGACGGCCACACCCACTTTTTTAATAAAGTTTTGTTAAAATGAGGTAAAATATGCAATATCTCCCTGACTGATGCAGACAGAGTGAACAAAGTTTGGTACAAGGCATTTTATTGTTGTAGAAATTACGCAAAATCGTCTGCCGACCATGCCGTCTTTTTCAATAAATGAAGTACGAAGACGGAATGTATCAAATATTTGGTAAAATATATGTTATACTGCTTTTAAATTAAGTAATAAATATTCTCATTTTAATATTATTATAAACAACAAAGGAGATATTCAAGTAGCCGATTTTGCTTAATAAGAAGGGCCAGGACATGCCACTGCCAAAATTAAAGCAGAAAAAGTTTAAAACCTTAACGGGTCAAAACTCCACAACAATTTACCTGTTAATCGCGCCCACTCATACAAACCTTGGTATCCACAAAAGTTGCATGCAGTCGCTCGGTACAAAGGCCATTTGAGATATACAACGAAAATCAACAAAGCTGTCGTTAGTCTAACATGTATGTCTTATGCTGGCACCATGGCTAGAGTCCTAGATAAACCGACAACTTTTTGAATAGAAAAATTAATGTTTTTTTGCCAATTCAAAGCAAATTTGTGTTAGCAAAGTTTGAGTTATACATCTGCTGGTTTTCTCCATGTATTAAGACAACTCGAAAATTCCGAACGTTTTGCGTCCGATGTTACGTAGAGCCGTGAGCTCCCGCTTAGCAATACCCCAGCTTTGTTCTTTGATTGTTCATCCCCTTTTTTCCTTCCTATCAATGCTCCTGTGTTGACGAACTCACACATTCGTGGTGGTTATTTGGGGACTGGATTGATAAGTCAAGCACCATGCGCTTTTCTTGGCTATCCGCGTGTATGTATACCTCTCGCTCTTTCTTGATTTTTTACCGAAATTCCATATGCTTTCTCGATTCGCAGTACTTTCGTTTGGACGACACTAAAGTAGTTTGAGAAATGTTTTTATATTGTGACCTGTATCTTTTGCACTAAACCCCCCGGCCAAGGCACTGCGGTCCTTCACCCCCTTCCTATATACTCTGGCGCCTCCATAATCGAGTGGAATTATCTTGAGTTCAAAGAGTGGAAATTTAGTCTCATACTTCGCTCACACCCGTAAGACTGCTCAGGATACCCCTTCAGCCAAGCTGCTTCTTGTTCCATTATTTAAACTCTCTGAACTTTATACATAGCTGAACCTATTGCAGTACATTACACTTTAAACCGATTATATGTGCGCTCGAGCATTCGCAAATATACAAATAAAACAAAAAATTATTTTTCACTATACGACTACATGAGCTGTGGTGTTTATTTGCCGCCTAAGCTGTAGCGCAAACTTTGACTCATTAGTGGTTTTATATATTTAAGTATATGTTAAATAATGTGCTTTAAAATATGTGAAATTGCCTTTTACTTTATGTTCAGTGTCGTTGCTATATCTCTGGCTTTCCCTCATTACACGGTAGGTTTTATTTATTACACCCAACGGCGGTGATTTGCATGACCCTTTGACTGTTCAACCATCTACTACACAGCTCACTCTAATGAGTCTTATGGCGGCTTATGGTATGTTATTTTGTTTAATTTAATGACGGCAGCAGAACACATAAAATATACGCAAATGACGCTAAATGTTCTTGTTAAGTATTTGTTTAATTAAAATGAATTTTTGTTAAATTACTATTAATCCTCCTTCGTTGAAATAAATGTTGCTCATACGCCGTGTACCGCTCTTTGTTAAATTGTTATTTAATGTAGTGTTTTTACGATATAAGTGTTATTTCAGCAGTGAATAAATTTATTAATTGGCAATAACATTAAGGTTCTACGAGAATTAAGAGATGTATAGTATACTCTGCGGATGTAATCTCTGAAGCCTCATACGTTATAAGGCTAACTAGTAGACCTAAAGAATGTGGATTTGACGGCATAATGCACTTTTGAGAAGGAAACTGAGCACTAAGGATGGCGAAACGCGGAAACCGGTTTCTTACAAAACCAAATTTGGCAAGGGATGACGGAAAATCGTTCCAATATATGGCTGTGTTCAATAGAATAGTAATGAAATTAAATTAGATGTCGTTCGACAAAAGAAAAGGAAGCTGTGTTTTTTAATAATTTTCATTTCAAATATAGCGAATTCCATAACAGAAGCCACATAATAAGAAATTTCAAAGTTTACACAAAGCTCACGAAAGTTAATTAAACTTTCAAAAATGGCCATCAAAATTTCAATATTAATGGGCAAAATTTCTAGGAAACTTTAAGGTACGCAGTTTAATAGCTCATTCAATTTTAGAATAATAATGTATAAGTTGGAAGCACCTCAAAATTTCAATGAATTTTTCGAATTTTTTTTGTCAAGGATGTTGGGTATTTTTTTTCATATAAAGTAAATGTTTTTCATGCGATCCATGGAAGAAATCACTCAACACCCTTGACGAAAAAAATGCTGAAAATTCAGGTAATTTTTTGAGCGAGTTCTAACGAGCGAGTATTAAATTTATTGGTCAACAAAACGGCGTACCTTAAATTTTCCTAGAAATTCTCCAAAAAAATTTGAGAATTTTAATCACCATTTCTTAAAGCTTAATTAACTTTCCTGTTAAGTTTGTGTAAGCTTTGAAATTTCCTTATATGTGGCTTCCGTTAAGGAATTCGCTATATTTTAGATGAAAATTATTAAAATCACAGCTTCTTCTTATTTCGTCGAACGATATCCATTTCAATTTCACTACTATTATATGGAACACAGCTGTACATTAACTTTGGGTTTTTCTCTTTTATATCTTTCATGAAACTCTGTTTCGCTGTTTCTTAGTACGAGAAGAAGAAAAGATGTACGCGCCAATAAGACTGACAAAATAATCAGGGCAATGAGCTGAGTCGATTTAGCCATGTCCGTCTGTCTGTCTGTTTGAACGAAAACTAGTCCTTCAACCTTGCAGATAACTCGCTGAAATTTAGTATCGGGCAGTAATTTTGTAATATATTAATCAAGTGGTATGTACTTATTACATACTTGATGTGTGTAGTGAAAACAGACCTGTTAAAAAATGATTACTAATTGTAATGATTACCGGTTTGATTAATTGTTTTCTTGAGAATCCATTTAATGATTGATTACCATCACTTTGAATTTTTAATGATTATTTTCCAGTTAATTAAAAAAATAATAAAAAAAAAAACATTATTTTTTACGATTATTAAAAAAAAGAAAAAAAATCAAAAAAAGTTGTCTTGATTACTTTTGATTATTTCGATTTTTTTTTCTTATTTTGTCTTTTTTTTCAGTATCGTTGTAGAAGCACATAAATATATATATCAACGATACTGAAAAAAATCAAAAATAATCAAAAAAAAAAACTATAAAATAATCAAGACAACTTTTTTTTAAGTCACTGAATATGAAGAAATAAATCAAGGATTTGGATATGCTTTTTCATGACTTTCGGAACATGCTACTTTGCCAACCTGGACTCCAAAAGCTTCAAGGAGCAATGAAAAAAGGACCTTGCGTTCTTAATATCTTGTGAAGCGGAGCTACTTCGATGTCTTCGTGAAGTGTGGCATATGGTGACATTCTCGGCAGGGCAGGTGGCACCTTTTCTATTTTGTTTCTCCTGATATTTTGGTTGGATCGACTTTCCAAGCTCTATCGTGATATAATTCAGGCTGCTCCGCCAACGACATGGACATAATCTATAAAGTATATATGAAATCATTTGCTATTTGAAAATATTTTTGACAGATAAGTCCATTCTTGAGTATTGTTTTCAAGACTGTTTGTAATAGATTACAAGTAATGCTATTCGACAAGATCTGAACTTGACATTCCCCTTTCCATTTATTGTTGTTATGTTTCAATTGACCTACACTGATGATTTGGATAATAGATTGAAAATTGCAGTAAAAAAACTTGTCAGCATATAAATAAATTTCAACAGAAATTAAAAAAAAAAAAATCAAAGTGTTTTATGTTATCTGATCTGTGTTCAAATTCATAAAATGTGATTTTTGCGAATGAAATCAATCAGTTTATTGCTTTTATCTGTTCGCATTGAATTTTAATCCTTTCATTTATTAGATTTGACCATATTCGTTTTAACACAATAAACCGACTAAAGAGATCAAAATAAATATTTCATTTAATATGCGTCCATACATACATATACGAGTTCTGTTTGAAAAATACGGTGGGGTTTTTGCATAGAAAATAGTTTTTTATATAATAACTTGATGCGATATATCTCCTAGGATATAACAGCCGAGGCATTTCTTCCAATTTGTGGAGTGGTGCTTGTGATTTTTTCTTCAAAGTGGCGGGATCTACACATTTTGACGGGACCATCCCGTTTTGAATAGAATTTGAAAACAACTTTTTAGATGTTACCATGAAAAGCACATTACCACAATACCGCCTTGGCCACCCGAAAGATTTAGTTCAGCGGTTTTCCCTTTTTCTGAATTCTTTCCCAATAAGAAGATTTTTAAAGTGTCTCGAAAAACGTATTTGTTTCACGAATGACGTCTTCACTTTATCTGAATCACGTGCCACCTAGACATTTTTTTTTGTGTGGAAGCAGGAAATAATCGGAGGGAAATAAATCTGGAAAATACGCTGGGCCAATATCGAATCTGTTAAACAGCTTGAAAAATATTCGCCTTTTATATTGCTTTACCATTTCCAAGGTAATGGGATGACAAACCCAATTAGGACTTGTTTGGTGCACGTCCACTCTGAGAAACCCACTGACTTAATTGTTCTTTCGTTTCTGGGCTGGTTGTTGTTGTTGTTTTCAACGACAAAAACACTCCCCGAAGGTTTCGAGAGTGTTGTCGAAAGTGACAATGTGGGGTGGTATTAAAGATCAATGATTCGTCTATGGTAACAATTTCACGAAACCATTATTTTGAATTGAGGCTGAACTTGAACCATTGCCCAGAAAGGTTTATCATGTTCAAATATGCATGTACGATGTGATAATCGCTCAGTTGAGATGTTTGTGGTCTCATCTATTTCATACACTTTCGTTCTACGACTGTCCAATTGTCTTGAATTTTATCATCGATTTATGGCGGGACTAGTTCCTTAGTGCGAGAAGAAATCTTTGCAATGTTATTAGCCAATACGTTTTTATCAGTTCACGCGCCCATTATGGGATACCTAGATAGTCAATAAAATTTTCACCTAAGATTTCCACCTCGTCCAAAATCGTATGCGAAGAAGTTCTTTTCTAAACTCACCCTAATACTAATACAGATTAAAAATAAATTGCCGGAAAGTTCATCACCTAAAAGCGCATTACTTGACTTGGAAAAAATGGAATATGTAGGAACTTACTTAACGGACCCATAATCAGCTGTCAAATTGGTATAGGGAGTGCGGTGCAATACCTACACTTGATATGTATTAATTGGGGGCGAGCACTTGTGGCCCTGAGGCATTGCGCGGGATTGGCTTCCTCATTTTCGTTGTGAAAACCACCCTTGCACATATTGCATAGGGGCGATGTTTTGGGAATAGTAAATTATTTTTTTTAATTTTATTTCGCAAGGCAAAGTGTTTAAGCGACATAAACATTGGTTATTTCTTTGATTTATCTCATTTTCATTGCATGCTATTGCAATTCGCAACCAGCTTATGAAATATTCCAAAGATATAGTTTATCCAATACCACGCTTATACCTCAGAGCCACAAGTGCTCGTCCCCCAATAATGCATCCAAGGTGTAATAAGTTCTTCGCAGGCCCCGTTTTCTACAGAACAAATCATTGAAGTTAAAAAACAATTTGTTTATGGTACTAAAAGGTTGCCCCTATGCAACATGTGCTCTGCACTACCAGTTCCTCTCCTTTCGAACAAATAATAAAATGATATAAACAAATTTACTTAAGAAAGCCTCTCGCCCTCCATAACATCACAGCTTTTGCAATTTTTTTATCGAATTTTTCTCCGTATAAATTATTAAAATATAAAATGTTAGCTAAAATGAAATGTTACAGGGTCCCCTTATGAAAAAAAATTTAATTGGTTGGTGGTATGAAGAAATTTTTTAATTTTTGCTAGGTCACCCTGTGTCAACTATTTTATTCACAAACCATAGTACATATACGAGGTGTGTTCAAGAAGTATCGCGAATTTTCTGTTTTTTCAAAAATTATTTATTTATTCATGAATATCTATTTTGTCCCCTTCAAAGTAATCCCCATGAGATATTATACACTTGTGCCAACGGTTTTTCCAATCTTCGAAGCACTTCAAAAAATCATTTTTTTGTATCTTGTTCAGCTCCTCCTTCGATGCCGTCTTTATCTCGTCAAGAGAAGCGTAACGTCGTCCTTTCATGGGCCTCTTCAGTTTAGGGAACAAGAAAAAGTCACAGGGGGCCAGATCTGGGGAATACGGTGGCTGCGGCATCATTAGTGTGTTGTTTTTGGCCAAAAAGTCGCGCACAAGCAACGATGCGTGAGCAGGGGCGTTATCGTGGTGCAAAAGCCAATTTTTGTTCTTCCACGAATCCGGGCGTTTCTGGCGGATTGCTTCCCGCAAATTGCGCATAACTTGCAGGTAATATTCCTTATTGACCGTTCTTCCCTGTGGCAAGAACTCATGATGCACCACGCCCCTGCAATCGAAGAAAACTGTCAGCAAAACTTTCACATTCGACCGAACTTGGCGCGCTTTTTTCGGTCTTGGTTCGTGCGGCAGCTTCCATTGAGATGATTGAGCTTTGGTTTCCACGTCATAACCATAAACCCACGATTCGTCACCAGTTATGACGCTCTGGAGCAAATTTGGGTCGTCGCGGACAGAGTTTAACATCTCATTAGCAATGTTCATGCGATGCTGTTTTTGGTCACAATTGAGCAATTTTGGTACGAATTTCGCGTAAAAATCGAAGACGATCCAAAACACGTGCAAGCAAAGCAGCTGTCAACAATTAACTGAACATTCAAAATGGCCGAGCTTGTCGGCATAAGTGAGAGACATGAGTACCAACATAACGCCACAAAAAATTCGAAATTCGAATATACGTAACCAGCGAAAATTCAAAATTCGCGATACTTTTTGAAAACACCTCGTACTATATGATATGGTGTCACAAACCCAACCATAGACAATTACTGTGATTTTAAATTGTTAAAATGACGTTTTCGTCATATTAAAATTAAAACTCCGTCTTACACATAAAATGTATTTGAAGTTGACTAAGGCAGACATTAAATGATGTTTATTTTAGAATAATGTTTAAGTAAATAGTGATTTAAAATAGCTCAATATCAATTGAAATTTTTTTTGTAAGTTTTGAGGGCTCAAGACCGGTGATAATAATTATTATTCAATTATTATTGTTGAAATTTAAATTAAACGTTGAAAGCACTAAACATTCTTTAAGGGCGTTTCCTGTTTTGAAATATGGCGTTTTTTTTTAAATATTGCGCTATACAGTGATCTACCACTCAGGCGTCGATATATTGTTGTATTGTTCATTTGAAAAGCAGTTTAAATAATCTCATTGTTAAAAACAACTAAGTCAAACTTTAGCTCTTCGCCATTTTCAGCAGGTCAAATTGAAGCTATTCCGTTTTTGTTTAAATTTTAATTCATAACGAAATTTCCTTTTGTTTTACTCTGTGAAAAAAAAAGGTGCTCAAATTCTAAAATCTAAAATTTCAATATGAATACAATAACTGAATTAATTCGCTGTGATTTTCAATATACAAAATAAAACATTTAAGAACAACATTCATTTGAGTGTTCAAAATTCATTTGGTCAGAATAGAGGCGCTTTTAAAATTGAATTTTTGGTGGATTTAAATGCATAAAACCAAGGAGAGGCTTTTTTGATTACTCACTCTAGCGCGCTGTTGTGTTTCAGGTAATCAAACAAACTGGCGCAAAGGTGCAACTCAAGGGCTAATCTATAAAAATCAGATTTGGTGGCAGTCAAGCCGAAACATCTCTAACCTTGTGAATGTGCAAGCTCCCTTCAAAGGATAGCAAGAATGAGGAGGAATTATTTTTGACAACTAGTGCTTTAGCGAACTTAGTAGAGCACTGAGAAATTAAATGATCTCTTCATGCCTGGACGAGAGAGATATTTGATGAGACGGCTTTGAGAATATTTGTTGTACTTGTTCTACGACTTGGCGATTTATTCAGCGAATTGAAACCTCTAACCATTGCGCTGGGTGATACGTGTAAAAGATCGATTCGGGAACCCTTGTTGTTTTATTTGGAAGCGGAAGCAACTAGCACACTTTGTTGGACAACCGAAACGGTTTAAAACTGGATTTTATCCTAACTCCACATTAGCTGTATTTGTTTGCTGTCACAGCTTTATTTTCTCTACTTGCACAATCAACATATTTTTCAAGGATGTTATCATGATTTATTTGCTGCTCGATAGTTCCGCAATTTATTTGATTTGCCAACTCCGACTGATCACAACACATTCACTTCATTTCCTACACCAGAACTTCTAAGTTTCTTTAAAAGCCATCACATCCTTTCCTTTATTGGGTGCTCATCTTCCGCAATAATTTGTATCGCCTAGGTAACTAGCTGGAGGAAAAGGTGTAGGGAAAGAATATCCTGGTATGTATGCGTATGTATGTACGTATGTTTGTAACTTGACAAATTGATGTAGCAGCCAATTTTCTTTAGCTTCTCCAACCAAATCACTACCACTTAACACATTGACAAGTTATTCGCACTTTCCTGTATTTGGCTTGTTTGAAATGGCATTTTAAATGCTGGCTGTCGGGGAGCGGGAGGATTTTTTAAGTAAGTGAAATGCTCAATGGGAATTCGCGCAGCTGTGTTTATTGTCTTACTCCGCATTGCATGGACAGTTAACAGCATAGTTAATACTTCTTTAAGTAGCTTTTCAAATTGCAACTATTTCTTTGTGTATATTAATAGACTTATAGCGATATAAGTTTGTTTTTAAAATTCTTTGGATATGGTGTTGGCTTGGCCTTGGTAATTAGGAAAACGTGATATAAGTTAACTTCTTACACTTTCGGCATCATTTCGGGATGGTTTTCGAAACTTTTGGACCATATCAGACACAATTTGGAATTGTGTTTGTGATCATTTTGGGAATTTGTCTGCATGATTTCGGTTCCTGGAATAGTTACAAAATTATCCCGAATATGATCCCGTAAACAAACAACATACTATCCCGAAATGATCTCACGAAATAAGCAACGAAAACTATTCTGAAATGATCATGAGAAAGTCCCGAAAAGGTGCTCAAAAGCGAGGAAAACAATACCGTAATTATCCAGAAGAAATCCCCAAAAATTAAGAAAATAATCCTGAAATGATCCGAGCCCAGCCTACTTCTGCTATAAGCAGCTAGTTCCTAATTTCTATATAACCTGAATTGTACTAAAATAATCTGCTACAATTCTTTATTTCCTTTGCATTCCTAAAAAATGTCGATCTACTACAATAAAACTTCAAATTTTGCCCTAAATAAAGACTTACATCCATCGCCGCCTAAGATGTTAACTTCCAAAAAATTTAATTTTGTCCTTTTATTCATAAGGCGCTAAGTGCTTGCAGTATTCCAAGTGCTTGAAGAGTTTTTTCATTACATTTGAAACACGGTTTGAGGTTTATCTGTAGTAAGCTGAATCAATCTGTATTCTTATTTTGCATCTTGTACATAATTGAAATGTAAGCCTATGAAAATTCGGATCACTTTCTTATAAATGTCTTTGGCCTATATTGAAAGTGTTGTAGACAGACAGTCCATGATGTCCTTATACGTTACGGGATAAAAATAATTTTTTTTTTTTAAATTTTAAAATATTTTATTTATTTGAAATATTAAAAAAGGTAATTAAATATAACGGAATCACACACCACCAAGGGCCACGAAATTAAATTAACAGGAAATATTTACAGCAATCCACGCTATTACGGTTTTAGCCAAAATTATGCAACAAAAGTTTCGCAAAAAGTTACAAAACTTAACTTAAAGTAAGAAAATAAGTGAGCTTAACAGGAAGGTCAATCGACCTTAGTAAACGCAATGTCAAAATTAAGTTAGTATGTAATTTAAAGCGTGAATAGCCAAACTCCTCGTATTACAGAAATACCATTGAAGAGCTGCAAAGTGAGGCATTTTACACCACGAAAGTGGTAAAAGTAAACGAGTGGAAGTAAATGTGATAAAATTTTAGGATAGTCGTTGACTCTTGATGTTATACCTTAAGTAGTCAACAAAACAACACAAACAAAATGCAATTTTAAGCAACACAACAAAAGGATGCGTTGATATCGTGGGTTGCTTCGAGATAAATTTCGATCGACAGAAAATGGGTTGGCGTCAAACTGCACCAACTTTGTGGAATAAGCAGTCCCATTAACACTATTAGAGATGGTTGAAGTTTGAATGGAAAACGTGAAGCGTAAAGTATTACGGTAAATATGTGGCAGCATAATTACAATAAGATATGTTCTGGAGTTAAGAGGTCCGCAAGAGGTTAAAGTAAAATAAAATAAAATAAAATAAAATAAAATAAAATAAAATAAAATAAAATAAAATAACCATGACTATAAACGAGCTTAAAGCAGAGATTAATAATTTTTCTTTTTATTTATGAAAATTATTACTGTTTTTTAATTATTTTTTTTTATTAATTATTAAAAGTTTTATGAGCTCGTTTATGTGATGCAAATGCAGAGGCCGTAAGACCAACAATTCAATTGAAAATTAAAATAAAATAAAATAAAATAAAATAAAATAAAATAAAATAAAATGAAATAAAATAAAATAAAACAAAATAAAATAGAAAATAAAATAAAATAAAATAAAATAAAATAACATAAAGTAAAATAAAACAAAATAAAGCAAAATAAAACAAAGTAAAATAAAACAAAATAAAATTAAATTAAATAAAATAAAATAAAATAAAATAAAATAAAATAAAATAAAATAAAATGAAATGAAATGAAATGAAATGAAATGAAATGAAATAAAATAAAATAAAACAAAATAAAGTAAAATAAAATAAAGTAAAATAAAACAAAATAAAATAAAATAAAATAAAATAAAATAACATAAAATAAAATAAAATAACATAACATAACATAACATAACATAACATAAAATAAAACAAAATAAAATAAAATAAAATAAAATAAAATAAAATAAAATAAAATAAATAAAATAAAATAACATAAAATAAAATAAAATAAAATAAAATAAAATAAAATAAAATAGAAATAAAAATAAAATAAAATGAAATAAAATAAAATAAAATAAAATGAACCAAAATAAAATAAAATAAAAGAACATAACATAAAACAAATAAAATAAAAAATAAAATAAAGTAAAATAAAATAAAGTAAAATAAAATAAAATAAAGTAAAGTAAAATAAAATAAAACAAAATAAGTTCTTGTTAAAGCACATAAAAACATGGTCATGTGCTTCAAAAGCGTGTCAGTATGGCAGCTAGTATGAAAATGCTTTTTTATTAAATTTCATTAAGCCTTGGATAATTGTCCATTTAAGATTCATCTTCAATAGGCATTTTCTGAGTGCTTTGAATATATACACAGTTTTATCAACGAATGCTGGGGCATCTATATAGAACTATATCTAATAGGTGTGTATAAACATTTTGTTCATTGTAGTATGGGTAATGGACTGGCATTTCTTGAAAGCTTTTTAATTCTGCCCACAAATATTTTATGTTTTTACTTTCGCAAATATTACAATGTGATAGAATCCTTTTAATCTCTTATTTCCCAAATAATCTTGTTAATATGTTGGACAATAAAATTTCATTTGCATACGTAAATAGGAAGAAAAATAACTAAATACAAGTTAACCATCAATTATTGTGTTCAAAAATGTAGATGGTTTCAGTTTTCTTTAATAGGGTGTGGGATTGAAGAGCGATGCGATTTTTCTTTGTAAATATGTTTAGAAGGCGTATGCTAGTCCTCGTCTGTACAAAAACTCTTGCGTTTGATTCCGGATGACATATTAAAGAAAAATAAAGAAGTTTTCGCCGAAAAAAAAGAAGAGGCATATTGACGATGGTGGTAATAATGGTTATAATGGTGGGTGACTACAAATATTATTTTCACTATATCCGTTACTGAATCCGTAAGAGAAACAATACTCCTTATCGCCATCGCTACCAACAATCACTGTATAACAGCAATATATGTACTCTCAATCATAACTTTAAAGGGAGCTGGTTTAATCCCTGCCATAACCTTAAAAGTTACCGTTGTCACCGTTGACGTATTTGTACCAGAGAATCACTTTAGCGATTGAAACTAGTTGTAACCGTGGTGGTTGTGGTTATGGTCATGGTTATATTTATGGTTATGGTAATGGTAATGGGTATGTTTATGATTATGGTTATGGGTATGGTCGTGGTTATGGTTATGGTTATTGTTATGGTTATGAATATGCTTATGACTAATTTGAATGTCTTTCCCAAGACGATTTGCCAGAACTGTTGTCTAGCGAAAGACTTAAATCTCAGTACTAACACTACAATTAATTAAAAATCTAGTTTTGCGGCTTCCATAACATAACTTAACCCTCTCCGCAAATGGTTTACCCTCAGTACTTACCTAGGTTTTATTTGTACGAAATATGCATCACACATGCCGCTGTCATCCCCTTTATTGATGTCATTTAATATTAATTGTCATCATGTATTATCTAATTTCTGTTGGCTTAATTAGTACCTCAGGGAACTAAACATATTTGCATGAAAAAATTTAGGTTTATTATGTTAAGCCTTGATTGTAAAATTGCATATTTGTAGGAGCAATCACATCAACTATTTAATACTTAGTAAGAGTGAGAGGAGTAGAGATGCCAATTCCGTGATCTAATGCTTCTAAGGTGCCAAAAAATTCCGGGATTTCTTGCTCACAGTCTCGGAATTTTAGTGATTGGAAATATATTACAAAAATCTAAGCAATTGCGATTTACTTAATTTGAAAATTCCTTAAAAATTCGAAAAAATTTGATTAAAAAAAAAAATATTTAAAACAAAATATCAGGTCCCGAAAATTTCAGAATTATAAAATGGCAACCCTGGATTGGAGTAAATGTATTATAAATGAATGATGCCATGTTTGTCAATAAACCGCTGACATCTAAAGTATAAATGTAGGAGCGAAGTGTTGATGAAATTGGCTGATTGACATGCAGTTTATTTTGTGACTAAAAGTATTGGTCATGTGATTTTGTTCCTGCTAGCTCTGTTTTATAGCTAAATTTTTCGAATGTGCATTAGCAACTTTAATCACTTATATAAATTATAAATTAATTATAAAAGTTTGATTAGTTAGAAGTGAAGAGGTAGGGTAGATTTTATTGCCCCATTTTATAATTATACTAACTTCTGGGGATAAGTTCGGGGTAAACCGAACAACGTAGCTTCGTCAAACAGTATAGGCAAATGAGGTTTGAGGTAAAGGACGAAACGAAAAGAAGCTTTTCAACTCATTAGACGTACTCATCCAGCTCAGTCAGAAGACATCCGATAAGACTTCTACTTGCGTATTAAATAGCAAAAAATTTAGAAATATTTACGGTCCCACAAAATGGTGCCTGTGAAAAACCAAGGCAATTTAAATGTTGCAGCCCAATTCGTCGCAGATCAGGCATCTCGTATTGAAGGAGGTCCCCTTTTTTCCCATGTAGGCCCAGCTCCCAGAGCCTCTCTATCGTGGTCATGATTCTAAAGATTATTTTCTTAACCTATTAAGCAGGTTGTCTGTTCTCTGTTTATTATAGCTTGTTCAGGTTGGTTTAGCGATTTTGTAGGCGCTGGTGGAGTGCCAGTTGCAGGCCGATATTTATTCTATGTTCCTGTAATAAGTGTGATTGGGTGGAACATTATGGACCGCCTCCGAAGCCTCCAAACCTGTCCCTGCTTTTGCTAATTAGTCTGGCCTCTCGTTGCTATTTGCATCATCTTGTGGTTGGGAAATTAAGAGGTTTTGCGCTTGCCAACAAGTGCTATTTTGAACTGAGTAGATATCATGATGTCAACGGCTAGCATCGAAGGAAATTCAACGATCATATGTAAGAGTTTTACGCAGATATGACCGTAGTGCAACAAAAGCGCACAGACTATGTGGGCTGGGTCATGTTATGCTCATGGACAAAGAAGCTCCATCCCACAAGGTTTAGTTATCGACACCGGAATTTGGATGAAGCGGAAGACCTCTACTGAGTTGGAAAAAACAGGTGGATGATAATTTAACCAGATTGATGCTTCCAATTTGGGTCACTAATCGATGTAATGTGCTTTGATACGAAACGATCAAAATAGCCTAGATACATATTTCTCATCATCTCAGTGAGTCTTCCTTCAAGCAACCACAGGAACAACGCTTTCGCTAAGAATTCCGCTTGAAAGAAACTACATGAGTCCGGAAGACGAACTTAGAGCGAGATTTTAAGTTGCTCTAAAATTTTCAGCTTGCACACCACGTTCCATATTTCACCTGTGAATGTACAGCTACAGTGATTCATTGCCGATTACTATGTCTCTCCGAAAGTTGTTCCTTGAGGAAAACCTCACCTTAAAGTACACTAACGCCAATCTGACCATACTGCTTCGAGTTCCAGCAGTCCGACTGGCGATCAGTACGCAGTTCTACGTATGTGAAGGTCCATAGTTAACTGGTTAAGCATAAGGTTTGCGATCCCGGCACCTGTACAAAGGTTGCCGGCTGTATGTTATTCATTTGTGCCATTTTGGTAGTCTAGGATGGGCCACCATACTAGCCTCTCACCAGTGTGGAGTAGTATCATGAGTTTGGACTTCAAACCTCAGTTGCGGCTGACTATTATTTTACACGCGCAGTAGGCTATGTATACCTTTTCTCTCCTGCTTTCGAAGTTGTTTTTCCAGTTAAGCTTAGTGTCTATTTCATCTATTTTTGTGCTCATTCACGTTATGTTAACATTGCGTAGTGCCTAAAGCCTTAAGCGATATCGAAAGCTGGTCGTCTACCACTTTATTTGAAATTTATTCAAGTTTTGCTACAATATTTCCTCGTATTTTGGGATCAGCTATCTTTATTCAGAATAACTAACCACGGGAGCTTGTCCTTTCCTTGTTAAGCTTATTTTTGGATTTTTATTGCTCAGGTTTGGACAAAGAAATCAAATTTCTCTTAGGTGCCTTACACCCACTGAGGTTTTACCAATTAAATATTTTCTCCACACCAACACAGTGTAAGTAATAATTACTTCATCGCCTTGAAATAGGTTGTCTTGGTGGCATAGTACTGTTAGCACAAGTACTCTACTTTTTCAATATAAAGGGGTTTACTCCCTAATAAAAGATGCCCAAACTTCTTCCTAATTGGTGAGAGCTAATACTTCTTTAAGTTATTCTGCTAACTTAAATATCCAATGCACAGAAACGACAAGTAAATATTTGAAATGTTTCTTTATGCTTCAAGATAAGCATTGTGAAAGCACAAGGCAACAACAACCCCAACGTTTATTCCGACATTTATACGGCATATGGCATCACAGAAATTGCTGATAGCCAGCCATGACAGTAAAAGCCATTGCAACATCAACTATGTACAGCATACGCAAAACATTATTTTAAATGCCATCGCGACAAGCGTAAAGTTTCCTGAGTTGCTGCTATCTAATCATCAATCATGACAAAGCACTCACAGCTCGTCGCATCAGGAAACAGCAGAGCTCATCAATGTCAAATGAGATAACCGCAGCTCACATTGCTTCGGTAGGCGAAACCGGATAAAAATTACAAGAGTAGCAAATGCCAATAAGGAAGCAAATCATTATCAACGGAAAAACCGCAACAACTGCGTACAATGTACTTGTGCCCGAAGGACATACAACAACAACCAACCATCAACAGCTAGGAGTACTTGTTTCAGTTGCAATGTGTTAGTTTTAGGTCTGTACTCACAAGAACTCCTCTACCACGTTAAACGGCTTCATTAAGTTACATCAAATGCCACCTTACACACACGACTACCCACTCCCCGAAGCACATTTTCTATCTTTATTATGCCCAGTAGAAATAGGGATCATCGTTTTATTAATCCTGGAGTACTCTCTAACGAATATTGGTTTACTCCCTATTACTCCCTATACTTCTGTGTATTATCATATAATTTTGTATACCACCTGTTAGCATTGCATTTCCTAAGAAAAACTCCCTTTCACCTCTCAAAAAAAATAATAATGGAGTTTTTGGTATTACTTTTTTATGAATCGCAATCGAGTAATGGGGGATTTTTGGAAAATTTTAGAAAACCAGAGAGTAATGAGGGAGACATTTCACTTACCTCTTAAACGACCAATAAAAGATCTTTGGAGAATCATGCCTTAAGCCATCTATGGATCAAATGAAGGAATGGAAAATCATTTGAATGGACTTCATCCACAGAGTGTAGAAATCTCTGTTATTGATCCGAAAAGATGTTAAGGGGAGTATTCTCTTATTCATCGCTTGGGGAGATGTCGCTTCAAGTTGTGCTGGGTGCTATCTTCCATCAACGCAAGCGGAGAGAGTATGTTTGCTTTTACCTCTAACCGTCGTTATATTTGTAATAATTCAGTACGATGACAATACTTTGCATTGCTTAACATAGCCAAGTGTCTCTTGTTGTTGCTAAATATTGATTGGCTTGTAAAATTAAAGCCTCAACTGTGAATGAATGTAGAAGTTAACTTACAAAAAGTTCAAAACCAATAATAACCCCCACATTTTTACTAGGACATAAGTAAGTCCATTGTGAATACTCTCAGTCCGTGCCGGCTGTGTCCACATTCGTATTTCTCTCTTACTCCGTTTTAACACATTTTAGTTCCGAAATGAACCTATGAAGAATCGAAAGGGCCACTTCTCTCACATATGACAAACTCTCGAAAAATCTTGCTCCTAGAAATCTGAATATTCTTGACTATAGTCCTGCGCATCTACAAAGTGATAAATCGACCCCACTTCCTCCTCTTCCTGACAGCTTCTACATAGGGAACTTGTTGGCAGACACCATAGTCGAAGCATTGGTGCGATAGGAAGTACCCTTACCGCAGATGTGTTCAGTTTGAGAAGGAAGCTAGTTATTTTTCTGTCTAAACATGGCCATATGGACCTTGAGACTTGGCAGCCATCCCGGTTGATCCATGGTAAATATTTGAAAAAGCTCATCGATTTTCCTTAACAGATTTCCCAATGGCGGTAGCACGGAGTTGTCTGCCTCGTGAATGTTAATTTCGGAGCCCTTCCTAGCCATTTCATCTGCTATTTCCTTCCACCGATAACGCTGTGTCCGAAGACCCAGCAGAGGGAAATGTTGAGATGATATAGAGCCTTTAGCGAGGTTCGGAACCATATCAGATTTTATCACGATAGATTCTAATCCCTTTAAAGCAACTTGGCTGTCACCAAAGATCGTTACATTTCTCGCTGGTACTATATTCTCGCACAGCAATCCAACTGCCTTTTCTATGGCATAGATTTTTGTTGGAAGACAATGCATGAGTTAGGGAGTCGATATGACGTCCTGGCTTGCAAGTGTTCAGAGTATAACCCAGCCGCCGTTCTCATTTCCATTTTTGAGCTGTCCGTGTAGATTGTAGTTCTCCACCAGTGACTAACCCATGTTCATGACTAACCCGTACATAAGAAACGCACATACTTTTGAAAAAAGTTAGCGCAGCACCCAGTGGGAATATATTTCCAACTCACTCCCAACCGAAATAGCACGCAGTGTAAGGGAGCACTATTGCGAGGCGGAGAAGGAAGAAAGACGCATTTGTTAGTAAATTCCATCAAAAAATTCGGCTGATGATGGAAGCTTCCAAGACCTGGGCCAATTCCTGCAGGTACTTAAGTTACCGAGGGCACACTTATCCTTGTTGGTGGATTGCAAAGGAGACAATCGACCTGATACTCCAATCTCTGGTGATGACGTGGGAATGGCAATAGCCCCGCTCAAAAATAATAAACCGCCTGAAAAGGATGGACTATCCAACGCACTGTTAAAACACGGAGGTGTTGAAAAGCAAACATCAACTCTTATGGGGAATCTGGTTAAACGAGACCATGCCTCCAGATCGGAGCTTAAGTATGCTCTGGCCTCTCCACAAAAATGGCAATCCCGCTGACCGCGCTGATTAGACATTATCAATGTGGTAAGTAAATCCTCACGATACGCTAAATTCTGGAGAAGAGCCATGATAAGATAATCTGCACGTACCATCTCTTTGCTGATTTCAAAACTGCTTTTGACAGTGCGAAAAGGAGTTGTTTGTATGCTACCATATCATACCAATAGCAACAGATTTTTTAGAACTGGGAAGGACCGCTTTGAGCCAGTAAAAAACCAGACAAGGCGATTCCCTGTCATGCGATTTATTCAACTTATTGCTTAAGGAGTTACTTAGTGCGGCAGAGCTGAACCCCAAAGGTACAATCTACTGCAAGAGCGTGCAATTGCTGACTTATGCTTATGATACTGATATCATTGACCGCCGTAAGTTTTGTGTTCTATTGCCTGGATAAAGAAGGGAAGAAAGTGGGTCTTATGGCCAACGAAGCAATAATTTAAAACTGTGAGGGAATTCAAAGAAGAATCAGTTTACCAAGAAGTGTGTCTTTAGCCCTTGTGCTGTTCGAGAGAAAAGTTCTTCATAACATTTGTGTTCCTGTCCGTAATACCAGTGGCGAGTATTAAAGGAAATTTAATGATGACCTGTGAGAGTTAAGACCCAAAACCTCCGCTGCCTGGGTCATGTTATGCGAATTGCCAAAAAAAAAGCTCCTGTCCAGAAGGGTTTTCTATCGATACTCGAATTTGGCACCAGAGGAAAGGGGAGTCCTCGACTAAGTTGGAAGCAACAGGTAGATGACGACTTGAATTCCTTTTGGTGTCAGTTATGGATAAAAAAGAGATGACTGGTGTGATTTGTTATGCAACGGCCAGAATCGCCTATGCGCCAGAATCGGTTAAACGGTAATAAAGGATGATCATATTACATTTTATATATTCCATCTTCTCGTTATTCTATATCCTATTATTTTATATTCTATATTTCATGATACCTGTTTTATATCCAGTGTTCTGTATTCTATATTCTATATTTTATATGTCATGTTTTATATTCTAAATTCTATGTTCTATACCTTATATTACTTATTCGCAATCGGTCTCACCGCTCCTTTATCCTGCATCACACATTTCATTTGTCTACACCAAAGTAAAAATTTGATTAAATTGCTGAGTCACATTGTTAAACCGCAAACTCTAACGAAATTATCCCGACTACCTACGGGCACTCATTATATAGTATCCCCATATAATCGCATTATTAATATTCTCAACCGTAATCCTTTTAATATCTTTTGTTAATACTTCTATTTAGTATATGCCGCACTCTTGTTCATTATTCTAATATCACTTTTGTGTGTTTTTGTCAGTTTCTGCGTAGGCGCTTTTCACGCTTGGCTGCTTGAATTGTACAAGGAGATCCATCCCAGCTAACCGAAATCGGAACGCTCTGAAATAATGATCTAAAAAAGTCCGTAATTTGAGCATTTTAGGTGTGTTTTTTGGTAAACATCAAAAAACCCACTTTTTTATGAAAATTCACGGAGCCTTGGCAAAAGAAATGAATATTATAGAGCGAATGATTAGCAACTTTCAATTATAGGAAGGTTTTAGAGCATTTTCTGAACTTTTTTATTTTACCTAACAAAGCGCAGTTTGTTTTTTGAATGTTTATAAATTGTCGAATGTTGGAAGTCAAGGAAATTGCTTTTGAAATTAAACAAAAGTTTGATGTTTGGATAAGTTCGTAATGAAAAATGTATACTCTCCCATGTACTTATTTATGTATACAAATATTTTTACATAAAACTTGTTTTCAATAAAGAACTAATAGAATTATATTTTCAATATTAAATAAATAAAACTGGATAAAGAATTAAAAAGTGTACTTTCTTTTGACTAACCAAACGCAGATATGAGTTTTAAAAGCTTATAATAATGGGTTAATAAAAGTCCTCAGTATGAATCCAAAACAGATCCTAAAATCATCGAAACGAAAAAAATGTGTCTAAACAGAAAATACTCCAAAAAAGCTTCAGAAAAGCATCAATAAAAGGATCCAAAAAGATTCCAAGAAGGTTCCAAAAACCATCAAAATAGAGGGAAAAGTGCCTAAAAAGAGTAAAAAAAAAAAGACTTCAGAAGAGTATCAATAACAGGCTCCAAAAACAGTGCAAATTCATCGAATTCGGAGTAGTTTTGGATTCTCTTTTATGACCCCTTTTAGGGTGCTAGCGTAAAACGACTTTTCGCTCCTTTTACGCTCCGAAAAGGGCCATTACCAGGGGTAAAGCTCCGAGAGTTGTGGGTTTTATGGCTCCGAATGGAGTTGTTGTTGTAACGACAAAGACACTCCCCAAAGGTTTTGGAGAGTGCTGTCAAACTGATAGTACTTAGTCGGATATGAATCCGGTACGCTCCCGTAAACCCTTGCGGTGCGGCCCGACTGTCGTGGTAGCGATTTGGTATGACCAGAGGAACCTTCTAGGTCATGTCACCCCTTCTTCCGTAAGGAAGGATAGATAAGTAATGAGAGGTGAGAAGCATCATATCCGTAGATCAACCATCCAGTTGCACGTCATTACCTTTGTGCATATTAGTCGCCTCATACGCCCGGTATGCCTATCTCGGGCATATTCTAAACCCCTAACCGGCAGGGGTCAGATTACAGTTTTTTTCCTACTTTTAGTTTGCTGGGATGTTAAGCTAAGCGGTGTATAAGGAGTAGATAATGCGTATATTTCCGCTGCATTATGTGTCTATGTGTGCGTGACTACATGAGTTACAAGAAACAGATTCAGCGCGGAAAATCCCACTGTGCAATTACGAAATTCTAAAAACCACATTCTCCGCTTACGTAAAAGAGGAAACTCGTATTTACATATGTGGGCGCAGCACAAAAATTAAATTTTCAAAAGTTTAGCGTTGTATCTGAAGTGAACAATCAGGCGGTAGACTTATGGAAGGGGTTATCACCATACACTCGTGTTTGTGTTTGGGAGCGTTAAGCATTGTGGTGCCACATCATCATATCTAACTTATTGTCACTGTTGCTATTATTACTTTTGTGTAATTATGTGTGAAAAGTCTATTCTTAACTCAATTTTGAATAATTTAGAGCCTCAAGGCTCTGTCAGTTCGGCGCGTAAATATGGTATGCGCAGGGGATGTGTATCTATTTGTGAGCGATTTCACAAGACACACAAGTTGGTTGATACAATTTGAGATCTATTGAAGTGAAACTGACAAAAAAAAAAGCTTTGAACTCACTTGTGAATAAATCCGACTGTGCCGAAGACTTTATACCTTTCATGAATACGCATCACGGTTTTAAGTGTCCGATCCTTACTCACAATTAGTAAAAACTCGGCAAAACTGATGATTTAAAGATACATACCCAAACCCCATTTATCGGAACTATCGATTGCATGGGAGCTATATGTTATGTAGGTCCGATCGGGGTGATTTTCACTACACACATTACATACATAATAAGTACAAAATCTGCAAAATTTACGTTCCTAGCTTTTTCCTTGCAAAATTCATTGCCCAAAACCCATTTATCGGAACAATCGATTGTATTGCTCCGATCTTGCTGATTCATCAATTTCATCAAGATATCTCAAAAAGGACCAGTTTGCGTACAAACAGACAGACGGACATGGCTAAATCGACTCAGCTCATCGCCCTGATCATTTCGGTATATTTATTGGTGGGTCTATCTCTTCTTCCTCTCATACTTACAAACATCGGACCAAAGTTATAATACCATTTCATGTTCATGAAAGGTATAAACAATTTAATACTTTTTTTTGTGATGTACTATTAATATAGTCTCAGATCATAATATTATTATATCTAGTAGTGCTATGCCAACTTCATTCGCCTAACGATAGTATGTAACGGCATAAACGAATCGAAATAGATATTGACTTATATATATCAAAATATTCAAGAGAAAAAGAGAAGTTGATTAACCATGCCCGTCCGTCCGTTTGAGATACCTTAATGAAATTTCGTATGCAGGTTCTTTGGCACTTATCTCCTAGCGCTATTTAAAATGGGAGATATCGGATGATAGCCACCCCTACTTTTTATATATAGAATATTTTCGAAAATACCAAAAAAGTGATTATTCAGTACATAATACACCTATATAAGAACAAAATTTGATTAATGCACAAAATAAAATTTTCAAAAAATTTTTCAAAATCGGCGTGGCACCGCCCACTTTTGATTAAGTCAAATTTAGAAATATTATTAACCATAAATCAAAAATCATTCAAGATATCGAAACAAATTCAGCGCACAAATTTCCATGAATAGAGAGAGTGTTCTGGGAAAAAATGGTCGAAATCGGTTAAGATCCACGCCAACTTTTACATGAAAGATTTTGGAAAGGATCATAGATATATTTAATGCGCAATAACCTTGCGTAAAATAGCTTTCTATTATTCCTATTTCACTTGCCTAGTTTCCGTGAACGAAGAAAGTCGAAAAATATTAGTTTTCTAAAATAGGCATGGCCCAGCCCCTTTTATAGTGGATTATTCCACAAAACTTTCCACTTGCTTTCGAAGATATAATATAGTAAGTTCTGAAACGCAGTTACGCTTCACTGGATTCACTAGTTATATATAAAAACTTCAATTACTTTTTATTTGAATTAAACAATTTCCCTTCGGCCCTTCTTCCTTGCAATACATAACCAATCAGTTAACATTTCCTTTATTGTTTTCTCTGCTCATTATCATTCTGCTTCCTCTTTTCAAATTTCCGTTTGTTTGCTTAGTCATCAACCTTTTTGATTCGTTTGTTTATTTATAATTGTAACAAATGGCAACAACTAACTGGTTGTTTGTTTATTTGCCTGTTTTGTTGTTTACCTTACTTCTCGCTTTGTCATGCTATGTATTCTTTTGTGTATGTTGCAGCTGGTCAGCAGCGACCCTTTTCGCGCATATTAAATGCAATTTCAATACCAATTCCAATTCGATTTCAATTACTGACTCTGCAGCAGATAATTAGAAACGAAGTTAGATGATTACTTTGAATGCGAATGGTTCATTTGTATTGTAATAATTGAATTGTAAAGTGATTTTGTTGGCTGTGCATGACAATGAGTTTTGGTTAGGGATGCTATTGATTTCAGTTTGTTTGGATTTCGTAGAATACTGGGGAAGAATAACAGGAATGTCGTCAGTAAAGCTGTAACAGGTATTAATTCCTTAAAAAAAATTTCACAATCGAGTCAAAAAGTTAATAGCTGAGATGCATTGATGGAAAAATTGCTCACAAATGGTTGGATGAAACTGATTTTTGTTGGAACGATTTTCCGTCATCCCTTGCCAAGTTTGGTTTTGTGACAAACCGGTTTCGGCGTTCTGCCATTTTAATGCCTAGTTTCGTTCTCGAACGAATTTTGCATTTGTTTTTGTTGATGAAGGCCACATATTAGTTATTGGAAATGTAACAAAAAAACTGCATCCATGGTCTATTAAAAAAATTAATAGCACTTTTCAGGCTAACTAAAACGCCGCTTACTTCATATCAGAGCTTCGAAATCCCTTTGATTTCAGATAAAAGCGAAAAATGGTTTTTAAGACCCGACCCTATTTTGAGCAGTACAAAACAGCGAGGAATCTTATTTTCTGTCAAATGAAAGTTTTCTGAAATATAAGGACACTCTGAAGTTAGTTCGCAGGGTTAGAACAAAATTCTTTCTCTATACCTTTTGATCGATGAAACTCAGTTGAGGCCGTGCAGGGGTTTGTAGACATTTCTTCTTTCATGGAATGGGTCCAATTCATACGTTTGAATCATTGTAGGATCGTTTCACGTACAAAGGCATTCATAAATTCTAAGTCGTATATTTTGAGGGAAAAGGAATGCCCATAAGCTGATTCTATAATGAAGACAATCCGCCCAAACATGTAGAGAATAGCTTCAAAGAATAGTTTAGGGCTAATGATGTTGACGTATTGTCGTGGCCTGTGCAATTTAACAGAACAGAGAATCTATAGAAAATTATGGATCCTGAGAATCCGGATATGTATTCTTCCTAGAAGGAAGGACTAAACATTATAGAAGTTGTATTTACAATTTTTTTTGAGTAAAATGTTTTAAAGGGAGTTTCGGTATAATTTTTGCCGCATACTGTATATAAAATATAAATGTATCATTAAAGCATCGAATTATTCAGACGGAGAAGAATTTGCAGAAATGATGGATTCCTTCCAGGGACCATAACTGTTATGAGTTTTATTATAAAATTCGCTATTTGATCATTATTTTCAGCTTTTTTTTCATAAAAATCAATAGTAATAGGTATCTTCAACTTTTAATTTTTTGATTAAGGATAGTGTTTATTTTTTGAGTTTTATTTTTTCTGACTCAAACATGAGTTTTATTTTTTTGACCAAAAAAATACTTATTCCTTTAGCGATATTTTCTCCTTCAAGAATAAAAATTTAATTTTGAGTTTTAATTTTTTTTCACAGATCGCAAATATTGGTTGCTATAATCTCGTCAACATATGTACTCAATAATTAAAACATATTTATAGACACATACATATGTATATGTAAAGGGTGTTTTTTTAGGGGTATAGAACTTCGAATTGAAATAAAACGCAAGAAAATCGTTTTTAGGTCCATCAATTTAGCTTTATTGGAAGGATAATTTTATGCCATTAATGTTTAAATATGATTTCGGGCATGTGGCCGCCGCGGCTGGCTCGAATAAAGCCAAATCTACAGGTCCAATTTTCAACCACTTTTTCGAGCATATGGGGCCGTATGTCGGCAATAACGCCACGAATGTTGGCTTCCAATTCCCCTAACGTTTCTGGTTTGTTGGTGTAGACGAGCGACTTCACATATCCCCAAAGAAAATAATCCAATGGTGTCAAATCACACGACCTTGGTGGCCAATTGACAGGTCCATTCCGCGAAATTATGCGCTCATCGAATGTTTCCTTCAATAAATCGATTGTGACGTGCGCTGTGTGGCATGTAGCGCCGTCTTGTTGGAACCACAACTCATCCACATTCATGCCATCCAATTCGGGAACAAAATAGTCGGTTATCATGGCTCTATACCGGTCTCCATTAACGGTAGCTGCCTCTCCAGCATTATTGCGGAAGAAGTATGGCCCAATGACTCCACCAGCCCATAGAGCACACCAAACAGTCAGTTTTTGTGGATGTAATGGCGTTTCAAGGGTCTCATGTGGATTCTCTTCACTCCAAATGCGGCAATTTTGCTTGTTGACGTAGCCATTCAACCAAAAATGAGCCTCATCACTGAACAAAATTTTGCGATGAAAATCAGCATCGAAATCAATCTCATTTTCGGCCCATACACCAAAATCACGACGCATTGCATGGTCTCGCGGCTTTAATTCTTGCACAAGCTGGATCTTGTAAGGTCGCAAGCCAAGATCTTTGCGCAAAATCTTCCATAAAGTTGATGGACAAAGCTCCAATTGCTGTGCACGGTGGCGAATCGATTCATTCGGGTCCTCTTCAACACTTTGCTCTACAGCGGCAATTGTTTCTTCGGTGCGCACTGTTCGACGTCTCTGCGGATGCGTATTATCACATAGAGTAAACGTAGTGCGAAAACGATCCATGGTTAACCGAATTAATTGCTCTGATGGACGATTATGTCGACCATAAAATGGACGGAGCTCACGGTAAACTTCGCGAACTGAACCATTATTTTCGAAATAAATTTGCACGATTTGCAAGCGTTGTTCTTTTGTCAACCTGTTCATAATGAAATGGCAAACCAAACTGAACATAAATGACATTAGAGTTGCCAGATTTGACCACAAAATGCCAGTTTTATCTCTATTCGAAAAACAAACCTGTAAAAAAAACACCCTGTACATGGATTGGCATGCAAAAAGGCTTTTTGAGTTGTTCGAACTGTGAAAAAAATGAAAACTTAAAGTTTTATTTTTATTCTTGAATTATAAAATACCGCTCAAGGAATAAGTTTTACTTTCAGCAAAAAACAAAGATAAAACCCAAACATGAGTTTTATTTTCGAGCAAAAAAATAAAACTCATAAAATGAATTATATTTCTGATCAAAAAAATAAAACTCACAAAGATTGATTATATGTAATTTATATAGGTTTCGCTCAAATTTTCTTCAATCAATGCAGATTTCTGTTCTGCATGACGAGACATACACGTTCATATACTTTGAACTGTCCTCCGATACTCGGAAGTCTTTAATTTTTTTCATTAAAAATATAAAAATAATCATTATCGGGGGTCCCTGATTCCTTCTACTTATTTTACAGCTGCTGCAATAACACAGTAAATTCTCAGTTAGCTTTTTCCGTGTGAACCCAAAAATGAAGATTCTATTAGTATGACAGTATAGAAAATATATTTAATCGTTTTAGAAAATAGTTGCTTTAAAAACAGCTCCAATAAATAAATAATAAATAAATGCATTAGATATCACTTTCCAACATAAATCGCTTACCTTGACTTACAAGTTCATCACTCAAGCAGTTACGCTCGAAGTCCTTATAACCCTAAATCAATATGGTTGAACCTATCGTGAATAAAACCAGCTCACATTTTCATTTACCTTCTGGGAATATTTGTTGTTTAGTAGGTTCAGGTACGCTGAAATGAGTGTGAGGGCAAGCGAAAGAGATTTGCCAAGTGATTCTGATTAGGGATTTTACCGCGAACCCGAAAAATAGATTTTTCCATTATCGATTTTTTTTGTCTACAGTTAACTCGATTCGTGAAAAATCAAGATTTAAAGCAAATAAACGAATTTTGTAAATAAAGTATCTATTCGATATATTAGTAACAATATAATATAGCAGTATACTGATGACTAAATTAACTAAGTAATTTCAGTGTTATTTATTATATGGTAAGAATGAAAATTGAATCCAAATAATTTATACAAAGTAATTTGTACGAAACTATGTGTTTTCAGCTGTACTGTGAACATAGTTTTGTCCATTTTTTTCATTCTTCGTACAGATGGCAATATTAAAAAAAATCGATTGAAAATATTGAGCATCTGTTCTAGGGATGCAAAAATGGGTAAAACTATGTCCACAGTACAGCTGAAAACACATAGTTTCGCACAAAATACTTCAGTTTTCCTAATTCAAAATTCGATAAAAAAAAATACTCGATTATTTGTTCACATTCTAAATTATGGTGTGTTTCATAAATCCTATAAGGACAAGGTTTTTCTCTTTAAAAATTATTATGTGCCATCGAGAGTTTCTTTATAAAACTTGGAAGTATAAAAATGACTGATTAAGGAAAACCTTCGTAGATCCACCACTTTAGTGGCAGGAGTCTGATTAATGCTTCGTGATCTCTTAGTATTTTACAATATAATTATTTACTGAACTTAGCCTTGTTACAAAGCTAAATAGCTGAAGGGTGCAATTTTCAATTTCGCTGTATCGATTATAACCTTTTTATATACATACTTACCTTCTCAGCTGCATAAATGAAGTCTAAACAAAAACCACAATATTTAAAGTCCTTTTTATTTTTATTAAATTCCATTTAATTTTGTTGTATATTAAATTTCATACAATACTTGTTTCGCTTTTTCACAAATATTCTAATTTAAATGTTATTTTGTGTCATTGTGTTTGTCTGTTGTTTTGTTTTACGTACATGCAATGCTTTTTAGCAGTATGTAAATGTTTTGATAATTTAAATTTCAAATTTTATTTCGTTATTTTTTTTGTTGTGTGTTATTTAAAATTTTAAATACAAGTAAGTTATTTATTTAAAGTACTTTTTTTTCATGTTTACATTTCGATTTGTTGTGGCGATTTTAGCTCACGGAGGTTTCATAAATACCCTGCAGGAAAATAGTGATGGGTGAGAAAAAGTTCGGATCCCGAATTATAGCTACATAGCTCAAAAGGGAATAGTTCTAGTGTCATTTTATCTACACTAATTATAAACGGCGGCCGCCGTGGTGTGAAGGTAGTGTTGCCGGCCTACCACACCGAAGGTCCATGGTTCGAGCCCTGGTACAGGTAACATCAAAAGTGATTTGAAAAAAGTTTTTCAAAACGGGGTCGCCCCTCTGCAGTGGTTTGGCAAACTCTCCGAGTGTATTTCTGCCATGACAGGCTTCTCAGCAAAAATTCGTCTCCTTTGTAGATGCCGTTCGGAGTCGGCAAAAAACTGTAGGTCCCACCAATTTGTAGGGAAAATTCAAATCGGCACACCACAAATTGGAAGAGAAGCTTGGCGCAAAAATCTCTTAGGAGGTTTATGATGATATACCTGTTGTATATCGCGCCATAGAGAGAGAGTTTAGAAACAGTAATTATGGTGCTACTGGATAGCACTTTTAATCGTAATTGGAAATGAATAACTTTCTAAAAATGGAGTATGCGGTTACTATAGTCAATGTATAGCATTTAGTAATATTGAAACTATACCAAATGACAACCACATATAAACTAGGAATTGAACGAAGTCCTGCGACTGATTGCGATATACCGAAGTTTTCGCTTATATTTAGGTATGATTCCGATTTGAAATCTAACAGTTTGTAAACGGAGTTATAACGAAAGTCTTTTGATAGATAATAGAATTTGTTAACTGCTAATAGATGCATAGAATTTCATGTTCTCACAAGTTACTATTATAAACAAACATTAGACTGGGGCGAAGAAAATTGTGATATTAGTGTTCAGAATGGCGAAAAAATATATATATATACTAAAGTCTCAAACTTTTTCACTATTTTCTTTCTTTAAAGTGTGAAAAATAATATCTACATATTTAAAAAAAATTTTTTTGGTTCAAAAATTATTTACATAAATATAACATCATTTTCAGAAAACTAATCTCGATATAATTTTAAAAAGAATTTTTTTTTATGTTGATTTATTTTTTGAAATGGATAAAGAAAATACCGTTAAAGTTTCAAATACTGCTATTAACTTCTAGAGGTTTATCAGTTATTTTAAATTTTTATACCCAGTAGTGCTACGCACACAAGGTATATTAACTTTAGTCGCGTAAAGGCTTATACATATCAAAATGTTCAGAAGGAAAAAAGAAATTGATTAAGTCATGCCCGTCCGTCCGTCTGTCTGTTAGAACGATAACTTGAGTAAATTTTGAGATATCTTAATGAAATTTGGTACGCAGGTTCCTTGGCCCTCATGTCCGAGCGCTATTTAAAATTGCCGAAATCTGATGATAGCCACGCCCACTTTCTATATATAGAATATTTTCGAAAATTCAAAAAAAGTGATTATTCAGTACATAATACGTGGTCCGCCCACTTATGATTAAAGCAAATTTTCATTTCATTTCATTTCATTTCATTTTTCAGTCAATGGTTACAAAACCTTACAGACTAGAAATACAAATTTTCTTAAAGATAAAACTTAATATGACTTAAAAATACATTGATTGTAATTTAGCCAAAAATATGGATCTGGACTGAGCAAAATCTAGATCGAGAGTTGTAAACATTCGATTGAATTCCATAAGCGACCTTGCAATGGGTGCAAACAATAAATAGTTAGATCTAAGCGTTTTTACATTAAACGGAAGTTGAGTACGTAGGACCCTTTGGGGTACATTAAAGCCAATTTGCTCGAAAAGGTTAGGACAATTTATCATGCCAGAAATTATATCATAAACAAACATGAGAGATTGCATTATGCGCCTTGACTTAAGCGATTTAAGGTTAATTAAAAGGCAACGGGCCTCATACGATGGGAACGGCTCATCAAAATGAAGAGGTTGTAGAGAAAACCGGGTAAATCGGCGTTGAATTCTTTCGATCCTGTCGGAATGTAAAGAGTAAATAGGGTTCCAGATTACTGAGGCATATTCTAACTTTGATCTTACTAGGCAATTGTAGAGTGATTTTCTAGTGTATGGGTCTTTAAAATCACACGCATAACGACGCAAAAAGCCCAAGTTAGAATTTGCCTTAGGTAAAATATGATTGATGTGATTGACAAAGGTGAAGCCTGAGTCAAAGACCACACCTAAATCGAGATATTCATGTACATTAGATAGGTAGGTGTTAGAAATAGTGTAATTAGTGACAATTGGAATTACAATTTTAGCAAAAGTCATTTGGAAGCATTTCTTTATGTTGAGCGACAGTTTATTTCTCATACTCCAATCTGATAGCTTATTTAGATCGCCTTGCAATGATAATGTATCTGACAAACAGGTTATTACATTAAAAATTTTTAAATCATCCGCATAGAGTAAGAATTGTGAAGTACTAAAACAAGTTTTAATATCATTTATAAAAATTAGAAATAGCAATGGGCCAAGAATACTACCCTGAGGCACACCAGAAGTGGCAACGAAGGGGTACGATTTAGTATGACTAATTTCAACATATGACACTCGGTTAGACAGATAAGAGTTTAACCAAGAAAGAAGAGTTGAGTGGAAACCAAGCTCTTCTAACTTCAATAGCAAAGTGCTATGTACAACAGTATCGAAAGCTTTCGAAAAGTCTGTATAAACAACATCGACTTGATGACAAGATTTAAAGGCTGAGATGCAATATTGGGAATTTTGAAATAATATTAATCATAAATCAAAAACCGGTCAAGATATCGAAAGGAAATTTAGCACAAATATTTATATTAATACAAGGTATGTTCCGGGCGAAATCGGTTAAGAACCACGCCCACTTTTATACGAAAGATTTTGAAAAGGATCATAGATATATTTAATAAGCAATAACTTTGCGTAGAAAAGCTTTATATCATTTCTATTTCACTTTCAAAGTGTCCGTGAACTAAGAAAGTCGAAAAATCTAAATTTTTGAAAATAGGCTTGGCCCCGCCTCTTTTATAGTGGATTATTCCATAAAAGTTTTTATGCTATAACTACGCCAAAAATTGATTTATCGAAACGATATTTGTCGAAAATGCTGAATTTATAAAGGGAAACGTTTGTTGTAAAAATGGACGAAATCGCTCAACGGCCACGCTCAGTTTTTTTACCATAGTTCTGAAATATTTATATTGTAAAATGTGAAACGCGATATTTTTATAACCATGCAATCTATATCAATAAGATCTTGCAAACATAATAAGATTTTTAAGCAAAACTCGACGGCAAAAAATGTGGTTAATTTTCTGCTATTTTCAGTACAGTGTAGTTTTAACTAGATATTTCAATCAAAATTGGTCAGTTGCTTCCAAATAGTATGTAGTATACTCCTACCAAAAATTAAGCAACTCGGATGACACACAAGTAAAATATCCGTGCAAGTTGTTAATACCCCACAGCAATAAGGAAGTTATATACCTTTTTTGATTTTCATACCTTTAATGAACATGAAATGTTTGCAAGTATGAGAAGAAGAAGAGATGGGCCCATCCATAAGTAAACTGAAATAATAAGGACCATGAGCTAAGTCGATTTACCAATGTCCGTCCCTCTGTCTGTCTGTCCATCTGTCTATTTATACGCAAATTTTTCAAACATAAAATGTGCATGTATTGGTATTTTGAAAAAATATGGTTAGCAGTTGTTGGTAGGGAAGCTATTTATATACAAATAAATTGATGGCGGCCGCCGTGGTGTGGCGGTAGTGTTGCCGGCGTACCCCACCGAAGGTCCAAGGTTCGAGTCCTGGGACAGGTAACATCAAAAGTGGTTTGAAAAAGTTTTTCAAAACCGAGTCGCCCCTCGGCAGTGGTTTGGCAAACTCTCCGAGTGTCTTTCTGCTATGAAAGGCTTCTTAGCAAAAATTCATCTCCTTTGTTGACGCCGATAGAAGTCGGCAAAAATTTGTAGGTCGCGCCAATTTGTAAGATAAATCAAAACGGCACATCACAAATTGGAAGGGAAGCTTGGCGTAAAAATCTCTTAGGACTTAAACTTTCTTACTTGTTTAAGACTAGCCTCAGTCTTAGAGCAAGGATAGACCTCTAAATATTAATAATCGTGTCTGAAACTCTTACAATATGTCTTTTTTCCATTCTGGAAAATAGTATTAATATGATTAAAAAAAATTTTGTTTGCTTTAAAAATGATACAGATATTATTATTTCTGCAAAAAATATGATATAACTGGAAAATAATTTTCAAAACAATAAATTTTAATATATTGATGCTATTATTCAGAATGAAAGAAAGAAAATAATATAAATATAATTGAAAGAAAAATATTTTGCTTTGAACGTGATATCGATTTTTTTCGAAATTTGATATTCGGATTGACGTACAAAATACCACAAACACCATAAAGTTTTCGGACCGTACCTTTAACATCAGAAACCTTTACATATGTTTTCCCGTCAATCTGAAAAATAATACCTACAATTAAAAAAAAAACCATTTTAGACCAGTCTAACTTAAATATATTTGTTTTTATAGGAAAAATATCTTCGTAAGCCGCTTTCCTTGCAATGGATTCTTTAACCCTCAAGGGATGCTATTGCTTCATTAGAAGCTGGAAAGTGACTAAAGCAGTTATATGTAATTAATGGTAACTTAAAAAGTCCCAGACTGAAGTTTAGGCAGTCATTTACAATCTCCTGTTATAAAATCCGATTCCTAAAACAAACATTTTAAAAATTCAACTCTGGTTTCACTCCCGATAAACTTATCATCCCTAATTGGAAATGTGGAGTTTATAGTTCTAGAGTATAGCTTAAATAACACGGATAAACGAACTAGTTCTGAATCGAATTATAAGCTTTGTGGAAATTATTGAAAGGTTGTGGCACCTTACCAGATCATAGTAAAAAATTTTCCCAACAGGGTACTAATATTATTCCAGGTATGAGTGGAATTCTGTATATGCCACATTTATGCACTCACACCATATATTTAAAATAATTAAAATATATTCGAAAATTTGAATCATAACTCCCGGCACCGCACATACAAGTACATATGTACCTATGTAAATAAATTACATAATTACTTTTCATAATCAATTGATATTTACTCATTAAAATTTTAATTACTATTTAGTTAAGTTTGTTGTAATAATGTTTAAACGTTTGAATTTATCTGCAACATATTTTATTTGCACGTTTGTTGCAGTTCATCTACTCCAAAGTTGATAAACTCGCCGCTTTTTCATGTTATGGCTTTTTCTACCTTTGGTCACATTGTTCAATTTAAAAACATTTTAATACTAATTTTTACTTTTGAATTGTATAAAATAAATAATGAAATTAGTTTTTAATTTTTGTATATTTTTTTTTCACTTTACTTTGTAAATGTATGCGCGTTTGAGTATTTCATTGTTTTGATTGTGCGCTTACAACATATGCTTTGCGAAAGTTTACCTTTTTTAGCTGTAATCTTTGGTAATCGAGGTAAAAAAAAAACCAACAACAATGACATGAAAGAACATATTAATTCAGTGAAATATTAGTAATTGAGAATTATTGCCAACAGCTGGTGTGCGGTTTACATACTCGTACTTATTTACGGCTGAGTGGAAGATATCTCTTAAGAAGCCTTTAAAATAGGCTTATCTCAGCTGAAAAAGTATTGAAATTACAATAAAATAGAGCGCATTACGAGAACCTCCAACTCAGCCTCTTTATGGAACCCGTCCAATACCAATTCGATTACAATAAGATTTAAAGATATATATTCAGTTTGCCGTATCTTGGTAGGGTATGCTTTGCAACTGCCTTGAATCTGTTCAAATATTTGTTAGTGCTTGCTGGGTTTTTGCAAGTTCGTTTAGACCGATACTCTATCCCAACAAGCAAAGTAAACTTAATATACATTTTTAAAGAGCTTTCCGAAATAAATATTGAGCTTACAATACCTATTATGAAATGTTTTAAAATAAGGATTTTATAATCAAAACGGCACGTTGATAAAAAGCTTATTAATGTAAGCCTATAAAACATTTCAAAGAAAGCTTTTTATAAGTGTTTTTCTGAGACATTATTCAAACCATATTTTTTATATTATCAAGCTATTGCAATTAAATAAATAAATAAGTAGTAACCATGCGCTGAATGCTGCCACTTAAGCCAATTATTAGCAAATTGCAGAAGTGGTTAAGATGCAGCCGCGGCTATTTTTTCCTTTTTGTCCTCATTCTCATGTAAAATCGTTTAGGAAAAGAACTTGAAAATTTTTTAAGTTGAAAAGAAAAAAACAAACAAATACTTTTCTATGGATTTTTTGTAATCACTTGCATTTAATTTTTAAAGTTTTCTTTACGCTTTCAAATAAATTTAAATTGGAAAAGCTTACATATAGCTTATTGCAGCAAGTTTACTTTAAATGGTTTTTACAAACATTTACGAAAATGCTTGTTGGGATATAATTTAATTTTTTTGTTAAAACAAATTCAAATAAAATTTAAAAAAATTTAAATATTCCCTCTGAGAAAAGTTTTGGCTACGACCCTGATAGAGGTCGATCCTTCTGCCAGCATACACTGGTATTTGAAAGAATTGCAAGAGATCTTTTCCTTTCAAACAGTGAAGAGAGTTTTGATCTCAGGCTTTGTTGCCTTGTTTTTGATTGGAATTACTTTTGAGTGGTGGACGCACAATTCGCAGAAAGCTCAGACAGCGAAATCCCTTAGACTTATGCGTGACATCTGCGTGAAGTTCCCCTTACGTTTGATATAACGCATACATCTTCCAAATAACTCTTTCTGCGATATTGCGAGGGCTTTGTTATCTGACTTCGCACAATATATTAGTACCAGTATAATTAGAGATTTGTCTTTCTTCGTCGAGAGAGCTCCTTACATTCTCAGTCCAAAATTTTCCGTTGTACGAGCATTTGAAAGATATTGCTATTCTGATATTGTTGTTTTCATTCGGAGTGTATCGCCATGCTTAATTTACACTATCATTCTGAAACTAGCAGTTTTAAACCGTTTGGACCAACATCGAAATTGGTGTTAGAAAAAGAGGTCATATTGAACAGTTAAATAGATGTTTATTATCATGAGGGGACATACCACATGTAGTATATACAGCAGTAGTATAGGGTATGGCGGCAGATGAGTTTGTACTAGTAAGAGCTTACCATGTTACAGTATCTAGATCGAAGTTGGGCAAGAGTAACTCTAGTCTTCCTGGAAAGGACGCTCTCTTCAGCTGTTTCGGGTGGTTGGATGTAAAAAACGGGATCTTATCCTAGTTTCCTTATGTCCCTGGGCAGCACTATTCGTCAAACACGTTTCTGTTTCGATGCTTTGGCTTTCGGCAGTTCAGTAAAAACAGTATACTTAATAATTCCGCGAGCTCTATGACATTGAGTATTTTTGCCACTTGATGGATGTGAGACTCATATGACATAAGAAGACATCTCGTAGAGTTAAGAACTACAGAACTAAAAAGCCGGCAATAGAATGACACAAATAGATAGGCCACGTCACAGAGAGCACAAACCCGAGGGCGACTTTGTCAACCGGGTTATTGAAACAATATTTACTCATTTATATAGTGTCAGTCGAGAAATTTAAAGGAGAATCAGTCTTTCCAACAAGTGCTCCTTCAGACAGAGTGAAGAACTGAGAAGTAAAGTTTTCGGTGGACAGAGGGCACTGTCCTGATGTACGACTAGCAATCATAGACAATGTAGAAAGAAGATGAGATGGCCCTTTGAGTATTCGAGGGAAAAGTTCTTCGGAAGATTAACGATCCTTCACATGATGCCAAAGGCGGCTATCGTAGAAAACTTAAGGATGAACTACACGAGATTTACGTAGATCTGACCATCGTACAGCGAAATGAATCCCTAAGGCTAGTCTGCCTGGGTTATGTTATGCGAATGGACGAAAGGATTTTCACCGAAGAAGATTTGCTTATCGGCAACCGAGTTCGGCAGCATAGTAAATTGGAGACCTCTACTGACTTGAAGAAAAACAGGTGGAGGATAAATTGAACTCCCTTGGTGTTTCCAAGTGGCGTCAGCTAATGATAAAAAGGGATGACTGGCGTGCTTTGATAAATAATAATGAGTAAGAGATCTTTTTCCCTTCTTTTATAAAGGCAACATTGAAAATAATTCCTTTCCCAACAAAAACAACAACAACAAATGTGGAGTTTTAAGATTCTGGAAAAAAAGGTTAAATGTTATATTAGAAAGAACATTGTTGTTTTTGTAAATTAAAAATTTGTACAACACTTTGATACCTTAACTCTTTCAAGGAAAATCCGTTTGTTCCTTTTTTTTGGATACTAGACATAAAAAGCCATTTTAAATGTAGAAACAGTATTAGACGGGTCTAAAAAAATTTTACAAAAGTCCGCTGGGCTTTCTGTATAGCCTTTAATTTTGAGTTAGTGTTGTTCCAACCTCAAAAATGCTGTTGCACAGTGTTATCAGTGAAATTTACGTACAAGTACTATGGTAAAAGTTGAGTTCTATTTAAAATTTAAATTTTAAACTCTAAAACTCTGACAACATTATAATTTTAAAAACTTGGTGTCTGGTTATTTCTATTGTAACTCATTTATATGTATATGTGTATGCATGTTATGTATTTTGTATATTTGTATTTGTTTAAAACTAAGCGGTGTTACTCAACTAGTTTGGCCTTTGGTATCCGTAACACACTTTCTTTTCACTTCCTTCTCGTATACTCCGCTGCTCATATTTGTGCATTTCGATTGTTTTCATATGAAACTTTATTGTAAGTATAAAACTAGACCGAATGTTTGAATTTCCACGGGAGGTCAAAGTACATTTCAATGCGTACCGCTTATTTTAACCTTCCAAATTGACATGCTACAATAAATAAATTTCTACTATCTTTATTACAAAAAACTTTGGCTTGTCGGCTGCAACTTTTAATCATTATATTTAAGATTTAATTTTCTGATTTAATTACTGCACTTATTTGAATGGTTGTTGAGTTCTGAATTTTTCAACTTATATATTCAACATATCTTTCACGCTGGACAGAGCTGGAGAGTAATGATTACTTTGGGAATGCTGCCCTTAATTACTAATTGAAACCAATTAAAAAAAATTCGGAGGCCTTCACTCAAAGCATTGCATACATTTCATTAGTTGAAAAATGTTCAATCCGTTGATAGCAACCTTGTTAGGTCTGGGCGTATTCTGGTATACCAATAAAAAATTCTTCTTCATATAATTTGAGTAAATTAAACAAACTTAACTGAAAGAGAAGAGGGTTTATTTTTGAACTGCGCCAGTTGCTGTGGTACAACTTCAACGTAATTTGACAATACCGAAACTGTTTTCGGGGCCATTTGCGAATCAACTGTGATTTCTTATTATTTTTCAGATGCTTCGGGGGTAAGTTAGGTACCTGTTAAGGACTTGACCCATATTGCGAGTGTCTATTTGCAGTAGAATAGATTTTTTTCGCTTGAGTCGATCGTATTTTCTTTACTTTAATTTTTATCCATTTTATTAGCACTTTTCAAATCACATCGATACGCCAGCGATTGCAAAATGGTAGAAGAAGGATGATCGATTAAGTATTCACAGTCGTTCATTAAGCGACTAGTTCGCAACTGCTCGATGATCGCTAATCGGTTAGTATTCGACTATTTTTTATTGTACGACACTCATAATAGCGGTGTTAGCTAATATAATTTTGAAACTATTGGAAAGATTTTCAGTCCAATAATATCAAATGTGATCTTGTGAAAAAGTGGTTTCGGCAAACTGCCATCCATAGTGTGGATTTTTGAAAATCGAAAAGATGACTTAAATTGTTTCAATACACATCAGAAGCCTTTGCTAAGTAAAAAAATTACTGCTTTCAAAAAAGATTAAAAGAAATTACAACAGTCACCACCCCCAAATGTCTCAAAGAAAGATTTAAAAAAATTTAAAACAATGTCACAGGTCCCAAAAGTTCAGCGGTTCCAAAAAGGTAACTTGCTTTCAAAAAAGTCACGGATTTAAAAAAAAATATCAAAAGAATCACAGACCCCAAAAAGTCAAGTGTCCAAAAAAATTTTATTTAAAATACCATCACCTGTTACCCAATGAGTCACTGATTTAAAAAAATACCAAAAAAAAAGTCACTGGTATCAAGAAATCACTGGATACCAAAGGGTGGCTGCAACCAGAGTCATATAGACTCAACCAAGCTACCGATTCAAAAAAATCACCGACCTCAAAAAATCACGGGTTTAAAAAAATCACGGGTCCCAAACAAGTCTTGATTTAAAAATATGTACCAAAATCAAAAGCCTCAAAAGGTTACTGGTTCAAAGAAAGAAAATTTGAGAACCCCGTAAAACCGAAAAAGTTAACCCGTTATAAAGGTCAGTACTGCCGAAAAAATCACCGATTAGAGAAATGAATCCCTTTTGTTATTTTTTCTAATGGAATTAAAACTGTAATCCATTCGTTCGCTCTAAGTTAAAAGTAACCCATTCCTACTCTTAGCTCTGCCGCTGTCTAAAATAACTTTTTGTTTATCCTTGCTTTCTTTTAATATTCATACCTACAAATCTATCTGCTTTTACGTAACTATGTACGTAAATATCTACTTTTTTTTCTTCTTATGCTTGCTCATATGAGCTTAAAATTCGACCTCTAATCGTGTGCGCACAGCTATTTCTTCAACCGTTTCTTTTGTTTCCTTTTAAACTCTGCATTCAACTTGAACTTCCTTTGCCCGCCCTCTTTTTGTTCCGCATGTCGTCTAATTGCTGCCTCATGTTTTCAGCTTAACCTAAAATCTTTTTAAAATAGCTTTCAGTTTCCGGTTTTGTCAACACGCGATGACGATTTGGCTTGTAAAGCGGCGTCTCGGTTTCTTCGTTCAAGAAATTGTGTGTCGGCGTCGGTGGCGCAGCAACATTGGCATGATGTTTCGAATGTTTCCCATTGTGCTTTTCGTAGTTTGGCTGGCAAGTGCGATGTACGCGTGTGAGTATCTTACCATCGGCGGCTTCTATAGCCGAACTCTGCTCTGTAGCAATTGTGGTTGTTGACTCTACTATTTCGGTGTCACAGGCTGTTGTTGTTGTTGTTGTTTCTGCATAAGTGGGCGTGGTAGCAATGACTTCGGCAGTAGTGGCAGCAGCACTTATAGTTGTTGTCAATGCATCTGAAGTTGAAGTTGGCGCGGTAGTCACTGCAGCTAAACTGTCTGTTGGCTTTGTTGTAGTTGTTGTGGCTGTGTGCTCTTCTACAGCACTTTTTGTTATTGTTTTTGTTGTTGCGGCTTGTTTTTCTTTTATTTTTGTTTCTTCATCTGGCAGCCTTTTTGTCGAACCAGCTTCTTCTACTTTTTGTAATTTAACCATCGTTGTTGTTGTTGTAGTGATTAGCGCTGCTTCCTCTTCTGCTAAGCTTTTACTTGTCCTTATTGGAATTTCCTCTTTTGTTAACTCCACAACTTCTTTTGTCTGTGGCTTAGTATGTTTTACTGGCTTCTCTATATCATCGTGTGTCATGTGGTCGACGTCAGCAGTTTTCATTGTGGTTGTCGGCGCTCTTGTTGTTGCTGTTGTCATAGCGCTTGCTGCTGTTGTTGTTGGTTTTGCTGGCTTAGTGGTTGAATGCAGCTTGTTAGCCATGGAAGCGGATGTTGTTATTGCTGCTTTAGTTGCGCTATCTTCGTCTGTGGTAGCCACAATACCTTCAGCATTTTCAATTTGCTCTGTCATCTCGTTGGTTGCAGGCATCTGCGCTTTTATATTTGTTTGTTGGTGGTTTTGTTGTTGTTGCTGCTGCTGTTGATTGCCTGTCATATATGTGCTACTATCTATTAATTTGGCATTTAGCTGTGTTGACTGTTTTTTATATTGGTTTTGTTGTTGCTCTAATGCTGATGTTCTATCAACAGTCGCTTTCTTTGTCAACTCTTCGTCAGTTGTTGTTGTTGTCCCTATTGATTTTATAGCCGTCATTGTGGTGGCAACTGTAGCTGTGGTCACCGCTTCCATATTAGTTTCATCGCCTTTGACATTTATCATGTGACCGTTTGTTGTTGTAGTGGGAGTATAGTTTGGTGTCATGCTGTAAACGGGATTATCACTTGGCTTACCTGAAGAAGAGAATAAAAGAAAAATACAAAATGCTTTGTGTTAATGACTCAGAAGTTTAGAATTATATCAGCAAATAATTTATATTTTTTAATATATTTCCATAAGGGTGGGGCACCAACAATAAGCTTCGCTTAAATGATTGTTCAAAACTGTTAAAACTTGATCAAGCTGTAACGTGTTTAGAATAGCTATGTTTTCAGGTAGGAACTAGTTCACTTGCTGCTCAAAATCGGATTTATTCGGAGCTAAGTTAGGATTGATTCGGGGTAAGTCTCAGTTTGTGAGTATTTCTGTGTAAATTGAGGACCTTTGGGACATATGTATTTTATAATTTTTTCGGAATAATTTTAGGAAAGTTTCAGAAGAAATTTGTTTTATATATAAGAAAGTATCAGTATTAGTATCAGTATCAGTATTAGTCTCAGTAGCAGCCTCAATCTTAGTTTAAGCTTCAGTATCAGTGTGAGTCTTAGTCTTAGTTGAAATTTCAGTCTCAGGCTCCACCTAAGCTTGAGTTTCAGTCCCCATTTCATCCTTGTCATACACAGTCTCCTTCTCCCCTTTCCTCACCTCCTTCCTAATGCCTGCCTCTCGACCGCCCCCTCTGTAACTCTCCCTGTCTATCTCCCACCTGCATCTTCTCACTCATCAACTTATAACGTATAACTTTACTAAACTTACCTGTGGTCAGTTGAAGATCTCCGTGTTCAACGTGAGCCATATCATGCCCATGATGTTCGCTAACAGAATGTTCGCTATGCTTCAACGGTGGCACATAATGTGATTTTACCAACAACATTGGTGGTATAAAATGAGAATTATCCACAGACTCTTTTAAGTGGGGATGCTGCATTTCTTCAGTTATAATGCCATGTTGTTGTTGTTGCGGATGCATTGGATGACCTATTGTTACAGGTGTCTCAGTGAACGATGCTGTGCCATCAAAGTCATTCGATTTCGGTACTGAGTGAGGAGCCAGAGTAGTGTTGCGATACGAAGAAGAATGTATATGGACTGCTGACTCAGCGGAATGAGCAGTCGCAAGGCTTGGGGATGATAATGTGGTGGCGATTGAGTGTTCATGCACTGTAGATGGAATGGGATGGGTGCTCAAATGAGGCTTTTGGGCATCTGCTTCAATCTTCGCCCGAGAAACAATGTCGGCTGTCGGTAAAATTGGTACGATAGTACTACTTAAAGAAGCTGCTGCTGTTGTTGTTGCAAGCATACTGGTTGTTGTTCTTCTTGTAATGATTGTTGTAGTAGTTTCGGGGGCTGTTGTTGTAGTTGTAGGAGCTACTGTACTACTGGTTGTTGTTAATGCCGACGTTGTACTTGCCTCTGGAAAAACTTTTATCTCCTTCTCTATATTCAAGCTATGCGCTTGCTTCCCTTCTGCCTTTCCCACCATTGCCTTTTCGGAAGACTTCTCCGTTATGGACGCCATAGTTTTCAGATCCTGTGGCAACACCTTTTTTATGTGTGGCAGCGGTTCCATTATTTCGTTTGATACTTCATCTTCTTCGGGACCAACGTGTTCTAACATTTCTGGCTCACCACTTTGTTGTGGCTGATCACCCATCATCATGTCTTCCAATGCCATTAAATGTTGTTGTTTGTTTGGTTTGGGCTTTGGTGGTGGTAATTCAATTCTCTCGTCATACTTGATTTCGCGATTCTTCTTTTGGTACTCCGCACCATTTGCGACTATCACCTTCTTTGCTGATTTCTTTACCGGTTTCGGTATCTCATCGGGTATATGATAACCGCTCATAGCCAATGATGGGTCATCGGCCTGCATCAGCTCATCCACATTGAATTGCTCAATTAATCGTTGTACAGTATTTTTTTCAGTTGGCAGTTGCTCAGTGATTTCGCTATTGCTGCTTGAACCGACGTAGGATGTTTCGCCTAACGGCAGAAGCTCAATGTCGTTGTTCTCATTGTTGTCTGTGCGTATGCTATTGATGATCTGCAGTGACTTGAAGTGTGAATTGGTGATGTCGTTGATGCGCTGCGCTTCCAGACGTTCTCGCGGGCAAATGAGCTCACGTAGCGCGCGATCACGATCCTAGTTACGGAGGAAATGAGAGCGAGTTGGAAGAAATAAGGAACAAATTTAAAGGATATGTTAGCGAATTTGAGATAGCTAAAAGAACTTGATGTACTCAATACGGTGAAATATTGGAAACAACTGTTGACTCGTGGTTTGGTTTCCTCTTTAAGAAGAAAATAAATATTTCGAACTAGAGCTCACCATGTTGCCCAAAGCGGGATCACTAACTATACTTCTTTTAAAATCAAAGCAGTCGTGGTTGTTTTTTTGCACTATTGCCTTGGCCAAATATGATTCCTTCTATAGAGGAAGGATTAGGAGCTTCCTCACTCAAGGGGATCTACCTCATAACCCAAGGCATACTGTGTTGACTACCTTTAGGAGTATCGTCACTCAAGGTAATCTACCTCATAACCCCAGGCATACTGTGGTGACTACCTTTAGCCAATCGAGATCGAAATTATCCTGGCAGGAGCGCGAGCGGTTACTTATTGCATCTTATCGTGACCATATAATTTATGGGACCGGATGAACGCTCAGGATGCGAAGATTTGAATCTAGAACTTAAACTTTCTTAGATTAGGTTCTTACAAGAGGGTTCGCAGAAGCGAAAATAACACTTTTGGAAAAAGGAGTTAACTGTTGTTGATGCCCAAGTAGCTAAAGATCTCCCTCATGTATTTTCCTTCTGGTCTAAGAGCGATATCTTTCCACCACGTCTGGGTTAGTTGAAGTAACTTTCACACCACATATTATGAGCTAACCATTGAAAAATGTCCTAATCTCATGAAGAAGTTAGAAGTTACCGGGCTTAAAAACATTAAACTTCGAGAGGCTACCGGACCAGGACTTTCCTAGAAATTTCATTCTGCTGCACAGAAAGTTCTCAACCCCTCTATTTTGCCCCCGGCAGGTGTGCCAGACCCATCCGCCCCGCATGCGCTGCAGTGGCGAACAAATAACCGCTTCGAATCTAAAATAGTTCACGTAGATGCTTGATATTAACAACCCCACCAAGAACTTCGCATAGTGGGAAGAGAAAGGCTTCATAGCCATAAAACCGCAAACGAGTTTAAGGTCCTCACAGTAAGAACTGGCTGTCAAATTCATCGAATAGATGATCAGTCCAGTTCGAATGGCGATTAGAGATAGGTTACAGTCTTAAAAAGGCGACTAAAACGCACTTGTCTTCTTATATCGGGCTATAACATAAAAGTCTCACGACGCTTTGTCAACACTCTCTCTCTATGGCGCGATATACAACAGGTATATCATCATAAACCTCCTAAGAGATTTTTGCGCCAAGCTTCTCTTCCAATTTGTGGTGTGCCGATTTGAATTTTCCATACAAATTGGTGGGACCTACAGTTTTTTGCCGACTCCGAACGGCATCTACAAAGGAGACGAATTTTTGCTGAGAAGCCTGTCATGGCAGAAATACACTCGGAGAGTTTGCCAAACCACTGCCGAGGAGCGACCCCGTTTTGAAAAACTTTTTTCAAATCACTTTTGATGTTACCTGTACCAGGGCTCGAACCATGGACCTTCGGTGTGGTAGGCCGGCCTTCACACCACGGCGGCCGTTGTCAACACTACTCCAAGGTATTTGAAGAGATGATACCACACCACCTCACAAGGCAGCATATCATACTGAGGTGCTAAGACCTAAGGTGCACTACAAAAACAGAATATTATGCTCACTGCACTTCTCAACTGAAGGAGGAAGCGCTGTCAAACGCTCACCCAAGCATCTGCCTTAGTGACACAGCGATGCGAAGAAAAGATGTGGGCTTTCCGGAGCCTGGTTGGCGTACCCCCATCGTTCCAATTTTAGTTTTAAAATAATTCGGTAGATACCAAAAATTTACCACAAGGCTTCTATATTCATATACCAATGCGATCAGCTGTGGCTTTTAAAGCTTTAAAACAACTGCATTTTCACTTTTTAATGAGGAACGATACTGAAGCGAAATAACAATCGGAACGAAATCAAACCCGGCATAGATTCGAACGAAACCGAAACAAAATCACAAACACTACCCACAGAAAATTGCAACCGAAACGAAACGAGTCCCAGAATTAGGAAGGAATTGAATCAAAAGCAACAAGAAACTAGTCGCAACCGGAATGAAACGAACCCCGAACAAACCCAAAATTTGAACGAAACTAAGCCCGTAATTAAGTTGAAAACGAATCCAGAATGAAAAGAACAATTTTCAGGAAACTTAAATCGGCACGTAAACAAATCTGGATCGGAAAAAAATGCAAAACCCCAACGGAACCGAAACCGAAAAGAAATCGAAACGAAACGGCGAAGGGAACGGGAACGCATCCACAATGAAATCGAAACGGAACGAAATAATCCCAAAACAAAGCCGAAATCCAATCAAAAGTTAACCAAGAATTTAAGGATAACTGGAACCAAAACCTTCACTAAACCGAAAACAGAACGAGGCCGAAATCGGAACCGGATCGAAACAGAAAGCGAAACTGTGTCGAAGTAATACACGATTTTAAAATAAAATATTTCATACAAACATTTAAAACTCCCCTTAACTTAATTATAAGTTTTTTGTGATAAAAACAAAAATCCGCCTTTCCACTTACCTGCTTTCCTTTGCACGACTGCTTCAACAAACCCTCCTCAGCGCAATTGCGTATCAACTCAATACTCGCTGTATCAGCCATATATTGCATCGTCAGATTGGGCATGTCCTTTAGTATGCAGGCATCAGCCCAGGCAGGCACTAAATGAGGCAAACACAAAAAGAAAAAAAACAACTCAAGCTAAATGAATAAGCCAATCCAATTCTAAATAAACTTGAGAAATAGGCCACTCAAAACGTTGAATTTTCATTTACGACTATGTGATCCGAATCGAAATATGTACCAGCAACACAATGCACATGCGGGGCAAACCAACTCTCAAATTCTAACGCAGCCAACATGCGGCATTGTGTTGCGGATAGCATCGCCAGCACCACACAACACACAACACTTACCAGGCATTTCGCAGAGAAATGAAGCGGTCTCGGGGCCACCACAACGCAATGCATGCCAACGATAATCCCGTATGGGATCGATGACGGCACAAAGTGGTGCATCCATTAAAGGCAGCGATTCAGCCCAATACCCAGTGTCCGTGACCAGTGGACGGGAATTCCTATAGAAATTTGTAAAAAGTATAGAACATGCATATGAGGGGTGGTGAAATTAAGTATATAAGTAAGATTACGACTAAAAGTGTGCTGATGCATAGGGCAGTGCTTGCTATTAAAAAGCCCATAAATTCTAGTTTACTTTTAGGCGGACAGCGCGCATTGAAATCTCACTCCAACCCAAAGGCTTCAACAGGGGCATTCAGACAATGCTATGCTTTTAGGCGAATTTAGCGCATTGCATTCGACAGCAATAATACCTGGGGCATGAGCTGCAGGTATAAACCCTGTAGGAAAATTATTGTGGATGTAGGAGTACTAGTTCGTAAGAAATCTCTGCTCAATGCCATCAACTGATGAATAACGTTTGAAGTATTTGAGCTAAATTTTTTTTAAAAAATAGATTTTTATCAATTCTCAGATTTTCCTGAATTTAAAAAAAAAAAAAATTTTTTTTCACTTTTTTCGGCATAACTTGAAGGGACTCCAAATTTTTAAACTACTAAAGCGTCCCGAAAAAAAAATTGTTTTTTGACCCACCCCACTCCATATATTTGTAGTTTATCAATAGTAACTCTCTAACACTAAACTGTTTATAACTTTTACAACACTTACAACTGGTATGACAGATGAAACATTGAATTGCAAAAGGGTTAAACATCGATCGACGGACACTACGAGCTTTATACTTTATACATGAAGAAAAAATTCTGACCTGTACATGAAAATCGCCGATACACGTGTATTTTTATTTTTTCCCTTTCCGAAAAAGTATATTTGGTTCATAGGACAGAATGTGTGTGGTCAAAAAAAAAAAGTCATGTTTGGGTCAGAAAAAATAAAACTCAAAAAATAAACACTATCCTTAATCAAAAAAATTTAACTTGAAGATACCTATTATTGTTGAATTTTATTAAAACAAGTAAGGGAAGGGCTGTCTTCGACTGTGCCGAAGACTTTATACCTTTCATGAATACGCATGACTGTTTTAAGTGTCCGATCCTTACTCACGTTTAGTGACTTACTCTGCAACACTCATAATTTAAAGATACATAGCCCATACCCCATTTATCGAAACTATCGATTGTATGGGAGCTATATGTTATGTTGTCCCGATCTGGTTGATTTTCACTACACACGTTACATACATACATACATAATAAGTACCTAACCTGCAAAAATTTTACGTTCTTAGCTTTTTAAATGCAAAATTTATAGTCCAAAACATATTTATCGAAACTATCGATTGCATGGGAGCTATGCGTTGTATTGCTCCGATCTTGCTGATTCCGACAAACGATTAATCTAATGCAAAATGGCGGCCCCATAACAAATTTCATCAAGGTATCTCAAAAACTGAGGGACTAGTTTGCGTACAAACAGACAGACGGACAGACGGACATATCTCAATCGACTCAGCTCATCACCCTGATCATATCGGTATACTTATTTGTGGCTCTATCTCTTCTTCTTCTCATACTTACAAACATCGGACCAAAGTTATAATACCATTTCATGTTCATGAAAGGTATAAAAATCTGAAAATAATGATCAATTAGCGAGTTTTATAATAAAACTTATAACAGTTACGGTCCCTGGGCAAAGATATGAAGAGATCATACCGAAGAAAATAAGAGGTTAAAAAGTGTTCAGAGGTACAAGGGGAAAAAACAAAGCACAGAAGCACATGAAGAGGATGATGGTCGAGGAAGTAGAGAGGGAGAGTGTAACAGTCCGATAGAGAGTTTGAGAGCGTAAATAGGAAAGAGAGTAAATACAGTTTTATTTATTTGTACAATACCAGTAGGAAACTGAGCATTGAGTTAGACAAAGGTAGCGAGTTCTAGGGGTAAGATGGACAGAACAGATGGACAAGTTCAGCCTAAATAACGTCGGGTACGCTATTAATTTTATATAAAACTGGAAAACCAGGCCACGCTTCGCTGCGTCTCAGAACTCATAATATACTAAGTCCGATTTTAATTACTATGTCTCTGAAACCAATTGAGTTGTATGGACACATTTTTGGTCACCCTAGTCCACACATTGGTTCACAATTCCGAAACCAGTCGAACCAGTTGCATTCAATTCTATTTAGCAATTTTTGAGTGATACCGCCCAAACATCCCTACAGATAGAAACCATTTCTAAAAATAGTTGCTTTGATCCCTTTTAAAAAGTTCTCTTGAATAACTGTAATGTACAGAAATCGACGTGTTAAAATTTTTTTATAGTTAGAGATTGAAATTGGTCCGTAAGAGTAACTCTATGGCACTGTATCTCTAGCTCTGAACCAAAAATTTCAGACATTAATTACTTAGATTCCTGCAGGGAGCACATACTCATATGCACCACGGTACATATGTACACGCATATGTTTGTTTGTAATCATTTAATATGGTTCTCTGAAAATGACCTAAGCATGTTTCTGTTCATGTAGGCAGCCATCTAGGGATATGTTTAGAAGATAAATGGTAGCGATTGCATATGTACGTGAGTATCTAATTTTGTTGATTTTTTTGTGTTCATTGCTCCTAAAAGTAGTCCATGGAGAGTGCTAGCATGAATTGAAAATATCAATTAAGTTAAACTGCCGCATTGAGAGTTGAGGTAGAAAGCAAGTGAAAATGAAAAAATTAATTAGGGTTAATGAATAGAAAACTTTTAGCTGTAATAAAAAGGTAAAATAAAGAAATGTAAGGAAGACTGAAAACGTATCAGCGCACGGGCGTTTAAACCGTTCTCACAGCGAATTTAACCACACTAGTTTATTTGAAAGCATTTGCAAAACAGAAACTTAAATCGCAATATTGCTTTTTTATACCAACAATTTTTGTTGATTTACGGCCTGTACATTTTTAAATATTTATGCAACATCATTTTTAATTAATTATTAAAAGTTTTTTAATTGAATAGAGTAGGAAAAATGTTTAGAGACAAACGCCATAGCTTTTCTTATAGATCCATTTCGGAAGCTGCTAAGCTCCTTCATCAGAGAAATTTTGGCACGCATTGCTAACCATTAAGCTAACAATACGCTGGTTTCGATGTCATCTAAACTCCTAGTTCTATTCTTCTTTACCGTATGCATGAACCACTTTCGTCATTTGACAGTTAGTAGTGTGATCATGATGGATCTTTTTAATTTTTTTGACAGATCTGTTTTATCGGGAGAACCAACAATTTTTGTTGATATATAATAGTTATTTTCAGTTTAAATATTAACATTGAAATGGATTGGGCTAGCTACTTATTCCACTAAATTGACCACAGTAACAAAAACAAAAACTATTTGACTTAATTTAATTTAATTTGGTTAATTTTAATTTTATTTCATTTTATTATATATTTTTTTTTTTTGTTTCATTTTGTTTCGTTTTGTTTTATATTATTTTATTTTAAATTATTTTATTTTATTTTTTTATTTTGGTTTATTTTGTTTCGTTTTATTTTATTTTGTTTTATTTTATTTTATTTTATTTTATTTTATTTTATTTTATTTTAATTTATTTTATTTTATTTTATTTTATTTTATTTTAGTTTATTTTATTTTATTTTATTTTATTTTTATTTTATTTTTTTTATTTTATTTTTTTATTATTTTGTTTTAGTTTACTTAATTTTGTTTTATTTTATTTTATTTTATTTTATTTTATTTTAATTTATTTTATTTTATATTATTTTAGTTTATTTTATTTTAATTTGTTTTATTTTATTTTATATAATCTTTTTGTATTTTTTACATTTTCTTTTATATATTCTATTCTATTCTATTTTATTTTATTTTATTTTATTTTATTTTATTTTATTTTATTTGATTTTGTTTTGTTTTAGTTTACTTAATTTAATTTAATTTTATTTAATTTAATTTAATTTTATTTTAGTTTAGTTTGTTTTATTTTAGTTTATTTAATTTTTTTTGTTTTATTTTATTTTTAGTTTTGTTTTATGTTGTTTTATTTTATTTGGTTCTATTATACTTTCTTGTATTTGATTGTATTTTTTTTTATTTTATTTATTTATTTTTTTAATTTAATTTTATTTTTTATTTTATTTTATTTTATTTGATTTAATTTAATTTAATCTTATTTTATTTTAGTTTATTTTATTTTATTTTATTTTATTTTATTTTATTTTATTTTATTTTATTTTTTTAATTTTAATTTATTTTATTTTATTTTATTTTAGTTTATTTTATTTTATTTTATTTTATTTTATTTTATTTTATTTTATTTTATTTTATTTTATTTTATTTTATTTTATTTTATTTTATTTTATTTTATTTTATTTTATTTTATTTTATTTTAAATTGTTTTATTTTATTATATTTTGTTTCATTTTGTTTCGTTTTGTTTTATATTATTTATTTTAAATTATTTTATTTTATTTTTTTATTTTGGTTAATTTTGTTTCGTTTTATTTTATTTTATTTTATTATTTTTTATTTAATTTTTTAATTATTTTGTTTCAGTTTACTTAATTTTGTTTTATTTTATTTTGTTTTATTTTAATTTATTTTATTTTATTTTATTTTATTTTATTTTAGTTTATTTTATTTTAATTTGTTTTATTTTATTTTATATAATCTTTTTGTATTTTTTACATTTTATTTTATATATTCTATTTTATTTTATTTTATTTTCAAGTATTCATGAAACGAGCTCAAGGCCAAGAATAATAATTTTTCACTTTTTGAATTTTTATGAAAATTATTATTGTTTTTACTTATTAATAATCATTTTAATTAATTATTAAAAGTTGTTTTGATTGAATAGAGTAGGAAAAATGTTTAGAGACAACTGCCATAGCTTTTCTTATAGATCCATTTCGGAAGCTGCTAGACTTCACTCATCAGAGAAATTTGGGCACGCATTGCTAACCATTAAGCTACCAATACGCTGGTTTCGATGTCATCTAAACTCCTAGTTCTATTCTTCTTTTTACCATGTGCATGAACCACTTCCGCCATTTGACAGTTAGTAGTGTGATCATGATGGATTTTTGACAGATCTGTTTTATCATCAGAACTGCCTTACCGTCTGCTCTCGGTTTTGCTATTGATTTTTTTTTTTCCATACCAACAATTTTGTGTATTTACGGCCTGTACATTTTCAAGTATTCATGAAACGAGCTCAAGGCCAAGAATAATAATTTTTCACTTTTTGAATTTTTATGAAAATTATTATTGTTTTTACTTATTAATAATCATTTTAATTAATTATTAAAAGTTGTTTTGATTGAATAGAGTAGGAATAATGTTTAGAGACAACTGCCATAGCTTTTCTTAAAGATCCATTTCGGAAGCTGCTAGACTTCACTCATCAGAGAAATTTGGCACGCATTGCTAACCATTAAGCTAACAATACGCTGGTTTCGATGTCATCTAAACTCCTAGTTCTATTCTTCTTTTTACCATGTGCATGAACCACTTCCGCCATTTGACAGTTAGTAGTGTGATCATGATGGATTTTTGACAGATCTGTTTTATCATCAGAACTGCCTTACCGTAAATCAACAAAATTGTTGGTATAAAAAATCAATAACAAACCGAGAGCACACGGTAAGGTAGTTCTGATGATAAAACAGATCTGTCAAAAATCCATCACGATCACACTACTAACTGTCAAATGGCGGAAGTGGTTCATGCACATGGTAAAAAGAAGAATAGAACTAGGAGTTTAGATGACATCGAAACCAGCGTATTGTTAGCTTAATGGTTAGCAATGCGTGCCAAATTTCTCTGATGAGTGAAGTCTAGCAGCTTCCGAAATGGATCTTTAAGAAAAGCTATGGCAGTTGTCTCTAAACATTATTCCTACTCTATTCAATCAAAACAACTTTTAATAATTAATTAAAATGATTATTAATAAGTAAAAACAATAATAATTTTCATAAAAATTCAAAAAGTGAAAAATTATTATTCTTGGCTTTGAGCTCGTTTCGTGATTACTTGAAAACAAAATTGTTGGTATAAAAAATCAATTATTTAATTTTATTTGATTTTGGTTTGTTTTAGTTTACTTAATTTAATTTACTTTTATCTAATTTAATTTTATTTTATTTTAGTTTATTTTATTTTAGTTTATTTTATTTTTTTTGTTTTATTTTATTTTTAGTTTTGTTTTATGTTGTTTTATTTTATTTTATTTTGTTCTATTATACTTTCTTGTATTTGATTGTATTTTTTTTTTATTTTATTTATTTATTTTTTTAATTTTATTTTATTTTTTATTTTATTTTATTTTATTTGATTTAATTTAATTTAATTTAATTTAATTTAATTTAATTTAATTTAATTTAATTTAATTTAATTTAATTTAATTTAATTTAATTTAATTTAATTTAATTTAATTTAATTTAATTTAATTTTATTTTATTTTATTTTATTTTATTTTAATTTGTTTTATTTTATTTTAGTTTAATTTATTTTGTTTTATTTTATTTAATCTTTTTGTATTTTTTTAATTTTATTTTATCTATTCTATTTTATTTTATTTTATTTGATTTGATTTTGTTTTGTTTTAGTTTACTTAATTTAATTTAATTTTATTTTATTTTATTTTATTTTAGTTTAGTGTATTTTATTTTGTTTTATTTTATTTTTAGTTGTGGTTTATTTTGTTCTATTTTATTTTATTCTATTGTATTTTTTTTAAATTTATTTATTTACTTTTTTTTATTTTGTTTTGTTTTATTTAATTTAATTTTATTTAATTTTATTTTATTTGATTTTATTTTATGTGACTTTATATTACATGTTTTTATCTATTGCGATCTTTAGTCTCCTCTACTTTGATTTTCTTTTGTTTCCTCTCCTCTTTTTAATTTATTTGTCCGTCTTCACCATTAAATAGAAGGATGTAGGATATTATATTTTGATATTCAAGATTTTCGAGCTAGTGAATTTTATATATAAATGTGAGATAAGTAAACTAATTTATGCAGTCATTTGCAAAAAATCATCTTTAATACTTACGACCACATAAAACGTTCCGAACTCTGCGGCCTCATTAAACCAATCCAAACAATATCATTCACATCAAGCTCCCGCAGTAGGTCTCTTGTCGCATCGAATTGAAAACTGTTGTCAACTGAAAAAAATTAGAAAACATTATTCTACTAAAAACATTTCGATAGTAAAGTTAATTTTGTTTTCTTGTAAAGGAGAAGTTGTAATAAACAAGGCCGTTTTATCCAGTTTCAGTTGTAGGTATTCATGAGCGCCATTTTTAGCCGCCATCTTTAAATTGGCATGCGAGTCACTCTTTCTAAACATAGGGCTGGCTGCTTCGAGATCTTACCTATCCTCTTCGTCCCAACATACCCTTAAAAGTACTAACTCATTGTGGTCCAACCACGCTGGAATTGTAAGGATTTGTTTCTTTTAGGAGCGATTGATGAAATGGACCTGCCGATCAGTTAGGAGGAGTACTGTTACAACAACACACAAAATGGTGTGCTAAGAATTTGCTACTCTTGCTGCACATTGCAATCGTTCTTGCTGTCAAAAGTCGGTTGATATTTAAAATGGAACAAATTGCGCTAAAAAAAGAAAACTCTTTTTGCGTTTTTTTATCAGAGCTAACTAGCCACAGTTTTTATTTTTTTGTTAATTTCTAACAGATTCCTGCCATGCTCAACGGAAGTTTCTTGTTTGTGATGGAAGCTTTTAGAGAAAATCACGTTTACTGCGCTTGCCCTTAACACAACAACAACTGCAATTGCTGAACTGTGAATACATCTTGCCTGCAGCTAACTGCAATTCAATTGGTTGGCGTTGACAGAGCGTATGAATTGCATATTTTAACACGTTTTTGCTAAGTGTCTCAAACTGGCCACTAACACTTTTTTGGCGAGGAAAATGAAAAAAAAAAAAATTACTTTGATTTTGTAGAAAATTTGTGCAGAGTAACAATCAAATATTCTCTTTTGGCAGCTACTACATAATTTTTAAAGCGTTATGTCCAGATGTACTAGTATTCTCCAAGTAGGCGCTTGGAATTGAATTTAATTTCAGTTCTTACAACCGATTGGTATTTTTTTAGAAGTTTAGTATATCGACACTGCTTTTGAAAATGACAAAAATACCAAAACAAGCCGACTCACGCCATCCATAAATTGTTACTCTCTATATATATTAAGGGCACAATGATCGAAGCTTAAGATGGCGTCGGGATGCCAATGCCAAATTCCTGTGCCTTTTTAGGTGTTGAACAGCACTTTGATTCCGTTTTTAAAAACGAGGTATTTCTCTCTTACCAGATGATCGATTCAAGAAATTGCATAAAGAAAAAACCCGCGTGTAGCACAACACACGTGATAGAAGTAAACTTTTTTCTGTATCTTCAACATTTCAGGATCATTTCGAGATAGTTGCGGTTAGAAAAAACCAGAATACAGTCCCGAAATGGTCCTAAAATAATACCACGATAATCCCGAAAGTATCCCTTAAAAGTCCCGAAATGGTGATGCAATGATGCGACAACCATTTCGAATTCATCCTGAAATAATCACTTAATAGCTCCGATAACAATCTTTAAATGACCTTAAAATGATGAAACAACAATCCCGAATTTATCCCGTAAAAAACCGAAAAGAAAAACGAACAAGTAACTATAAAAATTCCTATAATAGCCGTAATGGTTCCAAAATGATACCGAAAAAGTACCCAAATATTCCCGAAAACAATACCGAAATGGTCCTGAAAAATTGAAAAACAATCACAATATATCCGGAAATGATCCCGAGGAAGTCGCGGAATGATTACGAAGACAGAAATAACAGTATGCTTATAACCGGATCAGCATATACGGTGTTTGGCTTTTCCGCCTTTGTCGAATAGAGTTGACAGTCACTAATTTCGGAGCTGTGTGACAACTATCTTATTTGTACCATCTTGTATCCATATTAGCTCCTACTACGCACTGTAGCTCTAGTTCTAAACAAGACATTTGAGGCACTACCTACTGATTTTCCGCCTGATCACGTACATTACTAGTTAAATTTGCCTTAGACCGAACTGGTCCCCATACAAAAAAAATTCTACCTTCTCAAAAAAAGTTGTCGGTTAGCTGACTTCAGAGCTCAAAAGGAAGCAATATAGAGCTTCTTTTAACTAAAGTTTTGACTTTTTAGTTCTAAAGATCGGTTGACAAATAAAAAAGCTTAAACCGAAAACCATTTTGGCTGTTTTTCTAAGGATCCAAAAAAAAAAACAAATGCCCGAAACCCTCTCAACATAAGCGTCAAACTTATAGGGGTGCTCTTGCAAACTTTTTGTTGGTCCAGTCGAATATACGTATACCTATGTATGTATGTACATATGTCAATTTACATTTTCATACACCCAAAGTGCTTCTCTGTTTGCGCATTTGGTTGAGCATTTGCATATCTTGTTTATTTATTTTGGTAAAACACACAGACCTAGCAGCTGTTGGGCATTTGTTCGCCATATTTTTCTGCCCCAGTGAATGTGTGCTTGTCTCATTTTGGTTTACCATTTCCATTTTACAGGACTTTTTTTTGTTCATATTTGCACATTTTCATGCCATTGTCACCACCAACAGCGTCAAAAAGCGCCAGTTTTTGCATTTGACAATTTTGAATTTTATTTTCATATATTTTTTTTTGCTTTTGCTTTCCTCGTTATATTTTTAACTGGTATTTCAAAGCTCACATCAACCGAAAGTGATTTTCCTGTTCAAGTTATCTATGGTGTTTGACTACCTTCGCTAAGATTGGTTAGTTTGACAGTTCGTTTGCCATATTGAGTGATGTCAAACGTTGTTTTATAGTTGTTTGGGACAGCTTTAGTGCTCTTTGTATTTGTTGCATTACAAATAAACCATTATAATTTCTCTTGCTTTATTCGATTTATTTAGTTACTAACCTGTCACCAGATTGGCGTGGTGAAATTGACAGACAGCATCTGCTTCAAACCAAGATATTCGATCACGGAAAAAGCGATAGAAGACATTTAGTCCCTCTTGCGGCATTGTCCAGGTATTGCTGACATTTACCTGCAAAAAAGAGAAATTTTATTTTACTTAGTTGGAAATGAAAATTTAACATACATTTAAATATAGTAATGAAGTAGTAAAGAGTTGTGAAACATGTGAATAGTTAGAAATTCTCAATTTTCAGTTTATTGTCATACCCAGGAGTAATGGAAATTTTTTCAACTCAGATTTGCTTTTAACTCCAGCGAAAGCCTTTCAGAGTCGATCTCAACGAAAAACCAAACAAGAAGAAAATTGGAAGCCTGCCCAGACGTCCAGCAAAAATTTTTATAAATTTTTTTATTTATCAAATCTATAGATTGAACAAAAATAATATAATTATTTAGAATGAGTTTAAACGTTATTCAACACATTAAATATATTTTTGATGCCGAAATATATCGGATTTCGAGCAACAGACTATAGGATCACTGAAAGGCGTGAGCAGCACTGTAGAACTATGACTATTATTTGAAGATTTGGGGTTTCGAACGAGTAGCTATGACTGCATGGTTGAAAGGCACAGGTTTCAAAGCCAAGCTCTCATTAATTAAATTTATTAATTTAACGATGGTGTTGAAGTCGTTTAATTAAGCAAATCGAGTCGGATGTATCTCATAGGGACAATAGATATAATCAAGCCAAGCTAGAATGGATTACTCAGCATGCGCCTGAAAAGTTTCACCACAAACAAAACAACAAGAATTTCTTGGCGACTTTGAAATGTGGGAGGAATGTTTAAGTTTTAGACTGTTGCAATAGGGTGGAAGATTTCGTAAGTTTCTCAACGCGAAAAAATGGTTTTGGCTTTGATTGCATTCTGGCAGAATAAATCTGAAGGTAAATAGCGTTTTGTTAGTAAAATGGGTTATCAAATTTCTTAGGCCAACCTTAACTAAAAGCAAAAACTTTTAGTTACACTTAGAAGAAAGTAAGAAACTGTGTCATAAGTAATCATACCATATATATATAAGGAATGCGTTTGAAAAAATTGTTATTTACTAATTATTGCAAATATCGTAAACTGGTAGTCCGATTTTGAAATTAAAACTAGCTGTTATTTGTCCTTTTAATTACAAGTTTTATTATATATCAACAACTTTGTCACTACTATTGTTGTAAAAATTGTTTTAACTTTTCCGGCACCCCTTTCATTAATACTTTTATAGTAGTATTTGACACTTTTCGAGCTGATGAACTCCACTTTTCCCGAAAGTCTTTGGCACTCCTTGCTCCTTTTTTTGTTGCTTTAGTTTCTTTTTTGACCAATGCCCAGTATCTTTAAAATGGCCTGAGTTCTGGACAGTTGGGCGGATTTGCTTCTCGAGGTACCAAATGCACATTATTTTTTGAATACCATTCCAAAGCCAATTTGCTATAATGACAAGAAGCTAGGTCAGGCCAAAAAAAAGTGGAAACCTTATGTCGTTTTAGGAAAGGATTTTTTCTAAGCATTCTTTAATGTATATTTGGGAGTTTATTGTTGCCGTAGTTACAAAAGCACTGCCCCTTTCTCCACAGCTGCAGATTGCTTGCCAAACCAGGAATTTACGAGGAAATTTTGACTACTTTTTTGACTTAAACTTTTCGTCCACATTCCCGCGCGAGTCTGATGTGTAAAACTCCTGGCCTGGAACCGGAAAGTCGGCTAAAACAAACGTCTCGTCGTCCATGATGCAGCAATTGCATTTTTCAAAGAAACAAATTTTTAGTTTTTTTGCGCGATTTTTTGCTTCCACATTCTTCACAGAGTTTCTGTCTGGAACTTTTTGAACTTGAACGTTTTGAGACCAGCTTCCTTTTTTGCTTTACGGACAAAAAACTCGGAACATCCCACCTGCTAGTTTTCTGCTTGAAATATTGGGGTTCTTCTGAAAAACGGTGATGATTTTCTTTTTCATGTTCTGGTCACTGATGCCCTTTTTCTACCCGAACCTGGCTTACGGGTAACAATTTGTCCTTAAAGTTTTTTAACACCTTCAAAACAGTTTTCGGGCTTACTTTAAGTTCTCGAGCAATTTTTTTGAAAGTCCACTGAGGGTGGTCTTGAAAACTTTTAACAATAGTTTTTCGTACTTCCAATTCACTTGCCATTTTATATGAACTACAGCGTTTAGCTAAAATATTTTCAAACAGTATTTTTCTGACATTTATTTTTCGAATAATTTAAAAATAACTTGTTGAATAAAATAAAGGTGACATTTTTTTCAAACGCACTCCTTATATATACAAGGTGGCTCAAAAGTAAGCTTCCGATGTTCAGCATATCGGTTGTGGCACGTGCAGTGTGTGCTGTTGCACCGTCTTGTTGGAACCACATGTTTTCCAATCCCAATTCATCAAGTTGCGGCAAAAAGAACTCGTTGATCATTGCTCTGTAGCGCTCACCATTCACAGTAACCGTTTGGCCCCGACCGATTATTGGTCAAATAAATAGTCAGCAATATTCCGCGTTCTGGAGCAGTGTAGCGTAACATTGTTTATTAACGTGTATTTCGCATGTGTTTACTACACAAATGTCAAAACAGAACTGACTTTAGGGGCCAATCGCAAAATTTATAGCATTTTCTGATATGAGGATTACTTTTGCGCCACCTTGTACAATAAGAAATGTGCATAAAAGTCTCAACATAATTATTTTATTTCAATAGATATTATTTTGAGTCTTCAATAATTATTACTTTGCAATAGAAAACATAAAAACTGTTCATAATAATTTTTGAAAGACTTTTAAAATTTTGAAAGTGAAATAACTATTCTCCGAAATTTTTTTTTATTTTAACAGTCTTCAAAAACTTTTATTCTGTAATTTATATTATAAAAGTCTCACAGTAATAATTATTTGTAAGACATATTTTTTTAAGTCTTCAAAGTGGTTAATTGAGAGACGGAAATTGGAAAAGCTTTTTATACATGTATTTCAATAATTTGCTTTACTTTGATTATATTACCTTGTTTAACAGGTAATTAACCCTTATAAAGGACTTTCATTGGGCATATCAAGGTCTAATGTAGATACGTATTCCTCCTCGAGTTATCATTTTCAGGGGACGAGAGAGGAAACAAATCAAATGGCAGATATTTGTGAATACTGCGAATAGCCCGTCAGTGCACCGGCCAAAGGATAGCACAACCGTATTTTTTGGCGTATTTCATCGCGATGCTAATGCAATTGCACCATCTTCTAATGTGTATCTGCTACACTCTAAAACTATATAAGAGAATAGTGGCTCGGGGCCGGCTGGCTTTGTATGTTGCCAGTAAAGTTTCTCATGTAACGTCACATCGTAGATTTTAGGTTGGTTGACAGTTGATAGGGTGGCGCCATCAACTTAGACGTCCTGGTTCATCTGCTTGCGCCACCTCAGGAATGGGGAGGCCGAGGATTCGCTCGACGAAAAAACTGGATAACACCTGGATATAAGCGTTTAGTTTAGAGCAAAGCTCGTAAATTTCAGCGTCCTGTTCCGTTGCCATTATCGTACAAACGTCTGTATAGAAACAAAAGAAACCGTGGAGTATCAAATCACGCCAGTCATCCCTTGTTACCAATAAATGACGTTAGTCGAAACCACCTAGCGAGATCAAGCCATCCACCGTCCAGCTTTTCCATCTCAGTCTAGCCCTGCCTGTGATTTTTTGCCGAATGCGTTTGTCGATAGGAAAACTTTCTGGGTCGAAGCGTCTATGTTCCGGCGAATAACATCACCCAGGCAACTTTTCGACACTTGTTTTAAAGCATGCTTTGGCTCGGAAAAGGACCCGGCAGTTTTTCATTGGCAGTGCCGGAAGAAAATGAGATGGCTCTTGGAGTATTCGAGAGAAAAGTTCACCGGAAGATTTATGGCCTTATCCATAATGCCAACGGCGAGTGTTAAATTTTAAAATTAGCTATACGAGCTTTACCCAGATATGGCCATAATACAGTGAATTAAAGACCAAAGGGTACGGTGTCTGGGTCATGTTATGCGAATGGATAAAGAAGATACGGCCCAGACGGGTTTCTTATCGACATCTGAATTCGGCAGCAGCTAGAAAGACGCTTCACCTCCCTATTTGTGGGCTAAAATCGTCCAGGCAGTTAAGCGGCGAGAAAAAGTACCACCAAGATTCTTAAATGTGGTACAATTTGACAGATATGGAATATTCTCCTCTCAATATCAATATTCATGTTATGTTTGGCGCAATATTGCTTTCATCTTCACGATGGCGAATATGGGCCATGTCCTATTTAAAGCTTCAGCTTAATTGGACTTTATTGACAGTGTGCTTGTAAATGCCTTTTTAAAACTTGCTTATTTTACGACAGAAAAAATTCAAACAATTTTTTTCAAAGACTTAAAAAAATAAAAATTGTCCATAGTTATTATCGAAATACTTTTATTTGAAAAGACTCAAAGAAAAAGTCTTTGAAGACTCAAAAAAATAAAAGTTGCTCATAATTATTATTTTGAAATTTTTAAAGTAAAATATCAAGATAACAATTACGGATGACAAAAACAAAATATTTCTCAGTTATAATTATTACAAAAAGATTTTTTTTATATTTGTTGAAATTTCTGTGATTCTGTGATCAAATTACAGATAATTATTATTTTCTCTCTCTCTTTATGGCGCGATATACAACAGGTATATCATCATAAACCTCCTAAGAGATTTTTGCGCCAAGCTTCTCTTCCAATTTGTGGTGTGCCGATTTGAATTTTCCCTACAAATTGGTGGGACCTACAGTTTTTTGCCGACTCCGAACGGCATCTACAAAGGAGACGAATTTTTGCTGAGAAGCCTGTCATGGCAGAAATACACTCGGAGAGTTTGCCAAACCACTGCTGAGGGGCGACCCCGTTTTTGAAAAACTTTTTTCAAATCACTTTTGATGTTACCTGTACCAGGGCTCGAACCATGGACCTTCGGTGTGGTAGGCCGGCAACACTACCTCCACACCACGGCGGCCGCCACTTATTATTTTGGATGTCTAGTAATAACGATCGATTTCAACTACTGTTTATATAATTAATCGTTTTTGCACTTTATTGTCTAATAATACAGGTACTTTTACGGTTATCCTTGTTGAAGGCTCATATCAAAAAAATCCTTAAATATGGTTTGCGATATAGTCATTCTAACTTATATTCGAATATTACACTTTTATCGAAAACATATTAAAAGCATTTAAATTTTTTCAATTAACTTATTGGAAATAGAACCTAGTGCATTTGGCAAGGTAGAAACACTACCAATTACACCATGATTGATAAGCTTACAGACCCGTCAATTAAATAAAAAATGCTTTAAACGTATATTGAAAAGTGAATTGGTATAGGTTTTGGTGCCTTGTTACGTATTAGGCTGGCTTAAAATTGTATATTTTTAAGAGAATGCCTTGAAATCCTCCCAATGAAACAAAATTTTAAATTGAATAAATTTTTACGATGCCAACGTTATTTACATGAGAAAATACATTTATTTCATCTGACGAGCTAACACATCCTCGGTTTTGCAACGGATTGTTTTTTTTTTTTTTTTTTGCAAATTTGTTGTACTATCGAATGGAACCTGGCCTCCTGAGGCCCTGGTGAGCAAATCTCGTTTTTGACACAAATGTCACTTACGCGTTTTTGCAGTGACACCGACGATAAAGAAATATTCAGAAAAAAGGGTTGGAACCGTTTTAATCCAGGGAAAGGGGGTGTGGCATCTTTTGAAATAATCCCAATTACTTCGCTACTATTTACCTTTATATGAAGGAGTACGATTAAAAAATTTTGTGATAAGAGGGTTATACTGCGGAATAGGAATAGAGAAAGGGAGAAATGGGAAGAGTGAGGAAAACAAAAAAACGATATAAAAAGGAAAAAGATGAGGGTGCTGGACAAAAAGAATAGAAAGTTTGAAGTGATCTTCTTAGGCGGCGATGTAGAGTTTGGATTGGGAGTGAAGTTTGAAGCTTTTTTGGAGTTGATCGACACTTTTTATTGATTCAACGGAAATAAAAAATAGTAGCAGAGTATTGTAGTAGAATTTGGGTAAGATAGAATTTAGGAAAGAGATAATTATAACAAATTTAGTCAGCATTCTGATCCTTACGGCATGGTTTCGGCACTTTTGGCTATCATTTAGGGAATTTTCCTGAATAATTTTGGAACCCTTCCTTGACTATTTATCCTTTTTATTTAGGATCAATTCGTGGAATTTTCCTCGGGCATTCTTTGGATCAATTAGGGGCTTTACAGGATAATTGCAGGTCTGCTTATTGATTCCAAAGAATATGCCTAAGTAATCCTTTGAACTTATGTGCAAACCTAAGCGTAATTCTGCTACAACTGGCTCTTTTCTAATTTTATATTACCTTAATTCTACTACAATACTCTGCTACAATTTTTTATTTCTGTTGCATCAATGAAAAGTGTCGATATATTTCAATATCAATCAAAACTTTCCATCGCCGCCTTGAGTCGCAAAGTTTTTCTAATTGAAATAACATCCTGTCATCAGAATAGAAAAACTTGTTTGAATATACTCCATAAAGCAATGAATGTAAAGTTATCGACGAAATTGATGAGAACAGCAGTGCTACTGAAGGGTAAAACCTGCTAAACCAACTGCTAAAGCGAATCTTTTAAGCATTATTTTTTTGCAAATTAAGTTTTACATTATAAGCGAAATTTTTGCCTTAACTTCCTCACCTTAACCCTCACCAGCTTAATTTTATGACAAAGCACTGCACCGCTTGTGTCTTAATATTTCCACTTTACCACTCGCCTTTGGCAATAATTTTTTTCTACACCTTTTATTGTATTCTTCATTATTCTTGATTTTAAGTGTACACAATATTATTTGGCGTTTACTAGCGTTTTTTTTTGTTAGCTTTTAAGGGTGCTTTTGCTTTTTAACCTTAGCTTGCTCACAGTTTTGCCAAAAATGAGTTTACTTTGAGAAAAAAAACATAAAAAATTAAAAAAAAAATGCATGAAACTTAGAAAAAGCGCACAAATTAAAACAAGGAATAGTCAAACAAGACAAAATTAAAAATAAAGCAAAAATTTGAGGAGTGTTAAATATTCGTTTGCTTCAGTAAATATTTGCGCATAAAAGGGGAAGTAAACTCAAAACAAGCAAGTACGAGAAAGATTTAAAAAATGTTCGCTTTGTAGCTTTGCCAACTCAACGGTTGGTCTTTAATTAAGTATTTAGTAAAAAAAAATTGAAGGGTAGTAAAAATGTGTATGATAAGTATACAAAACATAAAATAATTAAAAGTTTAGTCTTCTACTGTTTCAAGGAGTCTGCGCTTCTTGTACAATGAAACACATAAAAGCAAGTAATTACAGGATGGGCTTCGAATGTGCTGAAGGGATTATACCTTTCATGTAGGTATATGGAAATACTACGTTATCTGTGATATAACCATGAAAGATAGAGTACTAGGTAGGTAATAAAGTGAGAATTCTAATACCTCCAGAGGCAGGGCTACGGTCTTCTCACAACTAGTTAACCCGGCCACGCTCCGCTGCAGAACTTATAGTAGACTGAGTCCAATTTTAATCATTTTAACTCGGAAACCAGTTAAGATATGGAACCTAGTTACATCGCTTATCGTAACACCCATTATCAACTTTTGGTTGATACCCATATTACACCCACATATTTTGGGTCACCTTGGTCCACATATTGCTGCATAGCTCCGAAACAAGTAGAGTAATCGAAACAAGGGATATCTTATATTTTAAGTTAAATGTCTAGTAAAGCAAAGTCTAAGATGCAGTTCATTCCATTGAATAATTTCTAAGTGATGCGCGCTCAAACATACAGACAGACAAACAAAAATTCTAGACATTTTTGTTTTCGATTCTTTTGGGTTAATCATGATCTCTTCCATCATTTTTTCTCCAATACCTGCAATATACTACATCGACCTATTACAATTTTATTATAAGTAGAGATAAGTTGCATGGGAACTATGTCATGTGGAGCTCTGATCAAAAAATTAGGAAAACTGAAAGGTTCTATACCCCTTAACAAGAATATTAGTCTCTAGAACAAAGGTTTTAAGAATTTTTGTCTGGCTGCCTGTAAGTTTTTTTTATAAAATTCTTGGCCACATCTATATCTAAGCGCCTTCTGGACTCAATAATTGTATTTTAAACCGATATATATGCTACGAAGGAGGCATGTAGAGTAGTATTTAATGCGGACGTCACCGGAAGAAATGAACAAGTAGTCTGCAGAGTGTGAACTGTGTCACTCAGTAGAGATGGGTTCTCGATGTCCATTCTTCTCTTCTCCCATGTCTGAAACGTTGGAACGCCAACTGCCTAGGTGCTGCACAATCGTTTGTTGAGTTTGGTAGTCAAAGTTCGATTAAGCAAGGTTCTGAGCTAGGCGTCGCAATTATGCAATGCAATGCAGCCATGCACTCAGAACTGCCGCGAGATCTCTTCTTACGAATCTATTACAAAATTTGCATAGTGAGCCAAAAATGCTCGGTGTAAAAGTGGATAATGAAATGGTAAGTCGCATTTCCTGGTGAAGCACTTTGCTGATATCCAGCATCACATAATATCGCCGTTTTATCCATAGGTTTACCGACAGGCTCTCAAAAATATCCACACAGAGTCCGTTAACCCCTTTGTAAGCTCATCTTTACATTGTAACTTATTGAAATTGTCCTATTCGGTTAGAACTCTGACATGCTAAATATTTGCTTGGCATGTGGTATGTCTCCCCATGATACAACTATCTGTTTACCTAATCGACGGAGCAGACTCTTCTAACCCCAACCAACGCTAGTTTCCTGTAATTTGCATTATAAGATGTTGATGACAATGATAGGTAGGGAACGCAACGACTAGGTAGAATAAGGCATTGTTACAACAACAAAAAAAGCTCTTTTAAATTAAGGACAAGAAGCCTTGGAAGCTTTGCAAATATATCAATTCGAAAGTATTTCTACAGTGGGGTAAGATGCCAACCATGGATTTTTTAGCATTTGTCAGTTTTCTAAAAATAACTTTCATTGGTTAATCCGCCTAAATTTGCTAGCTGAGATATTTGGCTAGACCGTCATATCTTTTTAATATATATTTCAATGCTTCATGTAAGTTCCGTTTCATTTTCTGTGTTTGCTGTTTCATCAATTTATCTCTCTACGTCTTCCTTTTGTAAGCTTCTGTATACGGTTACAAAAGTTATAAGGGATTTGCTTTTTTCTAAATGGCTCTGTTTTAATTAAAATTATTAGATTCATTCGCATTAACAGAAAATGAGAAACAAACTAAAAAATTTTTTTTTTTAAATATCATTTCAATGATAGGCGTACGTGGCGTATACGTAACAAAAGGGGTTTAATGGGTGTATGTATTAGTTCAGTTTTGGGCCAAAACTTTTGGCACACTTTGTCGTGATTTTAAGAGAATAAATAAAAATTTTTAAGATATTCTGCTTAAAGAAAGGGAAAAGTAAAGAAATCATAACACAAGTCTGTTTACGATATAACTTTTAGACTAAGGACACGAAACAGCTGCCATCAATGCAAAAAAATTGAAAAAGATAATTGCTAGTCGGTATTGTAAAAATTTGTTCCTAAATATACAACGAAAATCCCGAGAGATAAATGAATGACAAATGATACAGCAAATTAAAAAAAAAGCTCAACAAAAAATGTTTAGCAGTAAACCAGCACACAATGTATTGACTAAGTGATTAGTAAAACGAGCGAAATTCATCCCTCAAACGACGCTGAAGAGCCAAAAGAAATGAAAAATGCAAATAACGTCGAATGCGGAAAAACATCAAAAATTAGAAAGTTTGCAAATTGATAAAAACTTTAGCAATCATAGTAGCAGTAATGATTGGGCCAACCGGAGTGATGAGTTGCTTGCGGTTAAATTAGACTTTGAATATCAGAAAATCGAGCAAGCTTATGAATGGGGTAAAATGCAACTGATCAAAGCTTATTCTTACTAATAACGCTGTTTTTTAATTTTTTTGCGTACTAGATTCTAATCAACAAAAGCTGGCTTTCAAAAAAAAAAACGAACATAAAACAAAAGACGTCATCATTATTATAATAGATCTACGGTTGTTACAAGGCAAGAAAAGAGAAAGTATTTCGGTTCCAAGCTGCAAACCTCTCTGCCAAGAAGTGTTCTGTGGCGTAATATTAAGAAGTTGCAGGTTCATAGCAAAGATGAGCCTGAGTGTCTATTTTCTCCTGATGATGTTAATGATACCTTCCTGTCTAGTAGCACGTCTTGCTTGGAAATCCCACCGTTTGCTCCCAGTTCAGATCACTGTTTTAGAGGGGCGCAGTTTGAATTTTCCACAGTGACTGAATAAGATGTGTGTGGGAGGTGTGTTTTTAAAATCCATTACAATGCAGTAGGTGAAGATGAACTGCCTATCAAGTCTATTAAACTGGTTTTACCATGCATCATTGGAAGTCTTACCCACACCATTAATCATGGTGTCACCACCTCATGTTTTCCTAGCCTTTGCAAGTCGCAACTGTGTTACCTATACCTAAAAATTGTGATGTTTCCTCTCCGTCCGATTTTCGTCCGATTAGCATCTTCTCTGAAACAATTATTCACGACCAGATCTCTGAATATGCTAATGAGCATAATTTACTCTCCCCCCTTTAGTCGGGTTTTAGAAAAAATCACAGCTGTGCTACTGCATTGCCTTAAGATCTTGGATGAAGTCAAAATTCCTTTTGACAAGGCTAATCTAGCTTTGTTGTGTCTGCTTGATTTCTCCAAAGCATTCGAGAACCTGTCAACCATATCCTACTCTCAAGCAAGCTGAAGTTTTACTTCGGATTCGGCAAACATGCTCTGAGTTTAAGGCGTAGCTATCTAATAAGCAGGTATCAGCGTGTTCGAATTCGTACTGAGGGGTCACAACTTAAAGAACTGACTTCTGGGGTACCGCAAAGTTCCATTATTGGCCCTCTAGTTTCCAGTCTTTTCAATAATGATAGTTTTCATCAATGTAGACACGTATGGCTGACTCGATTAAGCAAGTTGATCGTTTTTGTTGCAAAATTAATGAGGACTTATAAGCAATATCCAGATGGGCGACAGAAAATGGCTTATTACTCAACTGCAATAAATCCTTTGTACTACCTAGAGTAAGTTAGGACACGGTGATACAGGCATACCTTTTTCGGCTACTACTCAACATTTTATTAAGTAGACGGTTAGAAAATAATAAAATTCGATAGATGCCAGTAATGTGAAGCACATTCCAAGATCAGATCTATTTATCTTAAATACTCCGGAAGATATTTATTTAAACTCATAAAAAGTCAAAAAAGCCGTTTTGTCAAAATAGTGGGGTAATGTGATATACAAGGTGGCGCAAAAGTAATCCTCCTATCAGAAAATGGTATAAATTTTGCGATTGGCCCCTAAAGTCAGTTCTGTTTTGACATTTGTGTAGTAAACCCATGCGAAATACACGTTAATAAACAATGTTACGCTACACTGCTCCAGAACGCGGAATATTGCTGACTATTTATTTGACCAATAATCGGTCGGGGCCAAACGGTTACTGTGAATGGTGAGCGCTACAGAGCAATGATCAACGAGTTCTTTTTGCCGCAACTTGATGAATTGGGATTGGAAAACATGTGGTTCCAACAAGACGGTGCAACAGCACAAACTGCACGTGCCACAACCGATATGCTGAACATCGGAAGCTTACTTTTGCGCCACCTTGTACTATACCGCATACTTGACTCTTCTATGAAATATGTGTTAGCCGCATGATATAATTAAGCCACATTGTAAATATGGCAATTTGCGTTCATTCAGTTATGTGAAAAGCTGATTCGGAACCAAGAAGAGCATCTTCCATCAAAAGTAAAGAAGGTTTTCCTTTTTCTGCTGATCGTATGAACCCAATTTGCTTTTATGTTGTAGCTACCATTTTCAGATGCTTACTTAGCGTGATAGACAATCCTGTGTCATCAGCGCTCCAAATCCTTGTTGGTGGAAATTCATACTTTTCATACTCCTGTTCCACATTGAACTTCTTTCACCATATCACATTTCCCAAACTAGAACTTTTAAGGACCAAACAATTTTTTGACTAAAATCTATTTGAAAATATTGAGTAATCACCTCAAATATTGCTGTCTATATTTACCAAAAACGAAAATAAAATATAAGAAAATGACAAACTAAGAACATTTCGGAATTATCCTTGTTTGAAGAGTGCTCGAAATTATTGACGACCGCACGATGGAAAATGTTTTTTTTACACTAATAGCAACCTAGTTGACCAATGCGAGTCGTTGCTTTGCAGTAGCGGTTTTTGGCCATTGAAATTGTATCTAAGAAGATATTCTTTCTCAGAAATGAATAATTTAGGAAATACGCAGGTTTATCACTTTACCAACCCATATCACAATACCCCAACTTACTCTATTATTAAAAATGCTAACTCACTTCATACGCTGTCACCAGTGCACATTCATAATATGAACCTAAAAGCAGTGGACAAAATCCAAAATCTGGGATTTATAACACTTCTTTTCTTCTTTAAATGGTCATCTAACCGCCCGGGCGATTTTACCGTCCAACATAGCTCACCAGTCATTTCTTTGTTGGAAACACCGCACGATCGCAAATCGGTCTCCACTTGGTCCTTCCATCGGAGTGGTGGTTTCCCTCTTACTCTGCTTCCACCGGCGGGTGCCGATAAGAATACCTTATGGGCTGGAGCATCTTCGCTCATTCGCACTACGTGGCCTAGCCAGCGAAGCCGCTGTGTTTTAATTCGCTGAACTGTGTCGGCGTCTGCGTAAAGTTCATACAGCTCATCATTAAATCTTCTTCGGTACTCGCCGTCGCCAAAACGTAGGGGTCCACAAATCTTTCGAAGAACCTTTCTCTCGAATACTCCCAGATCCGCCTCATCAGATGTTGTTAGTGTCCACGTTTCTGCACCATATAGCAGGACGGGTGCGATGAGTGACTTGTAGAGTGTTATTTTCGTTCGTCGAGAGAGGACTTTACTTTTCAATTGCCTACTCAGTCCGAAGTAGCATTTGTTTGCAAGAGTAATTCTTCGTTGGATTTCTAGGCTAACACTATAGTTGGTGTTAATGCTGGTTCCCAGGTAAACGAAGTCCTTTACTATTTCGAAATTTTTGCTGCCAACAGTGGCTTGGTTGCCAAGGCGCGAATGCGCTGACTCTTTGCATGATGATAGAAGGTACTTCGTTTTGCCCTCGTTCCCCCCAATCCCATTTTATCAGCTTCTTTTTCTAATTTTGAGTAAGCAGAAGTTACGGCGCGGTTGTTATGGCCAAGGCAGCTCCTTTCGTGCTATCGAAAGTGGGTTTAAAATCAACAAAGATGATGTGTGTCGATTCTTTTCTCAAGGGTTTTTTCCAAGATTTGGCGTTTTGTAAAAATCTGGTCGATGGTAGATTTACCACGTCTGAAACCACAATGATAAGGTCCAATCAGTCTGTTCACATCAGGCTTCAGTCTTTCGCACAATACGCTTGATATTACCTTATATGCGATATCCAAAAGGCTGATTCCGCGATAGTTGACTCAGCTTGCAGGATCGCCCTTCTTGTGGATTGGGCAGAGAACACTTAGATTCCAATCTTCAGGCATGCATTCATCCAACCATATTCTCCAACTCCTCGCCTCCGTGTTTGAATAGCTCAGCAGGCAAACCATCAGCACCAGCTGCTTTATTGTTTTTCAATCGGGATATTGCTATTCGCACCTTGAAAAAAAAAAAAATTCTCACGTGTACATGAAAATCGCCAATACACGTGTATTTTTATTTCTTCTCCTCTTTCCGAAAAAGTATATTTGGTTCATAGGACAGAATGTGTGTAACGCGGTGTTATTATATTTTATTTATTATACCTAGTTAATGTTGCTATTATTACCTCTTACTCTTTATTAATTTGTTATTACTGCTGTTGTACTATAAAAGATGCCTAAATCTTATTGTACTGATATATCCCGCAATAAAAAAATACAAATACTACAAATCTATTTACGATGTGTTTCGTAACAAAGCATGCCAATTATGCTTATGCTCTTCTTCCAAATTCAGTGTAGCCTTCTTAATCCGCTTCCAATATCTGTTAGTGATATTCACATTTTCGTTCTGCAGCGTCTTTGTTCCTATGTCGTTGTTGTTGTTTCAGCGATGCTTGGGCCTTCCTAGTCCTCACTTTTCTTACCTAGTATTGTCATCCATATATTCTAACGGGAGTCCCAGGAACACAGTGGTTTCAATTGGATTGGGCCAGAGTTAAATTGGTGTTAGAAGAGTCTAACAATTGAACAGATGGCTGGTATCATGGGGAGACACACCGCATGCCGTGAAAATATACGGCATGTCAGCGTTTAGTCTGGATAGGTAACAGTTTAATCTCTTACAGTATACAGACCGAAGTTGGGGCAGTGTGACCTTTGTCTGTCTCGAAGGTTCGATGACCTCTCCGGCAGCAGGTGGAGCTGGTATCTGATTGACGGCTTGTCTGTTCATAACAGGAATTACCAACAATCTTTCAAAAAACTTTTCAACAGCTTACTCAGAGCATCAGTTATCTTCTATATTAATAAATAACAAAAAAATTTGTTGCAAGATAAACCAAGCAACAAGTTGAAAAGAGAGGTTTGTGCGTAAATTTTCCCGAAAGTCGCAGTTACCACGCTGCTACATTATTAATACGTAAACATAACGTCATTAGAAAGTTGTCGCATATCTTATGGGAATGTTACTGAAACGTTGCTGTTACGGCCAAATTATTTCTCATATTGTTCACAAGCACTTAATTGATATGCTCCTATTACGTACCCGTGAATAGGCGCTCAACACTTTAAAGTCAGAAGAATGGTCGCAGCTCCATTCCAGCGACCATTTGAGCTACTTGGAGAAGTCAATCACAGTTATGTACTCATACCTGCCAATAGTGAAGTGGCTGTCCTGCAATATTTCATTTCTTAGGAGTTCTTTTGCAGAAACCAACCACAGAGTATCACTGTCATAAAAATAGTTTAAGGGTGTCGCTGCATAATCTTGACCCGCAAACTTTGTTTTTTTTTTTTTTTTTTGCTGTGAGCTAAGCTTATAAAATGTTCTCTTAAGAACGGGTGCTACAAATTTAAGTTTCAATGAAATTGATAGCTATCATAAACAGCCCCACCTATAATAAAAATAATCCTACTTTTAATCTGGAAAGCCTGAACTTTCATAGGTAGAAAGTCTATTAAAATTGCTTGATCTTGTTCATTAAAGTGTAATTTTCCCTGCAAGAATACGTGCTTTTCAATTTAAATATGTTTTACATACAGTTATTATATTCTTTACGATACTCTCCACTTCCTTGAAATAATAATATTCATATATTAATTTGACTGGGTCGATTTATTAACCCATATCGCGCCATTGATTTTTCGATAGGTTTTGGGCGCAGGAAAACATTTTTGCATGTATGTTGAAACAACCCTTAAAAAAATGGCGAAAGGGTAAATTTTTTGACCAAAACACTCCCCAAAACCCAAAAAATATTTTTTTTTTTCAAAAACCTGTTATCGCCAACGTTTTTAGCGGACATTTTTGGGTCGGACAGGATATACTTGAAAATTTTTAAATCAAACGAAATTTTTTTTACGCGTAGCAATCTTACGCGAATCATGAAAAAAAACTTAAAAATCAAAGCCGAAAAACGTCAAAAAAATTAAATTTCGCAGGCTCGAAAATTATATTTTTGCGTATGCGTAGTGAAACTTTTTTTCCTGAGCCCAAAACCTATCGAAAAATCGATGGCACGATATCGGTTAACTTTCATCCATACACAGCGACCCACCCTAATGTACATACATCCCAACTAGTACCGCAATTAACGGAGACGTTAACTCGAGCGAGTAAATTTTATGAAATCAGCAAAACGTGCACCAATAACCAATTCGTCAACACTCCCTAGGAACTTCGGATAGTATTCTTGTAGTTACTAAATAAAGTCAAACATATACGAAATATGGACGATAGTAGAAAATTGGGCATGGTATCTCGGAGACTAGTCATGGTAGAGAGGACGTGATTTGCAAAAAATCAAACGAGATTCATCTCTAACGTCTCTGGAAGTGTATAACTAAGTACAATAAAACTCGGCAAGGAGGTATAGGATTTTAAGCAAAGAAATCGGTTTAAACAAGTAAGGAAGTCTAAGTTCGGGTGGAACCGAATATTATGTACCTAGTAGTGATCTATTATATCATACCAATTTATTAGGTAAACACTTCTGTTAGGAGTTTTGACATTTGCACATTTTATGTTTGAAAAATTTGCGTTCAACTAGACAGACAGACAGACGTACGGAGAGACGGACATGGCTAAATCGACTCAGCTTATCGTCCTGATTGGTTTAATATACTTATTGATAGGCCCATCTCTTCTTCTTCTCATACTTACAAACATCTTATGTTGATCGAAGTTATGAAAATCAGGAAATATATGAAAATTCCCTATTGCAGTGGGGCATTAACTACTTGCCCGGATATTTTGCTTGTGTGTATTCCAATTTTTGGCAGGAGTATACTACATACTATTAAGAAGGAGCTAACTAATTTCCATGGAAATATCTAGTTGAAACTACAATAAATCGCATTTGAAAATAGCAGAACTTTTATGCTGAAAAGGGGGCGGCGGCCTGCTTCCCAAAAATCCCCAAATTTATTTTGCGGTCGAGTTTTGCTTAACAAGCTTATTATATGTGCAAGATCTTATTTATATAGCTTGTATGTATAGTTAAAGAAATATCGCGTTTTAAATTTCACAACCAATTTTTCAGAAGTATGTTAATAAAATGGGCGCGGTCGTAGACCGATTGCGCCAATTTTTACAAAAAACAGTAACCTTTCTATATTCAACACTTTCGCCAAACATTGTTTCGATACATTTTTTTTTACCGGAGTTATGGCATAATAAAAGGGGCGGGGCCCAGCAAATTTTTTAAAATTTATATTTTGCGACTTTCTGCGTTCACGTACACTTTGAAAGTGAAACAGAAATGATATAAAGATATTTTAGGCAAAGTTATTGCCTATTAAATATATCTACAAGGTGCCGCAAAAGTAATCCTCCTATCAGAAAATGCTATAAATTTTGCGATTGGCCCCTAAAGTCAGTTCTGTTTTGACATTTGTGTAGTAAACACATGCGAAATACACGTTAATAAACAATGTTACGCTACACTGCTCCAGAACGCGGAATATTGCTGACTATTTATTTGACCAATAATCGGTCGGGGCCAAACGGTTACTTTGAATGGTGAGCGCTACAGAGCAATGATCAACGAGTTCTTTTTGCCGCAACTTGATGAATTGGGATTGGAAAATATGTGTTCCAACAAGACGGTGCAACAGCACACACTGCACGTGCCACAACCGATATGCTGAACATCGGAAGCTTACTTTTGCGCCACCTTGTATGATCCCTTTCAAAATCTTTCGTATAAAAGTGGGCGGGGCCCTTAATCGCTTCCGTCCAATTTAGATAATGCCCGGAGATAAGTGCCAAGGAACCTACACACGAAATTTCGTTGAGATATCTAAAAACTTATTCAAGTTATCGTATTAACAGACCGACGGACGGACATGGCTTAATCAATTTCTCTTTTTCTCTTGAACATTTTGATATAGATAAGTTAATTTCTATCTCGATTCGTTTATGCCGTTATATACTACCGTTGAGCGAATGAAGTTAATATACTAGGTATAAAAACCAGAGGGGGAATCACATCCCATTAAGAGATTTTTCAAGTAACTTCAACGTCTTTAAAGGTACCCGGATAGCGCGCAGCCATTGTAAAATTGTGGCTATTCTCCTTGTATCCACTGGCTCGTGATGAATGTCTGCCTATTATGTAATCATGAGTACCGACTTTTGAGAAAAACAACAGTCATTGCTCCATCTTAGCTACTAAATGTGCTCATTGGGATATGCATAGTTATGCTAAAGTGTAAAAATCTGTGCTATGTGCCACGCTACGAATCTTGGAGTACAACTAAAGAACATGGAGTGTTGCATACATCATCATTTTATTTGTCTTGTATACGCGTGTGTACTCTTATGTACATAAAGTTTGAATGTCTTATGTCTATAGACACTTCAGAATAATATTCATATGTTGTGTTGTTCACAAGTGGATAGGTAGCGCATATTTGCTATCTTTAGCAAGTAAAAGAAAAACGAAAAGAGAGAAGTAAAGTGAAAGCGGAAGCTAAAAAAATATAAACAAAAGCTTGTAGATGCCAACAAGTTGTGAGACAATACTGGCACCAAGTGCTAAAACAACAAAATCAACAGCTACAAAGACAAAAGGAAATAGCGTTTGATGTAGCCGTGACAATCAAGAGCTAAAATGTAAATAAAAGCATTAAAACACCTACTTTAATTTGAGATGACTTTGAGAAGGAACAAAAGGTGTGGAAGTCTCAGTTGAAATGGTAATGCGTATTGCATACCCAACAGTTAGTTTTAAAAGGATATAGTAAGTACGTGAATTTGAGGATTTCCAAATAGTATTATATCACAAGTTAAATACATTATATCACATTGATATAGGTCACAACCTGAGCCAGGATGTAATCCAAGAATATCATATTACAATTTTACCACAGTGCAAAATTAACATTACATAGAGTCACAATAATTATTGCGGCTATTTTACCTAAAAATGATAATATCCTAGAATGTCACAACTGTACGCATCACACGATCGCATCCTATCATCGTTTCTCAGAACTTATAGTATACTGAGTTTGATTTTAATCATCATATCTTCAAAACCAGTTGATACTCGTACATGCAACTTAATCACAACGCTTATTACAGCAGCAATTTCCACCTTTAGTTTGCTATCCATATTCTGCTAACATATTTTGGGTCACCCAGGTCCACATATTGGTAGATAACTCCGAAACGGGTCGAGTTATCGGAATAAGGAATATCTTAAACTTTAAGTTGGACGTCTGGTAATTGCAACGGTTAAAGCTGAATTCAGTACTATTGTGCACTTTTTGAGTGATGGACGCCCAAATTTACAAACTGATAGAAAGAGAGATGACAGACCGACAGATAAAAATCTAAAAGCTGTTTCTTTCAATTCTTTTAGCTCAATAATGATCTCATCCATAAATTTTTCTTGTATATATCCAATGTACAGCCATCGGCCCGTTACAATTTTAATATACATATGTAGAGTTATCACAATTGGAAATATCACATCATCGCATCACAACATCACATATAATAATCATATCACAGCGACACACATCACAACTTATTAAATCGCCTAAAAAAATATTATATCACTGTGGCTTGGTTCACGACCTGGCACTGAATGGCACCTAAGAATATAAAAATTAAACATAAAGGGTGTTTTTTTAGGGGTATAGAACTTTGAATTGAAATAAAACACAAGAAAATCGTTTTAAGGTCCATCAATTTGGCTTTATTGGAAGGATAATTTTATGCCATTAATGTTTAAATATGATTTCGGGCATGTGGCTGCCGCGGCTGGCTCGAATAAAGCCAATTCTACAGGTCCAATTTTCAACCACTTTTTCGAGCATATGGGGCCGTATGTCGGCAATAACGCCACGAATGTTGGCTTCCAATTCCCCTAACGTTTCTGGTTTGTTGGTGTAGACGAGCGACTTCACATATCCCCAAAGAAAATAATCCAATGGTGTCAAATCACACGACCTTGGTGGCCAATTGACAGGTCCATTCCGCGAAATTATGCGCTCATCGAATGTTTCCTTCAATAAATCGATTGTGACGTGCGCTGTGTGGCATGTAGCGCCGTCTTGTTGGAACCACAACTCATCCACATTCATGCCATCCAATTCGGGAACAAAATAGTCGGTTATCATGGCTCTATACCGGTCTCCATTAACGGTAGCTGCCTCTCCAGCATTATTGCGGAAGAAGTATGGCCCAATGACTCCACCAGCCCATAGAGCACACCAAACAGTCAGTTTTTGTGGATGTAATGGCGTTTCAAGGGTCTCATGTGGATTCTCTTCACTCCAAATGCGGCAATTTTGCTTGTTGACGTAGCCATTCAACCAAAAATGAGCCTCATCACTGAACAAAATTTTGCGATGAAAATCAGCATCGAAATCAATCTCATTTTCGGCCCATACACCAAAATCACGACGCATTGCATGGTCTCGCGGCTTTAATTCTTGCACAAGCTGGATCTTGTAAGGTCGCAAGCCAAGATCTTTGCGCAAAATCTTCCATAAAGTTGATGGACAAAGCTCCAATTGCTGTGCACGGTGGCGAATCGATTCATTCGGGTCCTCTTCAACACTTTGCTCTACAGCGGCAATTGTTTCTTCGGTGCGCACTGTTCGACGTCTCTGCGGATGCGTATTATCACATAGAGTAAACGTAGTGCGAAATCGATCCATGGTTAACCGAATTAATTGCTCTGATGGACGATTATGTCGACCATAAAATGGACGGAGCTCACGGTAAACTTCGCGAACTGAACCATTATTTTCGAAATAAATTTGCACGATTTGCAAGCGTTGTTCTTTTGTCAACCTGTTCATGATGAAATGGCAAACCAAACTGAACATAAATGACATTAGAGTTGCCAGATTTGACCACAAAATGCCAGTTTTATCTCTATTCGAAAAACAAACCTGTAAAAAAAACACCCTGTATTAGACCACTGCATCACAGCATCACATATTCTAATCATATCAAAGTGAATCACGACAAACTAGTCATCGAGGTTTAAAAATAAGATCACAGGGACATATTTGGCCATTTGAAACATTATATCATCTGAGCATATTAAAATTTGAAATGTCACATTATCGATAAGTGGTAATAGAATATACCGACCTGTTGTAAGAAGCGCAAGATTCATGACCACGAGGCAGTCTTGCTAATAATAGATGGTGATTGTTTCAATGTGAATCATGTCCATATTCTACAATATATTGTTCACATCAGTTTGAAACAGTATTTTATAAACAAAGACAACAACAAACGGTTTTTATATTGCCTTTTAAAAAATATCACAACTTAGCTGCATAGCTCACAACCTGAAAATGACATCATTAGTGCACCTTACAAATAGAAATGTCAAACCGCCGCATCATATCGTCACAGATATGTCATGTCGCAGTGAAGCATACAAGAACTAAAGATGGCGGCTAACCAAAATCAAATCGCAGTGATCCACCACACAACCACTTGACATTGTCTTAGACTATAGCAACATGAAATATCACAACATCTCACATCATATATCATATCACCGACAAACTAAGTAACAACTTTCAAGTTCATAATATTATCTGAATTTATGCATTAAAATTTTTATGGGATCCACCTTTGTGTGGTGGTGGTCATACTTCGCAAATTAAATTGCAAGTACAGGTAATATCAAAGTTTTGGAAAAAATTTTAAACTACTGGGTATACAAAATGCGGGTATGACTTTAATACAGCATAACATTAAGCGCTAAACAAAATCGCCAATAAAATAATATTGTATGCATAGCAGCAGCGAAGTTTAAGAAAAAAAAACTATGAAAAAACAAATACTGCTGTGACTGAGGGAAGGAAGCGTGAAATAAAAATATTGCCAACACTCGCTGTTGACTTCGCCATACTTCGTCGCACAGCGCAATGGTGGGAAATAAATTTTCCATGTTGACGAGATGGATGGTATGCAATATTTGAATGTCAACTAAGAATATGCGCGACTGACAACTGCTTCTAGTCAAACTAGGTGTGGATAAATGAGAGAGAGTGTGTGATAAAAGTTAAATGCTGAAGAAGAAAAAAAAACGGAGACAACAAATTTAAAAGTTAGCTGAAGCGAGAAAGTGATGAGGTAGATATTTGCAACTTCTTGCATTTAGAGGGTAAACTTCAAGAATAAATAAAAATGTATTTTGAAATCAGAAAAGGAAGGAAATGTGTACGTACATACAATACGAGAAATACCGAGATATAAAAAAAAAACAAAGCAATATTGAAAACATTAAAATTTACATAAGAAAAGAAGAAGAAATATAAGACTTTTGCTAAAGTTATCAGTTCGAAAAAAGCATTAAAGTGAATACGCTGATAAATGCAAAAATAAGCTTGATAAATCAAACAAGAAAAAAGAAAGCTGCTGAAACTCGCACCAAAACAGAACGCTTGACTACCACTGCTCTTACAAGCCCCACCCCTTACATGCGATATTTTCATAGTGCCAATGGCATTCTCAGAATGCAGAAAAGCACATTTATACGCTTGACTACCATGCGAGTGTGTAAGTGTGTGTGCATGTAGTGGTACATGCGTTTTAGTGTACCATCACTCGGTTTGTTTTAATATAAAAATTGATCGAAAAAAATGATGTTTCCCTGCTAAAATGCTGCTTTTGAGTGAATCGTCTGCATTTAAAATATGCAGCTGTAATTTTGTTTTTAAACAGCGCATAAACGCCAGCAGTTGGAAGAAAATAAATAACTTTCATGCAAGGTAAAAATATGGTGTATGCTTAGCAGAATGAGAGTGGCAATGGACTTTCTTTTTAAAATTCCAATTCAAATAATGTCAAGTTTTTGGTGATTTTTCTTTTGCCGCGCTCGCGAAATATTAACGTAAATTATTTAAGAATTTAATTTGGTTAAGTAACTTTTTTTTATATAAAATTAGCTTTAAAGATTAAGTGAAATGGAAACGGTTTACAGCCGGTCACATTTAAAGTGAGACGTTCGGGTCCTCTAATATCGCTGTAAAAAATTCGACTAGTCTAGAATGAGTCCGGAATGAGCCAGAAAGGAGGATGAGACTAATACCAGTTTAGATTTATATGGGTTGAGCTGATCCCTTTTGTTAGAGCATGTCCTATGAAGACACCAAGTGGTCTCTTTTAATGTTGGACAGATCCGTTTTGTTCCCCAACGGGTATGGTCAGACGAGTTTACTTTCAACACCTATAAGTAGGCTACAGAAATTAGAATCGACTTGTCTCAACTATGCGTATAACGGATGCGTATAACGGATAAAAATCCGGATAAACAGTGAGTCGCGCGTACCAAACAAGATAAGTGGATAAAAAATTGGGCAAGTTTTTTTGGCGAGGTTCACTTTTTAACTATGTTATAGTCTTTTTTCCGTGTGCATGTGAGTGCATACTTTTAGGCACTTGTTGTTTTCGATGCAATATCCAAAAACAAATGCGTCCGTGTTAGTTAAAATTTATGAATTTGTGAAATCAGAATTGTATCACGGTTAGCCACGGATAGTAGGATAGACGAAAGATATTTATAGGGGATCGCTCTCTTTAGGGATCAGTCGAACAATTTTCTGCAGGGATATTGACAAATTTTGTTCAGTTAAAGTGTTAAGATATATGTATATCAATGAGTTGTGGTTTGTTCGTTACTCTGAAACTAGGAAACGACTGAACCAAATTGAATACTTCGATTTTGGGTTTGGGGGAAAAATATTAAGGGACTTGGCACCTCCCATACAAACTTGATTTTACAGAAGTCATATCTCCAAAAGGGTTGATAGTAGAAATCTGAAAATTGGTATGGAGATATTCGATATCAATACCACACTCATGGAAGTTATTGGAACCGACGAGCTGCACCTCCCCTACATATTTAGTTTTTTAAGGCTGAATATCTCTATTCAAGCTAGGGAGGTGGAAATTGGTATAGAGATATACGATATTCCTACCATACCTAAGAAAAACCAATTGAACAAACTGAAATATTCTTCCCCCATATTTCAAAAGTCGTTTGTCGCAGAACATCAAAGCTTGGTGGCAGATGCCGTTCGGAGTCGACAAAAAACTGTAGCTCCCTCCAATTTGTAGGAAAATTAAAAACATCACACCACAAATTGGAAGAGCAGCGCCAAATATTTATTTATTTACTTATTTCTTACTTATTTCTCGGCTCTTCATATTTTGTAATACTATATCGGCGACTGAGTGGAAGAGCAATAAAACAACACTCTATCTCAGGTGGAGCTTATTTGAATGTTTGTTGAGATATGGCTGTTTTGAAATAAATAATTAAATGGGGGGTTTCTGAAAAATATTTCCAAATAGCGCGATCTTCCACTCAGCCTTCGCTTTCTTTCGGTAAGTGAAACATTTTTTTTTCACTAAGGATAAAATATAAAAGGAGCAAATTTAAAAAAAAAAAAAGCCGCGTGAGTACTAAGTACTCGTGGAGTTTGATGTGTAAACGTGTGTATCCTGTAAAACATTTAGTTTCTTTCCTTTCCTTTCCTTTCCTTTCATGTTATTTCCATTCTTTTCCTTTTCTTTCCATTCCCTTCACTTCATTTTCTACCCGTTATCATAGTTCCTCTAAATTAAACTACATTTAATTTAACTTTATTTGGTTTTATTTTATTTTTATTTATTTAATTTAATATTATAAAAGATTACGCAAACATGAATCACTTATTTTGTTTTTGTAATGCTTATGATAAATGCAGTTGGCTTCGTCTTTTGCCGATTCATACTCGTAGAATTCTTCGTGTTTACTGACGATTGCCGAATAATAACCATAGTTGGTGTGTGTGTATAACAGCAAAGCACTTGTATACACACAAACATAGGCATTACATCACATGCATATTAGCATAGCTGTCAAACAAGATTTCTATGCACAGCAGCACGAAACAACATCAACAACAAGTCACGAACAGAAACGCGGCAGACCTTACGCGTAGCAATCTTACGCGTAAAGGGCTGAATTAAGTTCTTTTTATTTGAAAGTTTGTATATGACCTTCTTTAAGGATTTTCTTTATAAAATTACTTTCAATGTATATCTCGCATGATCGGTGTCGAGTCAAGAAGGTTTTCTTGAGCATTTTTTGGCCTCTTCAAGAAATGCTCAAGGAATGCTCAAGAAAACCTTCCTAACTCGAATGTGATCATGTGGGATGCATAGTGAAAGACGTTCTATGAAGAAAATCATCAGAGAAGCCCATACGAAATTTCAAATAAAAATAACTTCAAATTTGGTTTTCAGGTCAAAAATAAAAAAATTTCTTGAGCGTTTTCTTGCGAACTGCATATAGGCCTTAAGATCGCTACCCGTAAGGTATGCCTGCCAGCCCACAGGTTCTTACACTTACGCTTACAAGCAGCGACGCCTGCGTTTTCTAGACAACCCCTATCGAGCCCAAAGCTGTTTACACAACAAAAAAAATGATTCAACATTTTCAGGTGACCCAGCAGGTTTTTAAGGAAATAAATAATAATTCCTCCGAAAATGTTTTGTGTCGAAATCCTCAAAAATATTCAACAAATGTAGAAAGTGATTTCTATTTAACAAACTATAATTTAAATATAAAAAGAATAAGGTGCATTTAATGTCTATATTTTTTACTTAAATTACAAAAATAATTTTTTTCAACGTTATAATAGTTTTCGGGGGGACCCATATACAATTTTTGTTATTTGAAATTACAATATTTGAATAATTATTTATTTAAAAAGCGAATTTTTAGCAAACAGATATTTCTTAAAATTTTTTTTTTAAGTTTGTTCTTTAGTAAATAATTTAATTGCATCGCAGAAAGGTTGCGGATGCAGAAATTCCCATTAACTTTATTTGGACCTTTTCGAATCTGAATAAAACCTAACATTTTGCGTACTAAAAGAGTTAAAAAAACGACTCTAACTAAAACAGAAATAATTAATATTAATTTACTAATAAAACTTAAAATAATTTCTATAAAAAACAAGTACTATTTGTTTAAAATAAATTTCAAGCCAACATACATACAATTTATAGCCTATGTTGTTTTATAGTGAGCACATGAACCTAATTTCAAAATCTCATAAAGAGCAGTTAAGGACTCTGGTCGCCTATAAAATACAAACAAAAAACACTTGTCATAACAAAAAAAATTCACATACTAACTGCAACAATAACAAGCAATTTCGTGATGTCACTTACGTCAGTTGAAAGTGTTTGCGTAGTGATGTGAGTGCGCTCTTTTTTATCGCCCTTGCATGTGGTTGACAAATGTGCGTTCTTGTACATTTTAAAAAATGCTTAGGCACAACATTTTTATCCATAAAAGCAGTTGTACAATGAAAAGTAGCAACAAAAAAACAGATTATACATACAGCATGAATATGGAAAATATTTGAAAGCACGTACGAGTCCATATGTTATTATGTTTTTATAGAATTTTTAGTTAGTGTGTTGATGTGTGTATACCCTGTAGGGAAATTAAAAGTTATGGACTGAAATTTCTGGTTAAGGATTATAGTGCGTTTCACATCTAAAGCATTGTTAATATTCAAGTTTTTAGAGATGTGCACAGAGGTTAAAATATAGACTTATATAATTCTGAAAGAGAAAAATTTGTAAATTCAAATGGTAGTAACCGTTTTTCACCGACCGATTATTGGTCAAATAAATAGTCAGCAATATTCCGCGTTCAGGAGCAGTGTAGCATAACATTGTTTATTAACGTGTATTTCGGATGTGTTTACTACACAAATGTGAAAACAGAACTGACTTTAGGGGGAAATCGCAAAATTTATAGTATTTTCTGATAGGAGGATTACTTTTGCGCCACTTTGTATATCTTATAACTTTAAGAGAGGTATTCTTGTATATTTGTATATCCACACAATCCCAACTCAACCGATAGATGTTGCCAGCCAGGCTGACTTAATGGCGTTGCCACCTATCCGCATTTTTTTTGTTTTGAAATAAGACATGCCATTATGGGTATCAGACGAAAGGTGTTTTACGTCGTATTTCAACAAAAATATTGCTAGATCGAATTAGGATTGCCACCTAATCGAATTATATTATTTTTTGACATATCCGATGTTATTTTGAAAATGACTTGACCTATATGGATGGACTCTTAAATATGTTTAAAGTAATACATATCGAGTTGTACTTAAGTGTTGCCATTGGGAAATTTTTGCAGCGTTGTCACCTATTTGAAATATTTTAAATTGAGTGAGATGTATCAATATGGGTATCAAACGAATAGTGGCTTATGTCGTATTCCAGCGAAAATATTTCTTATTAGGACTCCTATTTAGGGTTATGTGTAACGGGTTTTCTCATGAGTATCTATAATAAACTAAACTACATGGGAACCCCAGACAACATGTAAATTTCGAGTCAGTTTTAGTTATGAAATGCTCAGAGCTGAAGTGAAAGATAACAATTACAACTTTTCCGAATGTACTTCAGCAAACCTCAACCAAAACGTAAACTTTATATCAGTAAAGAACAAATGTATTTCAGAAAAACTCAAATATTTAAAAAAATACAAAATTGTTTAATAAGAGAAACCTGTGTGAAGAAAAAGTCTTAACATTTAGAACAGGAAATATTTTCCCTATAGGGTATATATAAACACATTAGCGAGCTCTTTAGTGCGTGGGTTGAATTGTAAATTGACAATTCATGCAAATTTATGTAGATGTTGAAAAAACCATAAATATGTACTTATGGAAATGCACACATACATACATAAGCGATAAGAATCTTATATTATTTTGTGTTGTTATACTTGAAAAAAAAACAGCTCTTTTTAGATATAAAATTTTGTTTAATGTAATTTAGGTTTTCACATGATTGCAATTACCGAGAAGCGAATTAGTTCCATGCACATAGTTGTGTCAATAGCAGAAAAATTAAAAAAAAAAAAAACAAACTAAGGAAGTCTAAGTTCGGGTGGAACCGAACATGTCAATAGCAGGAAAATTAAAAAAAAAAAAAAAAACTAAGGAAGTCTAAGTTCGGGTGGAACCGAACATTATATACTTAGTAGTGATCTATTATGTCATTCCAATTTAGCCAGGTCTATTTTAATACTTTCAAGAAAAACGGACAGACAGATAAACGTGTCGAGAGACGGGCATGCCTACATCGATTCAGCTCATCCTCCTGATCATTTCAGTATACTTTTTGAGGGGAATATCTCTTTTTTTTCTCATACGTACAAACATTTCATGAAAATCAAAATAGATATACAACTTCACTTTTGCAGTGGGGTATTAACTACTTGCCCGGATATTTTAATTTTCATCCTGAACGTTTTGATATACATTAATAAATATATATCTCGATTCGTTAATGCCGAATAAAGTAATATAGCTTGTGTGCGTAACAAAAATAGATATAAAAAAGGGTGTCTTTCATAGGCGCCAAATAACTCAACCAATCTTTATGAAATTTTCACAATATATACTTGGGTTCACTGTGTACAGCATAGACAGTATATAGTTTTGGAAAAGTAGGCGGAGCCACGCCCCCACGCCTCCAGGCTATATAAAGTTTTAATTCGTCATAACTCCGAGCTTTTTTGGTCTAAATTAATGAAATTTGGATATATTTGTCACTTAGTCAATATATACATAATTTTTCAAAAGTGGGCGGTGCCACGCCCACATATTTTGTGTTTTATTTTGCTCTTGAACTTTCACGATAGGTTCAGGAGTTCGCTGGGCACGACACAGTCTGTATATAGCTTTTGGAAAAGCTCCCAGGTTATATAAAGCTGCAGTTTGGTATAGCTAGGAGTTTATTTGGTTCAAGTTAATGACATTTTATATATAGATGTGTTCAATGTATCAAAACGTTAAAACAACGCCTACCGGGTTTGCTAGTATATTACAAAACGGCGAAAGCAAACAACGAATTTCAGCATTCTTTTGTAAAGCTGAGAGACTAGTTTGCGTTCCAATAGACAGAGGGACAGACAGACAGATGGACACAGAGACTGACATGGCTAAATCGACTCCGCTCATCGTGCTGATCAATTTAGGGAACTTTTCTCTTCTTGTTCTCATACTTACATACATTTAATGTTTATGAAAGGTATGAAAATCAAAAAAAAAAGATATATAACTTCGCTATTGCAGTGGGCTATTAACTACGTGCCCGAATATTTTGCTTGTATGTTTTCCGATTTGGCTAATTTTTGGCAGGAGTATAATATATACTACTGAGAAGCAGCTGACCAATTTTCATTCAAATATCAAGATTGAATTATAAGCGATTGCCTTTGAAAATAGCAGAAATTTTATGCTGAAAAGTGGGCGGCGCCACGCCTACTTCTTCAAAATTGACAACATTTTTTTTCGGCCGAGTTTTTCCGAAAGAGCTTATTATGTGTGCAAAATCTGATTGATATAAGTTGCTTAGTTGTAGAAATATCGCTTTTTAAATTTTACAAAAAATTTTTTCAGAACTATGTTACAAAACTGGGCGTGGACATTAACCGATTTCACCCATTTTGCCAGCAAACAGTTATCTTTATATATAGAATATTATCACCAAATTTCGTTTCGACAAATCAATTTTTGGCGGAGTTATGGCATAAAAAGTTTTGTGGAATAGTCCACTATAAAAGGGGCGTGCCACGCCCATTTTCCAACATTTTCAGTTTTCCGTTTTTTCCTGGAACATTCCTTGCATACCTGGAAACCTGCTGGCTGAATTTCGTTTCGATATCTTGAACCGTTTTTGATTTATGATTAATATTATTTCTAAATTTGACTTAATCAAAAGTGGGCGGTGCCACGCCCATTTAAAAAAATTTCTTCAAAAATTTATTTTGTGCCTCAATCTCAATGTAGTCACCAAATTTTATCCTTATAGGTGTATTATGTACTGAGTATTCACTTTGTTTGTGTTTGCGAAAATATGGGCGTGGCTATTGCCCGATTTCGCCCATTTTAAATAGCGCTCGGAGATGAGTGCCAAGGAACCTGCATATCAAATTTCATTAAGATATCTCAAAATTTACTCAAGTTATCGTGTTCACAGACGGACGGACGAACATGGCTTAATCAATTTCTCTTTTCGTCCTTAAAATTTTGATATATGGAAGTCTATATCTATCTCGATCCGTTTATGCCGTTACGTACCGCCGCTAGGCGACTAAACTTAATATACCTTGTGTGCGTAGCACTACTAGGTATAAAAAGAGGATGAAAAGTGTTGTTGAATGCTGTAGACGAAGGTTTTTAGAGGAAAATTGTTCATGATGGTAGTATTGGTTGTTGACACTTAAATGGCTATATACTCGTATACAGTTGACAAAGTGTTAAGCAAGCCCAGCTGGAAAGAGTAACATGATTTTCGTGTCCCTGCATATGTTCAAAGATGCCCAACCTAGAAATTAAGTGAATTAAATGTTCTTCATTTCTCCCAGTTTATGGTATTCTTAATAATATTTCTTTCTCTTTTCATTGATTTATTTCATTCATCAGATTTGTACTTAAAGCCACCAACAAACTCAATGCAAGCTCCATAAACAAGCGCTATCATTTCCATCAGTTTGGAAATAAACATATCAGGATTCTACACAGTTACTTTATACATTGTAAAAGCAGGAGGAATAAAATTTCTAGCAGTTCGACTAGTAAATTTGCAAAAAAAAAATTTCCTGTCAAATACTTCCTCTTTCAAAAATTTTGATAATGAAAGTTTTTATGTTTTTATTTTATGAGTTTGCAAACCAATTTTTATTTTATAAATAGCTCTGTCACTCAATGTATCATACTTTCCTGGCTGTGATTGAATTGGCATACCACAATATCGATGCTGACCCACTTGGTTCATAGATTTCATCACAGTTTTTCAGTTTTATGCATTGAATATCAATTTGAAATTTCCTGTGCGTGCAGCTATATTATATAAACAAGTGATATTTTTCTAACTGCAAATCTCAAATAAAACTGACTTAAATTAAAAATCCTAAATTTGATGAGAAATCTTTGAAACCATGATTCCAAAACTAGTACAATAAAAAGTTGAATGAATCAGAATACACACATACCCTGTAGAGAAATTATCTAGTTGCCTCTCTGCCTTTGCAGTGCAATAAGAACCACTGTCAGTTCGTTCTCAAACTCTTTAGCAAGCTATCAATCAATTTAGCATGGCTTTACCTTTTCTAAAACACCGAGATAGTTAAATTTTCAACAATTAAGAGCTAGTTCGTTGGTTGGTACTTTTTCGTTGATTTCGAACCAGACAGAAATTCTATGCATTGATTCCAGCACGAATTAAATAAATGTGCTCATTAAAAAAAATGCTTTCCGACTCGACGTTTATTCAACTAGTACTTATTTTTTAATAATCCTTATTCTTTGATGGCCAAGCTATATCGAAATTATAGAATATAACAATAAAGTTCATATCTTCATTTTTATTTCTCGAACCTGACTTGTATTAGTTTTAGAATTTGATATTTGATTTGTTATCAGAATCATTACTATTAAAAGAAAATTAAAAGGTGAATTAAAGTGAGTAAGTTTAACGAATAGGTAACAATAATAAGATTTCGTTATGCCTTTTTTAATTATTAGCAAAATCCGGAGAAGTTAAGACTTACCGAAAGTATGCAATAATCAAAAAACTCGAAAACGTCATAAATTTTGACCATTTTTGATTCCTTTTAATGTTTTTGTTTTAAGATTTATTTTATTCTTTTTTTATTTTATTTTATTTTATTTTTTTATTTTATTTTAGTTTAATTTATTTTATTTAATTTAATTTTTTTAAATTTTATTTTAATTTAGTTTAATTTAATTTTATTCAATTTTTTTATTTTATTTTAATTCAATTTTATTTTATTTCATTTTACTTAATTTTATTTAATTTTTTTATTTTATTTGATTTTATCTATTTTATTTTATTTTATTTTATTTTATTTTATATTATTTTATTTATTTTATTTTTTTAATTTTATTTTATTTTATTTTGTTTTATTTTTTTTATTTATTTTATTTTATTTTTGAAGTCTATTTTATTCTTTTAATTTTATTTAATTTTTTTTATTTTATTTTATTTTTTTTTTATTTTATTTATGTTATTTATTTTATTTGATTTTACTTTATTTACTTTTTTTTATTTTTTTTATTTAATTTTTATTTTATTTTGTTTTGTTTTATTTTATTTTATTTTATTTTATTTTATTTTACTTTATTTTTTTTGATTTTATTTTATTTTATTTTATTTTATTTTATTTATTTTAATTTATTTTATTTCAAGTTTATTTTATTTAATTTTATTTTATTTGTTTTTATTTTATTTTATTTTATTTTTTTTTATCTTATTTTTTATTTTATTTTATTTTAATTCATTTTATTTGAAGTTTATTTTATTTTATTTTAATTTATTTTATTTTACTTAATTTTTTTTATTTTATTTTAATTTAGTTTAATTTAATTTTATTTAATTTTTTTTATTTTATTTTAATTTAATTTCATTTTATTTTACTTAATTTTATTTAATTTTTTTATTTTATTTGATTTTATTTATTTTATTTTATTTTATTTTATTTTATTTTATTTTATTTATTTTATTTTTTTAATTTTATTTTATTTTATTTTGTTGTATTTTTTTTTATTTATTTTATTTTATTTTATTTGAAGTCTATTTTATTTTTTTAATTTTATTTAATTTTTTTTATTTTATTTTATTTTATTTTATTTTTTTTAATTTTATTTATGTTATTTATTTTATTTGATTTTATTTAATTTAATTTTTTTTATTGTTTTTTATTTAATTTTTATTTCATTTTGTTTTATTTTATTTTATTTTATTTTATTTTATTTTATTTTATTTTATTTTATTTTATTTTATTTCATTTCATTTCATTTCATTTTATTTTATTTTATTTTATTTTATTTTATTTTATTTTATTTATTTTAATTTATTTTATTTCAAGTTTATTTTATTTAATTTTATTTTATTTGTTTTTATTTTATTTTATTTTTTTTTATCTTATTTTTTATTTTATTTTATTTTAATTCATTTTATTTGAAGTTTATTTTATTTTATTTTTACTTTTATGTAATTTTGGTTTTTATTTTATTTTATTGTACTTAATTTTTTTTATTTTATTTTAATTTAGTTTAATTTAATTTTATTTAATTTTTTTTATTTTATTTTAATTTAATTTAATTTTATTTTATTTTACTTAATTTTATTTAATTTTTTTATTTTATTTGATTTTATTTTATTTTATTTTATTTTATTTATTTTATTTTTTTAATTTTATTTTATTTTATTTTGTTTTATTTTTTTTATTTATTTTATTTTATTTTATTTGAAGTCTATTTTATTCTTTTAATTTTATTTAATTTTTTTTATTTTATTTTATTTTTTTTTTATTTTATTTATGTTATTTATTTTATTTGATTTTATTTTATTTAATTTTTTTTATTTTTTTTATTGAATTTTTATTTTATTTTGTTTTATTTTATTTTATTTGATTTTATTTTATTTTATTTTATTTTATTTTATTTTATTTTATTTTATTTTATTTTATTTTATTTTATTTATTTTAATTTATTTTATTTCAAGTTTATTTTATTTAATTTTATTTTATTTGTTTTTATTTTATTTAATTTAATTTTTTTATCTTATTTTTTATTTTATTTTATTTTAATTCATTTTATTTGAAGTTTATTTTATTTTATTTTAATTTATTTTATTTTACTTAATTTTTTTTATTTTATTTTAATTTAGTTTAATTTAATTTTATTTAAGTTTTTTTATTTTATTTTAATTTAATTTAATTTTATTTTATTTTACTTAATTTTATTTAATTTTTTATTTTATTTGATTTTATTTATTTTATTTTATTTTATTTTATTTTATTTTATTTTATTTATTTTATTTTTTTAATTTTATTTTATTTTATTTTGTTTTATTTTTTTTATTTATTTTATTTTATTTTATTTGAAGTCTATTTTATTTTTTTAATTTTATTTAATTTTTTTTATTTTATTTTATTTTATTTTATTTTTTTTAATTTTATTTATGTTATTTATTTTATTTGATTTTATTTAATTAAATTTTTTTTATTGTTTTTTATTTAATTTTTATTTTATTTTGTTTTATTTTATTTTATTTTATTTTATTTTATTTTATTTTATTTTATTTTATTTTATTTTATTTGATTTTATTTTATTTTATTTTATTTTATTTTATTTTATTTTATTTTGTTTTATTTTATTTTATTTTATTTTATTTCATTTCATTTCATTTCATTTCATTTTATTTTATTTTATTTTATTTTATTTTATTTATTTTAATTTATTTTATTTCAAGTTTATTTTATTTCATTTTATTTTATTTGTTTTTATTTTATTTTATTTTATTTTATTTTTTTTTTATCTTATTTTTTATTTTATTTTATTTTAATTCATTTTATTTGAAGTTTATTTTATTTTATTTTTACTTTTATGTAATTTTGGTTTTTATTTTTTTTCATTTTAATTTAGCAAGCATTGGTAAATGATTAATTTAAAATCGAGACCATTGGAATTTAATTGATGTTTAGCTTTTCAAGAAAACAAAATTAATCGGTAATTAAGGCGATTAACAAGCACTATACAATAGTTGTGGTTTAAACGTAAAGCTTAAAAAACATGAACATTGTAGGTATATTGGGTATCCTCAAGAAAAGTTTTTACGTGGTACTTTTCTGAAAGAAAAGTTTTTCTCACTAATCACTAACTTCCCTGCAGGGTACTTGTACACAATTTTTACACCTACACATTTGAATTTAAACTGACTTTGCTTTCAAGTCAAATGCATTTGTGGTAAGAAGTCCATTATCAGGGCCCATTGTTATGTAGTAGTTATGTAAATGTAAAATGTAAACAACAACAAGTAACGTTAATTGAGAATGAAGTGATTTGATAAAATGTATATATTCACCAAATTCATCAAGATTTTGAAACAGATAATTGTTTGTTTGTCACACAACTATAGATTGAAGCAGATGGTGGAAAACAAGTGCAACAAAACTGTTTTAGTTTAGGGAGAGTCCTAGCTTAATTTTTTTTTAATTTTTATACTAAGTTGTGCAACAACAAAGAAATAAAAAATGATTGCTAATAGTTTTCTCTTGTATTTTCATCTCATTTTCAAAAGCAGTGTTTTCCTCTACCTTTTCTATAAAAAGCTTTCTGAATATCCAAGAGAAACACGTCATACAGTTGCTCCACTAAACGTTTAAGCACATCCAAATACATATATCTCGCATCTAAATAAATACTTTACAAGCTCAAATATAACTATTAATTTACGCATCAATTGGTAGACATTTAGAAACTTTTCAAAAATTCTTGAATTTTTCACTCAATTTTCCACAATCAACTTAATTAATAGCTCTGTGCGTTCAAGCAATTTAACTTTTCAGCCATTGCTTAGGTATACACAAACTAACATAGACCATACCTATAATTTTGATACACATAAACACCTGTGCAACTTATTCTCGAGACAATGCCGTTCAACTGCTTTCAAGAACTTTTCTTCTCGGATTACGAACTGCTTTATGAACTATCGTTAGAGGCAGAAGATTTAAATACTTTTATTGATCAAAAGATTTAACATTCAATGAGTTTTAGAGATGTGTAAGATTCACAGTATGGGAGTGTCTTCGTGGTTATAATAACAACAACAAAGAACCATAGGAATATGTAAGTGAGTGCTCTCGGGGTAATAGTGCGAGGGATTGGGAACAGGTTGCGTCCTTCTTTCTTAACTGACGTGAATATCCAGGGTTGATTTGGTTTCTCTTTACCTTGAAAATAAGCTTTGTATAAGAAAGTTAGGGAAAAAAGAGAGACAAGTCAGGATTATGTGCATTTAGTCCACAGCTTCTTTGATGGTCCTATCAGTTACAGTCTTAGAGAAAAACAAGCATTTAAAAATTGCATTGTTCTAATAGGGTGATGCCACTTTCTGATGGGAGTGCATGGAATGCCGTATTTGGTTCCTTAATTCCCACCGTCTTCTTTGTCATAGTTTGCCTTCTTCCTCCTGCTCTTGTTTTTGTTTCAACCGCTTAAACACTCGCCTCAAGTTTGCATAGTCTTACGGATACGAGAAATCATTTATCGTATTGAATCATGGCCGTTCCGGTCCTGGAACCCTCTCGTAGTAGCCCGACTGCCTTGAGAATGGAATGTTTTACCGTTAGAACATTCGAAATGTGGATCTCCATACCTTACCGTGAATAAGCTTAACTTGTTGAGAGTACTGCCTTCTCCTGTTTTTTCTTTCCATTCCCGGCTTTATCTTACTTTGAGCTTTGGTCTTCGTCTTCATTATACCAGTAGTGCTACGCACACAAGGTAGTATGTAACAACATAAACGAATCGAGATAGATATTGACTTATACATATCAAAATGTTCAGGAAGAAAAAAGAAATTGATTAAGCCATGTCCGTCCGTCCGTCCATCCGTTAACACGATAACTTGAGTAAATTTTTTAGGCAATTTTTAAATTGGATGTGGCCCCGCCCAATCTTGATTAATTCAAATTTAAAAATATAATTAATACTCAAAACCGTTCAAGATATCTAAACGAAATTCAGCACACATACTTATATTAATACAAGGAATGTTCCGGAAAAATATTTGCGACATCATTTAAAGTCCACGCCCACTTTTATACAAAAGATTTTGAAAAGTATCATAGATATATTTAATATGCAATAATTGTAATTCTACTTGCGTACAAAAGCTTTGAATCATTTCATTTTCACTTTCAAAGTGTGCGTGAACGAAGAAAATCCAAAAATATAAATCTTCGAAAATAGGCCCGCCCCTTTTATAGAGGATTATTGCACAAAATTTTTATGCCATAACTCCGGATAAAATTGATTTGTCTAAACGAAATGTTGAATATATAAAGGTAACTGTTTATTGTAAAAAAAGGCGAAATCGGTTGCGGACCACGCCTATTTTTTTAACATTGTTCTGAAAAATTTGCTTGTAAAATTAAAAACGCCATATAATAAGCTTAAAATGTTGTGGATTTTCTGAGAAGTAGGCATGGCGCCGCCCACTTTTCAGCATAAAAGTTCTGCTACTTTCAAAGGCGATTGCTTGTAATTTTAACTAGAGATATCAATGAAAATTGCGCAGCTGCTTATCAGTGGTATGAGATATACTCCTGCCAAAAATTAGGCAAAGCGGGTAACACACAAGCAAAATATCCGGGCAAGTTGTTAATACCCCACTGCAATAGGTAAGTTATATATCTTTTTTGATTTCTAAACCTTTCATGAACATGAAATGTTTGTAAGTATGAGAAGAAGAAGAGATGAGCCAATCAATAAGTATACTGAAATGACTAGGACGATGAGCTGAGTCGATTTAGCAGTGCCCGTCTCTCCGCCCGTCTGTTTATCTGTCTATTGAACGCGAATTTTTCAAACATAAAATGTGAATGTATTCGTATTTTCAAGAAATGTGGTTAGCAGTGGTTGGTAGGGAAGCTATTTATAAACAAATAAATTAATTAACCCCGCAAAACTCATAACAGCAGTATTTTTATTGAAAACAATCACCTGGCTTTATAATACGAACTGAAAAGTATTACAATAGACCTGCGTAAATTGGTATGCCATAATATATCACTACTAGGTATATAATGTTTTGTTCCACCCGAACTTAGACTTCCTTACTGGCATCTATACTCGTTTTTGTATTCGTCTGAATTTTTGTCTTTTAGCCTGCTTTCTGGATTTATTTTCACCCCTTTTCTGTGGCCTGCTTTCAAAGTTTTCTAAAGAAAGTGAGTGTGCTTAAAATTTTCAGTGGAATGCTCTTTAGTAAATAATTTGTTTTAAACTCCAATGCTTGTTGATTCCTCGGGTTAATCTTTCAAGCAAATCTTACTCAAAAACATCAATTTAAATGAAGAATATAACGGGCGAGTTCATCGTAATCCACTTTAAATGATTACCAAAACACTATAATCCGCTTTTAGTAAATCGCAATTGTAGCTTCGACTGATCCTGACATGTTGTTCCCACCAGCAATCTCTTCATCTCCTTCATTCTACATTCGTATGAGCATACTTAATTTTCTAAAACTTAACCGTTCTTCATTATTAAATATGATAATCCTAACGTCTTCATAACTATCACTTATTCTCTATTCCCATAACTTCACCACTTCTCCAAACATTGGTAACTTTCTTAATGAATGAATCATTTTCGTATTGCAACTCACTTTTCTCCCTCAGTCCTTGCAGATACTTTTTGTTATCTCAAAATATTTTCGCACAATAGCTGTCAGAAAAGTTATGCATAACAACGAGTTCTAAAGTGTTTGTGTGAACAATTGTAAGTACTTAGGTAAATTCGCAGATGAATATTAATGGCGCATTCCACGTGAATGGGTACATATTTCTAAGAAAAGGTGCAAGAGCAGATCATTGTGTTATATAGTTAAAGATATTTTGTTTTCATTTGAAATAGCCAGTGTGGCACGGAAATAGAAATTACCTTCACAACATTCAAGAATTTTTTCAGTAATATAATTCAAATTATTCTGAAAAATTCTTATGCAATAGTTAATGACGGTGTTTTTATCAAATGATGTGTAAATGAGAGAAATTTGAATACACCAACCTATCTTCCAATTGTTTTTTTTCGCAACAAAATAAGGACCTTTCACTTAATCTGCTGCAGAAATTTTGTGTCGGTAGAAACTCCTTCTGGGTCGAATTATCTTAGTAAACACGACCTAGCCAGTGAATAACGCAGTTTCGAATGCGATAGGCAAGCGCATCCGTCCCTCACGCCTAGCATGTCCCCCTCTCCCCTCCTACACACTTCAAAATTTTACAGCTGAACTGTAACGGATTAGCTGGAAAGATCGCGGAGGTAACTGACTTTATGAAGTCGCACAACATCAAAATCGCCGCGATAAAAGAGACAAAATTGAACACAAGATCGGACTTACGAACTTTTGATGGGTATAATGTACATTGAACATTGAACATGGGGGTGGCCTTGCGTTCATTACACATCACTCTGTATAATATAATCCACTTTCCCCTGACGTCGACCCCAGGGACTCTACCTTAGAATGCCAAGGCATAGTAGTCCGGTCAGGCGCAGACGACCTGCAAATTATAAACATCTATATTCCCCCTGCCACGTGTTCTCCAAGAGATTATCATCCCGACATTAGTGCGTTGCTAAGGGGCGATAACCGTCTAATCCTAGGCGACTTCAACAGTCAATGGAGATGCCCCCACCAGGGTGGCAGGTAACTGCCACAGTTCGCCAGACATCTCCATAACGAGCGCGGGCCTAATTAACTTTGTCATCTGGCGACCGATGCTTACATTAGCTTCAGACCTCCTACCCACCCTACTCTTCGTTGAACTACCGACCGACTTCATAACGACTGATAAACTAACATACATTAACTTCACAAAAGCGGACTGGGACCGTTTTACGGACTATACAGAGCGCTCCTTCGCTGCCTTAGCCACTCCGACAGACGTACGCAAAGGTGAGAGAGAGTTTCGCAAGGTCATTGATTCAGCCTCAGGCCGCTTTATTTCTGCTGTTAGAATACCAGAAACTCATCAGAATTTTCCTGCAGAAGCTGCGGCGATGGCAAGAGAACGTGACCAAGTGAGACTCATCAATCCCGCAGATCACAGAATCAAAGATCTCAATGCGGAAATTCGTAGAATAGTCAACGAACACAAGCTGACCAAGTGGAAACAACACCTTGAGGCATGCAACCTCTCCGGCTGAGTCGGCAAATTATGGTCGACTGTCAAGGCCCTATCCAATCCGACCAAATACAGTGACAAGGTCGCCATTGCATTCGCCGACATCGTCAAATCGGACGCCAGGAAATGCGCGAGCTTCTTTTGCCGGCTGTTTATAATGCATCCACCTGCGGATAGGACTAAGAGAAGAGTCTTCCGACGTGCGCACAAACACTCCACCGCGCCTATTGCCGTCTCAGTCGCAGAAGTCAAGGAAGCCATAATGAAGGCTAAACCCTTAAAATCCATCGACCCGACGGAATCGCCATGAAAATGATCAAACACCTAGGCCACGAGGGACAGAGTTATTTAGCTGCTCTTTTCAACCTCTCTCTAACTGCTTTCGTCATACCTGAGATATGGAAACACGCGATTGTAGTTCCCCTACTAAAACCAGGGAAGCGGGCGTACCAAGGAGATTCTTATCGTCCGATATCACCCCTTTCGCCGCTTGCGAAATTATTAGAGAGAATTCTGCTCCCTTACTTTATTGCAAATCTGAAGTTGGCCGATCACCAGCATGGTTTCCGCAAATCTCACAGCACTACATCCGCTTTGAATGCCATTACAACACAGATAAATTATGGTTTGAATCAACACCCACCAAACCATAGGACGGTTCTCGTGGCACTTGACCTATCAAATGCATTTGATACGGTCAACCGCGCCACACTCCTTCGAGACCTGGAAGAGACACCCCTCCCTGCCGGCCTTAAAAGGTGGACCGCTAATTACCATTGGCTAATTACCTCAATGGTCGACAGGCATTAGTCAAATTCAGGAACAAGAAATCTAGGCCAGGTTCTCTCTCTCCTGTTGTTTATTTTCTATATTTCGAGTTCCCCCCAGAGGGAGTCTCCATTGTTTCCTACGCTGAAGACTGCACGATAATGGCCTCGGGCAAGACATTGACGAACTCTGTACTAGAATCAGCAGTTACCTCCGTGACCCTTCCACCTTCTTCACCGAGCGAAATCTAACCCTATCTCCGACTAAATCGACGGCGACCCTGTTTACGACATGGAATGCGCAGTTGGGGCAATAGGTAAATGTCCACGTAGACGGAGTACCTCTACCTAATGTCAACCACGCGAAAATCTTGGGTACGTTTGACAATGGCCTCACCTTCGCTGGTTATGCCACCGCAATAGCTTCAAAGTCACAGAGCCACAATAAGATCCTCAAGTCACTGGCCGGCAGTACTTGGGGAAAAGACAAAGATACATTGCTTGCTACATATGAGGCTATTGGCTGACAGGTTATTGACAACGCTGCGCCCATATGGTCGCCCAATCTTGCTGACACCAATTGGAGGAAATTGCAAGTCTGACAAAAGTGAAAGGGATTTGTAGCCAATCAGACAAACAAAATTTCTTAATAGATCCCATTCTCCATTTCTGGGTATTTGGGTTATTACAATGTTGATTTCACTCAATTTGTTCTCAATAAAACATGTCTGTAGTCGCATGATATTTACATTTAGATGTTGTTGTTGTAGTAAAGACAAAAACACTCCCCGAAGGTTTTGGGAGTATTGTCGAGTTAACAGTCCTTGGCCGGATTTGAACCCGGTACGCTCCGGTACTCCCTTGCGGTACTGCCCCACTATCGTGGTAGCGATTTATGACCAGTGAAACCTTCTAGGTCATGTCACCCCTCCTTCCTTAAGGAAGGATAAGATGGGTAATGAGAGGTGAGAGGCATCATATCCGTAGATCAACCATCGAGTTGCACGTCATTACCTTCGTGCATATTAGTCGCCTCTTACGACGGGTATGCCTACCGCGGGTTTAGAATAACCCCTAACCCGTAGGGGCATTTACATTTAGATCTTATTTGCAGATCAGCCATCGAGTAACACATTAATACTTCATCGAGAACCCATACGCATGTTTTCATCCTTGGCCCTTACTATGCGTTGCATTCAACATTCAATTTTCGGTGGTTAACGGACAGCGAATGAATTGTGTTATGCATTGTTTTGTCAGACAGAAATTTGATTTCGACTGATAAATAATTAATATAACATTATTTCTTCGCCTCCGGACTATGATTCTTGGAACCGAAATGTGTCTTTAGAGACTTCTGCTTACATTTTCCTAAAAGTTTTAGCAGTTGACGCCTAATATAAAAAGTATTAACATTTTGTGTTTTTGTTTGAATGAGCGCAACTATATCAAATGAAAAGTGTTACGGGTGTGAACAATCCTTAGTCTTAATTTTCCACTTCTATTCTCTGTTACTTTCTTTGCCTAAAGAAGGTATATTTGCTTTCCTTTTTACATTCGGCTCCATCTGTTTCATTTTTAAAATCCTTTTAGTGTTGTTCTTGTAGAAATGCTTAGCCCTGCCTAGTCGTTACTTTCCTTACCATAAATATTTTCTAAGGTTATTCTCAGGAATCTATGTAAGGGTTCAGTCTGGATAGGTGAGAGTTTAATCTGTAAGAATATCCAGATGGAAGTTGGGAAAGTATGACTCTTGTCTCACTTGGAAGTTTACTTTGCTATCCGGCAACAGATGCAGCTTGTTTCTGAATGACGGCAGTCACCGGGCATGAGCTGGCAACGAAGTTTACCGACTCTGTGTGGATGTTGCTGAGCGCCTGTCGAGGCATATTTGGATCAGAACAAGTCCTTTGCTTCATATTTTTCTCCCCTTTGTTGTTTATTTTCCCTTTCGGCTTTATCTGACACTTTCTCTCTGCTTTCGCTTCAGCGTTTCCCTGAGAACTTTAATTTCTCTTGTCTGAATCATTGTTTACGTTTTCAAACTTGCATGAGCCTTCGTCTTTTTGTTTGTATTTGTCTTTATTTTCTTGTTTCTCCTTTACTTTGTCTTTGTTTTTGTATTTCTGGTGGTCTTAATCTTTGGACTGCACTGGGTTTCCGTCCTCTTTGCGCTCAAAAAACCTAGGCGCTCAAGTTTTTATTCGTCTTCGGTTATCTGTTTTTGTTGCTCTTCGTACTTGATAGTGCCTTTCTCTTCTATCCTGTCTCTGACTTCATCTTTGACTATATCTTCGCACTCTGTCTTCTATAAGTCTCCTTATTAGTATTTCTATTTTGTTTCGTCCTTCATTTTATCTTCATTCTTCTTTTTTATAATCTTTTTCCTATTAAAAAAAAAAGACGCAGAAAAAATGCATTACTCTTTATCTTAGTTCTTGTTTTCATCTTCAACTTTCTTCTGAACTTCCTAAACAATTGCGAACAAAGAAATAAGTCGTCCAGTTTTGACAGTTTTGTTGATTCAAATAGTTTCGCTTTCTCAGCAGCAGTACATAATTATTCATTAAGAAATTGTCGGGAGAGCCTCCCACAACTCATTCCCAACAAAATGTTTTCTTAAATATTCCCTAAACGGAAAGTAATTTCTAACTAACTTCGCGTAGCTGATTAATGAACAGACGACCATTAAAAAAATAATAAAAAATGATACAACATATTTTGAAAATGATAGCTTTATTATGTAATTTATCAAATTAAACACACTAAACATCTTTTATCAAAGTTTTTCCATTAATAACACCAACTACAAACGTTGGCCGTTTAACCTCAACGAAAGTTTTGTGCTTTGACTCTCTTTCGTTGCACAGCAAGCAGTGTAAAAGCATAATAAATAACAATTAAAGTAAAATATGCCACATCAACAATTTTCACAGCAATTTCAAGCTAGCTTACGAGTCGTCAACAAAAGGGAATTAAGTAAGAACTAAACATTTTGCTTGCTCTTCTCTCCTAAGTTCCTTGAATTTTTACCTTCGTGTCTTAGTTTTTTTTTATTTTGTTGCATTTAGACTTAAGTGAATCAGCGTCAGCCCGTTTTTAAATATCTATTTGTTTGTATATACAATTTCCAGGGTTCAACGACAAAAAGAAGAAAGCTTGCTTGAGTAAAATATGCCTTCTTTGTCCACTTCTTTTTTGTGAAAGACGACGAGCATTTTATAATGGCTTGTAAACTCTACAGTTTTTTCAAATAACCTCCTCCAAAAAAAATCCAAGCTACGGCCCTGGTAAAACATAGAGCTCGCTTACACTTCATTCGCCGAACCTTGTACTTACTCGCGTGTAATGAGGCAGATAAGCCGCTTGTTAAAGTAGCAATTTAGTAAGCACTTAATTGGTTGCTTGGCGGTAGTATAGTCCAAGGAGTTCTGTGCGCGAGGCAAAAGAAAAAGAATTTATTTGACATTTTTAATTTTTTATGATTTGACAACGGTTGGGCATTGTTTACAGTTCACCTATCGCCTGGAGCTTGTAGCAAAATTGCTTGTTGTATTTTGGCATGAAGTGGACATAAATCACGATAAAATAAGCGCCAGAAAATATGGTCCCAGTCAATAACTTACGAGCTTATTAAGTAGGTCGCAGATATTGTCAACGGCTTTTGGCCAACCTACCCTAGCGTAATTTCCAGCCTGAAATTCAGTGAAAATTAAAATCAAAATTAATTTTGAAAAGTGGATTTCTAAACGCGCACGTCCTTTTCCTGCGGTGGCCAAATTAAAAAAAAAAACTCAGTGAAAAGCATGCCAGCAATATGGTGTTTTGTTATACCTTTCACGAACATGAAATGGTATTATAACTTCGGTCCGATGTTTGTAAGTATGAGAAGAAGAAGAGATATACCCACCAATAAGCATACTGAGCTGAGTCTATTTAGCCATGTCCGTCTGTCCGTCCGTCTGTTTGTACGCAAACTAGTCCCTCAGTTTTTAAGATATCTTGCTGAAATTTGGTATGGAGCCGCCATTTTCAATGAGATTAATCATTTGTCGAAATCAGCAAGATCGGAGCAATACAACCCATAGGTCCCATGCAATCGAAAGTTTCGATAAATGGGTTTTGGGCTATAAAGTTTGCAATTAAAAAGCTAGGTACGTAAAACTTTGCAGATTTTGTACTTATTATATATGTAATATCTGTAGTGAAAATCACCCCAATCGGACCTACATAACATATAGCTCCCATACAATCGATAGTTCCGATAAATGGGGTTTGGGGTATGTATCTTTAAATTATCAGTTTTGCAGAGTTTTTACTAATTGTGAGTAAGGATCGGGCACTTAAAACCGTGATGCGTATTCATGAAAGGTATAAAATCTTCGGCACAGTCGAATACAGCCCTTTCATTGTTTTTGAATTACTTTACCTTGATCCTCTTTTTATGAAAATTAGTAGGTAATTATTTGTGGTGATATATTGGTCGAATGGTGTGTAGTTGAACGAATCTCTCCCAGCTAAAGCAGTCGTCAAGGTAAGAGAATCTTTGGGTATTTCATAAGATAGAAACCGTCGTCTATTACTATCTTGAAAAATTCGTAAGAAGGCTTATAAAACTTAAATTTCATTCACAATAGACGAGCGGCAAACTTAGTTCCACTGGGCCATACAATTGTAAAAAGGTGGCCTAAATTTATCCAATATATAGCCCTACGGCTACTGGTGACTTGAATTGTCATTGACTATATGCTGTTGTCTGATAGATCATTCATTGGATATACCAAATATGTTATAGTGTTTATCTTACAAATATTATAAATGCGTAAGTTTGTGTGTTTGTTTGTGGGTCTTCTTTAACGTCTAAACTACTTAACCGATCTCTACGAAATTTTGTACACTTATTATCAGGAGCATTGAATATTTAACAGATTCATGAAAGTGGAACTGGGACCGACCTATTCAAAAACAAAATTATTTATGATGCGATTTGCTCGGAATTTTGTACCTTGGTAGCCTTTTGCCTTTTGTTAAAATTTAGTATAGACCGACCTAGCAATAAAATCTTATTTATGACGCGATTGGCTGAGAAATAAAAATGCCTTTAGAAGAACTTTCGTTATTTTGCTTATTTTCTTCGTGCGGGCGGAGCCGCGGGTAAAAAATCTAGTATAATATTAAAATATGGTCTAGAATTGCTGCTGAATTGTATCCGTGTAAATTTGAATGAATATGTAGATGAAGGAGAAATGATGTTTGAGGTAGCAAGAAAAGAAAAATGTCCAAATGTAGGACAACAAATTTTCGGGTAAGACAACTTCTGCTGGGTTCGCCAGTAAGTTAAAAACAAATACTGTAAAGGCTTACGAAAATACTTCGTATCATACTTGTTGTGCATTAATCGTCCTACATTTTTTTTGGCTGACCATAACTCCATGTTTAGTTTAACTTATTGATAGAAATAGTAAAAAAATATTAAGTAGAAAAAAACAAGTGGTCGGCGATTTGTTTGACGTTTATAACAGTAAAGTAAAACATTCTAACAATATTTAAAAAAATGGTCTGTCAGAGCACAAGGTTAGTGTAAGGGTTAAATAAAATAAGAATGTTCCAAAACAATTAATACTTTTGATTATTGAAAAAATGAATGTAGTTCCTTACCTAATAACATCGGGTTCATTTTATATTACGAGTACTCGTATATCCCTTAACTATCTGGCACCCAAAAACAACAGTTTGTTCCGATGGGTTCCTAGTCATGCGGGACATGCATGAACATTCTGTAGTCCAGAAACCTGTTTTTTCTTCCTAAAAAAGCATCAGATAAATAAAATACGCTAGTTTTATCACTTAAACAATTCTGATAGCTTTCTGTATTAGGCCTTAAAATCACGATTCACGCTTTCTTCGAAGGTGGTCGATTAATAAAAACAGATGGTCATGGGGTATTGAACTATTTTGTGCATATAAAGCAAAATAATCCTATCTATTCAGATTTATCACATATACGGGAACAAAAATATAAATAGGACCTTTTCCAATAAGTGATCCTCTCAGAAAAAAAATTCTATGTTGCAACCATATTTACTACTTTTCAATAATTGTACTGCAAAAGTAATATATGAACACTCTCAGCAATAACAATTTCCATGATAAAAGTATTACACTTCTTTGTGTGTAATCGTGATACTATTTGTTTAATTCAAAGGCTTCACAAAAATGTAATTAAATGGAAGTGATAGTTGTTCATTAAATAATTAAACTGAATACCGAAGCCAGAATCAAAGCACCAAGTTAATGAAAATTGAACAAAGAATAAAGCTTAATAATATTTTGTTTAACAAAATAAATATAAAAAAAAAAAATTGTTTTGCATCAAAAATCACTCATGTGCCTTGCTAGCTTAAACAGAGTTCATTTTTGAGTTTGTTGGATTGATTTGGAGTCTTGAGAAATTTTGCAATTTTTTGAAGGTTTAGGAAGGAATAAAGTTTATGTTTTTGTAATGTATGCATTTATCATTATTCAAAATGTATTTACATAGAAAATACAAGTTCAAATACAGATATTTTTTCATTAATTTAAAAATAGTTTCCCTCATTGGAAGTTTTAAAAGTAAAACTCTATAGGCTTACTTTACCTTTAGGTCCTTTGGCTTGCAACGATAAATTAGAAATAAAAGTAAGGGAATAAAGTAAAAAGTCATTAAATAAATATTCATTGCTATAATTTAGTACCTTTTCTGGCGCTCAGCTCTCTGATGAATATACATTTTATAACGCAAAAAAAGTTCAAAAATATTCTGAGATATGGGGTTGTTCAAACAAGCTCGAAAAAAAACGCGTTTTTAAAAAAAAAAAAACTGAGATCTTCCACTCATGCGTCAATGCTGTGTACAAATATTTCTGGTCGGTTCACTAAGATCACGTTATTGTACCTAAACATATAAAAATGAGTCCCTATTTCGTGAATGGGTGGAATTAACGATTTTCTTTTTGGTTTTTGTTATTGTGCATATAAGGGCTCGGATAGTCCTAGAACGTGTTTGTTTAACCGTTTCAGAGATATAAAGCAAAATATTGATAGAGGGAAAGGCAAAGATAAAAGAAAGTATAAAGAACAAAAAGAGAGGAAGAGGCTTAGAACGAATTAACGATTTAATAAGCGGTGCTGGAGACTAATAGACTACTACATAAAAAGAACTATAACACAAATAAATTTTGGGGAAAGTTTCGGGGTAGGGATAGGAGACTGAAAAAGCTGTGGCTGATGGAGGGGAATTAGTAGAAAAAGGTGATTATTCCCAAAAATGAAGAATCATAAGCTAAAGAGGAAGGTTGGAGTGCTGGACGCTGGCAGGACAGTTATTGGGGAGTGTAACGTATGCCAAAATTGCTAGTTAAATAAAATTATATTACTATCTTATTATTCTCCTCATTTTCTATTTTAAATCTAGTTCACAGCACAGTGAAAATGGAATTCAAGAAAAAAAATCTGCTGCGGCGAAAAGATCGAGATATATTTAAAATTTTCTTTTTTCCCATTCATCTTTAAATAGCTTCCCGTTAAGCTAGACCATTTAAGCTTAGGACATAGATAAACAATTAAAGGCCACGCAAAACGTAATTGCGAAGGATGGCGCGCTGCTCGAGGTAACTGAAGCCCATGTATGGGATCTATATGTTACGTAGGTCCGATCTGGCTGATTTTCATTTGTCGCATTACGTATATAATATGCACCAAATCTGCAAAATTTTGCGTTTGGGAGCTAGGTGTTGTATGATAAATATATTACAAAATGAGATATATCAAAAACTGAGGGACAGCTCATCGCCCTGATCATTTCGGTACATTTATTGGTGGGCTTATCTCTTCTTCTTCACAAACATCGAACCAAAGTTATAATACCATTTCATGTTCATGAAAGGTGTAAAAATAAAAAAATGTTAAAGACTATTTAAATAAAGATATGGGATTTGCGAATTTTGATTTTGAAAATTTTATCATATCAACAATTATTATTTTATAATATTTGCAAATATAAAGGCGGCGTTCAATTAATTGACTTTAAATAGTGTCCAATTGGGCTTCAAAGATTGTATGGCTTGAGTTGGGAAACGTATACTCCAGATTAATATTTTCGAATCTCATAAATTGATAAAAATTGCTTTGAGAAAATTTTTTAAAGCAAATTTCACAGGCTCTTTGCCCTTGGTTTGTTGGAAATTTTGACCAGACTCAACCATCAATTCGCCATCACAACCGGGGATATTTGTCCATTGCTCATCACATTTTGCAGTTTTTATTTTCTTTCCGTACTCTCTTTTCCCTCCCTTAACACTTTTTCCTTTCCTTATGTTACTAATTTTCAGACTTTTATTTTTTTTTTTTGGTTTATGCCCACTATTTTCATTTAGACGAGATAGCTTTATTAGCATATATCGTAAGCAAAGAAGTTAACACACCTAAAATCTAGTTTTACTGTACCCAGAGGGGCCAGAAAACAATTTGTACAAAATCCTCTCAACTCAAGCTTCAAATAGAAGTATACAATTTTGTAAATTTTTGGCTACCCAGCCTAATGCCGTTTGTTATATAATAAATTCATAAATTTCTTTTTTCCGATAAAATATGCGCGCGTGCTTACCTCCTCAGTGTCACGCTGAATTGTGACTCGCGACATCACATTAGTGTCATGATTATCATAAATTATGTACAGCTACGCATCTCAGCGTTGTTAGCAGCAAAATTTCGTTTTCCGCGTCTTGCGACACCTCGTGTTAGCGCCTTAGTGAATTAATGAATGCATACACACTTAGACAGTTAGAAAGCAGCACGGCTGGTGAGGACAATGTACTCGCATGGAAGCAGGTAAAAATTGACAGGTGTGCATAAAACCATAATAAGAATTGTAAAATATTCAAAGGCATGTACTTATGTATGTACAGCTGTGTTCAATGTAACAGTAGCGAAATTAAAATGGCTATCGTTCGACAAAATAAGCAGAAGCTGTGATTTTTATAATTTTCATTTTAAATATAGCGAATACCTTAACCGAAGACACATAGAAAGAAATTTTAAAGTTTACACAAAGTTCAGGAAAGTTAGTTTAAAGTTTAAAAAATGGCCATCAAAATCTTCAAGATTTTTTGGCAAAATTTCTAGAAACTTTTTTACACGCAGTTTTGTAGACTCGCTGAAAAATTTCCCTTAACTTTCAGCATTTTTTTCGTGCAGCGTGTTGGGTGTATTCTTGCATTCTGAAGAAAAATTAATTTTGTGTAGAAAAAATACCCAACATCCTTCCAAAAAAAAATGCGAAAAACTTTGAGAAATTTCTAACTTGCACGTTATGATACAGAAATTTAATGAGCAAGAAAACAGAGTACACAAAATTTTTTAAAAAATTCTGCCGAAAATTATTGAAATTTTAATGTAAGTTTTTAAAAGTTTAATTCATTTTCCTGAACTTTACGTACACTTTGAAATTTCTTTTTATGTGATTTCTTATGGAATTCGCTATATTTTAAAAGAAAATTGTTAAAATAACAGCATGTTTTATTTCTTCGAACGATATAATTTCACTACAATTATATTGAACACAGCTGTATGTAAGTACGCATTCGAACGGAAAAAGATATTTAATGGAAATTGAATAATAGAAATATGCTGGGGCGTGAATTACAAAATATTTGACATGCGTGCGGGTCGGGGGGCCGGAAGGCGCACAATGTGCAAAGTAATGGAATTTATTTTGTGTATAAAAATTTTTGATAGCGCAAAATAAGAAAGTTTATCTGAAGAATATACCAATGAAATAAGTGAATGAATGTACCCGTGGGAGGTACGCAGGTGTTACAAAGTAAGGCAACATGAATAAATTCTTTTGTACATTAACTCAGATAAAGAAATGCTTATTATATATTGTAGGGGTGTGCATGATAATAGCGCTTTTGTAATTTTGAATTGTATAGAGCTGACAGGAGTTTCTTAAATATTGAAATTTAAATGCAGATACAAATCGACGGGTTTTCTTATACAACAACCCCGCATGTAGCGCAGTAAACGTGATAGAAGTTAACTTCTTGATTTTTGTAGATAGACCGATCCCAAGGTTTGGAGGCCATTTTGGGATTATTTCTGGATGGTTTTTGTGTTCATTTTGAGACTTTTTTAGAAACGATCCGGAAAATACTACTTAATGGTTGTTACAAAGACTTAAACACAATAACAAAGTATATCGAAAATATCACTACAAAAATCCTGAATAGATTCCAAAAAACGGCCAACGCCCGAAAAAGTCCCGAAAAGACCACCGAAATTATGCTGCAATGATCCCAGAAACTATGACGAAAAAGTCCCGAAAATTCTAAACTGATGGGATAACAATTCCGAAAAAATCCCATAATGATTCTGAAAAAATCCCATAATGATTCTGAAAAAGTCCCGAAATGATTAGCAAATGGTCGTCAAAATGCGACAGCACTGCGAATTTATACCGAAATTGTTCCAACGTAATCCAGAAAAATTCTCAAAGTGATATTGAAATATGAGCCGAATATTTCTGCAATTCCTGAGAAGAACTAGCATATCACCACCAAGAGTCAAATTGGTAGATGAAATGGTGTCGACTTTAATGTAATTAGAAAATTTGTAAACATATTTAAAACAAAAACCGTAATAATTTTTGCTCGAAACTTTGAATCTTGCATTAAAGGATTATATACAAAATTAGGGCTCAAAAATCGATACAATTTTTTATTGCATATTTTGGAAGCACATACTTTCGAAAATATCTGCGCGATATTTCATCTATACCGAAGAACTTTCAAGTTATAGCAGTTCGAAGCGTGCACTTAACACATTTCTTTAAAAGCGATTATCTCGGAATGAAGTTTTTTGAAAAGTCAAAAACTTTTCAACCGATTTTCATAATTTTTTTATTTTAATTGTTCATTTTGACAATCTCGTGTCCTTGAGCGATACCTTTTTCATTTAAAAATTTTCGATTCTTTGCAATCAAACTAAACAACAAACAATCAATTTCAAACAACTGAAAAATCGATTTTTTTGTGAATATAGTTTTTGTATTGGGAAACAAATTTTCTTAGGGAAACCGAATCGTTGAATTACACCACAATAGATTTGTCTCTAATAATTTTTTTATTTCTGTTGAGTGGTTTGCCTTGGAGAGTGTTCACAGCAAGCCTCTGCAAACAAAAAAAAAAACGCTTTTCGGGGAAGGGACCATAACTTCGGCAATTTTTATAGGTTTTTGTAATTTAATTCGTTCTTTTTCTTCGATAATACTACCAATAAATTGTCTTTCGCTTTTTCGAATAAAACTTACAGAAAACCCTTAGAAACAATCACGAACTTAGCTCACATTTGCCCCTAAACTTTGTACATAGCCCCTTAAAGATAATGGAAACGACTTTTGAAATTTTGTAGAACCTAAAGAAACTTGCTCTAGTATCCCCTCGTAAGTTTTTTTTTTTAAAGAGCACCTACGAAGGTGACTAATCTTTTCGCAGATTTTTTCCACTCCAATTTCGATATTCAATCAGTTAGCTCTTCAGAGTCCTCAATGGTGGGATCTCATGTCAGCTTTGGAGAACTCACTCATTCGCTGGATGATGTTGTTGATGGAATTCGGAACGTCAAGTTATATTCACGGCTTATCGTCTTTTCTATTTCTAAAGCTGTTTGGAACTGCTTCTACTCCTTTTAACTCAGATAAGATTAAGCCCGTTCTAAAAAACGTTGTCGACTGTTGCCGTACAAATAATCTGCAGTTAAATATTGGTAAATGTTTTCACAGAACCTTCTTCAAGTCTCGGTGTACCATTCCCAGTACATATTTCATTGACATTTCTTGCCTTTCCAATCGTAATGAAATTGCTGACTCGCATTTTTCATTTACCACTCTTATAACCAATACTATTTCTAAGTTCTACCCGGTACTGGCTTTTATTAAGCAACCTAGCTCTGTGTTTACAGATCCTTACACTTTTAACTTACTTTTTACGTCTCTTGTACGCTCTAAACTGGAATATGCTTGCTCTATTTGGGGGCCTTATCATGACTTATTTCTCTCTTCTTTTTAGCGTTGTGACTGATTCATCACGTCTACTTGAGGGCAACTGTTCGTTTATAGATCCTAGACTACTTCGAAATAGAGATTGCGGCAGGAGCTTCTATGTTTCTAATGCTCCTATTTTTAGAGCAATATACTAGTTCAAATGAGAGCCAGTACGATGAACTACATAAAATAGCCGTGGAAGCTGGTAGCTACATTTGGTGATAGGGGTTAGGTTTAGCGTTGCTGCTACTTGCTTAGCCCCATACATATGGCTTCTAAACTGAAATAAATCAAAGATCATTGAATCCCCAATATTAAAGTCGGAGCGGCTTTTAACTCCATTGAATTTTAAGTAACAGCTTTTAATGGATTTAGATGAAAAGTTAAAAGGCGCCTAGTACTTGGCGCCATCATATACCAGCGTAAACAAAAACTGTACTCCTTGTCACATTATTGAACGTGGAGGATCCCTATGTGCGCTCTATTGCACCCACACGTGTCCTAAAAACACACAAGAAACGCGATAAAGAAACAAACACAGCTACAGTGAACGTCCTCGTTATTTGTGACCTTGGCAAGATTTTTTTTTTATAAAATTTCGCAAAGTTTGGCACTTCACAAGTGACTTGACTGGCGCCACTATTATGTTGTGACTTTCTCTGTTTATAAAGCTGTCAGTTTTTGTTTACCGTAATCTCTCATAACTGTTTTTTACTAAAAGCAGGAGTGAAGTATAATAATAAAATGGACACAAATTAGATAAAAAACCTGAATAACTTGACTTGCTATAGGAAAACAGAACTTGTAATTTTTCCTCTAATATCAATTAACAGAACTTAAAATAGCTTGAGGTTTTTTCGTTTTCTACTCATGATTAGCTGCCATAAAGAATAACAATTTTTTTTTGCTTCGGCTCCCACTCCCGAATTCGAGTTGAATTCCAGTTTTAAATATTGATCGGGGTTTAATCTTGTTTTAGGTTAGAATTGTGTTTCTGGTTTTGCCTTGGGCTTTGGGTGCGGTTCCGAGTACGTTTCTAGTTACGAATCCGATTTCAGTTTCTTGCTTTGTTTCGTTTTTGGGCCATGTTCCGATTCGGCTTTTGACTTCGGTCGTGGTTTTAGTTCTGCTTTCTAGTTTGATTTCGGTTACAGTTTCGGGTTTCGTTCGAAATTGATTCGGGTTTCGGTTTCGGTTTTAGTTTCGGTTATAGTCCCAGTTTCGGTTTCAATTGTAGTTTCGGTTCTAAATCAGTTTTAGTTTTGGTTATGTTTCTAGTTTTGGTTTCGATTTTAGTTTTAATTTCGCTTTCGATTCTAGTTTTGGTTTCCATTCTAGTTTCGGTTTCGATTAAAGTTGCTTTGCGGATTTTTGGTGCAGATCCCGTGTCGGTTTGGAGTTCTTGTTTTGTTGCAATTTCGGGTAAGGACTCGATTGGGGTTCGGCTACGGTTCTGGTTTTAGTTCCGCTTTCGCCTTTGGCTTCGGTTCTAGTTTCGGTTTCCGTTCAAGTATGGTTTGGGGTCTAGTTTCGGTTTTGAATTTTTCCGTTTCCGTTTCGGTTCTAGTTTCGGGTTCCGCTCTAGTTTCGGTTTGGGATCTAGTTTGAGTTTCCATTGGAGGTTCGGTTGTATTTTGAGTTTCGGTTACAGTTGTTGTTGTCGTTCTTATATCATTCGGACTCCGGTTAGGGCTTTGCTTATTGTTCTGGTTTCGGCTTCTGATCCGGTTATAATACGGATTAAGGCTGCATTTTTGTTCAAAGTTTGAGCTTCTGTTAGGTTTTAGTTTTTGTTTTGTCTACAGTTCCAGTTCGGCTTATAATTCTGGATTCTGTTCGTGGCTTCGACATTGGTTCCGTCTTTTGTTACAGCTTCGTTTTCGCTCCAGGTTTAGTTCTTGCTATGGTGGTTCCTGTACCGGTATAACATTTGGCTAAGCTGTTAATACTGATACTGAGCTTATTAACAACAACAAAGACTAAAGCTAAATCTCGAGTATAACTGACAAACATGGACTTAATACGATGTCCAAGTGTAACTGTCAATTTTAGACTACAAATATAACATATATGAAAAATGAAAATAATGAAGGTTTCGTTCCTCGGTTCAGGGAAATTCAAGAACAATTACTATGGATAATTTACGAGATATTTTCACCAGTAAGTAAGAATTTTTTTTACTTTATTTTATTTATTCCCAACTTGTATCGCATTGTGTTTTTCCAACTAAAAAATTAAACATCAAGCGAAGGCGAGAAGCCAGTCGGACGTTTTTCCAATTCACAAATATTTCAATAACAAACAAGGAACGCTTCATTGAAATCCGCTTTTGTTTGTTCGACAGCCCAAGAGCCACAGCTACAGCGACAGCAATTCAGATCAAAGCAAGCGTCAATACATAAATCGCAAGCAATTTCAGGCATTTGGCTGTGCACCCTGCCTTGCGATTATTATTGTAGCTATAGCTTTGTCTGTCTGTCTGTCTGTATGTCTCTCTGTCTTTGTCATAGTGAGGACTTCACGTTTGTAGCGCTACGTGTCTGTGTTTGTGTGCGCGGCTGTCTCTTTCCCTGTCAGAAAGTCAGTAACTAGTGAGAATAATTTCTGGTTCAGAACTAGAGATAAAGTGGCTAATAAGAACTAGTGAGATAGTAACTAGGCTTTCACTAGTTCGAAACCGGAAGTTGTGTAGTCATTAAAATTTAATAAAATTTAGATTCGTATTTGGAAAAATGTTTGCTTCTTGTAACGTTCTTTAAAGAAAGGTCTAAATTTGAAATTATAAATAAAAAAAAAATATAATAAAACTTATCAGTTGGTAGGATTCGAACCTACGCGTCCAGTATCAGAGTCGAGTGCTCTACCCACTCAGCCGCGGCGCACGCTTCAATAGTGTGAGAAAAGGTTACATACATACAGGTTACATGACAGAATGGTTTAAAATGTAGGCTCAAATTATTAGCCGTGCATAAACTAACTGCAATGGTGTGGCGGTAGTGTTGCTGGACTATCACACCGAAGGGCCAAGGTTCGAGTCCTGGGAAACGTAACATCAAAAGTGGTTTGAAAAAGTTTTTCAAATGGGGGTCACGACCGGAGGCAATCATCCGAGTAAGGTTCTACCATGGAAGGCTTCTCCAAATATGTTTTTTTAATTCTAAACTAACTACATCCAAACTGCAGAATTTGGAAATAGTTCAGAGCTAGAGCATTATTAGCAATAAACGAACTACATCCCAACTGTCAAATTTTTAACTAGTTCGGAACTGTCAAAAAGGTAATACAGCGGGGGACAATTTCCACCGCCTAGGACATCGCCATGTTAAATTCGCCAGTTGATTACATGTGAAAGAGATCAAAGGCGAACTACTTTTGGTTCGAAACGCACTAGATGCGCACCAGTTCAGAACTAGAGATTTTCCCCACAGGGTTTTCTTCCTTGGCAGCCATTACTGATGTTAATGCTTTCAATTTATTGTGAAATTTTATTGCTTTTATTTCCGACAGTTATTGTTGCATTTGTTATTGTTGTCGTGTTTTTGGTTGTTTTTGTTACTGACATATTCTTTTCCGCATATGCCATAAATATTGTATGCATAAACTATAAACTTTTGACAACAAGTGCCAACTCTACCGGTTCTGCTTGTAGTTGGATCAAAATCAGTAGGTTTGAGCTGAACAGTGTAACTAAAAATATATTTTAGTGCAAAATATATTTAGATATGATGCAAAACTATTATTAAATCGTTAATAAAATGTTTAAGACTGAGCTTTTAAAATCTTGTAATCACATTTAAGTTTTCTATTTTACAAGCGTTTTATAGCTGGAAAAAGAAACTCAAACACTACGACTAAAAGCAAAGAAAACAATCATTGATAATACGTTGCATACTTCGAACTTTATAAAAATTCAAGGTTTTTCAATAATCACAAAAAAAAAACCATGATCCAATTACTAAAGATCACGCATTCCGGCTACGGTGTATTTGTAATTTTATTTAAGAAAAAGGTTTTTGTGAAATGACGTCACGATTTTGAAGTTTTCAGTTCGTTTAACTGACTTTTCCCTCACACTTTCATTAACGTTTTTTCAATATTTTAATTTAAATTTCGTAAACATTAATTTCTTCGCGATATTCAAGTTTTATTTGAAAAAAATTCAAAAAAATTAAGCGTTTTGTGAGTGGCTGTAAGAATAGTTACGAAAAGGACAAATTCGTCCATTTGTTTGGTCCCCCGAGAGATGCTAAGATATGGGAAAAGTGCGTGCTGGTTTTTTGTAGCCAGAACGTTTACCAAAACGCCAAAATTTGTTTTTTTGTTTTCCCTTTTATTCCCTTACTTATTACATTTCGGACATTTAAAACCAAGCAGACATGTTTTCAAACGCGTGACGTAACAGCCAGATGTTTACACTTTTAATGCGAGATCTTGTTATTTGGATCATGAAAAAACAAGCAATTCAAAACTTTCGATATGAAATATTTTAAATTTTCTTTTAAGCCATTTAGTAAATTTTGAGTTCCCCACAAATACTGAAAATAAAATCCAGAAACACATTGTTTCGAAAATTCAGGCAGAAACCATTGAGAAATTCACAATTAGGAAGCCAAGAATCGAGGCTCAAAATATAGAAAGAGATAAAAAAAAATTAACTTTTCTCGTTTTATGCCCTCTTATTACTTTTTATACATTTTGGACTATGAGTTATGTGCACCAAAATTCCAGTTAAAAAATTAAACCCTGGTCGATGCAACACTGACTTAACGATATCTAGTATTTCTGGGCAGAACACCCTACTAAATAAGCGCGGAATTCTTCATTCAGTATTTTTTGAATACATTTTTCTAAAAAACAGACTTTCTGATTTTTTTTCCATCTGAATTTATGGGCGTACCAATTGATAGCTAATGTATCTTAAATCTGCCAAAATGCAAGTTTGTATGTTTTACAGCTGTATCCCTGCATTTAATGCTTGTATATGAAAGTAGCAGACTAGCTAGATGTCCGTATAAATCATAAATTTGGAAGATCAAAACGCCATGGCTAGGAATACTATAGGTGTGACTACTATAGTGGTGACTAATAGGTAGAGAAGAGCAAAATTCGGGAAGCAAAGAATCCATCATTGATTGCTACTATCTGATAATTCCTTTTGCATCCTAGATTTTGCAAGCACAATACAGACTCACCTCCAAAACGATCAAATTCTCTCTACGCTTTATTTTCTTTATCAGTTCTACCTCTAACCGTTGCTGGCATATTAGATTTTGTCTAAAATTTGATTAACATACCCCACAGTGCAACGTGTAATGGTAGGTATCTGAAGGTGATTGCGGCTAAAAATGTGTAAAAGTCAAAGTGACAAGTTTTTGTGCTTTACTTAAAATTCAAGGAATAAAGTTAATGGCTTTTATTTGTTGTTGTTGTTGCTTTATGTTTTGTAAGATTATATGGCTGCTACAGTTGTTGCTGTTTTGTTTTGCTAGAAAATGTTTGGTTCAAAGTGTATTTCAATTTGTATACATATTAATTTTTATATACTAACACCAACAACAAACAAATCAAAGTTAATTTAGTGCCAACAAAAATGTATATTATTCTGTTACAAAGAAATTAAAATTTCCACAAAGTATTCAAACTTTCTGATGTAATAATTTTTGTTGGCTTAGGAGGAGAAGCATCTTGCCACACTTCAACGTCTGGAATTTCATTTTAATTCATTACTTTCTATTTATTTGGCTGCTCTGCTTTGAACTAAGCTCTTGTATATATGTATATTAAGTGCGGGATTAAAAGGTATGCAAATTTAATTTGAAATTTACATTTTCATAATATCATGAATTTGGTCTTGATGGGGCAGTTTGTGTATGAATATTGAGAGTGACTTTCAAATTCATTTAAAAGTTAAGCGAATGATATTTTCTTTTATTTTTGGCGGCGACTTTTTTTCTGTTTTTGTTATTTTTGGTTTCATATTTTAGGAGGCGAATATTTGTGTGGAACAACTCAACGAGGTAGATCTGCGAAGGCTGACCCAATACATCAAAAAAGGAATATAAAGCAGCAAGACTGGAATGTTTCCACCAAAATCTGATGATTACGGCGAGTTTCAAGAAGGGGGCAAGTTTCTGCATCGCCAATTATAACAACGTACAGTACTAAGGTTAGGGAGAAAATGCTTTTCCTAGTTTCTAAATGGTGAGTAAGACGACGAGCCTGATATCCACATCCCTGTCAATTGGGTATCATCTTCCGACTATGTCGAAGTGTGGATGGAAATATTTTATTATTAAAGTTCCGGATAATAAGGAACACTCGGCGAGCTTTTCCAATACGGAGGCGCAGGGCTATTAAAATCCATGCGTTATTAATGATCCATTAACCTCTTGAAACTGTCTGAGTGACGCTTCCGACATCTCTATGGTTGATTACTTGCATATATTCTAAAATATTTTTTTCCTAATTAATTTATTTTTTATTACCAAATCTTAATATTTAATTCAATCACTTCCATAGGGAAATTAACCAAAATTAATTCTATTTTAAATTTACAACTCAATTTCCATCGCAATCAATTTCAATTTCAATTTCTTGTAATTAATATTTCAGTACCAAAATACAGACACCAAAGTAGATATAAGTAAAAAGGAGAGAAGTGAAAATGATTAAATATTGATATTCTGTTTATGCAAATAATGAGCACAGTTCATCTACCTGTCTGCAGCTCAAAACGTTGAAATTAATTTGATATTTTTTCCACTCAAAATAAAGTAAAGCTGCTGCAGTAATTTATTATTACGTTCCATCAACTTGCCACCATTAACGTGTTGGGACCATCAAAAAACTTTCTACACACATACAGCTGTATTCAATATAATAGTACTGAAATTAAAATGTTTATCGTTCGACGAAAGAAAAAGAAGCTGTGATTTTAATAATTTTCATTTAAAACATGGCGAATTCTATAACAGAAACCACATAAAAAGAAATTTCAAAACTTGCACATGGTTCAGGAAAGTTAATTAAACTTAAAAAAATTCATCAATATCTTCAAAATTGTTTGGCAGAATTTCTAGAAACTTTTTGACTACGCCGTATTGTAGACCAATCAATTTTAGTATAACATTATGCCAGTTAGAACTCGCTCAAAAGCTTCCCAGAACTTTTAAAATTTTTTTATCAATGGTGTTGAGAGATTTCTTCCACACAACACATATACGAAACTTAAATTTTCAATGGAAAAATACCCGACATCCTGGACAAAAAAAATTCTAAAAATTCGGGGAAAATACTTACTAATAATAGTACTTCTAACTTGCAGTTTATTATTTTAATGTCAATTTTTCAAAATTTCAATTACTTTCCTGAACTTTGTGTAAAGTTTGAAATTTATTTTTTTGTGGTTTCTGTTATAGATTCGTTATATTTTAAATAAATATTATTCAAATCACAATTAATTTAGTACTATAGAACAAGCCAGTACTAGCAAAATGAAAATAAAAAGGTTTACTCGGATTTTTCAAACTATGGATATTTTAATATTTCTGCTAAGCTTTAATTGTTTACTGTTACAAGGCTAGTTCTTTTCTGAATACTTCGGCACCAGTCAGAAAATTAATTCGAGTAAATGAGCATGCTGTGACCATTTTATCACATCAGCTTTAGGTTGTGAGTGCATAGCTTTAATTTTGTTAATGAAGCTGCTTTTAAATATTATAAAGATGTTGGTAATAATATTTGTTTTCGCTTTGAGTAGTGACTTGCAAGTTTGTGGTAGGAAATCCTAATAGTACCAAATATTTATTTTGTTTAAGGGCTAATCTCTAATGCTCGTACTTATTTGTAAAATTGTCTTTACTAAATCCTCGCAACACCGACCACTGGCCAAAACCTGTCAACTATTTATAAAAATACAGTTGCTTCATGAGGAAAGAAGTGCTACTTAAATTTAAGTAATTTGTTTCTATAAAATATATAACTCGATGTACGCACATTGCTCATATTCAAGAAAACGTGGAAGAGAGAATCATAACTAAGCCAATAGAATTCTATTTTTGTTTCACTTCTTATTCTTATTCCTGTTCTTAATACCATTTCCTATTTCTAGTTCCGTTTGTATACCTATTAATTGCCTATACATATTCCTATAAATTGTCCCATACGTACTCCATTTATAATATAGGTCCCAGTTCTTATTTCTATTCCTACTCCTAATGATAGCAGGTCTCTATTAAGCCAAAGCGACAGTTTTTAGAATTTTTTTATCTATGTATGCCTCAAAAATCACTGAATATAATTGTATACAGCTTGCATCGTTGCTTAACCAGACGTCTAATTTAAAATTTAAGATAACCCTTATTTCAATAACTCAACCGATTTCTGCTTTATCGACTAATATGTGGACTAGGATGAATCAAAATATGTTAGTGCAACATGGGTATCAAAACAAAGGTGCTGAGTTTCATATCTCGACTGGTTTCGGAGATATAATGATTAAAATCGAACTCAGTCTGTTATAAGTTCTAAGACGCAGAGAAGCGTGACCAGGTTCTATAATTTCAAATAAAAGTAGTTTTATGACCTGTCAATTGAGTTGAAAAAGACTTAAGGGAGCCAAAGATCACTTGCTGTACTATTTTGATAATTGAGCTCAATTGGTGATGTTTCTTGTTTTTTTTCTTACAAATTGGTGGTAGCCAGGGTTGACAACTGTCCAGTTTTCGACCGCACAGTTCGGTTTTTTAAGTGAGTGTCGGTGTCCGGCTTTGATGTTTAACCGAACGTCGAAATGTCCGGCTTTCCGAAAATCATGTACCTAAATTCTTTAATGGAAACATTATACATATAATGTTAACTGGGAAATTTTTAATTCAGATATGATTTACATTATAATTACCCTGCTAGACATGACTGAGCATACCGGTCAGCTTTTGAATATTGCCTTTAAGAACATGATGGTAAATTGTGATGTAAATAGTAGCCATGCCAGTCAGCTAAATCAAAAATAAACCACCCTCCTCCCATCTCCCTTCTTAACAGGTTTCCTTGTATAATGTCCGATTTTCGGTTGTCACAAAGTTGGCAACCGTGGTGGTAGCAGTATTTTTTATGGTTTGTCAATCATTGCATGGCGACGCTCATTCTGGAATGTTGTCTAGCCTAATCACTATTCTTACAGAACAATTTGCCCGGTACCTTACAGCATTAACCCTTCTGAGCATGGGTTTTGCCAAGGAAAGCGGGGTAAGTCAAATATCACTACTCAAGTGCCCAAAAACTTTACAAATAACGCTCTGACCGATGTTGTCTTCATAGAGTTTCTTTCCCTAAAGTTTCTCATCCTATTCTCGTTTATAAACTTGACTGTATAGGGTTTGTGCCGACCCTTACTTAAAAGGAAGAAAACTAAAGTTGATTTTAAACAAGTAAGTAAAGGATTATCTTCGACTGTGCCGAAGACTTTATACCTTTTATGAATATGCATCAAGGTGTTAAGTGTCCGATCCTTACTTACAATAAGCACAAACTCTGCAAAACTGTTAATTTCAAGATACATAGACCAAAACCCATTTATCGGTAAAATTGATTTTATGGGAGCTATGCGTTGTATTGATCCGATCTTGCTGGTGCCGAGAAAAGATTAATGCTTTACAAAATGGTGGCCCCATACCAAATTTCATCCAGATATCTCGAAAACTGTGGGCCAAGTTTGCGTTCAAACAGGCAGACAGATGGACAGACGGACATGGCTAAATCGACTCATCTCATCGCCCTCATCATTTCGGTATACTTAATGGTGGGCCTATCTCTTCTTCTTCTCATTCTTACAAACATCGGACCCAAGTTGGAATACCATTTCATGTTCAGGAACTCACTAGCTTCCTTGACCTCTATGTTACAATGGACCCTAAACTCCACCTCAAATTCCTCATTGAAACTTGCGTGAGGTGATCAAAGAGAGTTTTAGCATTCATCAAACGATTGTCTAAATAATTTAATGGTCTTTACATTACAAAATCCTTCTGTGCGGCTTTAGTAAGACCTATGTTATAATATTGTAAATTGAAGCTTATAAATCTACTCTCAATTGAGGGTCGTAGAAATATGATTGATAAATAGTTTATGATAAACTGAAGAAGTGGAATGCTGAATAGCTAATTTCTACTTGGAGAGAAAAAAGGTCATGAAGATATGTGAAGTGCACGAAGCTTTCTGTTGCTTGTGTTTGGATTTTCATAAACGGCTTTACAACATGGATACCTTAGACTCGCTATTCTCAATAAAAAATATGTATAGGTGTTAGAGTATTTTAGAACGATTTTCCGTCATCACTTATCAAACTTGGTTTTGGCCATCTTCAGTGTTTAGTTTCGTTCTAGTTGTTAACTTAAATCAGAGCTAGGGAAATTATATCATATAATAGTTTTGTGGTCTTGCTTGGAATTCCATCCATTTCGATATCATCATTAACTCTCTAGACCTCATCATGGGTATTCTACTGACCAAAACTCGTTATTCGGCGCATGTGCCTCTTAAGTCAATGCTACCCCTTGCTCGGTACCGATTTTATCTACTCCCTTTACATTAACGAGGAATTAGCGCGTAATTTCAGCTTAAACCTTTGGCAAAAACTTTGCTAAAACTCAAAATATTGCAAGGCCATACATTGGTAGCATCCAGCAAATGAAACTATTTAAATGGAAGAAAAACATGCCACACAAAATAATGGCTGTGAAGTAGTTTCGGAATAATCCTAAAAGTTGTTAACTATGAGCGAAAACTATTTACTCGAAGAACTCTTAAATTGCTGGCCAATTGGATGCCTGTTACAGGATGTGCAGTTTCGAAGTTTCAAGGGGGAGATGGGTGTTGTACTAGTTCGTCGATTTATCTATGCACGTATATTTTTTTACATATAAATCAGGGACCATCATGCTTTGTTAGGAGTTAGTAGGCTCATAGTTGATACAGCGATATCCCAAATCAGTTCTCACACATGTCTTCTTGATTGGAAATATACGAGTATGTAAGTGGCATTGCTGCGGTTTGGAAAACGATCCTTCCAACCGCCTGGCTCGAGTGGCCTATACCAGAGAGAATTGCGGCCTCTACAGTCGTAGTACGAGAAAGTTTTTGATTGGAAATATCAGTAGTTGGCATAAATGCGGATTGAAAACACGGCCATTCCAACTACCTAGCTTGTGACGAGCTTCAACGAACGAAAATAAATCAGTAAGTTATAAACATTATTTGGGCGGACGTAGTTAGATTCTTCAACGATAGGGCTCCAACCCTGTGGTCTTTTCAAAACACCGTTATATATAACTTTCTTTCATATTACCAGGTCATGTTACGGTAAAAAATCTTTATTTTTGGGGACAGCAAAACGGCCTTCAAATCATTTAGCTCTTACGCTTTCAATTATGAACTTACACTGAACAGATACACATATGACGCAGCAGATTCGTAGATGCCTAACAAGGACATTAAGGGACATTGCCCCATTGGGAGGCGCGTAGATGGGCTAGGTATGCCCTATCGTCGATAATGTGGTAGTTTGAAAGATTGTGGAGAGGAGGTAATGGTGGAGCACCTCGTTTACAACTACCTGGCATTAACTGCTGCCATAAGGCTCTGCCTGGTAGGTCCCTTTCTCGATAATCTATACTTATTCTCGCAGTAAAACGTCAAGGACTTGATGGCCTTCATCAAGTCTTCAAAGTGGTTCGAAGAAGAGGAGTGACAGTGTCTTTTTATGGTATTGGAAAGGGCCTCTGCAGCAGTCACTTCAACCTAACCTAACAATGTACTATTTCCTGACATAAATGGCCTGAGATGTTTTTTGATTCACAGATTACCGTACCAATATGTCGAGAAAGAGAGATAGGGAGCGATTTTTTATACCTATGTGACGGATGGAGCGGTTGAGAATTGAGATTATTGTAGATCGCTCGGTGAGCGACAACAGTTTTCACGGCAAGAGATTACGACATAAACAGACACCCAACTAGAAAGTGGGGTTAAATAGATTTTGGTATGGTAAAAATATTAGGAACTGAGCAATTAGAGCTGAGTACAAACACAGATGAGAGAGTACGAACTTATACTACATTTTTGGCATTTCTTTATGTGCTGTTAACTTCGAGTAACCGAATTGACGTAATAAACTTCCAACTGACTCTTTTAATCGAAATTTAAAAAATTTAATTTATGTTCGAACCCTGATTGGTATACCTCGACTTGCATGAGTATTTGTTGCTAAATATTTTTCGAATAATTCAGCTAAAAGTGCCACGTTTCTTTTCTTTTATGCCGGTTTCACTTCGTTTGTTGCATCCAACCGTCCGCACGTGTAACGGTCGCCATTGGTAACGCTGGTTGACGGCAGTTCCATAAACTTTTCTACAACCTAATTGAAAATGAAAATTTCAGTAGCTACTCAAACGAAGCGGCAAACTTTTTGCTACTACCAAAAGCATACAGTGAGCTACCAAGCAGAGCCAAGCAATGAATATTGGAACGGAATGTAAGCAAACAAAAAATTGTGAAAAGCAAGTAAAAGTAATGATATAAAATAAAAGAGTTGAAATTGAATGCAACAGCCGCAACTGAAATGGAGCACAAACTTTTTTGCTGGTGGCAGCTTCTTCGCTTTAGACAAAAAAAAAGTGGAAAATTGTTCGACAACTTACAAACTTGTGCGAGCGTGAGCATTGAGAATATTTAAAATATTTGTATGTCCAGTGTTGCCAACTAGCTATGTACAACTTAACTTAGTTCATAACTCCTTTCAGTTTTGGGTAATTCATTTGTCTGCTACATTCATTCGTCTTTCAATTGAATAGTTGATCGAGTTGAGTGGTGACAGTTGTTGCAACAACATTTAAATGTTGCTCCTAAAGATGTAGTGAAGTAGTGAAATGGTATGAAATTAATGATTTTTTTCTTATCAAAGGTGGCGACTAGCAATAACCACAGTACTGGAATTTTCAAACTTTCTTTTCTTCTTTGTTTCAACTTTAAGTTCACAATTTGTTGTGTTTCTAATTTGCAAGACAATTTATGCACTCAAATTAGTTTATACAAATCTATAAAGTTTGCAATGAAGTGCATTTGCAATTTGCAAGGAAGTGGGAGTATTCACTTTATTCTTTTTGTATACGCATCGATAAAGTTTTAGTTTTTCATCATAAAAGATACAAATTAATTTAATAAAGGGATACTATAACCAGTCAGTAAGGTAGCTTAGGGCACTAGTTGATGAAATTGCATCTTAGAAAATAATAAAATTATGTTTGAATTGTCTAATTCGACGTCTGCGCAATGATAAAGTTCTACTACTACCTTTCTGATAAAGGAAGCAGCGCTTGTTCCCAAGAGGTCTGCCATAATATCCCAATACTTCACACAAAAAATTTATAAGTTCATTAATACGCGGCTATTTTCCTCTTACACCAAAAACCAGAGCTGATTGCTATTGCTGGTGCACTTTCGGTAATTTAAAATTTCACCTGGAATCGAACAATAAATATGCAGCTGTGTCAGAGTGGGCGTGATCAATTGGTAAATTGTTTTTGGAGTTTTGACCTGTACCGCTTATAAACTGTTCTACAACTATGTGGGCAGTACTATGTCCGTTCCTTTTAGCTAAATTTTCTTATGACATATGATTGTGATGAACTTTTGCCCAAAGCTAATAAGCTACATTTAAATATATCCTATTTAAGTCTTGCCACTTATTATGTTTATATAGGGTTGCCATCCCTCCGATTAATTATAAATGAAATAAAATATGTTAATAGAGGTCGTTTTTACGCAGCGATATTTTAAAATAAGTCATTTACCTAGCATTCCCACCTAATACTATAATATATATTTTTTTGTGTATTTGCTTTTATCTCGAAAACTGCTTTACACATTTCTATAAAACTGTATATGTTGGTTATCTGCAGCAACCTTAGATGTCTCACTGAAGTTGTACGATTTAGAAAGTTTTTACAGGGTAGCCATCTATCTTTTATTTAAATGAAATCAAATCAGATATACCAATATATATGTAAGTATTTTGACACACATAAGTTATTGCAATAAAACAACACTTTTTACATAACAAATAGATAAGCGAAACAGAGAATTTTTGTTGACAAATACTTAGAGCAGAGAGAGATTATGTAGTAATCAGTTTAAATGGTTAAAGAGTGGATAGCTGAGTTCTTATGAGCACAAGTGCCATCGAGTGTTCCAGTTAAAACCAAGCATTAGTCACCCCAGAAGACTTCGGCATAATTCATCGAATGATATATAACGACTGGGAAACGAAATTTTGTGAAATTTTCGAAGTCACACCTATTACAATCGTTGAAGAGGGTACACGGATGGCTGGCGAATGAAATTTAAAACTTTTGAACCGATTGGATATTGATTTGAGGCAGAAACTTCAGTATTTGGCGAGAAAAAAATTCTGTCACATCATAACAATGCACCACCGCATACGTTTGTATTTATCATGGAAAATATGAATTTTATTTTGAATTCAAAAATGCATCGAATTTTCAATGATGCAGCTGGTGGTGAGTTTTGAGTCTCTCATGATGGATCATAAAGTCTGAAGCGTCAAAAATAATTCGCATTTAACTTGTTAACAATGAGTTTCAATCTTTTGCAGGATCTTGTATACAAAATGAAGGAACCTAATTCGACGGCCCTTCGTGCGATTTGTAGAATCGCATTTCTTGTAGATTGGCCAGAGAACATTTAAATTTCAACTTGTTGAGTTTTCGCCTACGTGTTGGAATTTCTTTGCTCCGTCATATCCTAGAGTCTGTTTAGAGAAAAGTAGATCTGTGAAGGGATACAGGTCAAATGAAGTGAAAAATTTGTGTTTAAGGACTACTTGATTGTTGTTCATAAATCGATATCTTACACGAACAATGCCGTATTAATAAAAATATATTAGGAATAATTAAATAAAACGAAAATAATTTACGAAAATATATAGATTTTATTAACTCGGATTCAAATTATTCACATATAAATATCTGTTACTTCTTCTTTCAATGGCGCTTAACTGTCTTAAAGATTTGGCCACTAACGGTTCCGATTTGCAATAATCGCTTAAGTCATAATAAGCAGACCAGTTAAATAATGACTGATAATCGTAATGATTACCGGTTTGATTAATAATTTTATTTTGAGGACTCCTTTAATGACTGCTTTCCATTGCTTTCAATATTTAAAGATTATTTTCCAATTATTTAAAAAAAAATTATCAAAACAAAAATCATAATTTTTTATGATTATTAAAAAAAATCATAAATAGTTTTTTTGATTACTTTGGATTATTTTTGACAATTTTTAATTTTTTTATATTTTTTTTTGTTATTTTTTTCAGTTTGGTTGTAGAAGCATATAAATATATAAATGAACAATATTGAAAAAAAATAAAAGTAATAAAAAAAAGAAAAAAAAGTAATCTAAACCACTTTTGTGAATATTTTTGATTTATTTTGATTTTTCTAATCGTAACCAATTAATAAGAAGAAAAAGAAAGAATCACGAAAATGGAGTTATAAGTAAAATAAACGGAGCCGATTTATTGCCAAATTGTTATGTTGTTGTTGTTTTTACTGATTTTTTTGCAAACAACTTATTTGAAATATAGAACGCATTTTGTGTGGGCGTGTTTTACTTCATGTGAGCTAAAGCAACAAAACTCCTTGTTGGTAACCGAAAGTAGCTGCTCTTGAAGATTTTATTCATTGCCGAAGTAAAGTGCCAATATGAATTAATCTCCTCACTCTGCCCCATCTAATTACTTAGCATTCGTCTGCATTTGCTGCTATTTAAATGAGCATTAGTGATATAAATTGCTTTGGATTGTAATTCAGCATTATCCCAAGCAAACTTATACTTCAAAGTAGACTGATTTACAAATTCAAGAACAAAGGAAAAACTTTGCTACAACAAATGTTGCCACGTTCCTTTCGAATTCAAAGATTTCTGACTGATCAATAATGCAAAATAAGGAAAGTCTTGTTAGGCTGTTTCATAAATGTATGTATAGAGCAGGCATATTGATCAATTTAGCTTTTGTATTCATATCTCGTAATTATATTTAGAAAGTTGTAAAAACAAGAAAGTTTCCCAAAAGCTTCGGTGGTGCATTCATAATGTGGTCAAATACCCAATTCAGTCAGGGGGAAGATGAATGAAATAATGATGGCTTATGCGAACAAGTGAAGGTGGAACTGTATAACTTTGCTTATATAATCTCTTTATGGGAATTGTTTTTGTAAGTGTTTATATGTATTTTCTAATAATAACTTTGCACGATAGTGGATAAAAATAGAGCTTCTCCTCCAATGAATGGTATGCTACTAGGAAACTGTGTATGGAACTTGTGACTTATGAAGCTTCACTCATTGATATTTCTATTCAGCTCTTTAACTACTAAACCATGGAAACAGGGACATGTAAGCTGTCAAAGAAGCTTGATCTTGGAATTTAGTATTATATATAGATATTTATGAAGCAATAAAGGCTAACAACGCCACAAAATATAGCAGCTTACCGCGTGGAATATGAGATCTTACGATGTCTCCAAATATTCGGGTCCTGATAGTATATTTATTCCTTAACTACAAAACGCAAGCGATGTTCTATGCAAAATTCTTCTAGTTGGTTATATCACTTAAGGATACAAAGAAAAGGGTTATAGAGGCTAACTTAGAAGATCTGGTACCTAGCTAAGACAACAAATCGCCCAGTTATGCGTATAAGCAATATTTAATAACATAAAGCTCAATAGAGAGGCTGTATGTAATAACTCACTCAACATTTAGAATTTCTCTTCATACAGAGACTAAAGCTCTTAAGTTCGAAGAGTGTAGCGGCAATGAATTGTAAATTACAATTCACAAGAAAAAATAATCTAGAAACAAGCTGAACGCTTAGGTTAGGTTAGATTGATGGTTAACGAAAAGGCATACTTTGGCCAGTGTTAGAAGGTTAGTTGTGATACCACAAAAGGCACCTTTACTTCTCTTATTCGAACGATTTTAAAGACCGGATGAAGTTCTTGATGTCATACTGCGGTTATCCAAAATGGGAATACCCAACCAGCGCTCTCTGATGCCACTTACACCGTTCAGGTGCAAATTCGGGGTTCCACCATTTTGTACTTTTCGTCATATTTTTAACTCTCACAGCCACCCAATCAGGAAATATCGGGCTTGTACTACTAGTTATTCGGAAATTTCCAGCTTTCGCAAAGAGCCTAATTTTTGGCAAGGATTACTGAGGTATCTGACACCCTGTGGCTTTTAGCCATATTCTGTAGGGCCTTCTCTTGAAAAGAAGAGCTCCAGTTTAGTGTTAAAATTTACTCTTTAATTTCCGATAGTGTATTTTCTTATCCGATTCGCATAATTGTTGAAGCCTCAACCTGGAGGACACTACAGTGATCAAGTAGTCTGAAAGAAAGTTCTAAGTTCTGGATTCTAAAAAGTCTGCTTCACCAGTATACCGTTTAATAGAAACCATCCGTGTATGCAAAAATGCTCCCCTCGGCAGCGAAGTACAGTACCCATTTCAATAAATCATCCCTACAGCCGCAGAATTGCTATCCGTAGCTGATGTGATACCGCATTAGTCTGTGCTTCCAGAAAGATAACTCAAATTATTTTGGATGGCAGAGTTTTTTGTGGTTAAAGTGCTGGAACTGAAAAACGGTAACTCTTAGTGAAATTGAAACTTGTGTGCTTGGCTGATAAAAGTTAAGTCAAACGTAGTAGACTTATATCATTCGTGACATCTAAGCACAGCATACATGAACTATAAACGAACGAAGGGCTAATGCTATATCCAACTAGAATTTTAGCTTATATATAAGTGGTTTTGTACCTTCAAAGGTGAAATAATTTTTTGGACTTACGAGCCCATAACGAATGAGATGAGTAAACGATTTCGACTTTGATAGACACACATCACATCCACTCCAAACTGATGAGGGTTTTCATTCGTTTTTCGATTAAGCGTACCTACATAAATGCATCTTTAAATTCTTGAAAAAGGAGATGCAAATGGCGGTTCCATTGAAGGCGTTAAAAGATCGTGTGCAACGAAGATGCAAAAAAGATATCTGCTAGGAGATACCACAAATAAGTTGGTTTTCAAAAGCAATTAACTATATTGAATGTAGTTCTGTTTGTAATTTGACTTAGCTTAAATAGACAAAGCTTAACTCGATTGAACTGAACTGTACTGTACTGAACTAAATTAAACTGAACTAAACTGAACTTAACTCAACTGAACTGAACAGAGTTGAACTGAACTAAACTGAACTCAACTGAACTGAACTAAAGTGAACATAGCTGAATGGAACTGAACTGAACTGAGCTCAACTGAACTGAACTGAACTGAACAGAGCTGAACTGAACTAAACTAAACTGAACTGAGCTGAGCTGAACTGAACCGAACCGAACTGATCTTAACTGAACTGAACTGAACAGAGCTGAACTGAGCTAAACTGAACTGAACTGAACTCAACTGAACTGAAGTGAGCTGAACTAAAGTGAACTGAGCTGAATGGAACTGAACTGAACTGAGCTCAACTGAACTGAACTGAACTGAACTTAACTGAACTAAACTGAACTGAACTGAAATGAGCTCAACTGAGCTGGACTAAACTGAACTGAGCCGAACTGAAGTAAACCGAACTGTAATGAACTAATTTGAACTGTACTGAACTGAATTTAACTTACTTGACCTTAGTTCAGCTCTGCTTTTAAGTTAGCGTTAGCCTTCAAAGTTATTATGTGCAGTAAACCGAAAAATAGTTACGCCACACTAACATATGCCAGCAATGCTTGACAATCCTTAAATTGAGTTTTGTCAAATGAAAACGGCTTTGCGCCATGTGTGGTCAAGGCTCGATGTCAAAGAAACTCACTAGAGCACAAACCATATCCACACATTCAAACGTAGTTGGGCGAAATGAATAGAAAAATATGTGAAACCAAATTTCAAACATTTATCAATGTCTGGTATAGTCATAGGAAAAAAAAATCCAGAAAAACTGGAGATAAGTAACCCACATGCATGAATGGCATTGATATTTTTCTAGAAAAGTGTTAGTAATCTGAGATTGATAACGCAGCTGTTGTTTAACGAAGCTTTTAGTGACTTCCCAGAAAAATACTTTTCCAATCGAAAAAGAGTCAATCCAATACGTTGGTCATTAAAAAATACGTCAAAGAAAAAGATAGCAGTCGAAGTGATTCAAACTAGAAGGCATGTGATGCGCCTGGCCAATGGAGTCAAATAATATCTAAGTTTTGAGTGTAAATGGACTTTCAATGTGAAGTGAATGTAAGATAGAAATAATTAAAAAAACGAGACTGCAATCCATGTTTTAATTACTTTTCTGCTGCGTTATTTTGTGAGCTCGGTAAAAATGCTCTATCAATTTGTGCAATACAACGATTGACAAGTAAATGTAGATATATGTCTTCCTCATGATACCCAGCATTTATCAAATTGTGACTCATGTCATATATGAAGTGGGTGTGCATTTGTAGTATAACTGCAAATATTGTTGCAATTTTCGTGTTTAACAGCAAATACAAGGTGGCGCAAAAGTAAGCTTCCGATGTTCAGCATATCGGTTTTGGCACGTGCAGTGTGTGCTGTTGCACCGTCTTGTTGGAACCACATGTTTTCCAATCCCAATTCATCAAGTTGCGCCAAAAAGAACTCGTTGATAATTGCTCTGTAGCGCTCACCATTCACAGTAACCGTTTGGCCCCGACCGATTATTGGTCAAATAAATAGTCAGCAATATTCCGCGTTCTGGAGCAGTGTAGCGTAACATTGTTTATTAACGTGTATTTCGCATGTGTTTACTACACAAATGTCAAAACAGAACTGACTTTAGGGGCCAATCGCAAAATTGATAGCATTTTCTGATAGGAGGATTACTTTTGCGCCACCTTGTATATTCATACAGACCACCACTGCGTATACGTAATTTTTAATCTTATTCAATTAATTTGCTTGAAAGCGCGCATTTCCACCTAGGGCGAAGTAAACTTCATACCAGGATGTGTGAAATAAATAAATATGCGTATGGTTAATTAATACTGCGAAATGCAATTGATTGATTGTAAATACTGTAAATTAAATAAGTACATATGTACCGATAGGAAAGAGTATGCTGTAGTTACTTTCAACGCTTAATTAAATTGTAAATTATTTTTACGGATCTGCTTATTATGCCTAGCAGTGCTACGCACACAACTTTAGTCGCCTAGAGGCAGTATGAAACGGCATAAACGGATCGAAATAGATATTGACTTATGTATATCAAAATGTTCAGGTAGAAAAAATAAATTGATTAAGCCATGTCCGTCCGTCCGTCCGTCTGTCTGTTAAAACGATAACTTGAGTAAATTTTGATATATCATCTTCTAGCGCTATTTAAAATGGGGAAATCGGATGATAGCCATGCCTACTTTTTATGCATAGAATATTTTTTAAAATACAAAAAAAGTAACTATTCAGTACATAATATACTTATAAGGATGCAATTTAGTGTGTGCATTAAGTTTAAGGTAGAAACCAAGTTTTTCAAGAAACTTTGGAAAATGGGCTTGGCACCGCCCATTTTTGATTAAGTCAAATTTAGAGATATTATTAATCATAAATCAAAAACCGTTCAAGATATTGAAACGAAATTCAGCACGCATATTTATATTAATACAAGGAGTATTTCAGAAAAAAAAAATGTTCGACACCGATTAAGGTCCACGCCCACTTTTATACGAAAGATATATTTAATAGCCAAGAACTTTGCGTACAAAACCTTTATATCACGTATATTTCACTTTCAAAGTGTCCGTTTTTGTAAAATGTAAAACGCGATATTTCTATAAGCGTGTAAGCTATATCAATAATATCTTGCACACATAATAAAATTTTCAAGCAAAACTCGACCCCAAAAAAATGTTGTGGAGTTTGGGGAAGTAGGCGCCCAGTTTTCAGCATACAAATTCTGCTATTTTCAAAGGCGATTGCTTTCACTTTTAACTATATATTTAAATCAAAATTGGTCAGCTGCTTCTCAAAAGTATGTGGTATACTCCTGCCAAAAATAAGCTTAGTCAGATAGCACACAAGCAAGATATCCGGGCAAGTTGTTAACACCCCACTGCAATAGATAAGTCATATATGTTTTTGATTTTCATACCTTCCATGAACATGAAATGTTTATAAGTATGAGAAGAAGAAGAGATGGGCCCATCAATAAGTGAACTGAAATAATAAGGACAATGAGCTGTGTCGATTTAGTCATGTCCGTCTCCCCGTCCGTCTGTCTATTTGAACGCAAAATTTTTCATACATAAAATGTGCATGTATTGGTATTTTGAAAAAATGTGGCTAGCATTGTTTGGTAGAAAAGCTATTTATGTACAAATAAATTAATTAGTTTTGATTGGTAAAAAACTCATAACAGAAGTGCTTTTTATTGAAAACAATCAGCTGGCTTTATAATACGAACTGCAAAGGGTTAAAATAGACCTGCGTAAATTGGTATGCCATAATAGATCATTACTAGGTATACAATATTTTGTTCCACCCGAACTTAGACTTCCTTACTTGTTTTATTTTGTTTAAATCTAACGAGGCTTTTAGCTTTCAATGGTATCACCAACGAAATGACGCCGATTCGTCAAAGATTTACATCATCCTTTTAAAATGTGGTAGCTTAGTAAAGTTTTTTGGTGAAAAATCTGAAATAAATGATCTAATGGGTATATCATCCGAGCCAGATATGAGCTGGGTAAGATAAATATTTAATGAGCGCGCACTGAGCGAAAGTACTTTGATGTTGTAACTGAGCCATACGTAAAATATCACATTTCAATCAGTGAGGTAACTGCCATACCCTGAAAGCTGCTAAAAAGCGCCACATTAAAAATACATAATTCATTCTGTTTATGCACGTGAATACATTCACAGAAATGATTACATACATACATACTATAGTGCGTTTCATAGCGAAAGCAGATTAGAAATACATAGCTCAAAATAATTTTACCATTTAATTTCAACATTTTCCCCATTTAAGTGTGATATAACTATTGAAAATGTTTGATATATTCCAATTCTAGTATATCCAAATACAAATCTTGGGATCTATAAGCTATTCCGGTGGAACTGCAGGCGGGGAATAATTTTAGTAAAATTGCTGGATCTTTATCGAGTTTATCGAAATTCACTTGCAAAATTTCGATTTAATCGATTGATCTATTACATTTCTCTCGTCGGCATTTCCGTTGAATAGTTACCAGACCCCCTTTTGTTTCAAAAATTCACCTAGAATTTTTAGCATTTTCTCTGAGTGTGCTATAACTATGAAACTTACGTTATTGCTTTGCTTTCAGTATAGCATTTTCATAAATTCTTCTTCTCATTCCTGTCAAGGTTGAATACTTGTTTTTGTTTATATGAAAAGTTATTATTCTCGCATCATTCGTGTCTTGATTACCATAAAAAAATCAGCAGCATACTTACAGTACACTTTCAGTGGAGAAAACAATGTAAGCGGCATTAAAAAAAAGAAAAGTACATTAATGTAAGATACATACAAGTATCCGTCGGATGGGAAGCAGAATCTAAGTGGAATTATAAATAGAAGGAAGTGCGTGAATACTTGGAATTCTGAGGGAAATTTTTATTGGCTGCTTGCATAATAGCTACAGGATAAAGCTTATAAAGCTAGGAATGCATAAAAGATGAGTGCAATAAAATAAGTCTACTTAAATACGAATTAGGGTGTGTGGAGGAGGAGAGAGGAAGAATAGAAGAACATTATTTAAAGCATTCAATTATCTTACATTTAAATATTGAAAACTTAAAGTGATTGAGTGACTTTAACGAATTATGAATATGTAGGTATGAAGCAAATGTATTCAATTTTGACTTTTTAAATGACCTGATACTTGTGCTTATTTGAGTTTCTATATTCGTATGCATATCCGAGCCTTTTAAGATAAATAAATTAGACCTTTTAAATATTCTTGGTAAACTGAGCTTAAAACTTTTTCTGCCTTTTTTCGCAAAACTGCTTAAAAGATGTTTTTGGAGTTCAATAAAGTACACCAATTATTCTTGTTTTGCGCTAAGCGACAGCGAGTGGCTCAAAGGCACTTTCTGAACATTGAGTGTTAAACTCGCCAATATCCACATCATCAGCCAACGCGAGTTATTTCAGAGCCTCACAGCAAACGGAGCTCTTCTGTTCGGGAACCGTCTCCAGCATTATGTATAAGAAAACTTACGACAGATAGGTGGGTCGTTTGCTCTATCGAAGTGGTGCATATTAAAATAACGTCATTATTTTGTTGTTGTTTTTAGCGACAAAACACTCCTCGAAGGTTTTGGGGAGTGTTGTCGGAAGTGACAGTCCTTTGCCGGATATGAACCCGGTACGCTTCGGTACTGCCCGAGTGGTGTGGGAGCGATTTGGTGTGACCAGTGTAACCTTCTAGGTCATCTCACCCCCTCCATCCATGGGGAAGAAGATGGTTGGTAATCAGAGGTAAGAGGCATCATATCCGTAGATCAACCATCAAGTTGCACGTCATTACCCTTTGTGGATTTTAGTCGCCTCTTATGACCGGCATACCTACCTCGGGCATATTCTCACCCCCTAACGTCGTCATAATTAGTATCAGTTGGTAGAGAGTGCAGTTTAGTATTTGGAGAATTGCATTGTTCAGGGCGCCATGACAATGGCGTGAAAGATAAAACAAATTCCAATAGGTGGCGCGTTGGTCGATTTATTTGCAAAACTCGCGCATACGGCCCCATTTGACTGAAATTTGGCACTTACACTGTCTGTTTTCGGTGCTGTTGCATTCGTTTTTCAACTAAAGTTGAGATTATGAAATTTTCAGCATGGCTCAGGTTTCGGTTGCAATGCATAATAGAGGAACAAATGTCCGCACGGTGGAGCAAGCGTCGCTGTATTTGTGGTCCGATTTGGCACACACAAAACAAAATTGTCTTGCAAAAATATTCACACGGTAGGTGGCTCTAGTGTGGAGATATTGAGAAACAAACCTAACGAAAATTTGTATCTGACTAGTAACCCTAAGAATTGGGCTACAGATGGCACTAACTTTTCGAGATGCAGACGGCTGACGATCCACGTATAAAGGATCAGCACCAGCGTCATCTGCGGAGGCATTTGCTCGCAAGTCGTTAAAAAATTTGATCTGCTGAACTTATATGAATAAATTGAGAGTAGGTAGAGAATGAATAAAACTGGAAAATATTATTGAACCACAGTTTTGTGATGTCGATCTGTTCGATCTAATTGTCGCAAGTTTCTAAAAAAGGTGTAAAACATGGGTCTCTCTTGCACTTTTGGCTAATTAAAGCTTTTAATTACATGGCGAATTCAAATCGGGGCTTCTTTATGCAGCGTCCTTCTTTTCCTAACGAAATTCGCTCTTATTTATCGATTATGGCTCTAGCTGCAAGCTGCAAGAAAGTCGTGAATCCATCATTGGCTAACTATATCCTGCGAGGTCCCCAGACGACAAGCTTCCTTGGGTTATTTGTTGCGCGTTCCTTTGCTTCACAGAAGCGTGTGCGTATGTTGAAAGCAAATTAGTAGAGTGTGCAAATTCACTCTTATATACAAGGTGGCGCAAAAGTAAGCTTCCGATGTTCAGCATATCGGTTGTGGCACGTGCAGTGTGTGCTGTTGCACCGTCTTGTTGGAACTACATGTTTTCCAATCCCAATTCATCAAGTTCGGCAAAAAGAACTCGTTGATCATTGCTCTGTAGAGCTCACCATTCACAGTAACCGTTTGGCCCCGACCGATTATTGGTCAAATAAATAGTCAGCAATATTCCGCGTTCTGGAGCAGTGTAGCGTAACATTGTTTATTAACGTGTATTTCGCATGTGTTTACTACACAAATGTCAAAACAGAACTGACTTTAGGGGCCAATCGCAAAATTTATAGCATTTTCTGATAGGAGGATTACTTTTGCGCAGTAACCGTTTTTCACCGACCGAAATAAATAGTCAGCAATATTGGCGGCCGCCGTGGTGTGAAGGAAGTGTTGCCGGCCTACCACACCGAAGGTCCATGGTTCGAGCCCTGGTACAGGTAACATCAAAAGTGATTTGAAAAAAGTTTTTCAAAACGGGGTCGCCCCTCGGCAGTGGTTTGGCAAACTCTCCGAGTGTATTTCTGCCATGACAGGCTTCTCAGCAAAAATTCGTCTCCTTTGTAGATGCCGTTCGGAGTCGGCAAAAAACTGTAGGTCCCACCAATTTGTAGGGAAAATTCAAATCGGCACACCACAAATTGGAAGAGAAGCTTGGCGCAAAAATCTCTTAGGAGGTTTATGATGATATACCTGTTGTATATCGCGCCATAGAGATAGAGAATATTCCGCGTTCTGGAGCAGTGTAGCGTAACATTGTTTATTAATGTGTATTTAAGTCGAATTGATTGAATGATGGCTAAAGTTTGAATTTGTTGATGCTGAGCTATTTTCAACTTACTAAAGTTGGTTGCAAAGTAAACTGCCGCCAAAGTATAATGAAAACAGAAGCTTATTAAAGTATTCTTCTTGTCCCTAAAGTTATTCGCGCAACCAAAAATATTTTTTATTCTGGCCTTTTGCTGTGTTCCGATGTGTGAAGATTTATTTACTCACTCATTGAGCTCATTTTCGTACGCTCATACTCGAATACGCTCTTGCGGAAATACAAATATTTTGGCTCATTAGCTTAACTTGAACCTTAAGGCAGCTCTTGTTTAATGATGTGTGGCTATATGTGGAAATATATCTACACCAAATTGAATGTTATTTAGGTGTGCGTTGGGATACTGAAATATTTGCTAAGGTCCAGCCAAATTAATTTACCAACGAACCCAAATGGTTAATGACAGGCGCTTACAATGCTTAAATATCTAGCGTGTTGACGAAAGCACATTTACATGCACAAACTTACATGTATATTATTACATATTTATTATTATAGAGGCTTATAAAATACTATTGCTTAGTTTGGGCCACCTAAGCAAGTAATGTATATTAGACTGGGGTAAAAAAAAATGTTATATCTATTGATATTATATTTCAGAATGGCGAAAAAGTTGTAAAAGCTGCAGATTTTAATATTGATTTTTAGGGGTCTATCACTGCTTTCAAGCTACCTTACCACTGAAGTAAAAAAAATCTAGCTGCACATAGTAGTAAGACAGACAATTTCTCTACAAAAAAAAGAATACCGATTGCAAATTTTCACTCAAGCTTTGACAATTTGTTTGATTTAAAATGTTTACTAAGGAACACGCAAAAATCAGAAATTATGTAAACCGGGAAATCAAAAAGAGGGTGAATTTCAATTTCAATTCCTAACTCGAAAAACACCAGGCTGAGGAAAAGGTTGTTTTCGGATTTGTGTGTGAGGAATTCAATTTCCTACAAAATCATACGCACTCGAATTTTTTTTACTTGAATGGCTTGGTAGTAAATAAAGCACAAATGAGGTCCACCTTAAAAAGCTCAAACTACCAATGAAAGACTTCTAAATATTAAAATTAAAGTATGTATTTTGTTATAGAATTTTTGAACCATTCTGAACAATATCAATATAATTAAAAAAAAAAAAAAATCTCACAGGCGTCTAAAGTACTTAACCGATTTTTATGAAATCCTCACAGTATATTTTTGAGTTCACTGGGTACAACATAGACTATTTTTTGTTTTAAAAGCCTCTGGGCTTTATAAGATTTCAAGTCGTCATAACTCTGAACGTATTTAATCTAAATTATTGTTATTTGGATATATGTATTCTTTAGTAAAGATTTACATTATTTTGGAAAATTGCGACTTGCCACGCCCACATATTTTGTGTTTTGTTTGTGCTTCCAAAATAAACAACATTTATTTTCGATCTTTGTGAAACTTTCACAGAGGGTTCAGCTGTCCCCTAGGTGTGACACAGGCCATATATAGTTGTTGGATCAGCACTCAGGCTATATAAAGTTGCAATTCGGCATAGCTATTAATTTATTTGGTTAAAGTAAATGGTATTTTATATATAGATATGTGCTCTATATACAAAATAAAACCTTGCAAAAAGGAAGCGGTGGCACGACCAGCAAAATTTCAATTCGCTATATCTGCGAAACTATATACATATCAGTACCTGCAGAGGAAAAGAAGGGGAGTAAGAATAGATAATTTGAGTTGGAAGTCGAATTTGAAATTCCTAGAAACTTAGCAAAATTTTTAATTTATTTCACAGAATTTTCAGAAGTTTTTGGAGTACACCATTAACTTTTAGTGTAAGGTGCTACGTTCGTGGCACATTCAGCTGACTTTTGGCAACTTTTTTTCTTGGGGACTTTTGTAGTTTCTTCTATACAGGTTTATGAACGCAATTTATTTTATATGAAGGAAAACACTTCAGCTAATCGAAACAAAATACTCGAAAAAATTATATATAGCTCTTATAAAAAAAAATAAATAATTTAATATTTGGCCCTTTATGACTCCGGTGAGATTAAGGCCGAGCTTCTTCACCGATTTGTAGTGTGCTGCTTGTAATTTTTCCTAATACTGGCAGGAACTACTCCGAACGGTAGATGAATTTTAGATGGGAAGCTCTCATACCTAATTGAAAATGGGAGCAGAAATTTCTTTTTAAAAAGCTTTATAGACTTCTGTATTTTTTAATCCGAATTATTTCATACAATCCCGGTGATGTTTGTATCTAAAAAATCAAGGGATCCCCAGTTCCGGAGAACCTCTTTAAAAAACCAGTCTACTACTGTCCCCTTGGTGTCATTAAGGGTGAAATGGAAAAACAAAATGAAAACCTAAAACAAAGCAGGAACCAAAACACTTTGGGTCCATTCAATTCCTTCGTTGTTACATTTCACCTCGATTGTCAAAAGAATTCAGCATCTATGTATACATATATTCATTCATGTGTTTTCTTTTGAAAGGTCATGTTAAACACACTGCCAAGTTTATAAGACACTATTTGAGCGTAAGAATTTATTTCTATGCGGACAGGCTGTCCCAGTTGATTATTGATAACAAGATAAGCTACAACTTGTCCTTGGACCTTGCAAGTGCTTGGCGTGAAAACGTTCAAGTTTGTGTAATAAATAAAGTTTGGGAAATATAAATTAAGTTGTTTTTGCACATTGCTGTGGTTAAACAAATAGAATTTACTTAAGGTTAGGAGAAAGGTCATATAAAATATAAAACCATACTTGACTTTTAACTACGTTAAAAAAATAAATGCTCCAAGTATAGCTGAGTACGGTCGATTTATGTATGTGTGTCAGTTTGTATTTAAAAGCATTTACCTAACCTCAAGTTGAAGTTTCTTGGGATACATGCAAATTTTTGCGCTTCACTTTTTTCTCACATCTTCTTTAGGGTTTAGACCAGAAACGTAGGGCGTATTTTTATACACAGCTGGCTGCAATACAACGCTAGTCGCTATTAACAAAATCGAGGGGATGATAAGAGGTTTCTTGAACAGAGTGCACTTAGTGTACTTATTAGAGATGCCAACACGAGTATCACGTATCTTTTAGTTGAATTTTCAAAAGATTACTAAAGACTTCATAAAAAATTTAAAATGTTCCAAAGCTCCTATGCTTAAAAATTTATATGGCAATACTTTTTTTAAAAGCTCCATAAATCCTGAAAAACACGAGAGTAAATATATATGATTTATTTATGAAAATTACGTAAATTTATTTTATTTAAAATATCTTTCAATACTTCAGTTGGTATGATCTATGCTTGTATGTATGTTTGTCTACTTAACCCACTGAATACAGCTTTCCTTTATTTGTTTCACAAGTGATTTTTTAAAATAGAATGTAACATAAGGTTTATTCATTTACTTTTCGAGTAAATACTTTAAAAAAGAGTGTTGCTGTGAAATTAAGAGTAATTTCATATAAAGAGAAAAACTCAACACAAAAAGTAAATGAACAAGAATTGGTCAGCAAAAAAATGATTTACATATTTCAAAAATTAATTTGAAAAATAACCATGTTTTATTTTTTGATTAGGGAAGCAACTTGAAAATAGGAAAAACATTCAGCAAGTGCAGTGCTCAGCTGAAACAGCTTCATGTGAAGATGTTACAAATAAACTGAATTGTATCACATAACTAATGTTCTATTTTCCCTTTTCTATCCATTTTTACATACATTTATTTAATTTTTTGAAAATTAAAAAAAATATATTTATTAATTATTCATGAAATGAGCTCAAGGCCAAGAATGATAATTTCTCACTTTTTTATTTTTAATTAATTAATTAAAAAATTATTATTAAATAAAAAACAATAATAATTTTCATAAAAATTAAAAAGTGAAAAATTATTATCCTTGGCCTTGAGCTCGTTTCATGAATACTTGAAAATGCACAGGCCGTAAAACCAACAAAAATTGTTGTTACAAAAAAGCTATATTTATGAATTTTATTTCAGTTTGGGTTTGACAGCGAATTCTTTGAGTTTATAAATTTTTAGTAGCAAGATATTTACTTGAAAAGATTAGTATTTCTCTCAAGCTTTTAGGCTACCGATTTGTTTTTCTCTTATAAATTTTTTGAGTTAATGAACAGTTTGACAGGAATAAACTTTTGGCTGTACGATTTTATATACTAAGGCACTGTTATGCGAATGAAGACAGGCGCTTAAGCTTGGATAAAAAAATAAAGCTCGAAAGAATATTTCACAAGCTACATGGTGCCTACTTTACGATAGATAAGTTCACTATGCATTTTATAAGAGACGACAATCTTAAAACCAAACAGCGTCTTATGAAAAACAACAAATTTCGCTGGTTAAGGGTATAAAAACAAAATTAGTTGTTCCATTGTTATTTTATTTCTCTTATAAATGTACATATATACTACAAAAAATCGAATAAAACTAAAGTGGGAAGCTTATAGACGGTAAACTCAATCAAAGTTCAACACAAAGCTTACCGTATAAAAGGAAAAACTTTGCAAAATGAACTTCCAACTTTATCGTCAAAAACACACAACTGAGTATATAATATTCCTTTGCAGCCAAATTTGCACATGCTTTTAAATTTTTCTTCTCAAATAAAAGCTAGCTTCTGTTTCATTTGCCGTGAATAGGCCAACACTGAATTGCTGTTATAAATCATACCGATAATTATGTGGATGAGCTCATAAATAATGTACCATTTCCGACTAACAACTTTCTACGGTCTGAATAGAGGGGTGGGAGAATGTTTGTATTGGTACCCAGCATGCTGCTGACCACAGTTGAATTGAGCAGTTGTAGGCTATAAATGCGCAATTTTGTTTGCTTTTGCTTGAAATTCGAACCAACTTCACAAAGATTCATATAGATATTGAATGGAAAATTTTGCGAATCTCAACATTACGATTTTGTTTCTATAGATAACGTTTAGATTGACGTATAGCGAAGGTGGAATATTGAAATTTGCTTTCGTTTGTTGAAGGCAAAACGTGCTTGATATTTATTTACTTGCCGATATTTGCATAGCACGCCACACAACTTACCACTGACAGCAATTTACATAGTGGCGCACGTGTCGTATGAGTGATATGTTTTGTATTTTTTTTGCGAAGTTAATAGGGATGTGTCGAAGATGAAATTTTAGACAACCGTGTATGGGCTTACGGATGCAGATTTAAATGTAATACGTATGTAAAGTGTCTTAAAAATATATTTTAGTAAAAGCGATGATATTTTACTTTTTTTAGGTTTTTGGCCAGATTGGTTTTGGTGTAGCTCTAAACCAAAAAATTTCTCTTTTTTTTTTTTGGACAAAATTATTATTATTTAGTATTCGAATTTATTACATATAAAAGGAACCAGATGAAGGCAATCGATTACACCTTAAATAACACTAAACATAAAAGTCAAAAGCAAAATTGACCTACGAGCTTCCAAACATTATAGGTCATTTAGCATGATGCGGGATTAATACGACAAGATGGGAATATCGAACTTTAGGTTCGTAAGCCGAATTTAACCCAGATATGCCCATTGCAAGCACGGAAAGGTTTGCAAAATACTTTGCAGTTATATTTGATCAAAAACACATTGTTGTTGTGGTTTTATAAAAATTTATTTCAAAAAATGGATTTCAGAGCCGTCCTATATATAGGCACATAGCATACTGTCAACGGGTTTGAATTTATTTGGTGTGATATGTAACAAACCATCTCACGTGTATTCCCACTTCGCATTTTTGGCACCTAGTTGTGGTTTTCTGATGACAAGCCACACATCTGATTTGTGTCTCTTGTGATATTACAAAATGGTCCAATATGTCAAAGCGCAATTCTTCATTACTATATCTCGAAGGATGTCTTTTTTGGTAAACCTTATCTCTTTTATTTTGGCAGAGTAAGGTTGTCGCAATGCTTCTTCGGAAAGGTAATTGGTTCATTGTGCCTCCATGATTCTTATGTATCTGCCAGGCATTTTGCGCTACCATGTTTATATCCACAAAATCTTCATATCCAAAATCTTCATCTGTAACGTCTTCAGTTGCATTTGTGGGTGGAAACAATGTAATGCAATCGGCGTTTAAGTCAGCATCCTTCAAAAGAGCCAAAGCATCATGCAAAGAAAATCTCCTAAAAAATATGAAGTATACTATATGCCCAATGTCCTACATATAGGACACTCACATTTTCGCTAATATTACAAAAACAACAAATGACAGAAATCAACAATACTTAGGTTATTCGTTTTATAATTGATTAGAAACAAAATTATTTGTTTATTAATTATTAGTTAAGAAAAATTCTGCTTACCGTGCAAACGTAACGCCATATTCCGACATTTTGAAAAACTATCAGGTTTATGGTTCAATAACCAAGCGTACTGTCGACGGCGAGCTACTAACAAATACTAACTTAATAAAGAAAATAAACGGTACATAAAAGCACGTGGCGCGCTATGCAAGCACAAATTTTGGCGTCCTATATGTGGGACATTGGGCATATCTGGGTTAAAGAACCCATTCTGAATACGTTCAAGTTTTTCATGTTTTTTTGTGCCATTAACGTCAAAAATTTATTGTCGATGTCTGTGAAACGACACAGGCCATATTTAATTTTTGGCAAACCCCTCAGGCTAATTGAAATAGTAATTCGGCATAGCTAGTTGCTGATATTTTATATACAGATGTGTGCTCTATATAACAAAAAACCTTGGAAACAGAAAGCAGTACCAGCATCAAATAAAATGACATTCGATATATCTTCTAAACTATGTACATATCAGTACCCGCAGAGAAAATTAGAGAAGAAGTGGAGTAGGAATAGAAATTTTAAATATAAAGGTGGTGTTAGAGGAAAATTAGGACGATAAAGAAGAGTAATGGTATATGGGTATGGGGGGAAAGCAAAAGTTCAAAGAAAAAGAAATAGATAAGGATAAATGTAGAAGAAGCGAAAACTGGGGAGGAAAAAGAATACAATTTGTTAAATGTAGGCAAGCCAAATTTTAGGCTTCCGGGCCTGCTAGGTATATATATTAATGCTTTTCTATAGAGTTTAATTGTGTAGATAAGTATATGTACGGAAAATTTATCCGAGGCGCCGGGAAGAGTTTTAAAAGAAATCCGAAAAATATTTGGACTTTCATCAAATCCAGAAGATTGCTCTGATTAATTCAAACGTCAGTAGAGGTATATAATTACTTTGCTGCTTATTTTAAGTTCAACCTTGCTGCTGGCAATTGTGCCCCCACTTACCAAACTTTCCTTCAAACTTCTCCCCATACCTTCATTTTGTTTCGCTTACGCTATATTCAAAAGACATTTGCTGCAATCTTTTGTGAAATTTGTTTCTTTGGGTTTTCAGTTCGTTATAATCCATATTGTAACTTAGAATATTATGTGGTCGCTGCTTCTTAACGGCTTTATTTTCAGAACAAAGCTAATAAAAATTTTGGAACTGAATCCTACATGAATAGAGCTGAAATGTCCGTGTGACAATTGCGGAATATGTTGGTCTATACCAAAATATTCCTAAAATAGTTCAAGGCGCTCACGAATGAGCTCAGTTATTCAAATCCCATCCTAACCGTCACACTGTTGAGCTCAAACACTTAATTTCCCCTTCGCTATTCGAGTTTTCTTCTTATCTGAATTGACTGGCAAGCTGCGTAGGAAACCACTTTGTAGCCACTAATTTCGAGGGTTAAAGAGTTAGTTTACTACCACAGCCCATATATTAAGGAAGCGAACTCTTCGTGTGTAGCCATATTCTTTACATGTTCCACACAACATTTGAATAGCAAAGTTTTTGTGCTATTTCGATAAGCCGAAGCGGAGCAGTTTTATTCGTTTATCTCTAGAAATGGAAACAAGAGAATGTTCAGTATCTTAGGCGTACTGCGATGTGGGAAGGCTCCGGTAGATTTTGCAGGATAGTGTTCCATATATGTATATATTTATCTATAACTATATATATATATATCTATATATATATATCAATAAAGTGCTCCGAAGGTTTTTGCGAAGAATACGAGATATTTGAGAGCAGTAGCCCGCCTGAGGTTTGAACTTGAGATCCGTTCGCCTTCAGTTCTATAGATGGCTCGTTTTTTGCACATGTCGCCATTTTTACCCGTCATACATTTTGTCTGGTATACGACTTCCCAAGCAATGTCGACTTCCGATAGCGTTAGGAAAAAATGTAGTTAGTCATCACAGCAATTTTTTTAGAAAAACGGGGTTTTTGGCCAATTTCTCTTGCATATAATTTTGGAAAAGGTTGAGTGTTTTACCCTCTATATGATTTTGAACCATCATTAATTTCGTAATCGGGTTTACACTAAAATAAATTTAAACCGCGCTAAATCAATTTGAATATTACTAAAAATCGCTGCCTTCTTCCAGTCGGCCACAATATGGCTCTTATAACGTCCTACGACTTCAATTAGCAACCTTCTGCTTTACATCGCGTTAGGTGGCAGATTTAGCTCCGAATATCTATTTTGAAAACAGGTAAGCGAAGTGAGTTCATCTGAAAATTCAAAGACTGCCCAGCACGTTTGAGGTATCCAACAAGAACTCTCTAATAACGCAGTGGCCTTACATATATGCATTGCCAGAAAACAAAAAAACTGATGAGCACATGATTTTGGAGATCTTGCAGCTTTGCCCTATCTGCTTGTTCAATCATGTGTGAATTATACTTTTTTGTTACTTTCCCTAGCGGAATAGGTACATCTATAACATTTCCTTCATCTAGTGTGGCTCTCCTCTTTGCTAGCTTATCGGCCTTCTAGTTTCCTTCTATACCTTGATGACCCGCGGTCCAATAGATACGTACTCTAAGTCCTGTGCTAAGCCTTTGAAAACTTCTTTTGCATTCTAGTATGCTCAGAGTAGCGCTACTATTTGAAGTAATGCGACATAGAAATTCACGCGCTCAACGAGCATTAGATTATCAACAACTAATACTGCCTTAACTTTTTTGGCTAAAACCTCAGCATGGAAGATACTGCAATGATCTGACAGTTTTAGTGATCTAGTGATCTCCATTGTCCTAAACTCAAACTGCCCCTAGGCACACAGCCAGTTTGCAGTTGTTAACGCTATATTGTGGTTTTCAGCGCACCCGTTATTAGTTGGCGATAGCTTTCATTAATTTTTGTGAACATTCTTCGTACTTTTAATCAACACTTGCTCCAATCTTCACTTAATTGAAATCCCTTGCGTTGAATTAATTAGTTTTTCTTAAAAACCTTTCTTCACATTTTCATTAAATGCACCGTTGACCTTGACAACCTGCTGCATTACTAGGTCACCACTTCATCGCCCCTCAATTTCTCTACACCCTGTGTTGGTACTTTGGCTAATACTCGCAGCACAAACTAGAAATAGAAATATAATGAAATATTCTCTTAGAATATGGCATTGTCACGGATTATGAACATTTCACTGCACCATGGCAACGCAAAGCCATTAAGCCCACTCAACGTTACACCCATTATGCGACATAGTTTGCTCTAACATTTACTTTCATGAACCCTCCTTATCTTTGTACAAAGTTTCCTTCCTTTCTTTTATCTTTTTAATTTGAATGGAATTTTTAAATGTGTGTCAGTAGGCAATTTACGAGCTTTGCCAACATTCAACGGCAGCACAGGCAGCACTGATATCGAAGGACAACGCCTGGCGTCGCTTTTTCATTTGGTTCAGTACAACTCACTCGTTTGTTGCTTTGTTAGCTGGTTGTCATAAACACAAACAAAGACATTCGTACAAATATAGAATTACTACTAGTTGCGTAACGACCAAAAATAACTAAATACGAGTAGGGCAAGGCAAAGGGAAACTAAAAACAAAATAAAATGTTTTTATGTATAGTTAAGGCTTTGGCGGCGTCGCTGCTGTTCTAATTTCGCTCTTTGCATACTTTTGCGTTGTGGCATGTTGAAATTTCTGCACGAACACGCATATGCTTGCAATCAGCCACGCGTTTGTGCATGCAAAGGCGAACGCGAATTGCAGTTTCATTTTCATTGCCGCGTATTAATGGCCTGATGGAATTTAAAAGAAAACATGTAAGGTGAGCACTGTCTTCGAATGTATTGCAGGCTTTATATCTTGCATGAATGCGAATTAGGATTTGCTATTTCTGCAAACTGTAGAAATTTTACTCCTGTAACTATTTAATTAAAAAATATGTAGCCCAAACCAAGTTTATATGAAAAATTATTTGTCTGAATGGCTGAGTTTAGGCCAACGGGTTCACGACTGGCAGAGAATGGACACCCTATCTAGGTAAGCAAGCTGCGAATAAACAATAAACAATCCTAACAGCAGCAACAACACATTTCCCGAGGGTAAACATGGACACACCAATAACTCGGCAGAAATTAATTGTAAAGCAAATGCAAAGTAATAAATAAAGGAATGAAGAATCTATTGGGCACAATACAATACTTTATATTAGAAGCGGACTTTCAAAGATAGAAGAAACGATCGACGTTATGGGAAGCCATTGTCGTAACTGAATCAGAGCAGAGCTGGGAGTTACAAAATCCAAGGCACTAGAGAGAAACACAAGGGCAAGGCACTACAGGGAAGAAGCTGCCGCACCGCCGTTAACTCAGTCCAAATAAAGAGTGTGTTCCATTGGAAATTCCCAAAACAAAACAAAAAAATTGGACTTTGAGAGCAACTGAAAAAAGTAAACCAAGACAAAATAATGCGCCTCAGGCTAAGTAGCATGAGGACCTAAAATCGACTCTGATCAATACCTTGTGCAGCCAGATTCGTACTAGCATCTGTACGACAAAACAGGTGCAACATAAAACGAATTCAAATCTGGACGTCAAAAAGCTCCAATCGCAACAGACCGCCAATGATTTCACAGATCGCCTATCACACCTGCTCTCCGAAAGCACAATTCCACCCATTGAAATGCTTTAGGAGTGGGAGCATATCTCCAGAGGACTCCGTACCATAGCCGAAGAAGTAATTGGATTCCGGCGAACGCGAAGAAACAACTGGTATAATGATGAAGAGTGCCGCGCTGCAACAGAAAGAACGGAGGAAGCCTACAAGGCAACGCTGAGATCGAATGCAACGATAAGTGTGTGTGAACACTACTGCGAGTTGAATAGGGAAGCGAGGCGGGGCAAACTCCTATAAGAATGAGAACGGCGACCTGGTGGCCGATATTCAGAGAGCTCTCAGAATATGGAGGGATCACTTATCTGCCCTTTTAAATGGAAAAACTGAGCAAGAAACCAGAGAAGATGCAGAACCCGAACCCACAAACGAAGATGATGGAATTGAATGGAACCCGACTATAAAGAGGTGCGAATAGCAATATCCCGATTGAAAAACAATAAAGCAGCTGGCGCTGATGGTTTGCCTGCTGAGCTTTTTAAATACTGGCCGTGAGAAGCTCGTAAGGCGCATTCGTCCGCTTCTATGCAGAATATTTTCGAACGAAACCCCTCCGCAGCAAATCAAAAAATTAGATATACACGAAAAACAAAATCCGGAGTAATACTGTTACTGTTTCAGCTGGTATAAGAAGAGCACATAAAACCCGATTTCTGTGAAGAGCTCAGAATCCTGTTGGGAAATTGGCCTTCTTGTTATGCCTTTAAGTTATTGTTGCCGCAAAGGGAATTAAGGGAAAGTAGTAATCGACGCCTTTAGGTAAAATGTATATAAATAGCTCCATTCGAAGGCCACCTGGATACATTTTTACAAGAGCTCCGAGCCATGTAACAAGTTTACAGCCCCTCCGTTTTTAAGCAATTTTTGGTTACCTCAAAGAGCGTACCATCCAGCGAAACTTTGTTAGCTACAAATTGTATTTTCGTTGTGGTAATAAATGGACAAAAGAGAAAGTGACTTACTATAAAGGTAGTAAAAAAATTGTGTTCTATTATTTTCCAATATGTAGATTCGGAATGTCGTTTTCTTTTGTTAACAAAACTGATGGTAATGTCATCCATATAATTTTGGTAGTTCTCTGCCTATCTATAAATTCCCGAGGACTTAAATAACGCTTTAAACTTATGCTTTGTCAAAATATTTTCCATCATAAAATTTGATAAGTTTTGCTTCTACTGACACGCAGAAATACCCTTTAAAGGAATGGGACACCGGAATAGAGTGATAATAATAGATAATAGGTATATCTTTATACAGGGTGGCTAATGAAAGCCGCTACCAAAAAAAAATTAAATAACTTTTTTTCTATTTAATGAATCTGGTAAATTTTTTTTTATTTTGCAGATTGACTTTTACATTTAACAAAAATGGATAACTGGGACACTGAAACAAGAATTTGGATTGTCCGCCGCTATCACGCACTGGAGTCCGTAGTTTCGGTTCAAAGAGAGTATAGGCGCACGTTTGGCGGCAATCCTCCGAGCAGATGGACCATAATAAGACTTGTAAACAATTTTGCCGAGCATGGGACAGTCAACAGAAGACCTTACCATCGAAACCCTTCAGTTCGAACGGAGGAAACAATCGCTGCTGTAGCTGCTGCCATACAAAACAATCCACGTGTTTCGACAAGAAGCTTATCTGTTCAAATGGGTGTAAGCAGACAGTCATTACAGTCAATTATGCACAAAGATTTGGACTTATTCCCATATAAAATTCAAATGGCCAACAAACTGAACGCTGCAGACTTGCCGATTCGCTTGGAATTTTGCCAGAAAATGCTTCAAATGGTGGAAGAGGATGGAAACATGTTGAACTGTCTTTTCATGTCTGACGAGGCCCATTTCGATTTAAACGGCAACATAAACAAACAAAATTGTCGAATATGGAGTGCTTCCAACCCACAGATACTCCATGAGACGGAATTGCATCCACTTCGTGTCACAGTGTGGTGTGCAGTTTCATCACGCTGCATTGTCGGGCCCTACTTCTTCGAAGAAAACGGTCACACCGTTACGGTTACTGGAGACCGTTACTTGAGCATGTTGAGAGAGTTTTTCTATCCAGAATTACGCCGAATGAGAATTTCTTTCAACTCTGTGTGGTTTCAGCAAGATGGTGCAGCTCCTCATATAGCCCAACCTGTTATGACAGAATTGCGATGAAAATTTCCCAATAAGCTGATATCCAGAAACTCCACATTCCGTTGGCCACCCAGGTCGCCTGACCTTACTGCACCTGACTTTTTCTTGTGGGGTTATTGCAAACAGGAAGTCTTCAAAGCAAAACCAACAAATTTGAATGAACTAAGGCAATCCATTCGAGAAACAATTGCGGCTATTCCTGTCTCAACTCTCCAAGCAGTAATGAACAACTTTTTGGTAAGATGCCGCACATGCATCGACGAGCAGGGGGGGCATTTAAATTCCATTATTTTTAAAACTAATTAAGCTATATTTAATAAAATTTAATGAGCTTTAACATGAATAAAAGAAATATGAATTCCATACACTGAAAAAAAAATTATTTGAGTTTCTTAATGTAGCAAAATTCATCAGCCACCCTGTATTATATTAATGTACAGAAGTTCCTAAGTTTACAAAACAAAACCTAATACTTTTTCGGAGCCATCTTTGAGACTTCATTTTCAGACAAAAAGACAACCGAAGGCTTACTTTAGCTTGCGTTTCCATTTATTTTCTTTCGTCCTAAATCCCATTTATATACTCTCCAATCGACCTAACATTCACCAGTTATTCAACATTTTGTAAACATTAAATACGTTAACACACACACTTCCACGAAAGGCAATACATTCTATTATTACCCATTTTCGCCTGCTTTATTAATGTGTGTGTTGTACATATGTACCAACAAAATACCAAAAATATAAAAAGTCGTAAAAATGTAATCTAATAACAAATTGACGCGATGACATGAAATAATTTTTATGGCCAATAAAGTCAAGTCCCTTAGAAAATCAACTACCACCTGCTTTGTTATTTAAGTGTGCATGAGCATATGTGAATATATATTTATACACAAGCCCATACATATTTGAAAAGGAAAACATAAATATTGCATGTCCTAAAACAGTTTTGTGTACATTTGAAAAGCAACAACAAAACACCGACATTTGCTGATGAATGAAGTCAGTGCTCGGGTAATTCGTGGTGACACAGTAACTGCTGCTATGGACTGCTAGTAGATTTGTCAAATGACAGACAGCAGCAGCAACAACAACAATAATAACCGCACTGAAGTCAAGCAAAACTATTCAACAACAAACAACCATAAAATTATATAACAAACAATAAATGACAGTATTTTGCAAAATAGAAATATAAAAACCAAAATGAATAAAATATTTGGTTGTGAATATACATTTACGTGACAAGTCTAGGCAAGCCCAAATCATTTTTTGCATATATAGTTGTGTTAGATATAATAGTACTATAATTAAAATGGATATCGTTCCACGAAATAAGAAGATGCTGTGATTTAAATAATTTTCATTTCAAATAAAGCGAATTCTGTAAAAGAAACTACAAAAAAAAAAGAAGAAATTTCAAAGTATACACAAAGTTTAGGAAAGTTAATGAAACTTTAAAAAATCGACATCAAAATATTCAAATTTTGAGTACGCAGTTTTGCAGACCAATAAATTTTAGTATAACATTGTGCAACTTAGAACTCGCTCGAAAATTTCCCTGAAGTTTTAGAATTGTTTTCGTCAAGGGTGTTGAGTTATTTCTTCCATATAACGCATGAAGAAAAATCAAGTTTGTATGGAAAAAATACCTAACATCCTGGAAAAAAAAAATTTCTGAAAACTCAGCGTAAGTGTTGAGGTACTTCTAACTGGCACATTGTTATGCTGAAATTGAATAAGCTAAAAAACTGCTTACTCAAAACTTGTCTAGAAATGCTTTCCAAATATATTAAAATTTCGATATAAATTTTTAAAAGTTTAATTGGCTTTACTGAGCTTTGTGTAAACTTTGAAATTTCTTTTTATGTGATTTCTTATGGAATTCGCTATATTTTAAGCGAAAATTATTAAAAACACAGCTTCTTCTTTTTTCATCGCACGTTATCTAATTTAATTTCACTACTATTATATTGAACACAGCTGTATGTAAGATTCGGAAAAGGTTTACTCTGTTTTGGTTGTTTATTTATTTCATGTAGCTAATGCCATCGACAAATTCACGGGCGACTTACCATAGCAAAAAAATGCCATTATAGACGCAGTAGTAAATTGAGAACAAATATCACTTTCTACAAACATCTCATCTAATGTTTTGTTTTTTTCTTTGCCTGCCCAGAAATAAATACAATTAGATTAATTTTTATACCTTCATGAACATGGTTTTATAACTTTTGTCCGATGTTTTTAAGTATGATGATCAGAGCGAAGAGCTGAGTCGATATAGCCATGTCCGTCTATCCGTCTGTCTGTTTGAGCGCAAGCTAGTCCCTCAGTTTTTGAGATATCTCCATAAAATTTGGCATGGGGTCGCCATTTTGTAATATATTAATCATTTCTCAGAAACAACAGTAAATTAGATTTGGTACATATTATAAACATAGTGTGACAAATGGAAATCGGCAGATCGGACCAACATAACATTCAGCTCCCATACAATAGAGTTTTCTGATAAATGGGGCTTGGGCAATTTAATAGCGATAAAAAAAAATTTAGCAGTTACAGTATCTAATATGTGTGTAATGTGAGTGGTGAAAACCATCAAGGTTCGACCTATGTATCGTACAACATATTTTTTCGATAAACGGGGCTTACGCTATGTATCCTCAAATTAACAGGGTAAGACCATCAAATTTTGCAGAGTTTGTACTTATTGTAAGTAAGGATAGGGCACTTAAAACTGTGACGCGTATTCATGAAAGGTATACAGTTTTCGACACAGCCGAAGACAGCGCTTTCCTTTCTTGTTATATTCTTATTTTGTAAATCATCTTTCGTTGTTTTGACAGTTTGACGATCTCGCTTTGACAATTTTTATACGTTTCGGTTTGAATCGTTTTAAATTCGAAGCACGTACTGAAGCTAAAGCTCAAGCAAATCGCTTACACACCGTAAAATGCAAAAATCCTTCTTAGCGTACAACGAATTGAAAAAATTTAAATAGATAGAATTTGTTGTATGCCAGGCCGTAGCCAGGATTTTTCTCGCGGGGGGGGGGGGGGGCTCCACCTTATTAAAATGAAACGTCGTAGTGAGAAATACGCACCAGTGTTGACACTTCCAACATTTTTCTGTGGTAAATTAAAAAAAAAACAGTGGTAGGAAAACATATGCAAAATTTGTTTTCTTCAAAATTATTATTATTATTCAAAAAATATCGAGAACTATTAAAAGTTCAACTTGAATTTTAAAACAGAACATAAAACAAACATATACACTAGGGAGAACAAGTTTGAGTTAAGATATTTTCTTGAAATTTTTACCAACTTTAGCCATTAGTAAAATTATTTTTACAAATTTTCTATAACAGTATATGCCAATGTACATACATATATTGCAAAAATTTTAAAATAAAGGTCAAAAACTTGTGCAAAGTTTGCGGAAATTCAACGAATATCAGTCAAAATTTTCAGCTGCTGTCTCAGAATTTTCAGAATATTTTGGAGTTGGCAGTTTTGTAGCTTATGCAATTTTAGTATAACATTATGTTAACCTTAAGTCCTTAAAGAAATTTGCGAGTTTTTGTAAATTTTTTTTCATCCGTACAAATTTATGAGAATAAACGAACACACTAGAACTGTTATTGAAAATAATACTGTGTGCTAAAAATGTATGAAACCGCGTGTTTTTATCAACATTTTGGGGGGGTCGGTTCAGCCCCCCTTAACCCTCCCCCTAAGTACGGCATTGGTTGCATGTATATATTTGTTAGCTAAATATGCACAGGAATGCGGGTATGTGCTTTCTATTTGGGCTGGAAAAGGAATGCCAAAACAAATAAAGGCTAACCGATAGCGTCGACCCTGATTGTAGGTTGTGGTGGCGACACGGCAAACCTAAAACGTGACACATTTCAATCAATAGCCGAATGTTTTGGAATGCTATTGTCTGGTAGCTATATGATGAGCATATTTTGTATGGCATTCGTGTTGAAATTATATAGTTGTTGGTGATGGTTGATTTAAATTTTTTTTACATTTTAAAATTTTTTTTTTATCATTATTGTGTTTTCAGTTAACCGCCTAAACAATTGTGGCCGTTTCATGTGCAATCCCACAAGTCGTTCCTTTTTTACGACAACTGACTCTAGCTGAGAGTACTAAGTTATTTCTATTCAAAGTCGGGGGAGCCCCCCTTAGTCTGCAGCCGAATTGTTGATATGGAAACCTTTTTGGCAAGCGCGTTTTTCTTAATTTGCATGACCTAGCAGCGTAGTCGTTGGGATTCAATACCTGCGTAAGCTTAGTACAGTTTATCAAACATTTTCTTCCATACGCACTTTTGTCATCACGGGAAGGACCCTAAATCTTTCAATCAATGTATCTTTCAAACAGTCGAGGATCATCCTGTCGTCATTCGATAACTTCCACAATTTGGAGCTCTGCATTTCGATAACTATGATCAGAGACGAATGATGTTTATGTTAACCATAAAAAATTATGTGACGATGTTATGTGATAATCTGATGTGAGGTGATGATGCGATGTGTACTATGTGAACGTGCAGGTAGCACAAAAGAAGTTAGAAATCGTCTATAAAATCCATGCAATGTGGGCTGGTTTAGGATACAGACACCTAATGGTTCCATCACAAGACAGCATACTTGTAAATCAAGAAACAATCAAAACAGTGGGTTTCACGGGTTGAACGTACACCAAAGAAAGCACAATTTTTTCTGTCGGTCAGCAAGGTTATGACCACATTTTTCACATCGATTATATTGAAAAGAGTAAGAAGACAACTGGCGAATGTTATTTAAAGCTTTCAAATAGATTAAATATGGAAGCAGAAACGAACGAATGGCGAGGTAAAAGCGGTGTTTTATCAATACACGACCACAATTTAAATCGGTTCTTAAATAGTCGTCTTGAATTTAAAATTACTTGTCACCAAATTCAGCAAGTCCCAGAAGTACCTTTAAATTGCTCACGGGTTTTATTGCGTTTAAGAAAATTAATAAGAAACAGGTTTTCTCGTCATACCATGACATCAAATATCACACATCACATAATCACATCATATCGTCACATCAAATCCTCACATCATCGTGACAAAAACTCATAAATTTAGTTGGGAGCTACCGTATCGTGTAGTACATTTTCCAGATTTAGTCAAGTAGCTGAAGAAGGGGCTTGATGGTAAGGGATGCGAAAAAAATACAACATTGTCAAAAATGCTGGACTAAAGTATCGAACTTAAGTAAGATTATGTTGAAAAGTAGTAAGCTTTTTTTCAAAAAAGTTATTTTTTATTGAAAAAATTTCACCGAATTTTCAAAATGAACTGGTATTTCTATGGAGTCAGCTCTAAGAGTTTATAATTTACTCACCGCACGTGCATCAGTTTTTGTGCCCCAAAAGGCTAATACCAAGAGGATGAGCGGCCAAAGGTGCAGCATTGCGAAGCTAGTCGGCGATATTTTTGTTTATTATTTTTTACAAAGTTGACTTAGCAGAAGAAAACTTAGTAAATATTCAAACCACAAAGCGCACAAATCAAAGTCATTAACGAGTATACAAACAGTAACTAAATTTGATTACACAGTTTCAACTTTTTTAAATTATTATTTTAATAGTTGTTGTTAATGGTAATTGAACGTCGTTCAGAACACTTCACTTTTTGTAACTGTTTTAATTTCTTACTTTGTTGCTATAATTTTTGCTGTAAAAAAATAAGAAAGAGATATAAAAAACCAACAAAAAAAAAAGGAATGACACATTTACACCAACAAAATTTACAAATTTTTATAAGTTAAAATTCGCATTTGATTCATGTCGACAGAGCACGCGACGATAAGCAGCATGGACTATTGTTGACACTTAGGCCCTAAATAAGCACACATACACGCAAGCAAACGTGAGTAACAGTTAAAATAGTTGCAGGAAAACACTCGGCAAGGCGTTAAAGCAGAAACTCAACTGACCCCACATGCTTGTCTGAATGTCTGCGAGACTGCCGCCTTTGCTCGCTTAGCAACACAAATGAGAAAGCCTGCTAGGTTTGTGCGCAACTAGTTTATTTATAATTAGTTGTATTATTAAATTAGAAGTTTTTCTTTATTTTCACTTTCCTTTTTAGTGTTCTTTTCACACATATATAATTCCCATCTGTATATAACACAATAAACAAGAAAAACTTGTCAAGTTACTTTTCGTATTGAGTACCGTACGCTTTCACTGTCCGTTCGATTCTGACACAGCAGACATTAGGACGCTACTTTAATATGAAGTGTGCATATCTTTACAGGCTCATATGCGGCGAATTCAACGTTCGGTTTGCCGAAAGCTTTGTTTGGCAGCGAATTCGATGTACATTCGTGTCTTTTGCCACTCTCGACTTCCACTTCATAGTCACACTCTCGCTCTCTCAAGGACATTTGCGGTTGTCAACTGTACAAATTATTTTACTTTAGTTTGTACTTCTTTTCTGTTTCGCGTTGTCATTTTATATACCCAGTAGTACAGTATATCTCCTAAACGAGACCTAGTAATTATGACTAATAGACTATTGTAATTATTAGAAGCCTATTTTAATTGAGAATATTATTTCAATTATTTTAGTAGTCAGAAAATACTTATAAAACTATTACTATTAAAAAAAGTTAGAGATGTGTGATTAATCAATTAATCGAACATACCTATTAACTTAAACTTAACTAATCTTTTAATAAAAGAATAATCGTTATTGGTCAATCAACATTTTGAGTCATTATTATTTAATTAAATTTATTATTCACGAAACTGATTAATCACCATCCGTTAAACCCAAAATTAAGTAGTTAGGCCAGTTTCTAATTTAATCCCAATATTCCGAACTTTATCAGCTCTATGATTAAAGTTCTTTAATTTTCAATTACTTTTTTTGAGTAAAAAATATTTACTCTGGGTTTTTTAAATCAGAAAAATATTATTCAAAATATTTGATTATACATATTAGAAAATTGATTAATAAAAGTTAGTTTGATCGACAAATAGCACATCCCAAAAATCAAACAGAAGAAGACAACTTTTTAATTCTTTTTAAGCCAATTGGAAAATAATTGTCAAAATTAGTCCTACACTGTTTCAAGAAAAAAGGTTTAAAATGTCTTGATGGCTGAAAAGGAATATTAAAGTTTACTTCTCATTTACAGAATCTTGTTACATTGGTAGCGTACAGTTTTGAGCGACAAAAAGAGAATTCAAAATTGCAGTAATTTTTTGTTTTTAATTTTAGTTGGATTGCAGCAGAGTTTGATTTAGATAACTTTGGCAAAACACAAGAACTACTGTTATTTTAGATTGACTGCAATTAATATTATTTACAATCAAAGACGGTCTCCATAAATTTGATTGCAATCAATTATTTATAAATGATTGCGGACTGCTTATTGTGTACAGTGCTGTTAAATGATTACATCTTTGGCACTTTTAATTTTAATGGATAATTAATTTTGTGGGGATTAATCAAATATTTTTAATTAATTACTTAAAAAAATAACCAAAAATAATCGTGATGGAAAAATAATCTATAAAAAAGTAATCACAAACATAATTGAAAACAATCAAGTTATTAAAAGTAATCAAACAATTAAAGTGCATAAAATAATTAAAATCAATTGAAGTTAAACCAAAAATTGAATTTAATTATTTGGCTATTTTCAGTCATTTAATTTTGCGCAGTTATTTTATTATTTTCAATTATTAGAATAAACAAAATAAGTTTCAAATGTCAATATTTAATAATGAAACTTTGCACTAAGGCAAGACAAATATAACTATCATTTCTTTGGCGAATGGGCTACAAACTGGATCTTTGACCTTCTTCACGCTTTCCTTAAGTATGTATGTATGTTACTGAATGGATCCTGTTCACATTTAAATAGCGTTGCAATGTACTCTTTTCTTTGTTAAATATTTTATTAAATTGAACAAATACGGAAATAAATAAAATTAATCTAAATAGTAATTTTATTACATTTCTCATATTAATAACATAATTAAACACCATCAAAATTAATTGACGTTGTCAAATAATCATATCAAAAGTGCAATTAATCGACATTTAAAATAATCAAAAATTACAAGAAACTTTAATACTAATCCGGGAATCAAAACTAATTCATTATTACTTTTTTTGTTTAATTAAATATTAATCATTTAAAGGGTTTAGGTACTGCAAATGAATCATTAAACAATTTTCTGAGGACGACATAATATGATTAATCATCATTTTTTAAATGACTTGCATTACTTTAAGTCTCTGTAGTCGCCCAGGTTTATGATATGAATCAATAAGTATTCAAGTGACTCACAACCAACTAAATTCACCTCATATTACTCATATACTAGTCATATGCAGACGGCATCACTGCAGTTTTTCCTGCCTTTGGCTAGGAGGAATACCTTGGCGTGTTTCTTTTGATTAAGACACTACCCAAATCTTGTAAACATCGCCCCCCCCCATCGGAGTTCCCATCAGATTCGACTGACATTTATTGTTCAAAATCCGGCCATGCATCCAGTTCCAATTTTTTGTCTGAAGGTACTTCCTACAACGTTGCAAGGTTGCTAAAAGACATAAAGATCAATTTCTCAATTATAATATAATACATTTTGATTTAGCCTATTCTTGATCGAGCATTCATGTAGATCGCCTTGAATCAGTTCAAAAACAATTTTTACTATTTGCCTTAAGAGATTTTCATTGGGATCCCTCGTACAATCTGCCACCCTATACGAATCGTTTAAAACTCATTAATCTACACACACTTTCTAGTCGGAGGGAAATGCTTGGAATTATTTTTATGATTAAATTGCTAAATGGTTCACTATCCAGCCCATTTCTTCTAAGTGAAGTGAACTTCAATGTACCGTCTCGTCCTTCAAGGCATTTTAAACCTCTAGTCTTAAAACAGTGCCGAACCAATTTTCAGTTAAATGAGCCTTTTCGCTGTTTGTGTCAAGATTATAACTCTCTTTCTGGTAGATTTGATATTTCAGACTCGCTTTTCAGCATAAAAAAATCAATTCTTTCTGTCCTAAATTCATAGCTACTAATTGTTTTTTATTCTTTGACTTCTATTTTAACTTTTAACAATAATTTTATTCTGTTAACTAGTTATTTCTTAATGTATAATCTATCCTATATCTACTTTACTTAGCTGATGAGGTTTTCTTTGTAGCTGAGCAGTTTTAGATCTCGACGATTAACAAACCAAAGCCTTTCAACGACTCGGCACGAACGAATAATCCGCGCGTTATGCGGATGCGCCCCTCGCGCCGGTCGGGCGGGATATGGTGGGTAATCCCTTGGGAATTATTATTATTATTATTATTATTCCTCATTCATGGCTCATTCATGGCTCAATATTGAGCAATTGAAGAAGGTGTGATCAGCATCTTCAACATTGTGTTTCCTACACAGTTTGCTATTAAGTATATTTCGGGGATATCTAACCATTTAGAACCATGTTAACGATTGAAAACTATTTTCGTTTCAGGTACAGAGGAAAGGAGTCTCCAGATGCAATACTCGCTGAAATGTGTTGGTGGTAGAAAAAGACATTTTAAGAAGAGGAAGACGAGAAAAAAGAGGAAGAAGGGAAAGACAAAGATGAAATTCCAGAATATCAGTTGGACGAATTTATCGACCTTTCTAATGATGATGACGATGACCAAGATATTAGAGAGAGCAGTGATGTTGATCCACAGCCGCCTGCTAAACGGCAACTGGTCAAATCATTAATTTAATTAATTAAATTTTTTTACTTAAAACTTTTCATAACTAACATTTCAAAATTATATTTTTTTCCGTATTCTTATAATTTCTTTTTCAATGTTTCTTCAGACCCAAAATGAAAAAATTGATAAGCATATTATAAATCAAACAGAAAGAAAAAAGACTTCGTTTTGTGGAAAATATGTTCAAAAAGCATGAAAAAAAAAATTTCCAACATTTTGCTTCATAAGCACTACAAAAATTTTGTAAATCAATTTTTTTTTTAATTTTAATTGTTGCACAGGTCTCTAATTTGGCTTTAACAGATTGAAAAAATATCAATTAGCCGACGAGTTATAGCCAAAAAACCATACAAACAATATGCTGAAAATCGGCATTTGACTGCAAAGTTCGAAGGTCCATTAAAAAAATTTCGAACTAACATAAACAAACGCCGCGATACGGGTCTTCTAATTTAGCCTTTTTTTCACCCCTCATTCTCAGAATCGACTTAACTTTTGCTAACCTGAATTTGTTCCACAGTGTTATCATAGCCACAAAATTTATTTTTAAATCATTTTTTAAATAAATGACTCTACCAGTATCTACTTTCGACTACTGCACTTCTATTAATTTCTCTTACTCCCACACTTCTTTCATTTTGGGTTTTTGCTTTCTTTCATGTTTAAATTTTTCGCATGTTTCACATTTGTTTTTGTGCTACTTTCCATTTACGACGACAAATTTGTGTCTGTTTTTTATACTTTACATTTCAAGAATTTTTTTCTTCTTTTCATTGTTGTTTTTCGCAATATCATTTTGCTATTGTAATGTTTTTTTTTTCTTAACAACCATACAGTTGCGCAATATTTGTCCTTTTCTTTGCAATTTGTGTGCGTGTGAGCATGGGTGAGTGTGTAAATTTATAACTTCTACATTGTCCATATCACTCCCTAACCTCAAATTGCATATGTTTTTATACCTAGTAGTATACCTACGCACACAAGGTATATTAACTTTAGTCGCCTAACGGCAGTACGTGACGGCATAAACGGATCGAGATAGATATTGACTTATATATATCAAAATGTTCAGGACGAAAAGAGAAATTAATTAAGTCATGTCCGTCTGTCTGTCTGTGAACACGATACCTTAATTAAATCTTGAGATATCTTAATGAAATTTGGTATGCAGGCTCCTTGGTACTCATCTCCGAGCGCTATTTAAAATTGGCGAAATCGGATGATAGCCACGCCCACTTTTTATATATAGAATATTTTCGAAAACTCAAAAAAACTGATTACTCAGTACATAATACACCTATAAGAATAAAATTTGGTGACTGCATTGAGATTGAGGCATAAAATAAATTTTTCACGAAATTTTTGAAAATGGGCGTGGCACCGCCCACTTTTGATTAAGTCAAATTTAGAAATAGTATTAATCATAAATCAAAAACCGTTCAAGATATCGAAACGAAATTCAGCACGCAGGCTTTCAGGTATGCAAGGAATGTAAAAAATGGACGGGATCGGTTAAGGTCCACGCCCACTTTTATATGAAAGATGTTGAAGAGACTCGTAGATATATTAAATAGGCAATAACTATGCGTAAAATAGCTTTACATCATTTATATTTCACTTTTAAAGCTTCTGTAAACTAAGAAATCCAACAAATAAAAATTTTCGAAAATGGGCGTGGCAGCGCCCCCTTTTTTAGTCGATTATGCCATAACTCCGCCAAAAATTGATTTGTCGAAACGAAATTTTGTGATAATGTTCAATATATAAAGGTAACTGTTTGTTGGGAAAATTCGCGAAATCGGTTAATGTCCACCCCAGTTTTTTAACATAGTTCTGAAAATTTTTTTTGTAAAACTTAAAAAGCGCTATTTCTACAACCAAACAAGTTATTTCAATCAGATTTTGAACACATAATAAGCTTTTTAAGCAAAACTCGACCGCAAAAAAATGTTGTCAATTTTGAAGAAGTAGGGGTGGCGCCGCCCACTTTTCAGCATAAAATTTCTGCTATTTTCAAAGGCAATCGCTTATACACGTAATTCAATCTTGATATTTCAATGAAAATTGGTCAGCTGCTTCTCAGTAGTATTTATTATACTCCTACCAAAAATTGGACAAATGGGAAATCACTCAAGCAAATATTCGGGCACGTAGTTAATAGCCCACTGCAATAGCGAAGTTGTATATCTTTTTTGATTTTCATACCTTTCATAAGCATTAAATGTATCTAAGTATGAGAACAAGAAGAGAAAAGTTCACTAAAATGATCAGCACGATGAGCGGGGTCGACTTAGCCTTGTCCGTCTCTCCGTCCGTCTGTCTGTCTGTCCGTCTGTCTATTTGAACGCCAACTTAGTTTTAAAATTCGTTGTTTGCTTTCGCCATTTTATAATATACTAGCAAACCCGGTAGACGTTGTTTTGACGTTTTGATACATTGAATCTATATATAAAATGTCATTAACTTGAACCAAAAAAAAAACTAACTATACTGAACTGCAGCTTTATATAACCAGGGGGCTTTTCAAAAGCTATATACAGACTGTGTCGTGCCCAGCGAACTCCTGAACCTATCGTGAAAGTTCAAGAGCAAAACAAAACATAAAATATGTGGGCGTGGTACCGCCCACTTTCCCAAAACTATATACTATCTATGCTGTACCCAGTGAACCCAAGTATGTACATATTGGGAAAATTTTATAAAGATCGATTGAGTACTTTGGCGGCTATAAAATGTCAATTTTTGTTACGCACCCAAGATGTATCACTTAATTCGGCATAAACGAATCAAGATATATATTTATTAATGTATATCAAAACGTTCAGAATGAAAAGTAAAATATCCGGGCAAGTAGTTAATACCCCACTGCAAAAACCAAGCTGTATATCTTTTTTGATATTCATACCTTTCATGAACAAGAAATGTTTGTACGTATACTGAAATTATCAGGAGGATAAGCTGAGTCGATGTAGCCATGTCCGTCTCCTGATACTGTCTGTCCGTCTGTCTATTTGAACGCAAATACGAACTGAAAGTATTAAAATAGACCTGCATAAATTGGGATGCCATAATAGATCGATTTTTGTTGGAACGATTTTCCGTCATCCCTTGTCAAGTTTGGTTTTGTGACAAACCGGTTTCGGCGTTCTGCCATTTTCAATGCCTAGCTTCGTTCAGAACGAAACCGGTTTGTCACAAAACCAAACTTGACAAGGGATGACGGAAAATCGTTCCAACAAAAATCAGCTTACTACCCTGTCGGAAGATCAACACAACAAAATAAACCATAATAGATCATTACTAGATATATAATGTTCGGCTCCACCCGAACTTAGACTTCCTTACTTGTTTCCATTTCTTTAAAATGTGCTTTCTAGATATAATTTGGACTCTCGTTTCATACGCATGCATTTGCTTCATTGCAATTCATTTCAATTTCATTCAACTCAACATTCAACACTATTTGTTGCTTTAAGTTGAAATATTCTGTCAACAACAATTGCATTAGCCTTAGGCAGAGCTGGAATATGATATATGTCAATTCGACTGCGCCAAAAAAAAAAATGAAAAATTAAATGAAAGAATTGATATTACTTTTCAGAATGGTGAAAAAAGGACTGTCAAAATAGTAAGACATTTAATTTTAAGAAAATAAAATTCCGCCTAGAAAAGTTCTACACGTTTTTGTTTTGCATAATTTCTTTTCAAAATGAAAACAAACAAGCTTCCGACATTTTCAGGGCCAAATTAGTAATTTCGTAAATTCAATACAAAAACGGTCGATCTACTCCAAAAAACTTCAAATTTCACTCTTAACCCAAACTTTGCATCGTCTCCTAAATAGTGCAAAAAAACTGCAAAAAATATATCCAACTGATTTGAGAAAATTTAATGCTGAATCAGAAACTGCCATCAAAATATAATAAGGGTTGCGGTTCAGCCTCACACCCGTTCTTCACCCACTAGTGCCTGACCATTGCTTTAGCTCATTCCAAATGTTGCCATAATTTTTGATAGAGTAGTGAAAACTGATGGCGGCCGCCGTGGTATGAAGGTAGTGTTGCCGGCCTACCACACCGAAGGTCCATGGTTCGAGCCCTGGTACAGGTAACATCAAAAGTGATTTGAAAAAAGTTTTTCAAAACGGGGTCGCCCCTCGGCAGTGGTTTGGCAAACTCTCCGAGTGTATTTCTGCCATGACAGGCTTCTCAGCAAAAATTCGTCTCCTTTGTAGATGCCGTTCGGAGTCGGCAAAAAACTGTAGGTCCCACCAATTTGTAGGGAAAATTCAAATCGGCACACCACAAATTGGAAGAGAAGCTTGGCGCAAAAATCTCTTAGGAGGTTTATGATGATATACCTGTTGTATATCGCACCATAGAGAGAGAGAGAGAGTGAAAACTGATCAATAAAAATTATCAGCAGCCCCGAGCCAGAAACGTGTTGTAAATCTAGGGTCCAAATTGCTGAAGTTTCCTGAGAGATCTTCCGAGTACCTACTTTGAAACACTACACTAAATTCAATGTTTTGGCTTGTCCCTACACACCAAGTATATTTTTTGAAATAGATTCGAGTTCTTTGGTAGGCTGTTAACCCGTGCTTAGCAGAAGCTCAGTGTTATATTAAGGCGCTGTTTTCTGGCGCAATAGGTTTCTGGCCTGGGCTATCAACTATTGGCATAATACGCATAAGGCCTCTCACCTCAATCTTTTCAAATTTCTCTTTGCCCAAGTGGGCCTTTGAGATAATTTCGTCTTTTTGCAGCTTACTTCTAATAAACTATTCTTGGTCCAGCATTTCCATCAAGCTCTTTTAATGAAGGCGCTGGAATCTAAGAGTTCCAATAGGGTTGCACCAAAGTGAAGATGGTCTTAGCTTTGGCTTGTATGATGTCGTTCGAAGAGCTAACTAACGAACTAGCAAGGGAACTTACTAATTAACTGGGTATCGCGGCTTCTTGCAGTCGATAAGAACTTCACAATTGAGGTGTTTTTTTGTTCCGTCATAATTGAGACTAGTTTGCCTAGAGACTGCTAAGAGCCCACTATAACTTTGTTTGCGTAATGGTTATCCAGTTTTTAATCCTATAGTCGGCAGTCTTTTATATTGTTATTTATTATAGCGTCATGATGGTCCAGAGTCCTTAGCGATGCTGCCCGTTATGCTGTACGCTCTTTCTCTTCATCAGTACCAAGGAGAAAAACTGTATTTCAAAAATGGCTTTTCAATTATTTAACGTAATTACAAATTTTCAGATCGGTTTCCTTTCTTTGTATTTAAAATTTTGCTCTTGACCAATACTAAGATTATATGTGTATTAATATCTTGTATGAATCATGCCAACCACTTTTTTATTACCCGGGATTGCTTAGCGACCTGGAACCTAATTCAGAGTTAGTTCTAGTCTGCTGATATTAAGAGCTTTAAAATACTTCAATTTCGAGACGCAATCTCCTATTATTAGTTTTTATTATTATTTTTTTAAAACTGTATGAAAAAATTTATTTATCTCAATTTAACATAAAAGCAGAATCACCGTAAATTAGTTCTGCAGCCTTAGCTCTGATGGAAAGATATTCGGTTGCAATATTTCACTTACGCCATCGAGATCATAAGTGCCCTTGGCAGTTAACATGATGATAATTGACACAAATTTAATTGCTATTGTCATCCAAAAAATATCTCGGCCTCTCTTGATTTTCAAACTATTGCGTTTTACCTTTATTTGTCAAAAAAGTCAATGAATATACCAATAACTCAAGTAATAAACTGCCTGCGAATCAACTGGTGTTGTATATTTGCTGTAAGTTTTCATATACTCGGAATAATTACTATTGTTCAGCGAAGACCGCCATCCGGTCTACTGTAGTTACCTCTGCATGATATCTTAACCAATTATTATTTAGCTACTTTTCAACCACAAAATTGTCAAAATATATAATCATTCTTTTTAATTTTATATCATTTTTTATTATTGACTTTTTATGTCATAATTTTTTCATTTGCATTCATTTTACAACAAACCTTTTTTTTAAGTACTTAAAATAGTTGTTATTTTTTTTCGTTGAGCAAAAAGTTGACGCAAAAGTGACCTTTATACTATTTTAGGAATTTTTAACCATTGTCATAAGAAATATTTTTTTTTTCGTCGCCATAACCAATATAAATGATGAATATTTTTTTTTGGTTACAATTAACCATTATCAAGATTTTTTTTTTTTGGTTGTTTTATATATACATCGGATATATTATATTCCTAATTTTGTATGCAAACATTCGTTTTCAGGACCAAATTATAATTTAATATATGTAAGTATACAAAGTGCTATACAGACCTACTTATAAAGAGTTCATAACTAACCAAAAACATCTTGACCATCTAGTCACAAATGACAAAAAAATGTTTGTATCACGAAAAAGCATCTATGAATTATAAGAGAGAAAAAGGAAGCAAACCAAAAATTTAACAGGTATTGTCATTTTAATTTTATTTACAAGTAGAAGTGGTAATCGAGTTTGGATTCCCCTAATTGACTTATGGTCTTATTAGACGTTAATTATTTTTAAGTATGCTTATTTGCGACAACTGTCACAAAGTGGTTATTTACGAGCTACTTAGTTTTTCACAGTTGACATTTTTCTACTGCAGGATTACGTTAGGTATACACAGCCTCAAATAAATTTATTGTATGTGAAAGTGAATGTAATGCCAGTATCCCAGTAACAATGAAAAATGTTGAAGTGATATCATATAAGAACTCGGTAAACTATAAAGTGATTTCACATTGACATGCGTAAGATATTAAAACCAGTGAGCTTTATGCTGCGTATACGCACTGTACCACCAACGTTTATGCAGATTGATACCAGAAGCGGCTTAGGTGTACTTTAGTTAATGGAGCAAGCTTTCTAAAAACACCAATAAAATAGAATGGTACACAAAAAAAATTTTGCTAAACAAGCACAACATGGCTACCCACAAAAGTAATAAAGTAAAATATAAAGTCATTCCTCTAGCGCCGAGTTACTATACATATAGGGAGAAAAACCAAGAAGTAGAACTGTTATAAGGAACAAATGCTTAAGTAAAAGACGATATAGGTTGTTATGATTTTATTTTAGGTTTTTTTTGGAAAAGTTGAATACCTGTGCCACATTGCATCAACTACTTATCTCTTATCACTTGCTCTCATTTAAAAACTTAAACATTCCTTACTTAAACACAATAAGAGAGATTTAAATTCCTAGCAGCAATGAAAAACACTCTCATTTTACTTAAAATTTAATGACCTATAAAAGTCTTAAATGCTTAGTAACTTAATACTTTAAACAACACTCACGTTGGTATACAGTATATGACAAAACAAATGCACCCAAGCAAGGTTCTTAGTACTTCTCGAAAGAGTTTTAATCAAAGGAAATCAGGAAATACTATTTCGAAATGTTTTAAAATTTTTCATGGCCTTATTTGGAATTCTGAAAATGTTTTTAATAATTTATTTATTTAACGAAGATTGAAAATGTTTTTGTTTTCAATTGGCTCCCTTAGAGCTGTACACGGAGATGTTAGTGCACGAAAAACACTGAAAATAAGTTTTATAAAATATTTTCTGATGCCCACCCCATAGAGGGCCATTTAAGAACGTACTCTTTAAGACCGATTACTTCAGTTCGGAGCTCTGACACCAGGTTTCGAAAATCCTTAAAAATTTTTAAAGCACATGATTTTGCATTTGTTTTTGCTTGAAAAAAAAAACGACCAGCCCATCAGCAACTTGAAAAATGCTGATAAGCAAATGTTCAATGCTTGGCTCCTATGAGTTTGCTGTTGCTTGCTTATTGAAAACTTCAAAAGGACAAGCTAAATCAATATTTTAAATTTCATAAAGATCGTTATAAAATCCAAAATAAACGACATAATATTACGGGATTGGCTCAGAAATCTATATTTTCTACTTTCTCACCAGTTTATAGCAAAAAATGTGCTTGGCATCCGGTGATGGATTTCGTCAAAACCGCTTGCCACTCAACGTGTTAAGTGAAACTATTTGCATTTTGTATCATGGTTGTTTCTGCTTTTCTAATTTTCAATAAACAGCATCAGCAATCGCTCGTTTGCTTATCAGCATTTTTCATGCTGCTGCTTTTGCTGCTCGTTGTTTTCAAGCAAAAGCGAAAGCAAACATGCTGCTTTTTAAGCAAGAAAAAATTAAAAGCACAGTATCAGCACATTTTCGCTGCTTGTGTTATTGTTGCTTAAGCATTTTGAACCCTGCTTGACACCTCTTTGATTTCGGAGAGAAGGATTTTCTAGATTCCGCCTAAATTGGAGTAGTAAAATACGGCGAGGAATCCTACTTTCTGTCAAATAAAAGTTTTCTGAAATATTAGGAGACTCTGAAGCTGGTTCCCAAGCCTAAACAACAACGTTTACTTACTTACCGAACAGAGAATCTGTAGAAAATTATGGATCCTAAAAATCCGGAGGAAAATTGCAGCACCAAGGATGCTCTATTCGGACAAACTGAGCGGTTGTGGAAAATTATTTCCTAAGACATCTTACTTAATTAATATACTCAGCGCCAAAACGATGGGAACCTGCCATAAAAAGCCATGGATATGGCACGAAATAACGAAAAAACCGGAGTTGTCCCATAGATATTTGATGGTGTTTTAGTTTTGTCTCTTTCTGTATTTTTCCTGAATAAAAAGATCAAACATTATAAAACTTGTACTCACGATTTCTTTCGAGTAAAATGTTTGAAAGTGAATTTCGGTGCTTAAGCTTTGTCGCACACTGTAGATTTCGGGTTTGGTTTTGATTTTCTTGTTCAGATCTGTTTTGGTTTGGTCCTTCCATGAAAGTTAGTCAGATTAAATCATAGAAGAAGGCTACAATTTGATACGCTTTCTACTGAAATCATTATGTTGCCCTCTATTCGTCGTTCTACTATAGCCATTTGGTTTACTCTTTTAACTTGGTGATTTCCTCTGTTGAGCTTTTTGAAGTGACCTTACAAAACTATTGTTGGTCTTGGGCCTAATATTCTGCCCAGTCTCCAGTTAAAAGAAAGGTTGCGGATGTGTAAGACGGCTATATCTCTATCTCTACTTTTAGGCTATTTCTCGTCGCTAATACGAAAGACCTCGACTCTGGTTGGTCAACGCCTTCTGCCTATGCTACTATGTGAATTCCATTTTCAAAGAATTCAAGTGATATCTCATTCAGACTGAAAATCCACAAAAAAATTATGTAACACCTACCACATATGTACTACTTCTTAGAATCAGAGTCGCATTCACAGAACTGCTGTCTGCTTGTTTAATTTTACTTGCCACCATTAATTGCGTCAATTAGCAGATGTGAGAGGCATTAAACAATCTGATGTTAGCTCCCTCATTATCTTTTTCCCTTTCTACTATGTTTAAGGTTTTTGAAAGGCACATAGAGGTGCCTCTATTTCGCCCAGATCTATAAAAGCTTTACCTAAACAAAGGAAGACAATACCCTAAGTGCGCCAAATTGGTTAAAAGCAACAACGCAAAGCAAAAAAGCTGCCAGTAAAAATGAATACTAAAACAGAAGAGAGCTTGCTCAATAAATGTAAAAAACAACAACAAATGGTGTAGGAAGCCTTCAAAATTATTGCTCCTTGACAGCTTTATAGCGAACATCAGCTAAGGCGCGTAGAAAAGCCATACATTAAAAGTGAAGCCGATGAACACAAAAGTATACGAAAGGAAGTATAAAGTTTATGGCGCCAACAGCAGGAACAGTAAACCGCCTTTCATAAATATAGCTCCAGTAAATATTAACATTTTTCGAAAATATATCTTGGAAGTATTCCAGTTTTGTTAAAAGTTTCAAGATTTTAAAAACCAAAACATGGTGTTGATTTCGAACTTTTTTTCTAATTGTGTAATAACAGAAGTGGCACATGGCTTCCCACATTTCATTCTCCGACGGAGCATGTACCTCTGGCTGATCACCGATTCAGTAAGGATTGAGTAGTTTTATTCTCAAAGAAATAAGCTATGTTTAGTCTAGGAGAGGTAGCCCGAAAAGAAAAATAAATTTTAAAAATATCCAGAAATCATACTAGACCTCAAACGTGGGTGAATGTTAATGTGGAGTAGATGGAATGCGCTTGGGAACTACTTTACCTAAGCACTTGCAACGATTCTCAAGCTCATCTATTATTAGGCCGTTCTTTTTTGATGGACAAAAAAAGTACGTAGACTAAAAAATTTCAAGAAGTATGCAGATTTACAATGATTATAAGAAATTGAATCTTGGATCCCACCTCCAGAAAAGCCATGTCAGCATGATTCAGCAGATTTAGAGAGCGTTTTGATCAGTTTGAGTGCAAACCTTATAGGCAAAGCACGCAGTAGAAAAAGGGACGCACGCAGTTCGGAAATCTGCATGGCAACCCAATGAAGATGTAGAGAGAAGGAGAGCGAGCGAGAGTGAGAATAGAAGGAGGGAGAGAGGAAGAAAGAAGGGAAGAAGTATATTTGGAGACCGAAGAAATTATATTCCAATGATTACTAAAAAGAAATGAAATAGTTCTGAAATGAGCCCAAAAAAGTGTCGGAAATTATGTCGGAAATGTCCTGAAAACAATCACCACATGACACTGAAATGATGCAACAACAACCTTTAAATTACCTTAAAAATTTATGAAATGGTAACGACAACAATCCTGGAAATGACCCAGTCCGGAAATATCCTGATATAGTGTTAATAAAAGACCCAAAATGGTCCCGAAAAATTAGCAAAAACAATCTCGAAATGATCAAGAATTGATCTCGAAATGATACTAAAAAGTCTGGAAAACAACTTCAAAATGATCCCAAAAAGCCCGCGAACCAATCTCTATAACAATTTTGAAATAATCCTTGAATGATGCGACAACAATCGCGAATTTATTCCAAAAACCAAGTCAAGAAAAGAATCCCGTAATCATCCCAAAAAAGCCTTGAAATTATACCAAAAATTTCGCAAAAACTATCCCGAAATGATCGCAATCCTGCCTAGTACTGCTATAGTTAGCTGTTCTTTAATTCTATATTACCTAACTCTTCACAGTACCCTGTTACAATTTGTTATTTTTGTTGCATAATAAAAAGTGTCGATCTACTACAAAAAACTTCAAATTTCACTCTCAATTGAAACTTTGCATCGCCGCCTGACAGTTAACTTCAAAAACTTTCGAAAACATTTTTTTCAAGGCTTATACAAGTTCTGGGACTAGCCCTTCTATTTGTTCCAACAAATTGGCACAGGTTTTAAAATTAGAGCTTTATGTTCTCTAGTTGATTTTGAACTTAACTGGCCAGTGTGAAAGGGAGAGAAAAAGTGAGAAGATGTTATAATTATGAAATGTACCATAGGATACTTAATTGACAAAAAACTGGCCAATAGTCGAACTCTCAAACCCTATTCCTTCCACTGCAATGGCTGCCACATATAAATGTTGCATACGGCTCTTCTATCTCTTCTGCGTTCATGTTTTTGCCGAATTTCTTTTTATTGCCTTGCTACCTCTCTTAATCGTTTTTCGTTTTGTCTCTGCATTGACGCTTCTTCTGCAGTTTCACACAAACAAGCAATATTGTAAGCGAACAACAAAAGAAACCGGAAATTTAAAAACTTGATACACTCCCACTTCCCTTTTATTTGAACTTGTGTACGGTATTAAAAGTTCAATTACTTAAATAGAAAACAACAAAATGTAGCTGCAAAGAAAATAAAGAATTTCAAAAAACATACGTTATTGGCTCAGTAAGAGTAAACTGTAGTCATAGAAGGGATGTGGGTGCGGGTTTAACTGTGTATGTGTGTGTGGCAGGACAAAATTTGTTTGAAGTTCAATGCGGGTTAACCGTTTATGTGGTCAACTTTTATGTTTTTGAGCTCAGAAAGATCATGACATTTAATTTGGTTCAAGCAAACAATCAACCAAAAAGTTTTTTACAAGGTGGTGAAAGAGTAAAACAGGGGTTTTCAAAGAAGTTTCGGTTTTATATCTGTACATAAAGAACTTAACTCTGAAATTTGGCCAACTAACGAGAGCCAAAGTAAAAAAAACTGAACATAGTGATGAAAATGGAAGCGAAAGCGAAACCGAAACCAAAACCTTACCAGAAAAAAAACTAAGCTGAAACCTTTTGCAAAGAGCAACCGAAAACTTTTCAAGATAAAAACCGAAACCAAAATCTTTCCAAGAAAGAAACCCAAGCCGATTATTTTCTAAGAAAGAAACCCAAGCCGATGATTTTCTAAGAAAGAAACCGAAGCTGAAACCTTTCCAAGAAAGAAACCGATTGTAAGCTAGTCTAAGGCCGGAACCAGAAACTTATCTGTCACTTCAAGTTTTAACTTGCCCGTAATCAGAGACATAATTACAAACGAAACATTTTCAAGAATGAAACCCAAAACAATGCCGAAATCTTTCCAAGAGAGGAAGCGAAATCAAAATCATTCCCAGCGTGAAACCGAAACCGAAGCCGAAACTTTTCCAAGAATGAAAACGAAACCAAAGGAAAAATCTTTCCAAAGGAATAAACCTAAGCAGAAACGTTTCCAAGAATGAAACCAAACCCAAAGCCGAAATATTTCCAAGAGAGAAAGCCAAGCCGAAATCTTTTCGAGAAAGAAACCCAAGCCTAAGATAAAAAAACTGAAGCCGAAACCTTTCCAAGAAAGAAACTAGAACCCTAAACTCAATTTCTAGTTGAAGCTGAACCGGCAATAGAACTGAAGGAAACTGATATTTGAACCAAAAACAGCGTTCGGAACCGCAACAGCAGATTTTAAACGAGGCTAAGGCCGAAGGCAATTAATATTAGCACCACGCCTAGACCCTTCCATAGAACCGAAACAAGAACCGAGGTCAAAAACTAGCCTGAGGCCTAAACCGGACATTAACCTGGCATCGAAGCAAGAACCCATCAGGGTACCGAAATCCGCAATGAAACCAGAACAGAAACTGGAAATCGTGCACGCAACCTGAAGTGCCATTGCCTTAAAGGTCCGAAACTAATACGGGAATCGAAACTATGATTTTTAGCAAAACTGAAATCGAGACTAAAACTGATACCGGATTCACAACCCGATTCGGAAGCGAAGGCCATTCTGCAAAAAGAAGCATTGGCGAACATGGAACCGAAAACAAAACTGAAATTTAAGCAAAGGTAGAACGGGACCTCTTGGCTTGACTTAGATCTGAATACTGTATAAAATTAAGGTTCTATTTATTAAGACTAAACACAGATATGACTCATCTAGGTCTTGCATGCGAAGTGTTTCCGAACAACACGAACAATCTTCTGAACCTTTCAGTTGGAACAACTCTGTTGTGAACTCTGGTTAAAAGATCATGACAATCCCATGGGTTGTGATGCTGACCAGACAGGGACAGGAACTGTTACAACTACAAATACAAGAGCGCTCTTTTTGCCCTTCTCAAATACTTTGTTACTTCTCAAGTAACAGCTAGCTTGCTAAGGATCCCAATGAGACCGCAATATCTCACATTCCAAACAAACTGAATATCCGAACCCTTTAGAATAATAATTTGTTCCAACTCGGGTTTTCATGTACTCGTAAAGAACAAAGAATCATCATCCCACGAAGTTTTCAAACTGACGGAAAGATATGAGATTTCTGTAATTTGTTGTGGTTTGATGAATAGACAAAACTTACCAAAACTGAAGTCTGCTAACTTCAAAAAAATTATTGAGTTTTTTTTTCGAGAAAAATCTTGGCTGAATGGAGTAAGCAGCTGGTATCGCCTTGAAGGGGCATGTAGTGCTTCAACATTTTCTTTCATGCATTTCTCTTGCAATCCTCAATTTTTCATTACTCCGCCTTCGTCTACGAATTTGCCACTTACGTGGCTTTTACAGCTGATCTTTTAATCTTCAACATCACATGATTTCTTTTATGAAACTACTTTTCAATTTTCCTCTGAACGGATTGATAGTTTTTGAACTTCCTTTTTTGTTTATGTAAACACATTTATTGCTTAATATGAAAAGTTTTTAAATTAACTGAAACATCGAAAGATGTGAGGCAGCAAGGAAGCAAGTGTGCAACTAAACGGATAGATTCAATGAAATGCCAACAAAGTGAAATTAGATTTTGGGGCCAATCAGCAAGAAAAGGGGTAACCATATGCAGTATAGAGCGCGATGTGTGGAGCGAAGAGGCTAAAGAGAAATATCAGCTTAATAGCCAGGAGCGTAGTGGCGAGTTACTCTGACAACAACCCAAAGCAAAACAATGACATTGCCACACTAACACTTGCAACGCGTTGATGGGTCGACATAGCAAACCCCTTCCAATGAATTGCTGAAATCAGAACAAAGCAGGGACCGAATTGAAACGTAATGTTCGAAATTACAGCTCAAAGAGTCATAACGAAAGTCTGTGGGTATATGATGTTTGTTTTTAGCGGCCACTGACGCCAATAAGAAAGAGCAAAAGTCATTCTACACCAGTTTCCACCAGCTCAGTTGCGGAATTCAGATTTCTGTTGCTCAAAATCAGGTCTCGATAGAAACGCACATGATCTAGGCAGGGAAGTCTTTAAGCTTTACTCCGCTCATACCTCTCGTCGATATAAATCCTTTGATATACGCCATTATCTTCAGGCAGATGAAGGAAAACCTCCTGAGACTTTATAGTTCAAGAGGCAGCTAAACTTCTTCCTACAAGAACAGGTAGAATGAAAGACTTATTTCGCCCCTGCGCGTTAGGGGTTTAGAATATGCCCGAGGTAGTCATACATAATATACACAAAGGAAATGACGTACAACTCGATGGTTTACCTACAAATATGATGCCTCTCACCTCTCATTACCCATTTTATCCTTCCTTACGGAAGGTGGGGTGACATGATCTAGAAAATTTCACTGGTCATAAATCGCTACCACGACAGTCGGGCAGTACCGCAAGAGAGTACCGGAGCGTACCGGGTTCAAATCCGGCCAAGGACTGTTAATTCAACAACACTCCCTAGAACCTTCGGGGAGTGTTTTTGTCGTTACCGCAACAACAACAACAACTTATTTCATGGTCATCCCAGCGGGTCAGGGGCTTAGAATACACAAGCCGGTCGTAAGTGGCGACTGAAAGCCACAAAGGGTTAAACCATGTAACTTGATGCTTGCTCTACGGATATGATGCCTGACACCTGTCATTACCAACCTTCTCCTTCCTTACAGAAGAGCAAATTGCTCCCTCGACAGTCGGGATTTCACTTTCGACAAAACTCCCTAAAACTTTCACGGGGTGCTTTTGTCGCTAAAAGCAACAACAACAACAAACTTATTTCGGGATAATTTTAAATTTGTTTCCGGGACTATTACGGGACTTCTTTTGGACGAAAAAAAACGAATATCAAAATGGTACCAAAAGAAACCTCAAAATGGTCCTAAAAACAATCTCGAAGTTATCCCGAAATGGTTCCAGAACAATCAAAAAATTATTCCCAAAACTCCTGAAAACAATACATGAAAAGTCCCAAAACTATACCGAAAACAATCACGAAATAATCCCGAAATGCTCAATAAAATTAACGTTGAGAACCCTGAAGTTATGTTCTGCATGGAGTCGAAGAAACCCAAGTAGTTTCAGCAAAACGCACTATTTTGAGATAGTCCCGAAATAGTCCTATGCAACTCAGTCCAATCACCTCAGTGAATCTCAATTTATGCCGAAATAGATCAAAAACTCGCAATTTACTATTCAGTTTACAATTCAGATGTGAAGACGGGCACTAATAAGGTGCAATCAGCTCATTCAACGATGGTCTGTAATCGTTAGAACAATATTTCAGCTGGTTTTGGCAGCTAATTCAGTTCAAATGCGATTTATCTTCCAACCGGCCAACTTATAAGGGACGACATAGCTAACATCGTCAGCATTGAGAGAAGGTTCAAATAACAACTGGAACTCATCCAAAGGTGAGTGGTTCCCCACGAATATGGTATTAGTATGCAAATAGCTCCAAACTCCCAGAAGGGATTGAATCGAGATTATTTATCTCACGCACAAATGTATAGGCTAAATAGCTTAGTATCAGGAAAAAAAAACGGTCGACTTGCCTGGGTTCCAGGTCATACAGGGATGGACGACAACTAGCAAGCTGATAAGTTAGCCATAAAAGTGGCAGCTAGAAAACCATAGGCTCACACACTATAAAAGTGCTTGGAAGCGGAGAAAGGGATATTGAGTAGGAAAGCTGGCGTCAGCCGGTAGGACTGCGCGAGGAAAACGCAATGATTGGGAGTTATAATACTAAACGAGGCAATAATCAAATTATCCAACAGAAATCTTGGGATTCTAAAAGGTGTCCTCACAGATCATTGTAAACTCATGGCTTATATAAAAAATTAGCAATACATTTCCGCTTCTGTGAATATTGCGATCAAACTACGGAGCACATAATCGGCGAATGCAAAAAAACTCTTATAGGACTTCCATGAATGGAAGGCGAAAGGTTTTTTGTGAACGAAATCTCCTAAAATTCTGAATTTACTTCTTGGAAATTTCTGGAATTCGGTAAGAGCTCTTATAAACTTTTTCAACCGGATCATTTGGCGGATTTTTGGATTATTATGAATGCAACACAGCACCTCAGGGTAGTCACACTCAGACCTTTTTCTCCCACTTTCATTTTGATAGATGAGATCTACCAATTTATGATGTACTGCCTCTAATTTTTCGTACAAATTGGCGGGACCTACAGCTTTTTGCCGATTCCAAACGGCATCTACGTAGCATCGTTTTGGATCATACCAATTGCTCTTAAAGACTCGTTCGAATTATACGAGGTGTGTTCAAAAAGCATCGCGAATTTTGTGTTTTTTCAAAAATTATTTATTTATTCATGAATATCTATTTTGTCCCCTTCAAAGTAATCCCCATGAGATATTATACACTTGTGCCAACGCTTTTTCCACTCTTCGAAGCACTTCAAAAAATCATTTTTTTGTATCTTGTTCAGCTCCTCCTTCGATGCCGTCTTTATCTCGTCAAGAGAAGCGTAACGTCGTCCTTTCATGGGCCTCTTCAGTTTAGGGAACAAGAAAAAGTCACAGGGGGGCCAGATCTGGGGAATACGGTGGCTGCGGCATCATTAGTGTGTTGTTTTTGGCCAAAAAGTCGCGCACAAGCAACGATGCGTGAGCAGGGGCGTTATCGTGGTGCAAAAGCCAATTTTTGTTCTTCCACAAATCCGGGCGTTTCTGGCGGATTGCTTCGCGCAAATTGCGCATAACTTGCAGGTAATATTCTTTATTGACCGTTCTTCCCTGTGGCAAGAACTCATGATGCACCACGCCCCTGCAATCGAAGAAAACTGTCAGCAAAACTTTCACATTCGACCGAACTTGGCGCGCTTTTTTCGGTCTTGGTTCGTGCGGCAGCTTCCATTGAGATGATTGAGCTTTGGTTTCCACGTCATAACCATAAACCCACGATTCGTCACCAGTTATGACCCTCTGAAGCAAATTTGGGTCGTCGCGGACAGAGTTTAACATCTCATTAGCAATGTTCATGCGATGCTGTTTTTGGTCACAATTGAGCAATTTTGGTAAAAAAATAGGTAAAAATCGAAGACGATCCAAAACACGTGCAAGCAAAGCAGCTGTCAACAATTAACTGAACATTCAAAATGGCCGAGCTTGTCGGCATAAGTGAGAGACATGAGTAACCCTGCGGGTTAGGGGCTTAGAATATGCCCGAGGTAGGCATACCGGTCGTAAGAGGCGACTAATATGCACAAAGGTAATGACGTGCAACTCGATGGTTGATCTACGGATATGATGCCTCTCACCTCTCATTACCCACCTTATCCTTCCTTACGGAAGGAGGGGTGACATGACCTAGAAGGTTCCACTGGTCATAAATCGCTACCACGACAGTCGGGCAGTACCGCAAGGGAGTACCGGAGCGTATCGGATTCATATCCGGCCAAGGACTGTCAGTTCGACAGCACTCCCCAAAACCTTCGGGGAGTGTTTTTGTCGTTACAACAACAACAACAACAACAACAGTACCAACATAACGCCACAAAAAATTCGAAATTCGAATATACGTAACCAGAGAAAATTCAAGATTCGCGATACTTTTTGAACACACCTTGTATGTTCTTCTCCAAAGTAATATGTTTTGTTATTGCTTCTTGCGAAGTGTTACTGACTTAGTTACCTTTCATTTAAAGCCCGAAGGATCTGTCGAAGCCTTGAGTAATAGATCTCCAAGATACCTACGCTCCAACTTTAATTATAAAAGTAAAAATATAATGACATAGTAACTTTGTCTATAAATGTCAAAACCGTTTCGATCCCTGCAACAAGCTATCGGTGTTGTTGAATGAGATCGGACAGTCAAACCGCTTTGAATTTCTAAATGCCTTTAAAATAAAATCTGCTCATTGCAAGGACATGTTAACTGGACGCCACACTGCGTGGCTCACTGTTTGGCTGACTGACTATGCACTGACTTAAAAGAGAGGCTAAAAATAATACGACAGAAGTGTGTCACTACGAAATTTTGCTTGACACGCTTGGCTTGTCGTCAAGATTTAAAGTATTGAAAAGTAGCCAACTTGTTTTGAAGTCAGGAAGAAGAGCGAGGTGCTTTAGAAAAATACAAACTCATCGACAATGTGTGGAGAACAAAAGTTCGTCAACACTCGTTTGAGTTCATCATCAACAACAACGTGACATGACGCATCAAAACTTCCAGAGGCTGCCAGTTGCTAGAAGTTTAAATGTGTGCGTTACACAGCTACCGGAAGAAACAACAACTAACGAAACCTTTGCTTTTGTGTAATGTTGCTGCAGTGCATTGGTGTCGGTAGCATTAGCGGCATCAGAGTGCAAGTCACGTGACTCGTTACGCGCATCAAAATTCTAGCAACGCAATGCTTTCAGCTAAAAACTTACTGCTACATACATAGAAAATTAAGCTTTCCCTGCAAAAAATGTGATTAGCTTGGGATGAGGTCGGAATGAGTCGCAAGGAGCATTTGTCTGGGCATGTCCTATGGAGAGACAAATTGTATCCACTTATATCCGAATAGGTAATGTCGGACGTGTCCTTTCCTACCCATAATCAGTGATCAATACAAAAAGTGGGTAATTTTGTTTGAAGAGGTTCACTTTTTGCTCTCCCTGTAGTTGTGAGGTCTGATGGCCTGCATACTTTTAGGCCCCTCAGGTGTTTCACACAAATTCTATAAATATTAGTTGCTGTCAGTAAAGATTTGTGATTGTTTGGAGTCAAAGTTTCCCCCATTGTTTTTCGTGATTGGTGGTGTTTTTCTCCCCTCCCCCCTAGGTACGGCTGGGCTTGCTTTTCTACTCCTAAAATAAAAAATGCTTCTAAACTGAAGACTGTTGAAATAAATTAGAGTCCAATGCAGACCAAGCTAATCGAACAATCAACGTACCACTGTCTTTAGAGATTAGTCACATGTTTTTTCGCACGGTTACCCTGTATCACAACTCTGCAAGCGTAGATAAACAGATATATTTGTTCGCAGTTATCGATCCCACACCTTTTGCGAAGAGGATGTTAATTAAGAAACTAGATCCGCAACAGAAAGTTTTGTATGAAATGTACCCATGAGATTACAAAGGCTTTAGTCCTTATTGATTGCCCGAATGTTAGAAGTTTTATTAGTCAATGGTGGACTAAATGAAAATAAATTGAAGGCACTGTTAACATATAGATACACTCTGGGTGCCCCCGCATGTGGAATCAGATCAACACCATACCGATTTTATGTCCGGTTGGGTCTCCAATTAGCGCCAGTTAGCAAAGCGCAGAAGAGACAGCAGCGCAATTAAGTACTAACACGTGTAAGCGCTGTACTTCGGTTACCAGGTCACCATAATTGTCCTGGCAAAAGTTCGAACACGGTCTTGAAAAATTCCATCCTCGGCCGAGTTCTATGGTGAAATTTTGGATTTGTGTCCCATCGCGATTCGGTTCTATATTTACCATCCTCCTTGCCATAATACATTAGTTTTTCTAGGTACTATATGGACAGTCCTTTTCCAGAATAAATCCGGTACGCCCCGATACTAACACCATCTGGTACCAGCCAGACTGCCACAGCACCATTTTGTTGTGGCCTAGTTCTGCCCGTATAACGGCGATAAGAGATAATTAGCGATGGATTTTTTGAAATACTCTGAAAGAGGCTTTCCCTTTATTGCCTATGGTAAGGTCATTTATCTGAGAGCTTATGGCCTTTAGAACAGCAGTAGTACTATTCATTTTATGGATGCCAAACTGATGGCCTTTCGATTAGCTGCTTTACTCGATTTCAGTAGCGGTACCACCCTTGCTTGTTTCTATATCTCGCGATTAGCAAGGGCGGACAGAAATATATTACCAAAGTCGTTAAGTAACTATCTTTCTCACAGCCTAACATGCAGATAGATTCTGCGCCTACGAATTGCAAGACTTTGGCCATTTGGTGGTTTCCTCAAATTAAGTGTTGATACAGTATGAACGTCCGCTAAAAAAATAGCACATTTCATTCGGTCCAATACAGCTTTGTTAGCAAAAGGACTAAATACATTTTTATTAAGATTTTAGAAGAATTTTTTCATTGACCTCAATAGCAGTAGAGAGTTTGAACTACTTCAGATGTAGCGACGTGTTTGATTTCCTAGGTGGAGTTAGTAGTTAAGAATTTTCGAAATGATACACTTGATCAAGCTCTATAGAAAGGGGTATGCAAAAGGGGGTGTAAGTCTATCAAATTATCCTCAGAAGAACCTTTTACTCTACCAAGTAATCATTTCATCTCTATTGCCATCGTAAAAGAGATCTGTCCAACTATTCAGATGAATTTCGGACTTTGGTCGGTCCTTTTCCATGTTTTTCCTTAAATTCAACTCGCCGGCAAGACATGGCAAACTGTTGCTACAACAACAATGATTTAAAAACTGTAAGTTAAAGTTGTAGTCCTTTCATCACTGAAGTTCTGACGAAGTGTTCCTTGTTTTTGTTTTTGTTGTAACAATATTTACGCACTGCAAGCTTCAATAGCGTTACATCAAAATGAAATAAGTGTTAGAAGAATCTATTGCGTCGAGGAGTTAGCTGGGATCAGCCTGGTTAGCAAGTTGACCCAAACTGACTGGCCGCTCTCTCGAAAGTTCTGACAAAAAAACTTTTGGATCAAACGGATCGTCCTTATGCTTACAGAAATGTTTTCTTATCTTCAGCTGAGGCTGTGTTAACTTGGTCATTTGGCGTCGATTTAATTTCCAACACTGTCCAAAGAAATCTTAATTTATTTAAAAAAATTCTTTATCTTTTCTTCTGCAAATTACTAGACTTTATGTCCATTGCTTCCATTAACGTAAGTGGCCAGTTTATACTTGCTTTCTCGCTTCTCATAAACTTTCCAAGTGTGATGTTATATCTCAGCTAAAGTAAACTGAGTAAAATTCATACACAGACACTGAACACATTTAACATTTACATTGACTTCCTTAATGCCCTGCAATCAAATTACTCCGCAGGACGCTGCTTCGCTCTCATTATGTCTGTTTGACTGTCTTTCTGCCTTTCAGCACGTTGCATTATCAATGGACTTAAAGCAAGTTGTCAGCTGCCTCTGTATCCTGCCGCGTTGAGTGATGCTCATTATTTTCGCATTGTGGCAACAACAAGGATATCGGCATTTTTTGCGACGGCTCTTACCACTCATAGCTTCTTGACAAAACTTCTTAATATTTTATTTGTCTTTATTTCATTACTTGGTTGTGTGCGTGGACATGCATTTTTTAAGTTTGTCACTCTTGTTTTGTGCGTGTTATCCTTTGCTTTTCGTAACTCACACATACTCGTAGTTATGTTGTTCATTTCCACCACGCAAACTTGTCCTTGTAACATTTTGTTCCTTACTTGGAAAGGGCTGTCTTCGACTGTGCCCAAGACTTTATACCTTTCATGAATACGCATCACGGTTTTAAGTGTCCGATCCTTACTCACAGTTAGTAAAATCTCTGCAAAACTGATTATTTAAAGATACCCCAAGATAAAGTACCCCATTTATCGGAACAATCGATTGTATGGAAGCTGTATGTTATGTAGGTCCGATCTGGCTGATTTTCACTACATACGAGTACATTACATATATAATAAGTACCAAACCTGCAAAATTTTACGTTACTAGCTTTTTAATTGCAAACCCATTTATCGAAACTATCGATTGTATGGGAGCTATGCGTTGTATTGTTGATTCCGACAAATGATCAATCTCATGCAAAATGGCGCCTCCATACCAAATTTCATCAAGATATCTCAAACTGAGGGACTAGTTTGCGTACAAACAGGCAGACGGACATGGCTGAATCGACTCAGCTCATCGCCCTTATCATTTCGGTATACTTATTGTTGGGTCTATCTCCTCTTCTTCTCATTCTTACAAACATCGGACCAAAGTTATAATACCCTTTCATGTTCATGAAAGGTATAAAAATGCACAACACGTTTGCAACGTGATCGGCAACTTAAATCACTGTCGCCCTACTGTGTCAAGCAATAACGTAAACATCAACGAGAAATAAGTCGCGTTGAGAGGATTGGCATTGTTCGTGATCGGCTTTGCACCAACTGTCGACTTTAATTATCGTCGCTTTTCAATTTCGTCAGCGCAACGTCAACGGCATTGCTAACAAGTTGCATACAATAATAAAAATACATATATAAACTTATATTGTACACAAACAACACCAAGAAGAAATCCAGTGTATGTGCTTTATATACTCAGCTGTAATATTTAGCGAGAAAGTTGGATCCCTTTTTTCTACTTCGATTGAGTTACTTTGTATTGCAACTCCGGATTAATATAGCTTTATTTAAAATATTAGTGTGGGTATCAACCGATAAATTTCTGTTTAATATCTACAAGTACTAGGAATAGGAATTGAAGGAAAAATTATGCTGGCTCACGGTCTTTGACAATTTTTTTAGTTTAAACAAAACAAGAAAAGTATATAAAATAAAATAGAATAAAATTAACGAAAAAATGAAATAAAAATAAAATTTAATAAAATAAAATAAAGTAAAATAAAATAAAATAGAATAAAATAAAATAATACAAAATAAACAGGTGCCTGCGTTATGCTAGCTGCAACTGATTATCTGGAACGACATTACAAGGTCGCGAAAATTGTACACCAGAGCTTGGCAATGCGTACAAGGCTGCTAACAGATGAGATCCCAAATTACAAATATACCCCCTTGGCAGTTATGGAAAGTCCCGAACATAAAATATACTAGGATCGCACGGTATTGACCGACAGAAGTATACCCCATAACAGGCCGGATATAATACTGCTGTAAAAGTCCGAAAAGAGAGCGTGTTTAATTGATGTTGGGATCCATAACACACACAATTTGCAAGACGTCTATACAGAAAAGAGGAGAAAGTACCAAGGACTTGCCCGGGCAATGCAGCAGCTATGAAACTTGGATAAAGTGAACGTAGAGTCCGTTATAATTTCATCGACAGTCGTTGTACCCAAACACTTTATGACGACACTGGAGAAATTGCAGTTAGAAAATAAGTTTTTAAGCATACAAAGGCTGTAATTTTAGCAACAATGTCAATGTCGTTTCTAAACAATGACACGCAATTTATTAATTTCAAAAGTACCTATTAGTTGTACATACGAGTACATATCTAAACTTAGAATAAGTAGCTTTATATATCTTGTTGTATACAACCAATGTATAATATGTAACCCAAATAGAGATCAATAAAGAAATAAAATAAAATTAAATAAAATGAAATGAAATAAAACAAAATAAAATAAAATAAAATAAAATAAAATAAAATAAAATAAAATACAATAAAATAAAATAAAATAAAATAAAATAAAATAAAATAAAACAAAGTAACAAAAAAAAACAAAATAAAACAAAATAAAATAAAATAAAACAAAAGAAAACAAAGGAAATTAAAATAAAATAAAATAAACTAAAATGCAATGAAATAAAATGAAATTAAATAAACTAAAATAAAAAAATTTTTATAAAATAGAATAAAATAGAAATGGAAAAATAAAATAAATGAAATAAAATAATACAAAGTGAAATAAAATAAAAAAGTAAAATAAAATAAAATAAAATATAATAAAATAAAATTAAATTAAATTAAAAATAACAAAAGAAAAGAAAACAAAATAAAATAATATAAAATATTTGGTTGCAGACACGTAATAGGTTTGTTCCTATTTCGTGCTCGTGAATAGTAGTTCTCAAAACTTTAAAGTCCAAACAATGGTCTCAGCTCCGTTTGCGCGTCTTTTTGTGCTAGTTGGTGTAAGTCAATATCTATCTCAATTCGTTTGTGCCGCTACGACCTACCGCTGAGTATAAACAAATTTATTTGGCAGTCTATTTGGTCGGTATCGGCATCCACTAACTTTAATCCAAGTATTGTTTCTGCGCCACTCATTAACCAGAAGTTGTAATTAATTAGCGTCCAATTAAGTACGCTTGCGCCTACGTGAGCTTATTGAACGTCAAGTAACATGTTGATAGCTGATTGACAGACGTTCTTGAAGCTTTTGAGTTTTATTTTGGTTGTTATTGTTTATAGGAAGTGATGCGTGCATATGCTAACCGCAAATATTTTAAGGGGGCATAGAACTAGATTTATAACACAATTCCTGTAGAATGCAAATTTTATAAAGGCACCCACATTTTTGTAAATGAGATGTTTGATAGCTCATTCATTCAATAAGTGATTGGCAAGCGCATTGGAGGCGGATTAATTCGTCTTGAAGAAAAGCACGGAAGTGTATCCCTTCCTAACTAGCGATAACTGAAGGCAAGTGGAATAACATTGCAAACCAATTTACTCAATAGCTGTTCTTTTCGAATACGTATGGAACTAGCATTTTACCGGCTTCGAGATGCAAAGTATTTAATGAAAGTAAATATTTCATCTTGTCTCCGCTGATCGCAAGATCCACAGAAGATCCGGGCTCTTGCTAAAACATCATTTTCTAACAATTTTCATTATACCAGTTGTTTTTTCAGGCTTACTGCTCTTTAGTGAAGGCAGCAAGCTTGGGAAAAAAGAAGTTTCGAATGAGCTGCTACAATGGTTAATTTCTTCTCTGTTAGTATCCGGAGGGCATCTTTTCCGCTGCACAGAGGCATGCAAGTATTGAGTTGTCGGAATCTGATATAGTGAGCGAATCTAGTAACACTGTTGTCACCTTGTATAGTCCACCGGTCCGACGTTAGAGGCTACAATGATGTCTGTAGCCAATCACAACGTAATTTCTTCAGCGTATTTTGATCAAAAAACAGCACCTGTTTCTGCAGCTTGATATAGTTATGGTCGCATGGTAGTCGCGCACCCACATTTCCAAGTCCGAATTTCCCGACTGCAGGACCAAATACGTCATACTTGCCTAGCACCTATCCGCCACCTTTTCTATGGAAATTGCTTTGAAGAATGTTTGAAAGCTAAAAACAGTTACTGTTTTACCCGAGGGGTTGCTGTTAGAAGGGGTTGTGCTGGTAAATGTGGTGTGTCTTGTGGGGATATATGGCACACACAAGGTGTTTCGGAGTTTCGTGTGTATATGTAAGAGTTGAGCACATGCAAGCGGCAAAGTCATTTGCTTCATTAACTTGGAATATTTGCTACAAACTTACATGGGAAAGTATTTATTCAAAACTACAACTTTTTAAATTAAATTAATGAAAATATTTAGTTCCTGGTAGAATAAAATACGCCAATTCTAATTTGTTTTAATATTTCATATTGCGTGTTTTACTAAGCCAGGTCAATGAGCTTATTTAGGGAACGTGGAAACGTGAAAATACAAAATTTTGGCTACTTGCAGAAACTTAAACGCTCAACTGGAAAGTTAGAGAAATCGGGCTACATGAAGAAAGAAGTTATGGCTGCGTTCTTTAAAGGAGTAGGTAGGAGACTTGTCGAGTTTCGTCTCTAGCTATCAGCAACCAGTGCTTCGGTTTTAGTTTTTTTCCGGGTAGTTTTTGTTGCCGTTTAGCTGAAAGAAATCCAAAGTAGTTTCTATAGTTTGTTTGGGCGTTATTCAAGATTTTTGAATGTTTTTTTTTTTGTAAGGAAACCTGAACATAACAACCAACCTAATAAGAAAAGTGTGTCTATGTGAATAGCGGTATATATCTATTATTTTGAAATTGGAGTACAAAAGTTAGTTTCACTATTTGATGTATTAAATCATTATACTGTTATGTTTTTTAATTAAATTAACGAGAGCTCTTTTAGTTGTTTCTTTATCCGCCCAGATTAATTTTTCTAAAATTATGGCAACATAATAACATCTCTGCAAATACGGTTTTCATTTAAGCTGAGTCCTTCACACCACTAACTACAAAACTTTGATTTCCATCCATTTCTTATATATAAATGTTTTCTTCTTTCTTTTGTTTTTGCTTCCTTTCACTTTATTTCCTTTTATTTGTTTATAACTTAATAAAACTCTTTGTGTTTCATTTTATTCTATCTTATTTTATTTTATTTTATTTTATTTTATTTTATTTTATTATTTATATTTTTTTTATTTTATTTTATTATATTTTATTTTATTTTACTTTATTCTATTCTATTTTATTTTAATTTATTTTATTTCAACTTATTTTATTTTTTTTATTTCATTTATTTTATTTTATTTTATTTTATTTTATTTTGTTTTATTTTGTTTTATTTTATTTTACTTTATTTTATTTTATTTTGTTTTATTTTATTTTATTGTATTTTATTTTATTTTATTTTGTTTTTTAATAAATTTTTTTTTTACTTTATTTTATTTTATTCTATTTTATTTTATTTGACTTGATTTTATTTTTTTGTATTTTATCCAGTTTTATTTTATAAACTGAAATTTTATTTTATTTGATGTTATTTTATTTTTAATTTTTTGTATTATATTTTATTAATTTTAATTTAATTTAGTATAATTTTATTTTGCTTTAATTTATTTTATTTCATTATGTTTTATTTGGTTTTTAAAAAAGTTTTGACACTTCGTAACCATAATGAACCAGAGGGTCTCCAATTGGCGCAACGACGGAATGACTGGCGAGCTATGTTGGGCGGTCGAAAACGACTAACCTCATAGTTCAGCATTTTAAGAAGAGAAAGAAAAAATATATAGTGAGAAAAAGATCGCGGATTCGTAATCATCGCTGAAAGTTACCCTAGAAACTGATCTTACTGCTCAAGTCAAAACCTGTGTAAACCTGCGTTGTCTACAATGACTTCAAAAAATTAACCGAAAAAAGCTCACTTCGCATTCAAGGTTCCTACTCTGGGAGTTCCTTAAATCCAATATTATTACCACGCTGTTGCAGTCTAACTTAGTATACCAAATGCTTTTCTTAGAAATGAAGAAACATTGAAATGTGTGCTGGTCTTACATTTTCAGCGATGGCTCAAAAAATAACGACTCAACTGCTTTTGAAGTTGTCACTGCGAAAGCTTGTATTCTCCAAACTATCTCCTATTTTCGTACAACTTCGTTTTCACCACCTAAAAAACCAGACTAAGCCTTGCTACCGAATGCTCATCCGACAGTAAATCTGCTTTTTCAGCTTTATACAGCCTAATCTTAAAAGAACCAATCATCGAGAAAATTCTATATAAACCTGTTCACACAAATACAGTATTAGACTAGTCCTTCTAGTGTTGCCATGTAGCAATCTCCTGTCTAATACTACTGTATAAACAAACTTACTATTACCATTGAAAATAAAATAAAATATCCAGATACCCATATTTACTGCGATTTTTAACGGTCAGTGAAAATTCGAGACGACGAAATCCCATTTCTGCAAAGCAAAACTGTTTAACTTGTGTTCGAGCTATATAATTATGTGTGTGCTTGCATAACTCCATAAACACACATACATATACATACGAAGCATAGCAAATTATAATTTTTAATGCGAAATATGCAAAAAACTGTGTGGTTTTTTTTTTTGATTTTTTTTTGTAAAAACTAAAGTTTGTTTCGTAGAGAAATGTTTCCCTGATTGTGGCAGCGAGGCAATTTTTTTGATTTATTTTTTATTCCTTTCATTTTCCATATTTCTCTTGCACTTTCTCTAACTACTTTTTTTTTGCTTTTGTTTGCAGCTACTATCGCTTGCGTTCCCTGTAGAGAAAATCTCCAGTTGTTGAGCGAAGATTATTGCAGGACATTTGAAATTAGATGGAAAGTGTTTGCGTCGCTACAAAACAATCCTACTCCTACTTGCATCGGTTTGCTCAGCCACTGTTCTTACGCCCTATTAAGTGCACTCTTTGTAGAGTGAGCAATCTGGGTGAAAGATGCGGTAGGCATCCGAAATATCTTTAGTTACGACAGTAAGAGAATCAGCATCGGTAATTCCCCTACCGCAAATGGATCTTTGACAACTTCAACCATCAGACTCTAGATTTCACAAGCTTTTAACACAACGAGGGTTGCAGGCGAAAGTGCAGGTACAGGAGCCATAAAAAAATTACGGATGTCACAGAAATAAACTTCTTACTTTTTCGGGATAAATGTAGAATCATTTATGTGTTGTTCTTGAAATATTTTCGGAACTACTTCACTTATTTAAAATTTCTTTTTCCCGAAAATATTACGACAGTAATCTGGAATTGATCGTTAGAAACCCAAAACTGCAAGCATATCGTTTGTCTGAGCCCACGGAAAAAAAGAGGAGATCGAAGACTTGGTCCATAAATTTCGCATGATACAGACAGCCGATAATGTCTACATTCGGCTCTCACAACAACCGTTGGAGAGCAATAATCCATGTAAGGAGATGGAATCACGAAGTGAGATCATATTACATACTCAAAATTTTTTTTTTTTTGGGGGGCTTGGGGGAATGACCAAAACTGTCAAACCTAAAGCCAGATTGATTATCAGATTGTTATAGTTTTCAGCCCGTTGATGACTTCAGATTGTTGCACTCCATATATTTGTTGTTGTTGTTGTGGTAACGACAAAAACGCTCCCCGAAGGTTTTAGGGAGTGTTGTCGAATTAACAGCCCTTGGCCGGATTTAAGCCCGGTACGCTCCGGTACTCCCTTGCAGTACTGCCCGACTGTCGTGGTGGCGATTTATGACCACCGAAACCTTCTAGGTCATGTCACCCCTCCTTCCGTAAGAAAGGATAAGATGGGTAATGAGAGGTGAGAGGCGTCATATCCGTAGATCAACCATCGAGTTGCACGTCACTACCTTTATGCATATTAGTCGCCTCTCACGACCGGTATGCCTACCTCGGGCATATTCTGAACCCCTAACCCGCAGGGGCGATCCATATATTTGTAGGGTTGCGTACATACATTTTATTTCCTTTTTTAATAATGGTCTTACTATTACTATACACATGTATATTTTAAATTATTTTAATTTATTTCGTATTAGGAATGTCATTTTTTAATTGAAAATGACACCAAAACTTATTGGTTATAGTACTTCCATGTGATTATGGAGACAATATCTCTATGTGGTTAATATTTCGTTTGTTAACTAAGACCGCTATCTCAGTTATATACTATTATAATTTTAATTTAAGCCTTAGCTTGGTATATGTAAAACGTTAAGAAAATTTTAATTTAGAGACAGCAATATATATCCCTAAGGTTCATAATTTTACCTCAACCAAAAGTACATTCTATTTTTCTAACTTGGTTGAGATGCAGGAATATTTTTCTCACTCGTCGCGACGACGTCGAAAAGCGAAGTGCGTACATATTCCCTACAAGGCATTTTTTTAAACGACATTGGCTGCGGTTTGTAGTAAAACTGAATTGTGGTGCGCAAACTTTTACAACCAGCCAACACACAGACAACAAACTGCGGGTGTTCGAGTCAGTTTATGCGAGCAGATGCAGTTGGGGAGCGGAACAACAAGAAGTTGCGGTTTTGCAGTCACTAATTATTGTTATTATGCTTTTCTACAAATGTAATTACAAAAAAGGAATTCTTTCGCATGCTGTGGAAAGAAAAAGGGAAGAACGAACGAAGATGCAACGGGAAAAAATAAATATTTATAACGACGCAGCAATGTTTTCCTAACGGATGTTGCTGATACACTTTTCATTTGAGTTGCCTTTGCCGCTGCTGTTGGCCTTGGTACGAATATTTTGCAGGATGGAATTTTGTTTGTCCGCGGTTGCACCGGGCACATTTTTCTCTTTTTTCTTCTTTGTTTTGCTGTAGTATTTTTTGTTTCTTAATTTTACTTAACGGCTCCGGTTGGCATTGCTCACTACCACATTTCATCGCCATATGCGCTTTCGTATAGAGTAGGCTTAAAGAGGGTGGTTGCACCTATAGGTAGCAGTGCGGCACACCTAGACCACCTGACTCATTTTAGGGTTGTGAATAAATAATCGATTGTTATATTAATCTATTACTTTTTTAATTATCGATGTTTTGGATTGAAACAGTGTAGGACTAATTTTGAATTAAATGAGCCTTTCCGATGTTTGTGTAACAATTATAACACTCACTCCAGTACATTTGATATTTCTGACTCGCTTTTTAGCATTAAAAAATCGATACTATCCTCGCTTAATACATATTAACTTTATGAATTTACTCTTTACAATCTAACTGCTTCTTTCTTCTCTTAATACATTATTTATAAGTTTTAATTTCTTGTGTTACTTAGCTGATGAGCTTCCCTCTCTAGCTGAGCAGTTTTAGATCTCGACACTTAACAAAGCCCTACCTTTCAACGACTCGGCAATATATATATAAAAAAAAAAAAAGTCGTGCGTTATGCGGATGCGCCTCTTGTGTCGGTTGGGCGGGATGGTGGGTTATCCGTTGGGAATTATTATTATTATTATGTTCTTGTAGAAAATAATTGAAATCAACACACCACAAATTGGAAAAGAAGCTCGGTCAAATCGACTCAGAGGTATATCGCGCCATTATTATTATTAAACCAAAAGTGTACCTAGCGATGTGTTCTTGTATTTTAGTTTTGAAACAAAAACTTGTTTAATTGTTTTACTCCAATTGTTTTGTGTTATTTTTATTGTAACAAAATATTTGAGAGTTTTGAAAATTGAAATGGTATAATTCGAATCATAATTAATAATATATAAAAATCAAATATTTGGTTATATTTTTATTATCTTAAATGATTTTTGCTAGCACTAATTATTCATAATGTATTTTTACTAAAAGACCGAGTCTAAAAAATCGACTTATAAACAAAAACTGATGACTTCCTTTAAAAATCGATTTTCCGCTAATCGATTAATCGCTAAAAAAATAGATTTTTGTGTAATCGATTTTTGCAATTAAAGGACACATACCTAGCTCATTGTTGTACAACTTTCTATAGATGTGAAGAAATATAAACAATTTGGCGAACAAACCTTTTACGATTCCAGTATGGTGTTGTTCCGATGCCACCCTTCACCCGATGCCTGTGCTAATTTAAATTTTTGAAAGAAGGAAGGAAGGAATCGATCCCAAGAAACTATCGAGGGAAAATACGCCATAACTTCTGGTATCGTACTCATTCAAAAACGTGTGAAACCAAATCCTAAACATATAACAACTTTAGATTATGGTAAACGCATTTATTTCTAGGAAATAATTTTTGGTTGAAAGAAAATCACCACAGAGCCATAATAGAAAATATTTACTAGCAGCGATAGGGTTTAGTAAAATTGGATTTTGTTTTGTAGATTTATGAGCGGTCGGCAATATTCATAAACTTCGCTAGTAAGGGGAACACAAAATTGCACATTAGGCACATTTTTCAAGAATTTGTCTGGAATCACCAAAGCAAAAACAAGCGGGAGGCTATAACTTTTAAGCATTACGCAAATAGGGCGATTTCCAGTATCCATTTTTATAGGGAACGCAGAATGGGTTAATTTTTGACTGTAATTAGCCTATCAAAAAGGCGGAAAGCAATAACTGACGTGCGATTTCGATACTGAGCTCACGTACTCGATACCTGTATTGTACTGGTACAAAACAAACTTGGTATTTGAGCAGAGTACTCGACTATATACTCGTATCGCAACATCACTATTCCAGTGAAGCTCAGCTAAACCATCGATGGAGTGCTTGTTATTCCATAAGAGCTTTGACAAAAAAAGGCCATTATCAAAGAAATTGCTCAACACATATCGAAGGATTGAAGATGCGATAGTCCTTTTTTATATTATTTGGGGCGAGCTATTCTGGCACCGAGGTTGTGGCAGCGCAAGTACCCTTCCTCAATTTGACTGTGCGAAGCCCCGATTTGGCATTATTTCAAAATATTTTTTAAATGCGCCCTCTCATCTTAATTTTGTTTTAATGCTACCTCATACTAAAATTTTGATTGAGGAGCGCGCTATTTCAGCTTAAGTTAAAAAAATGCCCTACTTCAAATCAAATCCTGCCTCTATGCTTTTTCGACTCAGCCATCAATAAGTGAACCTCGGAAAAAATAATTTGGTTTTTTATCACACAGATGATATCGCTTACACCTCGTTCGTGGCGGTAGCTAAGATTGTATTTTACAACTTCAAATCGTCCCTTGGCTGACACAATTAGTCTTCTGGTTTTGGTTCATATCACCTTCTTTTATATTTTCTCCATACCGATTATTGCACTTCAAAGTGTTTCTTTCTTGAAGGCAAAGCCGAAGAAATCTAGTGACAGATGTAAAGCTTCATATTCTTATTTCAACCATACAGTTGAATTTCTTACACTACTTTCAGAGCTCCTGTGTAATCTTGGAAAGAGTAGTATTTTGAATAGCTTCATGAATATAACTATTTCTATTCGATTTTTCTAAAGTTTCTGTACAGATAATTAACTGATTTTAAATAGAGATATCCAGGAAACATTGGCGCATAATCAAAGTCGTTGCTTAACACGCATTTTAATTAAAACCTTTACTTAACATAAAAGACATTTAAAATGTTGGTCAATCATAGTCATATTAAACAAAGATTTTAGCTAAAATGAAAAGTACAGGGTCCTCATATGAAAAAAAATTAAGTTGGGGGCATGAAGAAATTTTTTATGTTTTGCAAGGTCACCCTGTGGCAGATATTTAATTCACAAACCATAGCATATCTGTAGCACAAGCGAAAAAAGCCAAACTTAAATTTGGAGTATGTGATGTCACAAGCACAACCGTGGACACAAACCGTCATTGTAAAATGATAAAATGACATTTTCGTCATTTTAAAATTAAAACTCCGTCTTAGGCCCGGTTTTTCAGTACAAGTTCAACTCAATTTGTCAGTTAAACCAAGCTTAAACTTGTGACGCAGTTTTTCAGTCAACTTTAAACGAAGTTTAAACGTAGTTTAAGCTGCCAATTTGGCAGGGTTAAACTCTAGTTAACCTGTTAGCTGTTTGCATATTTGATCGTTTTGGTTGTGAAGCATTAAACTGAACGCAATTAAAAAAGAAAGATATTTTTCTATTTAATTGAATACTGGATATATCATCTGATGAAAGTGATTATAGTGATGCAGAAATTAGCGAAATCCTAACTATTACAATACTGAGGAGAAGCAATGACGTTGAATATGTAAACAAATGTTATCTGTTGCCGTATCTAGATAAAGAAAAAACCAATGTTGCCGTATAAAAAGCAAATCTTAAAAGCGGCCTTAAACTTTCACTGAAAATCCGATCTGCTGTTTAACTGGAGTTTAAATTTATGCCGAGTTTAAGCAAACTTAGTTTAAACTGAGCTTAACCAAGAACTGAAAAACCGGGCCTTAGACAAAAAATGTATTTGACTATGACAGACACGTTTGAGTTGATAAAACTCTATTTTAATTTGACTCATTGGCCTTTTTATATAAATCTAAAGCTAAACCTTATCAACTTTTTTTCAGTTGCTGCGTCCCCCCTTTAATTTCAATTGTCGATAAGCACTTCTGAGTATCAAAAAGTGAGTTCGAATAAAGTTCCGGTGACCCTGCTTCCGAAGCATCCCTTTTTTATATAATTTAAAACCATTTTTTATACCTTTCATATTTTTTTATTCATATCGGTAAGCACTTCTGAGTATCAAAGAGTGAGTTCGAATAAAGTTCCGGTGACCTTGCTTCCGAAGCATCCCTTTTTTATTTAATTTAAAAACATTTTTTATACCTTTCCATTGCTACTGTTGTTGTTTACTAGTTAGACCACAACAACAATATATATACTACCCGTCGACCTCAATTTTGTTATGTCCGCTTTTGTGTTTATTCAAACATATTTTTGAAATTCCCCTAACCCGTCCGTACTCATACTTAAATAACTTCATTTAGTTGGCTACATTTATTGCGGCCGCGGTTGTCATTTGCGGTTTTGTGGCTTCGGCTTCCGATTTTTTTTTATCACGTATACTATTTTATTTTCATAACTTTCAACTTGTGCTTAACTCGATTTTGGTGCAAATAAACCATTTAATGATTGCGAAACCACAAACTAGGCACAATAGAAGAAATTAGTGCGTTTGATTCGCATTAGAATAATACTCTAATTGTTATATTTGGTCAAAAAAAAAATGTAGAGAAAGTTTAAACACAATTTTGGCTGCATTTTGCACTTTAAACCTATTTTAAAAAATTTGTCTCTACCAGTGTGACCAGGTTAGCCTGTTCGAGGTTAGACTAAACCTTTTTTTTTTGTTCTTTAGCCTCATAATTTTGGTGTTAGCTTCTTGGCTTTTTTCTAGCCTTTTTTTTCTCCAAACCTTTTTTGGTTCCAACACCATATTTTTCATACAACTTCGAGGAATATATAAAATTAAAGTTGAATGAGGGTAGTATTGATGACAGAAAATTATGCGTAGAAATTTGAAACTATTTTTAATGGACTCTTTACAAAAGATACATTTTTTTCAGTTGATAATTCTTTGAAAGTTACTAAGCCGGATGTATTTTCTCACTTTCAACAAGAAAAGTCTAGGTATTCTCCAAGTCAAGTAGCACTGATTGAGCTGCAGTGGAGAAAGCTAATAACAGTAGAGTGGACAAGTGTGACCCCTACCATTGAATTTTGGGCGGAAGTCCAAGAACATAAAAATTCTTTAAACGAACCCCTCTTTTTTTAGAACTGGTCGAATTCGTATTTAGCTTTTTGGTATTAACTTTCAGTAATGGGAAAGCTGAAAGAATTTTTAATGCCATGAACATTTTAAAAACTAAGTTAAGGAACAGATTAAAAATTAAAATGCTTAACTCGCTTCTTAATATAAGGTGTTCGTTAAAACGCTGATCCAAATATTGCACTAATTTTGAAATTACCGATGATCTCATCTCTATGATAAATACACAAGCTTTGTACGCAGACGCAAGCTCTTCTGATTCAGTAGACAAAGAAAATATTATATAATTAATTAGTTCGTAGTGATTTTTCTATGGTATGTATGTCTTTGAAAAAAATTCCTAGTCAAGGAAAATGCCCCTGATATGTTTTGAAACAAGAACAGTTCCTTTAAGTTATGGCTACACCTTTATATACAAATAGTTTAAATTAAATAAAAAATTTTAAATGGATATCATAAACAAATTTCTGACTTTTTTTAGCTTATTTTTATCTTAATTTTAGCCTTTTCTTACCTTTTGTTTTGCCGATTTAGCCTGTTTTTTTTTATCACCTGGTCACAATGGTCCCTACGAGAGTTGACAAGGTTTCATTCGCCGGGTTTTCACTTTAAAGTAAGCTCACACTTACACTTTGATAGTTTTAGCGACTTTTTGTAGATTTTGAGATCGTTATATTTATAATCACTATTTTGTTGTTCCCATAAGACACTCCCCAAAGATTTGGGATATGAGCAGTACTTTGGCGGATTAAATCTTGTATGCTCCGGTATTTACACCTTCCGGCAATTCTTTTTTTGATCCCTTGGAGCTTCGGGTCTTTGATTTTAGTCACCTTTTACGACAGGGGTTAAAACAATAATTTAGAAGGGAAATTGTGGATTTTAACTCAGTGGTCTGAGCAAAGGAGAGAAATTAAAATTAAAAGATATTTCTTTCCTGCCTTTTAAAAAATTGAAATTTCCGAATGTTTTGAAAACTGCAGAATATTCTGGGGTTAAAATTTAGTAATGTCGCTCACATTCCATCAGGTTTACACTTAAAACAAAAAAAAAAACATGATACAGTTTGATTGAAGTTAACTTCTACTCTTTTCGAAATGATTTTAATTATTTTAGCTTCATTTGAAAAAAATAAAATAAAATTATATAAAAGTTTAAAGTGGGATTTTTAACAATGATGGGTACATATTCTAAAAACTTTTGGTGAAAAAAGTTATAGCAGAGAGGTGATTAAATCAATTTAAACTCAACATACTACTTCCTCTAAATTGTCTTTTTTGCTATGAGAAACGTTCCGATGCAACAATAAAAACCTATCAGATGATAACATTTAAAAATTTTAAGAACAATTACCGTCTGATAACTTTTTTCATATTGAATTTCTTAGATCTAACTACCTTAGCTTTGCACCTGTTATAAGAGGGTTCGAAGAATTTAATCGACTTAATCGAAGTCTAGATCTTGATTTTTCAATGCCGAGATTTCAGTTTAAGCTATGTATTGAATCTTTTTTCGATCAAGTTAATTAATTAATTAATATATATCTGTTTTATTTTAATTTAGTATTAAGCCAAATTGTAATCTAGTCGGTAAGGTTTGGTACCATTGGACTTAATATGAAATGAAAATGAAATGATAGTGACTTTCCTGAGGACGAGTGCTAGTTCGATGACGACCCCAATGAAGATTTAAATTTTGAGCTCCCAAAAGGCCCCGTGATTAAAGAAATGCTGAATTCCTCTCAAACCATGAGAGATGCAATTGATGTAAGCTTCAATAAATGTAAAAAGGGTACGTGTTTACAATTTTTGTTGTTTATAACTCTCAATACAGGGTTTCATCCAAACTTAAGCTTTTCAATTGGATCTTTATGCAGCCGAAAATGTTACTTCTACAAAGTTCAGTACCGACGAAAGATATTCTTTTTCATTTCACTCTTCCAGTATCCGAATTCTCGCGCATATTTGGGACAGTTTTCTTTGGAACCCGTATGCTTGTAATCGATTTGAAGAGCTTCATTCGGACTTTAATGACAAGTCATTATTTGGTAAAAATTAAACCTAGATATGAGCCGTTGTATAAAAGAAGTCCTCTTATTCAACATTTCAACGAAAGTTTTGGGCCCATTATAATACTAAAGCGTCTTTGTGTCGATGGACAAATATGTTTTTCGAAAATGCACAGGAACCCCTTTAAGCAGTATATACCGGCAAAACCTCATAAGTTGAAATCGAAGTTAAATTTTTCTTTTTTTTGTGACTATACGCGGGTTTATTGATAAGCAGGTTTTACTGTTGGATCAGCCATAAAAAAAAATTGTATGACGTTTTAAAAGATTGCACGGAAAAGGTACCCTATAACCCAAGGTTTTCCATACAAATGTGTGCCAACTGAATTTTCTATTTCTGTCCAATTAGTGAAACTTGCTGATTAATTATGAACAAATAGTTATCAAATATTTAGCAAATCTTAGTATACAGGGTACCTAAATATTTAAAATAACTTTTCTTCGTGAATTAAAAGTCGCAATAAATACTGCGCAGTACTAGTTCAAACAACAAAACAAACAAAATATTTTAAAAGTGTTCGAAATGCACCCTATGACACTACGAGCTTCAAAACCTTCATCAATTTCTAAAAAAAAATCTTCAATATACAAAACCGACTTTTCATGTATTTTACTATAGTTTAGATAGTTTATAAAAGAAGCAACATTTCTCATTTAACGTCTACAGGCGGCAATAGCTATCAAGAAAAACAAAAACAAGATGGCCATGCCTTCATTTTTTTCTTTCTCCGTAAGCTCTTTATCATTCTTCTCCTCCGATATATCATTCTCTTTAGTTTGATCTATATATTCAGTTTCTTGATTTTTCTGATGTTCTTTTTTTGCGGAAACGGGCTCATTGTCAGGTTGTATCGAATATCTATTCCTTTCATTCTTCGCATTGCAATGCAGTTTCTCACAAGAGTCCTCAATTGGCACTATTTCTGGCTCATCCTCATACAGTTCATTGCTCTCTAGTGGGATGTATTCCAACTCATTCGCGCGGCTGTCTGCTGATAACTGTGAAAATAATTATTATATATGAATCATCCAAAAAATATATGTATTTATCATTGGTATTTATTGAACTTGCACGATACATACATAAATAGCAAATCTTAGTCGTTAAATTTAGACAGGTGGAATATTTTAGATTAATACTTTATGATGTATTCGTATAAGAAGTTATTATCTCTTGAGCTCCAACAATGCTACACTCAAATGTTGCGTAATTCTAGCTAAATCAATTTGGTGCAAGTGTCAGGTTCTTAAATATGTAGCCGAAACGTATTTCATCTTAAAAATGATTTCTGCTACGCCACGCTATGGTTAAATCGCCAATACATTCAATTCCCATTAAGTTCTTTATTTAAATGTGAACAAACTCGATAATATAGTACTGAGTCATTTGCTCTAGTCATTTTAATTTTACCTCATTCTTTACGTTGCTTGAATAGGCGTATTTTTCACCCTCCTTGTAGGCTTCCTGGCTGAAAACACCAGCTAGGCTGATTATGAAAATTATAAAAAATTCAGAATGCATCATTTTCTGTACGTTTGCTAAATTGAACTGATCGTTGATAATCGCAAGTTTACTTCGAGGGCGAATTTTATAACATACATAAACATATACATACATTTGCTTCGTCGTACATTAGACTGGCCAAAAAACGTTTGTTTTGAATTTTTATTTATCTCTTTGCCTCACTGAATTTTGCTTTTTTCACAAAATCAGAATTTAAACCATACCAATTTTGAGTACTCAAGTCTTTGTGTGGGATTCAATTTAATACAAAAATTTTTGAAGCAAAATTTTTTTTACTTCAATGGTTTGACAGTTTAAAAAAAAGTGAGATGAGTTTTAAGAAATCTAAATAATCAATGATAAACCTCGAAAACTTTCAAAATAAAAATGTCAAATTAGTATTTTTTTGCCCAGTATAATGTCCATGTGAACAGTAGACCCCCTAAACATTTTTTTCGAATTGATTGATTGAATCTGAGTTTGTTTAGTTTCAAATGAACGACCAAAAGCTAAAATATTTCTAGGTAGTCTTACCACCTAGGGTTGCCAACCCATCCCATTAAATTTTCTTGAAATATTTCTATAAAATTTTGTACATACATAAGTTATCCTGGCTCTACAAGTGTTTCTACTTAGCAGGTTTTAACCAAGTTGCCACCTCTCTGATATTAAAGCGAAACAGCAGGACTACTCGCAATACTACCTTTTGCTCCTTTACCCACAACTTTCTTTTTACTTTTCCTCTCCTACCCTTCACCCTCTCTTCGCTTAACGAAGCCGCGTAATTAATAATTTTTTTTGATTTATAAAGTTATTGATGATCTTATGCTGATTAATCAGGCAAATAGTAATCACTCTCTTTTCAAAAAAATTATATAAATTATAATGAATCAATGTGATTAATCTAAAATTGAATGATGTGTTCAACTATTGGACTAATCACAAATCTTTATAATATCTGTGTAATCGATGCATAAAATCAAAACACAAAAACACCGATAATAATAATAATAATTTGGCGTGGTATACCTCCGAGGAGATGAAGACAGAGGTTCGCTGCAAATTTTTCAATGTGCTACTTCTCATTTTTTCTTAAGCATGGCACCTTTGGTGTGGTAAGCCAGCAACACTACTACCATACCACGGGAGCCGAACGACCGTTGCGATTGTATTTAATGTAAAGTGTACAAACGTTTTTGGGCTGCTTTAAAAATAAAAAATGGGTTTTTTCTGCAACTGTCTAATGTGCACAATGTAAATATATATAATGTGTAGAGGCTCTCTAGAGTGTAACAAATCTTATTTATTCGAAAGCAAAGTCGCTCGCGATGAGTGAAAAATAATTTTAAAAATTTTAAATCGGGGAAGTCCCGTGATATATTACAAAGTAGTGCAAAAGTAAGGCAGCCAAAGTGCTTTCTAGAGTTAACATTTTATACCTAGTTGTGCTGTGTCTTTGTAAAAAGTTGTACATAGTTAGTTTAAGTAAAAGTTCTCAGCTTATTATTAAATTGAATACACTATTTAGGAACACGAAAGGTTGCTATTCAAAGTCAGTGACATCAATTGTTAGCCACTCCCACATTTCTCATAGAAAAATTTGGAAAAAATATAAATTGAATTAGTGGGAAAATTTACTTGGTAATCTCATTATCGATTTTTGTGAAACTTCGACAATTAAGAATTTTTTAAGACATTGTAGAGAGTGTAAATAGCCATATGCAAATCAATATCAAGTACCATTGTTAACATTAGGTGCTTCATTTTGATGTGCATTTGTTTTTGGTCCTACCTAAAAATCTGATTTGTGAGGTATAGCAGCTTTTTTAAAATTTCGATTTTCCGTAAGATTTGTTTGATACAAATTTGATACTTCAAAAAAAACTACAGCCGAAGAGTACTAAAATTTATTTAAAAAAAGCTTCCTTTAGCGAATGCTGACAAACCACTAATTTTTAAGCTACAGAGACCAATGCTCAAATGTAAGTTTTTCTGCACTGCTTTAAAACTTTAATTCTTCTTTTTTTCTGTAAAGAATCCGATTTTGAGGTGAAAAAATTATTCACTAGAAAAAGAAACATCCCTAATGTACAAAGGTCACACTTCTCTGTAGGTAAAAATTCATGGTCGTACAACATAAATTGAAAAAGAAGAAGCCTACCACACCGAAGGTCCAAGGCTTGAGTTCTGAGACATGTAACATCAAAGTGGTTCGAAAACATTTTTTCCAAAAGCGGGGTCGACCCTCGGTAGTGGTCTTGCAAACTTTCCGAGTGTATTTTGCCGTTCGGTTCCGGAAAAAAACAGCAAAAATTAATAGAAAAGCTCGGCCTCAATCGCTTAGGAGTTATAACTCGCCAAATATTGTTTTTCTTGTAACTATATAAACTTCGTGGAGGTATAGTAACCAACTATTTTATTATTCACTAGCAGGTCCGGCAGACGTTGTCCTGCCTAAAATTTGACTTGCCTACCTACATTTGACAAATTGTACTTTCTTCCCTCAACATTTGGCGCTTCCTCTGCATTTATCCGTATATCACTCCCTTTCTTTCTCATTTTCACTTTCCCCCCACCCCGCATATCGTTACTCTTCTTTACCCTCTACATTTTCCTCTAACACTTCTTTTCATCTCACATTTACTCTTCCTACTCTCCTACTTTTATTTTTCCTCTGCTGGGACTGGTATTAAATGGGTTGGTTCATGATCCATGGATTTGTCTTGATACTGTTTACTTTTTAAAAGTTTATTTTGAATAGACCATGGTGTGAGGTGGGTTTCATCGAAGGCTAGGGTAATGCTCAGCCTATTCAGAGTCGAGTAGAGGTGCCACTTCCTTTACTAATAAGAACACGCTGATTTGATGGTGTTATTTCAGTCGGGAACACACTCACACAGGGGTATCTAGTCGGGCACGATGAATAGGATGTGTCAGTAGCGACGTATAACGTGGCTGGTAGGGTGGATCGGTGCGAATCACCGATGACGGGTTGGTGTATCGGTATTAGCGATGACCGGTGGGTTGATGACGGTGGATCGGTGCAAGTCGCCAACGACGGGTTGGTGGATGCCGGTGCCAGGTTACCGATGACCGGTTGGCTGAAAGCGGTGGATTGGTGCCAGGTTACCGATGATTGATGGGCGGTTGGTGTAGGACGATGGCCCGGTGAGTACACACCGGAAATTGTATTTAGTAGTCCCGAAGGACTCACCACTGGTCTTGCGAACGAAGGTGCAACCGTTAGGGTGGTTCTCTACGTCCCTTAGACGCAACCAAAAAGTGGATCAATAGCTGAGGGTTGTGCAGGATAAGGGTGGAAGCTTCTCACGATATGTTGTGGCACTTGCCGTCTCACTTACCGAAACCACACTTTCGATAATTACTGAAGCGCGAATAATCTTCTTATTCATAAGGTGGGATGAACTAATTGCGAATTACAGCTCCGCATAAGCATTTGATCACGCATGAACGAAATCATGTTAGGCGCTTTTGCTTTATGCTTTGTTTACCTTTTTATTCGCAACGGGCGCGAGTGTAGAGGTAGGTTTGAAGTATTGTAATGCTACTTAAAGCGGTATTACAATGGTTTTGTAAACAAAATATCATTAGCTTGAACGAAATATACTGATAGCTATGCCGAATTGTTCTTTTATATAGTCTGGTCCCTTTTCCAAAAAGTATATATGGCTTGTGTTGCACCTAGCGGAATCCTAAGCCCTCTGCGAAGATGTCATAGAGATCGACAATAAACGTTAGACATGAATGAAGGACAAAGAACACAAAAAAATATGTGGGCGTGGCACACCCCACTTTTCTAAAATTATGCAAATCTTGACAAAGAACACATATATTCAAATATCATTAATTTAGACCAAATAGTTATGCCAAGTTGGAATTTTTTATAGCTTGAGGGCGTTGCACCGATCACTTTTCCCTAACCATACATAGCCTCTGATGAACCAGTAAACTCGGTAATATACTGTGAAAATTTCATAAAAACGGCTGATTTCCTTGGACGCCAGACACACATTAATTTGTATACCGAGCGTGTACTAGTACACAGGGTATTATAGTTTTGGTCATATAACGGTGGTTTGTTAAGGTACAAAATAATATAGATATGGAGTTCCATATATCAAAGTTCTTAGAATGAACAGAGGAATCCATTAAAATATGTCCGTCCGTCCGTCCGTGGACACGATAACTTGAGTAAAAATTGAGATTTTTGAATGAAATTTGGCACACAGGGCGAATTCGAACCATAACCACGCCCCTTTTTCCGATATCGAAAATTTCGAAAAACGTATAGAATGGGTTAATTCATTAACAAAAGCAGCTACAATGATGAAATTTGATAGATTGATTAATGTGGTTGTCCCATTGGCGACTTTATAAAATGTTTGGAAAAGGGGCGTGGCACCGCCTACATATGAGTGAAGAAATTTTGAAATTTTCACTTTTAATAAGTTCAGAACCGTTTACGCTAGATAAGGAAATTTCGTAGGAAGTATACTATTGTTGTGATAAATGCACCCATAGAAAATAAACGAAATCGCTTTTTAACCACGCCTACTTTTTCATAAAAGTTATATGGAAAGGAGGTAGAAATATTGAACTGCCCATATCTAATTAACTGATACAGGTATAAAAATATAGTTTGACTGTTACCTCAATTTTCATATTCTTTATACAATTTTTGCAAAATTTTGGAAAGTGGAAGTGGCAGCTCCCACTTATAAGTCAAGAAAATTCCAAACTCGACTGTTAATAACTTCAGAACGGTGTAAGATAGAGTTACGAAACTTAATACGAGGTATGCTATAGACATGTAGAGTACGCCCACCGGAAACAAGTGAACGACCACGCCCACTTTTGGACCAAAGTTTTCTGAAGGAGAGGTAGGATACCGGAACATGCCATATCTCCTTCACTGTTGCAGATAGCATGCTATAATTTTGTAGTTACAATGACTTGATGATCTTATTAATGATTTGTTTTTATTTTGGAAAATGGGCGTGGCACCGCCCACATATAAATAATAATTGATTTTTCAATGGATAAGGTCAAGTTAAAACTAAAATATAGTTAGAACTAAATATAGTTTTAAATTAAGCTTTGTTTAAAATTATATTTTCTTTTTTTTTTCGTTACGTAGTCTGTAAGAAACTTTGTATTTCATAGATTACTATTTAAATAAATAAATTAAATAAATAAAATGTAAAATTTCAGCTAACTTCAGAACCGTGTTAAATAAAATGACGACACATAAAACGAGGTATACTATCTACGCTTTTCAAAATTATATACAGCCTATGCTGGAACCATTGAATCCAAGAATCTACTGCGCAAAATTTCATAAAGATCGGTTGAGTACTTTGGACGCCAGACACACAGACACACATTCATTTTTATTTATAAAATTGCCCACATGGTAATAGAAAAAGTTTGAAACCTCTATAGGTCATAACTCCACTTCCTTACTTGTTATTTATAAGAACAATATTTTCAAAAAGCCTTACACTTTTCCCCATAATTAATCGTTTACAATTTATAAGTGGAACAAAAAAATATACCCTAATATACAAATATATATATATATATATTTACGTTCGCTCAGTAAACCTTTGCACTTATTTGCAACTCAAACTTCATGCAACTTGTAGTGTCAAATAACGCTCAATAATAATAATTTTTCTGTACATATTCTCAAAGAGATTAAGGCCGAGCTTCCCTTCCAGTTGTTCAGCCCTACATGTATTATGCCGATTTTCAAGGCAACATGAGTTTTTGTTAAGCTGCCGTTTCAAGGCAGAAGCACAATCGTAGGGTTGCTGACCAATGTCGCGGCACTTGAACCTGGCACTTTTGGTGTGGTAAGCCAACAAACTAATAACACACCGCTGGTTACGCTTACTAGCTGAGGTGTTCCTAAGCTTTACACTGAACTATATACATAAATATTTACTGCTACACATACATAGTATATAATTATATTTGTTTAGACGACTACATTGTATACAAAAGATCAAATTTTTCTAAACTTTTGTTTTTATTTGTTGTTTGTTTGATTTCGTTCTGGACACACATTTTGCTTGCATTTTTTATTTATTACAGTGACCCTTTAGGAAATAAATTTTAAACAGTGGCTCAAATTGAAAATTATGAATGAATATATTTATCTAATATATTACGAAAGCTAGTTTAGCTTAAATGCATTTGTTGATTTCATTTAAAAATATAGTGGCAATTCTCTCTGGCAACAACAAAGTAGACGCGTAAAATATTTTCAACTTTTTCAACATTACAATTTTTTTTTTAAATTATGAAGAAATGTAAAAAAATTTTACATAGAAGAAGTAGAAAATTTGCAAATACCTTTTCTGCGCTTCCTAGAGATAGTTCCTTCCACAGTAGACAGTATACCAGATACTAAAGTCTATTCTCATTTGAAAATTAATAAATGAAAATGGAATTATAACAATTGTCTGTATTTCTCTTTCAAAAATTTAATTTTCACAGCTTCACGGCGGTGCTATATTTTACGTTCAGTGATTGATTTTATCCAAATTGTTATTGTGTATGATATTAATTTAATAAAAAGTACCTGGACGACCGAGCTTTGCTCGGCAAATTTTCTTTAAATACTCATCATTGAAGATATTCTGGCTATATGTATATAATTTTACTTAACAGCAGTGAAGCTTTTCAAAAATACGAGTAGATAGAGATGGTTAATATTTTTTCTTTTTATGGGTAACAACATTTAAAAACACATAACTACACCTTGGTTGTTGCTCAAAAAGTTTCGCTACATTTTCGACAAGTCTTTAAAAGATTTCTTGCTGAATTGTACTCGTATGGTAGAGGCTGTTTGTTGTTATAAAAAAAGTAAAATCGAGAATGAAAAAGAGTCACATACGAGGTGTGTTCAAAAAGTATCGCGAATTTTGTGTTTTTTCAAAAATTATTTATTTATTCATGAATATCTATTTTGTCCCCTTCAAAGTAATCCCCATGAGATATTATACACTTGTGCCAACGGTTTTTCCAATTTTCGAAGCACTTCAAAAAATCATTTTTTTGTATCTTGTTCAGCACCTCCTTCGATACCGTCTTTATCTCGTCAAGAGAAGCGTAACGTCGTCCTTTCATGGGCCTCTTCAGTTTAGGGAACAAGAAAAAGTCACAGGGGGCCAGATCTGGGAAATACGGTGGCTGCGGCATCATTAGTGTGTTGTTTTTGGCCAAAAAGTCGCGCACAAGCAACGATGCGTGAGCAGGGGCGTTATCGTGGTGCAAAAGCCAATTTTTGTTCTTCTTTGCACATCTTCTCGGCCTTCTGAGAACATTTTGTACCACCGATAAACGTTGCTTCGGTCCAAGGTAGCTTCTCCGTATGCCACAGTCAACATTCGGAATGCATCCGCGAACTTAATTTCGTTTTTCACACAAAATTTGATACAGGTTCTTTGATCCATTTTTTTGAATAGGTAGAAATCGAAGACGATCCAAAACACGTGCAAGCAAAGCAGCTGTCAACAATTAACTGAACATTCAAAATGGCCGAGCTTGTCGGCATAAGTGAGAGACATGAGTACCAACATAACGCCACAAAAAATTCGAAATTCGAATATACGTACATAACCAGCGAAAATTCAAAATTCGCGATACTTTTTGAACACACCTCGTATATAAATATTGGCGGATAGTGCTCGATATATCGATCAAACAATTTCGATTTCTGCTTTTGTCAACACAGAAACATCCATAACTCTTCATCTATATATATAAAATTCAAATTATGTATGTATATAAAGGGTGTTTTTTTTAGGGCTATAGAACTTCGAATTGAAATAAAACACAAGAAAATCGTTTTAAGGTCCATCAATTTGGCTTTATTGGAAGGATAATTTTATGCCATTAATGTTTAAATATGATTTCGGGCATGTGGCCGCCGCGGCTGGCTCGAATAAAGCCAATTCTACAGGTCCAATTTTCAACCACTTTTTCGAGCATATGGGGCCGTATGTAGGCAATAACGCCACGAATGTTGGCTTCCAATTCCCCTAACGTTTCTGGTTTGTTGGTGTAGACGAGCGACTTCACATATCCCCAAAGAAAATAATCCAATGGTGTCAAATCACACGACCTTGGTGGCCAATTGACAGGTCCATTCCGCGAAATTATGCGCTCATCGAATGTTTCCTTCAATAAATCGATTGTGACGTGCGCTGTGTGGCATGTAGCGCCGTCTTGTTGGAACCACAACTCATCCACATTCATGCCATCCAATTCGGGAACAAAATAGTCGGTTATCATGGCTCTATACCGGTCTCCATTAACGGTAGCTGCCTCTCCAGCATTATTGCGGAAGAAGTATGGCCCAATGACTCCACCACCCCATAGAGCACACCAAACAGTCAGTTTTTGTGGATGTAATGGCGTTTCAAGGGTCTCATGTGGATTCTCTTCACTCCAAATGCGGCAATTTTGCTTGTTGACGTAGCCATTCAACCAAAAATGAGCCTCATCACTGAACAAAATTTTGCGATGAAAATCAGCATCGAAATCAATCTCATTTTCGGCCCATACACCAAAATCACGACGCATTGCATGGTCTCGCGGCTTTAATTGTTGCACAAGCTGGATCTAGTAAGGTCGCAAGCCAAGATCTTTGCGCAAAATCTTCCATAAAGTTGATGGACAAAGCTCCAATTGCTGTGCACGGTGGCGAATCGATTCATTCGGGTACTCTTCAACACTTTGCTCTACAGCGGCAATTGTTTCTTCGGTGCGCACTGTTCGACGTCTCTGCGGATGCGTATTATCACATAGAGTAAACGTAGTGCGAAAACGATCCATGGTTAACCGAATTAATTGCTCTGATGGACGATTATGTCGACCATAAAATGGACGGAGCTCACGGTAAACTTCGCGAACTGAACCATTATTTTCGAAATAAATTTGCACGATTTGCAAGCGTTGTTCTTTAGTCAACCTGTTCATGATGAAATGGCAAACCAAACTGAACATAAATGACATTAGAGTTGCCAGATTTGACCACAAAATGCCAGTTTTATCTCTATTCGAAAAACAAACCTGTAAAAAAAAACACCCTGTAGATAATCTCAATTAATTTCGATACCATTCGAATTTTTTTAAATGAACCTAGCCCACGACCAAGGCAAAAATCATCACACATGAGTTGTCTTGATACGGCATCAGGACATCGGCGTTCTACTACGGAGTGAGTAGTCAATTGAGAAGTAAAGCGCTCTCTCCACGAAAACAAATGACGCTCTACAAGTCACTTATCGTAACTGTCCTGCTTGGACAATGACAAGATCTGATGAGGCGGCTCTGGAAGCAGAGGAAGTGGGAGACCACCAATCCCATGAAAATACCAGGTGGAGGCCGATTTCCGATCCCGTGGTGTTTCCAATTAGCGTCAATAGGCAGAGAGAAGAAATGACTTGCGCACTACTTATGTTGGACTGCCAAGATCGTTTAAAGATTCGTATTAATTATTTATAAAAATTTATTTCTTTTGAGCAGATCTGTTAAACTTTTTTAGTAATCAATTGATTAGATGATGCCTTTTTGAATTGGCAATGATTATTTAAATTTTTTTCAATCATTATTTAATTTTTTTTTTAAATTCAAAAATAATGAAAAAAATCTTTTTTAATTACTTTTGACTATTTTTAATTTTTTTTGCTGATTTTTAATTTTTCAAATTTGTATGTATTAGAAAAAAAATTTTATACGTGACAATATGAAATAAGACCAATATTTATGAATGCATGGGAGATGCTTAAAGTTAATTTTTTTTTCTTCTCGATCTAATGTACATTTTTATTCCCTATTGGCATACAATCTAAACTATAAGGATTTGTCAAATATATAATTTTTTTAAATAATTTTTGGTTTTATTTTTTTGATTGTGTTTTAATTAACTGGAAAATAATCATTAAAAATTTAAAGTAATGGTAATTTTTCCTCTAATATCAATTAACAAACAAACATAAAAATTCGAGCTTTGCTCCAACAACAATCACCATAACTATAATTGTTACAGGTACAGTGCGGGTGCATAACAAATAACACGGAAGTGTTGATATGCATAAAAGCCCTTCTGTATCTAAAACTGTTCTATGAACGTGCCTAAAAATATTTCCACTTTCCTTGAGTTGACATATAAAATATATGTACAAAAGAATGTATAAAAGGAATAAGCAAATGGCACATTAGAGGAAAAATGCATCGTGACGCTACAGGGCATCATAGCTTAGTTGTTAGAGTACTCTAACAGCGGCTTTGGTGCAGACACTTGGGTTCATATCTCAGTGTCCGAGAAGGGGTCTGATGAGAAGTTGGGCACTTCGAAACATGTCATCCCATACCATCGCTGTGCATAACGTTGTAATTTTTCCTCTAATATCAATTAACAAATATTAAAGAGATTGTCAAGAAAATAACTAATGACCCATTTATGTGAAAACTATAAGCTATACGAGGTGTGTTCAAAAAGTATCGCCAAATTTGGATTTTCGCTGGTTACGTATATTCGAATTTCGAATTTTTTGTGGCGTTATGTTGGTACTCATGTCTGTCACTTCTGCCGACAAGCTCGGCCATTTTGAATGTTCAGTTAATTGTTGACAGCTGCTTTGCTTGCACGTGTTTTGGATCGTCTTCGATTTTTACCTATTCAAAAAAATGGATCAAAGAACCTGTATCAAATTTTGTGTGAAAAACGAAATTAAGTGCGCGGATGCATTCTGAATGTTGACTGTGGCATACGGAGAAGCTACCTTGGACCGAAGCAACGTTTATCGGTGGTACAAAATGTTCTCAGAAGGCCGAGAAGATGTGCAAAGAAGAACAAAAATTGGCTTTTGCACCACGATAACGCCCCTGCTCACGCATCGTCGCTTATGCGCGACTTTTTGGCCAAAAACAACACACTAATGATGCCGCAGCCACCGTATTCCCCAGATCTGGCCCCCTGTGACCTTTTCTTGTTCCCTAAACTGAAGAGGCCCATGAAAGGACGACGTTACGCTTCTCTTGACGAGATAAAGCTGGCATCGAAGGAGGAGCTGAACAAGATACAAAAAAATGATTTTTTGAAGTGCTTCGAAGATTGGAAAAACCGTTGGCACAAGTGTATAATATCTCATGGGGATTACTTTGAAGGGGACAAAATAGATATTCATGAATAAATAAATAATTTTTGAAAAAACACAAAATTCGCGATACTTTTTGAACACACCTCGTATGGCTGCTAACCATGTTTAAATAATAAATACTTTTCAATCAATAATAAATACTATTCAATCCCTTAAACTGTTTTATAACAACCATGTAACTTTTGTAAAAAGGGAAAAAATGCCGTCTTTAATGGTAGTTTACTACTTTTGTTTAGAAACGCTACTACAATTGTATAATTGTGTGTTCACATATATTCACATATCCTAACATAAAAATACCGCGCATGCGCAGAAATAACATTTGCACTCATAATGTTTGACGGAATTCAAACACATTGCGCAGATAGGATAGTAGCAATATAGAGTTATTATTACATATGTGACCTGGTCTACGGAAAGGGGGCTTAGGTGTCAAAAAATCAATTTTCAATTTTTAGTTGATTCGGATGGAAGATGAGATGCTTTTTCACGTCGTAGAATCCAAAAAGTCAAAACTTGTTTGAAAGTTCCCTCCGGAAAGAGAGACGAATGAAAACAAGACAACAGCAGCGGCGCAGTATTAGAGTAAACGTCACTTCTTCAGTGTTACTTTTTTAAATGTTCCACACTAGCAACTTACACGATGAACTATAATAATATTCCGACCAAAAACAACACTTACTGGACGTCCTTGAAGCCTCTGGTAAGGAGAACATTTAATGAGATAACGAGAAACTGACGAAACGAGTTGTTTATTTTTAACAGCTGTTTCCCAGAAAACTAGTTTTCGCACGTTAGCTCCCTTTTCGTAGACCAGGTCACATACATATATGGACTAAACGTTACGGCCACACCTAACCATATGAAATACTACTGAAAGTAGGTTCTTAGTGACGTCTGGAAGGCACAAAAGGTTTATAACCGAAAAATCAGAATTTTGTAAGCTTATTTTTATTTCGGACATCGTTTTAAAAATTTATTTTAAACTTTCTTTACTTGTTGGGTACCGCAAGAACCAAAACAATAGCACAAGTTCAGTTTTGATACTAAAATACAGGTTTCAGTTTAGCTTGAAGTCGGTGTTCAGCGTACGGGAGTTGACAAAATATTCTAACAACTAGGTGTTGGTGTTCTTTTTTGCCAGTTATGCTCCTTAGCTTCAAGTAATTGTAAGCAAGGATGGTTTTCAGGTATCATACACATATATGCATCTCCTGGCTAAATAAGAAAAAAGTTTCAACAAAAAAATAAATTTTAGATGTCAATATGTGTGGTGTTGCGGTAGTGTTCATGCTTGCTAGTGACCTGCTTTGCATATGCTGTTCGCAGTCGACAAAAAAGCTTTAGGTCGCTTCAATTTACAAGAAAAATTAGAAGCAGCACACCACAAATTGGTATAGAAGCTCGGCCTTAATCTCCTCAGAGGTATATCGCGTAGTGTTATACGGGCATATCAACTTCTTCCTAGGAGAAAATTTGGAATCCAATAATATCACAACCCTGCAAATTGATCCACGATCAATAAGTTTTGTCTACAGTGGGCTACAATTGTTAATTTTAATTTGTGTGTTCTACTTACAGGTGTTGAATTTAGACTTGTCCGACCATACCCGCAGGGTATCAAACCGGATTTGTCCGACACTACCCGTTCAGGCATAGAAGGGTGCAATTCGTCTCTTCACAGGAGATGCTTGAGAAAAAGGGATCACTTTAACCACCATGAAGAAATTGAATTGAAACTGGCATTATTCGCATCCTCCTTTGTGACTCATAACGGATTCAACCTAGGCTAATCGCAATTTTGTATGGACATTTTTTTTCCTAAATACAAACACCAACGCATATTCATGGAATTTTTATGGAAAACAACAAGAGCCTAAAAGTATGCAGTCTCTCAGATCTCACACATCTCTATACGTTTCCAACGTGTTTACAATTGAAACCAAACAAAATTACCCACTTTTGTACCAACTTCATTGGTAAGAGCCACTCAATATTTATTCAGATTTTTCACCAGTGTTGGTGGGCAAGGCAAGCATTCGCATTTCGAATGTATTTAAACAAATATTAAATGACAAAGTTGATGCATTTACAATTGACCACTGAACGGTAATTTATTTATCAACACTATAATTAATGTTAATTGAATTGCTCGACATGGCGGTTGTGGTTGTGGTGGGTAGTAATGAAGGATGTGTCGCTTGCTGGCTGATGGCGATGATGCTAAAGTCAACGCGTCAACATCAGCAATTTAACTACGCGGTACTACGGGCATACACTTACTTACGAATAAATGCGTACATAAGTGTACATAGGGTATACTCGTATGCTAGTATTAGACTGGGCCAAAAAGAAATGTTCGAAATAAACTTCTTAGGCGGCAATGCAAAGTTTTGATTAAGAATAAAATATGAAGATTTTTTTGGAATACATTGACATTTTTTTGGCATGCAACGGGAACTAAAAAATGTAGCAGAGTATTATAGCAGAATTTCTTCTTTCTTTCTTTAAATGGTCATCTAACATCAACATGGGCGCCAGTGGTTTCTTCGTTGCGCCAATCGGAAACACCGGTGGATCGCAAATCGGTCTCCACTTGGTCCTTTCATCGGAGTGGTGGTTTTCCTCTTCCTCTGCTTCCACCGGCGGGTGCCGAAAAGAATACCTTCTGGGCTTAAGCATCTTCCCTCATTCGCGCAACGTGGCCTAGCCAGCGAAGCCGTTTTGTTTTAATTCGCTGAACTATGTGGGCGTCTGCGTAAAGTTAATATAGCTCATCATTAAATCTTCTTCAGTACTCGCCGTCGCCAACGCGTAGAGGTCCACAAATCTTTTGAAGAACCTTTCTCTCGAATATGCACAGAGCCGCCTCATTAGATGTTGTTAGTGTCCACGCTTCTACAGGACGGGGTCGATGAGTGACTTATAGAGTGGTATTTTCGGTTGTCGAGAGAGGACTTTACTTTTCAATTGCCTACTAAGTCCGCATTAGCATTAGAGTAATTCTTCGACGGATTTCTAGGCTAACATTATTGTTGGTGTTAGTGCTGGTTACCAGGTAAACGAAGTCCTTTACTTTTTCGAAATTATTACTGCCAACAGTGGCGTGGTTGCCAAGGCGCAAATGCGCTGACTCTTTGCATGATGACAGAAGGTACTTCGTTTTGCCCTCGTTCACCACCAAACCCATTTTTTCGCTTCTTTTTCTAATTTGGAGTGAGCAGAAGTTACGGCGCGGTTGTTAAGGCCAATGGTATCAATATCGTCAGCATATGCCAACAGTTGTACGCTTTTATAAAATATTGTTCCAGCGCGGTTAAGTTCTGCAGCGTGTATTATTTTCTCCAGCATTAAGTTAAAGAAATGGCACGATAGGGGGTCACCCTGTCTGAAACCTCGTTTAGTTTCGAAAGGCTCGGAGAGATACTTCCCAATTCTGACCGAGCTGGCGGTGCTGCTCAAGGTCATTTTGCATAGCCGTATAAGTTTTGCGGGGAAACCAAATTCAGACATAGCGGCATACAGGCAGCTCCTTTTCGTGCTATCGAAAGCGGCTTTAAAATCCACAAAGAGATGATGTGTGTCGATTCTCTTTTCACGGGTTTTTTCCAAGATTTGGCGTATTGTAAAAATCTGGTCGATGGTAGATTTACCAGGTCTGAAGCCATACTGATAAGGTCCAATCAGTCTGTTCACATCAGGCTTCAGTCTTTCGCACAATACCCTTGATAGGACCTTATATGCGATATTCAAAAGGCTGATTCCGCGATAGTTGGCGCAGTTTGCAGGATCGCCGTTCTTGTGGATTGGGCAGATAACACTTAGGCTCCGATCTTCAGGCATGCATTCATCCGACCATATTCTGCATAGAAGCTGATGCATGCGCCTTACCAGCTTCTCACGGCCAGTGTTTGGAGAGCTCAGCAGGCCAACCATCAGCGCCAGCTGCTTTATTGTTTTTCAATCGGGATATTGCTAATCGCACCTCATTATCGTCGGGTTGTGGAACGTAAATTCCATCATCTTCGAATGTGGGCTCGGGTTCGGCATCTTCTCTGGTTTCTTGCTCAGTTTTTCCGTCTAAAAGGGCAGATAAGTGATCCCTCCATATTCTGAGAGCTCTGGACAACGGTCACCAGGTCGCCGTTCTTATTCTTATAGGAGTTTGCCCCGGGTTTAAAACCTTCTGTCATTCGCCGAATTTTTTGATAGAATTTTCGGGCGTTATTCCCGTTGGCCAGCATCTCAAGAATCAAGAATCTCGAAAAAGCGGCCTCGCTTCCCTCTTCAACTCGCGGTAGTGTTTACACACTCCTCCTTGCAATCGATCTCAGCGCTGCCTAGCAGGATTCCTCCTTTCTTTTCGTTGCGGCGCGGCACTCTTCATCCTCATACCAGTTGTTTCTTCGCGTTCGCCGGAATGCAATTACTTCGTCGGCTGCGGTGCGAAGTGCTCCTGAGATATAATTCCACTGCTCATGAATTCTGCTCTCGTAGAGCAGATGTGGGAGGAATCTGCGAAATAATTGGCGGTCTGTTGCGATTGCAGCTTTTCGACGTCCAGTTTTCCCTGCGTTTTTGTTACACCTGTTTTGTCGTACAGAGACGTGTACGAATCTTGGCTGCTAGTAGGTAGTGATCAGAGTCGATGTTAGGTCCTCGTATTGTGCCAACATCTAAACCGCTGGAAGCATGCCGTCCGTCTATCATAACGTCGTCGATCTGGTTGCGTATTTTCCGATCGGGGGACAGTCATGTAGACTGATGGATCTTCTTGTGCATAAAGCTAGTGCGGGATATGACCGTATTTCGGGCATCGGCGAATCAGCCTGTATCCATTCGGCGAAGTCTGATCGTGGAGACTGAACTTCCCGACAGTGCGGGCGAATACACCCTCCTTCTCCACCCTGGCGCTAAAGTCGCAAAGCACGACTTTGATATCATCGGGGGCAGCGCTCGTGTGCTTCTGCCAGACGCTCGCAGAAAGCATCTTTTCCATTCCGTCCTTGTTGTTGTTGTTGTGGTAGCGACAAAAACATTCCCCGAAGGTTTTGGGGAGTGTTGTCGAATTAACAGCCCTTGGCCGGATTTGAACCCGGTACGCTCCGGTACTCCGTTGCGGTGCTGCCCGACTGTCGTGGTAGCGATTTATGACCAGTGAAACCTTCTAGGTCATGTCACCCTTCCCTCCGTAAGGAAGGATAAAGTAGGTAATGAGAGGTGAGAGGCATCATATCCGTAGATCAACCATCGAGTTGCACGTCATTACCTTTGTGCATATTGGTCGCCTCTTACGACCGGTATGCCTACCTCGGGCATATTCTAAACCCCTAACCCTTCTCTTCCGTCGGTGCATTAGTGCAGATATCCGATGTGGTGAAAAATCGTACTTTAATTTCGGGAGTTTTGTCACATCATTTTAGGATCTTGCAACGGAAATATAAATTTGCGGAGTATTTTAATAGAATTTAGGTGCTAAAGGATATAGGAGATAGCTTCTTTTAGCAAAATTAGGCAAGGGTTCAGGGACTTTTTCGTGATCTTTTTTTGCGATTTTTTGGGATCTGTTTGAAATTGTGCTTATTTATGGCTTTTTCGGAATTATGATAATTTCTTGATTGTTAACCGGACTTTTCCGGGACAATTTTCTTGACCATCCCGAAATTATTTCAGAAAAGTTATCTCAAAATTGTCCCGAAAACAATTTCGAAACATTCCTGAAAAAGTCCTAAATAATCCGGAAGTGATCTCCAAAACGGCGGCCGCCGTGGTGTGAAGGTGGTGTTGCCGGCCTACCACACCGAAGGTCCATGGTTCGAGCCCTGGTACAGCTAACATCAAAAGTGATTTGAAAAAAGTTTTTCAAAACGGGGTCGCCCCTCGGCAGTGGTTTGGCAAACTCTCCGAGTGTATTTCTGCCATGACAGGCTTCTCAGCAAAAATTCGTCTCCTTTGTAGATGCCGTTCGGAGTCGGCAAAAAACTGTAGGTCCCACCAATTTGTAGGGAAAATTCAAATCGGCGCACCACAAATTGGAAGAGAAGCTTGGCGCAAAAATCTCTTAGGAGGTGAAAAAAAAAAAAAAAAAAAAGAAGCGGAAAAAATGGGATTGGTGGTGAACGAGGGCAAAACGAAGTACCTTCTGTCATCATGCAAAGAGTCAGCGCATTCGCGCCTTGGCAACCAAGCCACCAATAATTTCGAAATAGTAAAGGACTTCGTTTACCTGGGAACCAACATTAATACCAACAATAATGTTAGCCTAGAAATCCGACGAAGAATCACTCTTGCAAACAAATGCTACTTCGGACTGAGTAGGCAATTGAAAAGTAAAGTCCTCTCTCGACGAACGAAAATAACACTCTACAAGTCACTCATCGCACCCGTCCTGCTATATGGTGCAGAAGCGTGGACACTAACAACATCTGATGAGGCGGCTCTGGGAGTATTCGAGAGAAAGGTTCTTCGAAAGATTTGTGGACCTCTACGCGTTGGCGACGGCGAGTACCGAAGAAGATTTAATGATGAGCTGTATGAACTTTACGCAGACGCCGACATAGTTCAGCGAATTAAAACACAGCGGCTTCGCTGGCTAGGCCACGTAGTGCGAATGCGCGAAGATGCTCCAGCCCAGAAGGTATTCTTATCGGCACCCGCCGGTGGAAGCAGAGGAAGAGGGAGACCACCACTCCGATGGAAGGACCAAGTGGAGACCGATTTGCGATCCGCGGTGTTTGCAATTGGCGCCAGTTGGCGCAACGAAGAAACGACTGGCGAGCTATGTTGGACGGTCAAAATCGCCCAGGCGGTTATATGACCATTTAAAGAAGAAGAAGAAGGTTTATGATGATATACCCGTTGTATATCGCGCCATAGAGAGAGAGAGAGATCTCCAAAACGCCCACGGTACTTTCCCGTAAATGTAAGCAGTTAACTTCTATTACGGGTAACATGGCTAAATGCGGGGTTTTTTAGGTAAATATAAATTCTGGAATTATATGGTCTAAAAAAGCGTTATCAACACTGTTATTATAAAGTCCGAGAATCGGTAATCAATTACTTTCAGGAATCTGTATTTATCTTTCATTTTTATTAATTTTTGGGTTTTCAACAGATTTCCAAATTAAAAACGAGAAGAAAGAAAACCAAACCAATGTCGAAAATTTGATTACTCTGGAGAAGCTCGGCTGACGCAAAATTTTCTGGCGGATCGGAAAAACAAGAGCAGTATAATAAATCTAAACTAGGAATGACAGACATCTAATAACTAATATTAAGGTCAAAAACTCTTACTGTAAACTTGTCTTCACCTTTCTGAAAAATATTATTTTAACTTCAAAAATGTTGTCTAGTCTAATTTATGCTTTAAACGTCGTAATAAGTTAGTTTAATGGTGGTTTTAAAGCATGCGTTGTGTCGTTTCGCAAATAAAAATTCAGAATCATTAGCTAGACCTTGTTATTCGAAGGAATGAAACTGCTCCTGCACAGAAAGTATTTTTGTCCCCACCTCATTGGGGTTGTCAGGAGGCAGGGGCACTTTGGTATGTAACCTAGCGCTACAAAAGTACGACCCCCACTGTAATTTCACCTGCGCCTAAAACCACTCTACAGCAGGCAATAAACAAATGTAGAACATTCACAGCAATGGAAGCTCCTCCATCGCGTCAAAGAACGTATAACTATGAGAAGGTCCAACAGCGAATGCAAGTGGCCGCTGTAAAATCGATGTATTCACTTTGTTTTAGTTGAATATGAGGTAAAAAAACGTTTAATTGTAAATATTGAATAAAAATAAGTGCTAAAAGCCTTAAAACTCGCGTGGTGAATTACGGCGCATCAAGACTAGGCTACCAGCACCATTGATCCTCCCCAGGTACTACATCGTCAATACCATTAAGGTCCTCCTCCTGACGCTACAACTACAGAAGAGGATTATCTTGACTCCGTCTGCTGAAGGTCGCTCGCCGATTGCTGCTCCATTACATCCTTTTTTGCATCTGTCACGGCTCAAGGAGCTGTGACGAATCCACCGTATCATACCACTGCTCAGCTGCTGCTCAAACGTTTCCACATCGCTCTATTCACAGTTCAGCTGCTTCGCACGTTTTGCTGTTCGCGCAGCTATCTGCTACAATTACTGCGACCGTCCGCTTCTATTCGCCTCCCCTTCTCGTCTTGTTCTTCTCCGGAAAACTGTTGTCTTAATAACTCCTCAGTCCTTTCGATCTTAACACACAACTATCTTGGGCAGACTGCACTTTACCGCAGCCTTCCAGAAAAACCAACTCATCGGTAGAAAGATGATGAAGTGAAGAATTAGATAGGGTTTTATGATAAAAGGAAACTCCCCAAAAAATTTTATTAAATTGGGAAGGGTCAATTTCAACTATCTGTTGGCTTCACATAGAAAAACTCCCCTGTCTTCTCCCATTGTCTTGAAGAAACATCTCGGTGCTTGACTTAAAGTCACTTTTTGATATTGAGAATAAAGAAAATTGTGATTTTAGCATTAAAGAATGTCCTCAGTAGCCCTGTGCCTTTCTAAAGGTCGAGTATCCAATTCCAGTCGAGCTCCTCATTTTCAAAACGACTCAACAGCTTTCAGCTTAATGCAACAAAATCACCAACATCGAATTTACCCTACATAAACTCACGCTGCCTCACAAACAATTATTAATAGGGAAATTTGCAAAAATATTGGTCGACTAATGAAAATCCCAGCATAACCTCTAAACATACTACTATGTCTAGATAGAAGCTCATATCTAGGATATAAACAATTCTATGGTTAGATAATAGAATGTCTTACTACCATAATTTTGAGCTTGACCAGATATACTCTAGTGCTTAGTGCTTGAATCTAGGTACATCGCAATACAAGCATTTCTCTTAATTTATTGCATTTGGTGAAGGTTCACATCGATAAAAGCCCTCACTTCAACAAATAAGCACACGAGGTCACCCCGCTTGAAAATTGTAGTTAAGGTAAATAGTTTTCATAGCACAAAATATTATTTAATACCATTCAGCCAGAGGATATCACTCGAAAACATTTGAAAGAGCGTCCAGCGTAGTAGTCAGGTTTGTGGGTTAGGGGGATCGAGCCCCTCTTAACAGCTACTGCAGAGCGGATTTGTTGGAATACAGGATTGTAAATCGATTTGTTTAGTTTTTTAATATATGACCCTGGGCACCTAGAGTCTGCGCACTCAACACAGTTAGCTCATAACAACTTCATTAACCTTGCATCGTTATATTGTTGTCTCTGATTTCCCACTGCAGATTGCCAAAGTATGTGTGCTTCGCTTGCACCAAATTTCAAGCTCTTACTGTTCATTTCTATTTCTTAGAGTAGTCGTGTGATGAGTGACGCAACAGGGAGACAACATAGGAAACTTTAAAGAAACAGTAAATTTCGAGCTTAAGCGAATTTTCTATCTTCGATTTTAATACTTTTAGCTCGAATTTTCTAAGGATGGTCTGGAAGCTCGAAAATACTTCATAAGTACTACAGTTTTTCGACTGTGGTCCATGTAGGATTCCCTTCTCCATGTCTAGGCAATAGCCTCATATTATATTCTTCCAACCACTTTCTAAGTCCTCCTCCTTTTATTCGCTCGTACCGAACTCTAGGCGCTGTATCTGTCTCCGTATCTCTCATACTTCCATTCTTTACATCCCATTCCTGTAAATATTGCTTTCCCCTTCTTTATCTTCATATGCATCTCTCTCTCTCTGGACCTAGTGTTGTTCCGATACCAGTAACTACTAGTAAATACTTACGTACTCTGCTCAAGTACTGAGTTTTTTTTTGAGTCGATCAACTCTCCCTAGTATAAGTACTGGTATCGAGTCTATGAAGACAGTGTCGAGATCGCGGATGTTTAGTGGTTTTGAACTTTTGCCTGATAATACCATCCATTTAGCGTTCCCCTATAAAAATGTAAACCAAGAAACGCCGAATCAGGGGATTCATGTTATTGCGTATTAATAAAATTTTGAATGAGTACAATACATGCAGGAACCGAGTACATTATCTACATACTTTTTTTGGTATCGATTCTTCTCATGGGGAATTTAAATTAGTACAGGTATCGAGTACACTGCGGTGTAGGAACAACGCTCTCTGCATCTATCTCTATGTCTATTTTTATCTCTATCTCTGTCAATATCCCTATCTCCATTGCAACCTCTATCGCTAACTGCATCTGTACTTAAATCTCTATCTCTTTTTTCACCTTTATCTGTATTTCCATCTGTATCTCCATCCCTATCTCCCTCTCCCTCTAAATCTCTATATTCCTTTAACTTTCCCTACCGCTGGGATTTAAAAAATATCCCACGGCAACAGAACAGAATTAAGTGGATTTCAGTGAGATGGTTTCATAAATTGCATTGCTATTCATAAGATTTTTCTTTACCTTCCTCATAATTTCAAAGAAACATGTTGTTAAGTGAACTCAGCATAATTTCAATATAATTTCGCCGAAATTAAGACTACGTTATAATTTCGGTTGACAGGGTTTAGATCTGAGCTGTGACCAGTAACAAAAAAAGTGAATTTAATTTTAATATAAATTACATTCAGACAAATGCTCTTTATCCCCCCGCAAATAAAATTATTGTCTACGGCTCCGAAGGCACCCATACCGTTTTGCATAGCATCCAATAAACTACATACATACATATTGGAAATAAATGTGAAATCAGTAAGCCACATAGAAAGTGAAGCAATATAAACGCCATTTAATTCAGGTCAAAGTACACTTTTATATTAATGGCTCTTCAATATTTTGCTACCAAAGAAAATAACCCGAATAAAAGAGCTTTAAAACAGCAAAGTTCATGTAATGCACGTAAATATGAATTTCTATATGGATTATAAAGCTACATGCTGCCGTACACAAGAGCGAATTTCGCATCACAGTTCTCACATAAAATGTTAGGTTATGGGCCCAATATCAGACGCTACATACTGCGCTGGCACAGCTTAATCAATCGAGCGCACACTGATGGTAAAGCATTTCAATTGCAAATGAAATCATGTTCGCATATAATATCTACGTCTATATATTTACGAATAAATTTCCCACGAAATGTAAATGGCTCAATTTTTAAAAGTCCCTGAATTTTAGTTCCTTCACTTTTCCAACATCGGAAAATACACTGGTAGCATAGCCCTGTCTTATAACCAATTAAGAATTCCTCGCTGAATACGTACCTCAAGGTCTTCCCTTTGTATAATTCAGATTAATATGTCAACTCTAATATATTAGTTAACTAGAAAACCCGGACACGCTTGGCTGAGTCACGGAACTTATTATAGACTAAGTTCGATTTTAATCATTATATCTCCGAAACCAGTTGAGATATGGAACTTAATCACATAGCTTATTGCAGCACTTATTAGCACCTATCCGTTGATGCCCATATTGGACTAACACATTTTGGTCGATAACTCCGAAGCTGGTAGAGCTATCGAAACTAGAGCTATCTTAAATCTTAAGGTAAACGTCTAGAAATGCAGCGGAGAAAGCTCTATTCCATTCAGCATCTCATACATATAAAAAATTTACGATCAATGACCAGCCAGAAAATATTCAGCATCAGATTCATATCATAGACGGTGTTGGCCCAAGAACCTTGCTTATTTTAAACATTTTTTGCATGCTTTGCCAGCATTCTAGTAGAACTAACAATACCGTGCAGTCAACTGTCAAACTGGTTGGTAAACATTCTAGTTCATTAACTAGAATTTCGTGTTCTTATTCATACCAGTTTGAGCGACTGCAACGTTTCCGCTATTATAAGCAGCAACAAACCTTTAAAATTGTCGGTACATGCATACGCGAGTGAAAAGGAAAACAATTCCCTTATTTTTTCCGACGTCGCTCCTGCATAACGCCGTACCGGCGACGCAAAAACGAGTAGGCAGTGCTCAAATGAAACCACGAAAAAAAGTAAAAACGAAACGATCACTTATCAAAGCAATTGTGTAAGTAAATAACATTTCTTTTCTGACTCAAAGTAACCTTTTTCTGAGAAAAAAGTCCTTAACAAATTAATAAAAAAATATCGAATTGTTTTTATTTTCCAGGGTTGACTTATTGTGATTGTGAAATGCAGGCGAGCACATTGTGTACCAGAATTCCATACCTGTACCCCGTTTCTGTAACCTTTCGTTAAGAATTTTTGCGCAAAGTGCAACCCTGTTATGTCATGGGAATGCAAAAACAATGATTTGAACCAGTTACTATAGAATGTAAATTTCAGTTTAAATTCAAATTTTTAGTTGTAATTATTACTTTAAAACAACTCTGAACGCAATTTCGTACATTCCACTCTGTCGGAGTACCTTCATCCACTACCTTCCACTCCGATTCGGAAAAGAAGATGGAAAACTAGTAAGAGATAGCAATGTTATGGACACACTACCTTTTCATAAATCAAATTTTTCAATAACAGATGCTGCTGGTGCGATATGATTAACATGCTTCATCGCGGAGTGTTCATATTAGTGATAAGCAAAACAAGGATTTTGTAATCACTGCGAAAAACGCTATTGTGATTTGCAAATCACTGATTTGACTGCCTTGATTTTAGCTAGCATAGCTAAAATTACTTTTTAAACATGTAGGTATGCATTTATTTATAATTGCGGAATTATTTTTTTATAAGATAATTAGTGGAATTTCATATCTAACCAGTAAATATTTAACATATACATACAAAATCCCTCATTCTATCTATTTCGAGTTTGAATTTAAAAAGAGTACTATTTCAGTTTTCTCAGGACACGAGACGGTGCTCTATAACTCACCAGATGCCTGCTTTTTATAGCTGAGTACATTCACTAAAAGAACCAACAACAAAGACCATCAATTGGAATTGTTCGCAGACACCAACTGTTCTTTTCATTAAAGGCAGCAAAGCATGCACTGTAATCTCAGTTTATATCCATGTTGGTAAGAAGAAAAACGTTAGTACCATTATAAAAGCTAAACCAACAGATGTTGTAATGAAAAACTACAAAGCAGTTACAGTAAAACTGGTTCCCGATCACTATCAAAAAAAAGGTCAATACGTTCATTTGGCTTCTTTCCCGAAGTCATACCACAAATGGAATATCGTTTGACTCCACAAAAGTATATTAAATCGGTACAGAAAGAAAAAGACAGAAATAAGCAAAAATATATAAAAAACGCAACGCACAAAACTGACCAGTCCTTTTATTCGTTTACTAACAGTGGCCCAATAACCACAATCAATTCGGGAGAATAGATAAACGCATACACATGTGACAACAAGTAGAGAAAAACTTTATTCGACTATACAAAAGCCCGTATACCTTTCTTGAACATGGAAACACTTTCAGAGAGCAGAAATGCTTTATATTCCTTAACATTTTGTTAATATATACTCATGCAATACTTTAGAACAGGTCAGAAAAGTTGTTGTTGCAAGCCAAGAAATACACTGGGAAGGTTCAGGGCAGTTTTAACGATATGGGCAGTAATTGGCCGTAACAAATCCGGCAGGCTCCGGTATTACCACCTTCTAGTACCAGACCAGCACAAATAGTCACTAAAAAGAAGCTGCGACCAATTAATTCAATAGCGGTTTAAAATTTATCCCAAAAATAGAGTATCTTAGAATACATAAGTTAAGTAAGGTAAGTGGTGTTCACCAAAAAGCAAACTTTGAAGTCATTTATACTTGACGCTAGTGTTAGCAACTAAAAATATTTTACTTTAAAGTGTTATTTACTACAGAGTACCAAATGTCACTATAACGTCACTTTAAAGTCGTGACAAAGTTATGACTACGACAAATTTCTTGTTTAAAGTTTTCGCTGCCACTTTATGAAGCCGAAATTATAGAGTTTTCAACAATGTTTTTCTGTTTCTTTCTGCCTTTTACAGCAGTGCGCAGGTAAGGGCTACCTTATTGTGATTATTAAATATCACTTCCAAGTTCTATAACTTTAAAGTTAACGAAACGTCAGGGAAACTATTATAACCACTTAAAAGTAACTACAACTTAAAAGCTGCATTTAAGTGGCATGAGTTCGTCGCCACTACTGTCCTTTGTCAATTTTAAGTTTTTTAAACTTTAAGGTTGCCTTTCTAGTAACTACGATGTTCTCAAATAAAGTTACTTATTCATTAAATTAATACATTTTGTGGTGGTTAATATTACTTTGGCCCTCTTTGCAGATTTCTTGATTACAAATTTTACTTTGAAAATTTCTCAGATTTTTAAAGAGAATCGAATGCTGAGTCCGAACTCACCAATTCGATTTAATAGCTGTACGGGTTTCCACCTTAATTTATAAAAAATTACCTGGTTTTCGTTTTTTGAGGTTAGAGCCGAGACACGACGCTGTTGTCAAATTAGGAGTCAACGCGTTAAATTATTTGAAAATGCATGTATCGGATTACCAGTTCAGATTACTTTTTGCTTGTAGAAGCAGACAGTAAAATGCATTTTTTAGGCAAGAACAAGCTTTAACGTATTATGAAGTTCCAAAACTTTTTTTGATAATATTTTTTTAAGTAATCATGACTATAAATGAATATTTTTGTGAAAATAAATATTATTACTATTTTTAACAATTCTAATGAATAATTAAAATATTTTATTTGAACAGGAAAGGATAATGTTGAGACACAACGCTATAGCTTTTCTAAATATTAATTTCGGTAGTTACTAGACTGCTATGACAGAGAAATATTTCCATGTTCACGTTAACAAGATGCTATCAGAACATTGGTTTCCTTTTAGCTTAACTCCTCTTTCTATTCATTTTTTACCATTAATGTATACAAGTTTCGACAGTCAGAATTTAAGAGTTTGGCTGCCATAACTTGCAGTCGGGGCCTTTATGAAATAATTTTAACAAGCAAAAGCTTTGCAATTAAATGGAAGGGCAAAGTTAACTAGAAAATTTAATATCGTTGTTATAAGAGATGTTTGACCTGCTTATGCGGTACGTTCACACAGGGATGCGAATGAAAGCGGGTTATGCTGTAAGAACTCGTTTTGTTCCCTCTAAACACGGGTAATTCCAGTGCTAATTAGTGCATCTATTTACTTTTCTTCTAGCACTGAGGAACATCGGAAGAAAGTTAAAATTCCATTTCGTGTTTATGAAAGATATAGAAAGATTACACACCTAGATAGGTATGTATGGACTACACTGCCGTTGATTGGTACACAAAAAAACTATTTTTACAACAATTTAGCTGTCTGTTCGCCTTTCCAACTTTCTAACTTTATATGAACGTTTTCCTGTTATTTACGATTTTTGCTTTCATTTCGAAATTGACAATTGTGGCAACAATGTTCGTAAAGTTCAATTTGTCTCTGTAAGTGTCAGTGCGGTTGATGAGTGACACACACACACACAAACAATTTCGCAACCACATATGTAATACGGTATGTGTTCTCTCATTTACTCCACCCCCTTTGTTAAGGTGCAACAACACAAACACTTGCAACAACCAATTCAATTCATTGTGTGACCCGCAAATAAATTGTTAGCATTCAGTGCAGTTTCAATGGTTTAACTGTTTATTCTTCTTCTTCTTCGCTTTTCAACTTTCCTTGCATACTTCGATGTCTTCAACTAGTTTTCTACAATAGCTAAAGTGTAATTCACACAAAGTATTTGGAATATTGAATTGGGTTTGTTTAAATTGTTTTGACTTTTACTAAAATGGGTTAATTTTTTAGATACTCAGTAGGAAACAGAATGTAAAATGGTGTCTTGGTCGGTTATTATTGTTAGAAAAGAAAAGTGCCGCTAAACAGCAAAGTAAAGGAAAATTACAATGTAGGAAGCAAGATGTTTTTAATAATAATTATAATAATAAGAATAGTAATAATAATAATAATAATAATATGAATAAAAAGTAAGGAAGTCTAATTTCGGTTGGAACCGAATATTGTATACCGATAATGATCTATTACGGCATACCAATTTACGCAGGTCTATTTTAATACTTTTCAGTTCGTATTATAAAGCCAGCTGATTGTTTTCAATAAAAACACTACTGTTATGAATTCTGAGTGGTAAATTAATTTTTTTGTATATAAATAACTTCCATACCAAACACTGCCAACCACATTTTTTTCAAAATACCAATACATGCACATTTTATGTTTGAAAAATTTGCGTTCAAATAGACAGACGGACAGGCAGACAGACGGACGTAGAAACGGACATAGCTAAAACGACTCAGCTCATCGTCCTGACCATTTCGGTATACTTATTTATGGGACCATCTCTTCTTCTTTTCATACTTACAAACATTTCATGTTCATGAAAGGTATAAAAATCAAAAAACATATTTAATTGTCCTATTGCAGTGGGGTATTAACTACTTGCCCGGATATTTTGCTTGTATGTTATCCGACTTGCCAAATTTTCGGCAGGAATATACTACATACTATTGAGAAAGGGCTAATCAATTTTCATGAAAATATCTAGTTGAAACTATAAGCAATCGTCTTTGAAAATTTAAAAAGCTTATTATGTGTGCAATGTTGTTTTGATATAGTTTGTATAGTTATAGAAATATCGCGTTCTAAATTTTAGAAATACAATTTTCTGAACTATTTTAAGAAACTGGGCGTGGCTCTCAAACCGATTTTGCCTATTTTTACAATAAATAATTACCTTTATATATTCAACATTTACGCCAAATTTCGCTTCGACAAATCAATTTTTGCCGGAGTTATGACATAAAAAATGTTGTGGAATAATCCACTATAAAAGGGGATTGGCCACGCCCATTTTTGAAAATTTTTAATTTTTTGAACTTCTTCGTTCCCGGACACTTTGAAAGTGAGATATAAATGATATAAAGCTATTTTACGCAAAGTTATTGCCTATTAAATATAACTATGATCCTTTTCAAAATATTTCATATCAAAGTTGGCGTGGATCTTAACCGATTTCGCCCATTTTTTCCCACAACACTCTCTGTATTCATGGAAATGTGTGTGCTCAATTTGGTACTCTTGAACGGTGTTTGATTTCCGATTAATATTATTTCTAAATTTGACTTAATCAAAAGTGGGTAGTGCCACGACCATTTTGAAAAATTTCTTGAAAATTTTATTTTCTTCCTTAACGTTAATGTACACTCCAAATTTTATCCTTATAAGTGTATTATGTACTGAATAATCACTTTTTTGTATTTTCGAAAATATTTTATATAAAAAAGTGGGTGTGGCTATTGCCTGGCCATTCCCAGGTGAATGGCGATCAGGAACTTTCCCCACTTGCGTGGACTTCTGCACACGGCCCCACCCTCCATGGCTATTATCCGATCTCGTCAATTTTAAATAGCGCTCGGAGATGAGTGCCAAGGACCCTGCATACCAAATTGCTAAATCGATTTCTCTTTTCAGTATCTATCGTTTATGCCATTACATACTACCGTTAGGCGAATAAAGTTAAGTACCTGGGTGACCGAGCCTTGCTCGGTGGTAACCCTAGGTGCCAATCCTACTTAAAAATATTCTGGTTGGTATACCGCCTCAAATACCTTCCGTTTGATACCCATATTGCCATATATTGCTTAATATTTAAAAAAAAATCTAAAAGGTGGCAACCGTTTAAGCTTCCTTTAGTGGCAACATCCAAGTAGAAAATCTTAAAAGGAAGCATAGTATCCATCTACCAAATTTCATCGAAATCGATTTAGCAGTTCCCGAGATAGTGGTCGATATCTGAAGGAATAAATAAAATGCGGGCAGGTAGCAACCATAGGTGGCAACCCTACTCGAAAATACTTTGGTTGGTATACGGCCTAAAATACCATTCATTTGATTCCCATATATTGCTTAATATTTAAAAAAAATTTATATAGGTGGCAACACCAAAGTAGAAAATCTTAAAACAAAGGATACTACCCATATACCAAATTTCATCCAAATCGGTTAAGTCGTTCCTGAGATAGTAGTGGATATACAAATATACAAATTTCATCCAAATCGGTTAAGTCGTTCCTGAGATAGTAGTGGATATACCAATAAACAAATGTACAAATATACAACTATACAAATATACAAGAATAACTCGTTTTAAGTTATAAGATATACCTTGTGTACGTAGCACTGCTAGGAATAAAAGCAGTGTATATATATGCAGTTTAATGCGTTAGTGCCCTTAAAACACACTTAATAATTACTTTGAAGTAAGTAAACTTTAAAATTTATCTGCCCTATTCATTTAAAAAAAAAAATTGTATTCTTTAATTTTTGAATTTGGGGATAAAAATCCTTTTTATAAATAAAATATACAAATTAAAAAAAATATTAGAATTAAATATGTTTCATCCTAAATCGAATCTGCTAATAAACCTTTAGATTCGACTGTTTGACTTTGATTTACTGATATTGTAGACTGTTGATTCATAAATTATTTCATAAATCTTCTATCTACAATTAAAAAATAGCACATTAACATGACAGTTGGTTTAACTTAACGGATTTGTGGTTAAATTATCTTCATCAACAGCCGTGCAAGGTACTGGAAAAATATAACTTATCAGTTCCATGCTAGAACGGTATGAGCAAACTTTAAAGAACTACAAACAAGGCAGTAAATTTGAAGGACAACGTCTGTTGGGTCAAGTGGTAATAATAATAAGAATTGGCGTGATGTACGCCCGAGGTGAGTAAGCCCTAGTTACCTTTCTGTTTTGAACGTTTTTCTATGTTGATAATACTTGTCCCTACCTTAAACTTGGACGTGTGGTGTGGTTGGTCACCAGACTACCACCATACCACTTGGGTGTAATTTCGCTTAATTTAGATTCAGTTCCTTTCGTTTTACCAGATAGCTTGGATGACGATCAGTTATTCTAGATCCGAATTTGCAAACCGCAACCTAAAATTGTAGGATTGTGCACTTGATGTGTTCCACCATTATAGTACAGGGTGTTTTTTTTACGGGTTTGTTTTTCGAATAGAGATAAAACTGGCATTTTGTGGTCAAATCTGGCAACTCTAATGTCATTTATGTTCAGTTTGGTTTGCCATTTCATCATGAACAGGTTGACGAAAGAACAACGCTTGCAAATCGTGCAAATTTATTTCGAAAATAATGGTTCAGTTCGCGAAGTTTACCGTGAGCTCCGTCCATTTTATGGTCGACATAATCGTCCATCAGAGCAATTAATTCCGTTAACCATGGATCGTTTTCGCACTACGTTTACTCTATGTGATAATACGCATCCGCAGAGACGTCGAACAGTGCGCACCGAAGAAACAATTGCCGCTGTAGAGCAAAGTGTTGTAGAGGACCCGAATGAATCGATTCGCCACCGTGCACAGCAATTGGAGCTTTGTCCATCAACTTTATGGAAGATTTTGTGCAAAGATCTTGGCTTGCGACCTTACAAGATCCAGCTTGTGCAAGAATTAAAGCCGCGAGACCATGCAATGCGTCGTGATTTTGGTGTATGGGCCGAAAATGAGATTGATTTCGATGCTGATTTTCATCGCAAAATTTTGTTCAGTGATGAGGCTCATTTTTGGTTGAATGGCTACGTCAACAAGCAAAATTGCCGCATTTGGAGTGAAGAGAATCCACATGAGACCCTTGAAACGCCATTACATCCACAAAAACTGACTGTTTGGTGTGCTCTATGGGCTGGTGGAGTCATTGGGCCATACTTCTTCCGCAATAATGCTGGAGAGGCAGCTACCGTTAATGGAGACCGGTATAGAGCCATGATAACCGACTATTTTGTTCCCGAATTGGATGGCATGAATGTGGATGAGTTGTGGTTTCAACAAGACGGCGCTACATGCCACACAGCGCACGTCACAATCGATTTATTGAAGGAAACATTCGATGAGCGCATAATTTCGCGGAATGGACCTGTCAATTGGCCACCAAGGTCGTGTGATTTGACACCATTGGATTATTTTCTTTGGGGATATGTGAAGTCGCTCGTCTACACCAACAAACCAGAAACGTTAGGGGAATTGGAAGCCAACATTCGTGGCGTTATTGCCGACATACGGCCCCATATGCTCGAAAAAGTGGTTGAAAATTGGACCTGTAGAATTGGCTTTATTCGAGCCAGCCGCGGCGGCCACAAGCCCGAAATCATATTTAAACATTAATGGCATAAAATTATCCTTCCAATAAAGCTAAATTGATGGACCTTAAAACGATTTTCTTGTGTTTTATTTCAATTCAAAGTTCCATACCCCTAAAAAAACACCCTTTATTAGATCTGCATTTCCTTCTCATGCTGCCGTTAACAAATATCATTTTGAGAGGAAAGAGGGGGCGTCCTAAAAGTAATCTAGATCAAGGTCTTTTTAAGGACCTGTTATGCTTATCATAGATCGACCTATCTAGCGTTCCATTAAATCCAATACAACAGGACTGACGACAGTCCCCAAGCGCATTTCAGTCTTCTTTTACAAGTGCCGAGTGAATGTAAGGTTGTTTTCGAAATCTATTTGAGTAGCACCCTCATGCTTAAAATCATATCCAATCAAAAATGTCTTGATACTCATGAGCTCCTCTACAATTTAATAAAGAAATTACATTTTAACTTGATTTAACAATAAATGCACTGTCAATCTAAAGAATCACAGTGCCTGATGGTTAGAGGCAAAATCGATTTTAGTCAACCTTTATCAGCATGGCCAATGTGCAACACGTCTTGGTCTTCTCATATTTAGTTGTTATTCTGATTGCTTTTATTGAAGGTTATAAACTTATGTGCAATGTTGTCATTCACCGTAATCCCTACAATGTCAGAAAATATGCATACATACATGCATATTTACAACCGGTCGTTCACCCCCATCGATGACGATTATAGATACGAGTAAGGAAGTCTCAGTTCGGGTGGAACCGAACATTATATACCCAGTAGTGATCTATTATGGCATACCAATTTACGCAGGCCCATTTTAATACTTTCCAGTTCGTATTATAAAGCCAGCTGATTGTTTTCAATAAAAACACTTCTGTTATGACCAATAAAGTTTTTAAATAAGTGCAAAATCTTCGAAATTGTATGTTCCTAGCTAATTAATTCCGTTAGTTATAGCTCAAAACCCGTTTATCAGTACAATCGATTGTATGGGGGCTTTATGTTATATTAGTCCAATCTTGTTGGTTCCGTCGAACGCTTAATATATTATTCAGCATTCTATCTGTAAAACTGAGAGCCGGATAGACGGCCTTGGCTTAATCAACTCACCTGATCGTCCTGATCATTTTAGTATGCTTATTGATGGGTTTATCTCTTCTTCTTCTCATACTTACAAACATTTCATGTTCACTAAGGTGATGAAAATCAAAAAAGATATACTCGTATATATATAACTTATCTATTGCAATGAGGTATTAACAACTTGCCCGGATATTTTGCTTGTGTGTTATCCGATTTGGCTTATTTTTGGCAGGAGCATACTATATACTATTGAGAAGCAGCTGAGCGTTATAGAAATATCTAGTTGAAGTTACAAGCAAGCGCCTTTGAAAATAGCAAAACTTTTATGTTGAATGCCGTTACATGCTACCCTTAGGAGAATGAAGTTAATGTATCTTGTGTGCGTAGCACTACTAAGTATAAAAGGCTACAAGTGTTCAAGTGAATTGGAAGTGAGCCAATTCGAACTGAATTAGTTTCCTTAATAATCTGAATCGTCTCTCCCGAGGCAAACTTACTAATCCGATCTAAGTACGTGGCACGTTTGGAATCGAAATCGATAAAGCGAATATGACTAATCCGTACCTTCTTCATGGGTACTTATGTATTGGTGTTATGCCAGTATATAAAATATTCATCTATAAATGTTTATTTGTGGTAAGTTCACAGATTAGATTCAGGTAATTGCTTTGGTAGTTTAATGCTTTTATTTATTTTTGTTTATATGTGTGCTCAGCATGTATGAAGGTTACCTACATACCTTCACACTATCATCTTGCACTGGTCGGTGATCATTTATGACTCTTGACTTACTTTTATTGCATATTGACATCTTTTTCCCTTTACCAATACATTTATTTACAAACAAACACTTATACATGTGGGTTTACACAAATAATATTTTATTTTACAGTTTCGCATTTAGTTCTTCTTCTTCTTCTTTAAATGGTCATCTAACCGCCTGGGTGATTTTCACCGTCCAACATTTAGTTCAGTTTATTTAAATTCATTTACATTTAATTACATTTAGTAAGTTTAAGTTATGTTTATATATACTCGTATATTTTAAAACTAATATTTGTGTGTATATTAATATGCTAGCGTTACATATTTTTTATATTTTCAATTTTTTTTATTTACAACAAGTTTTTTCTCTACCTTTCGAGCTGACTCCCTTGTCAATGATATATTGTTAATTTTAATAGTTTTTCCCTGAGCGAGTTACTTTTGTACCTACAGTGTTTCCTTGTTCAGATAAGTTAGTACTGTCCGTTCCTACAAACATACTATTCCCGTTACCAGTGGGTGAAACTGGACAAAAAGTGAATGCCGCGTACCAATAAAGTAGATACAAAAGTAGGTAATTTTGTTCGGAGAGTTTCACTTTTGAGCCTTATTGAAATTTGCTTCGCCGTATAGGTGTGAGGTCTGAGAGCCTGCATATTTTTAGGCACTTTAATACAAAATATTTCCTTTATACAAGGTGGCGCAAAAGTAAGCTTCCGATGTTCAGCATATCGGTTGTGGCACGTGCAGTGTGTGCTGTTGCACCGTCTTGTTGGAACCACATGTTTTCCAATCCCAATTCATCAAGTTGCGGCAAAAAGAACTCGTTGATCATTGCTCTGTAGCGCGCAGCATTCACAGTAACCGTTTGGCCCCGACCGATTATTGGTCAAATAAATAGTCAGCAATATTCCGCGTTCTGGAGCAGTGTAGCGTAACATTGTTTATTAACGTGTATTTCGCATGTGTTTACTACACAAATGTCAAAACAGAACTGACTTTAGGGGCCAATCGCAAAATTTATAGCATTTTCTGATAGGAGGATTACTTTTGCGCCACCCTAGATGCCGTTCGGTGTCGGCAAAAAAACTGTAGGTCCCGCCAATTTGTAGGAAAAAATTCTCAGGATGTTTATGATGATATACATGTTGTATACCGCGCCATACATTTATTTATTAATATTTTCATCATCACTTCATTATAGTAGGGTGTGGACGTTTCTTTAATTGTCAGGGTATCGGGCTCATCATCTTCCTCGAAGTTTTGGTATGCGAAAATGTGATCCGCCGATAACTACCTGTACAAGAGTGATAAATTGCCTTTATAGTTTTTGAAGGAACTCACCCTGGTCTTAAATTAAACACGTTTGGACCAGACGGGCCCACGTTTCATTTGTCTTTCAGATTCGCCTGAGGAAAGCTTACTACCAGAGTTGTGCCCTTCTATTTTGAGGCTTACTTCCGCATTGTATCAGCTGTTTTGCCAAGCTCGGTAGAAAGTTGTGTTTATGTAACGAAAAAAACTCCTCGAAGGTTCACAAGAATATTATCCATGTCAACAGCAGAAAACGGATCATTTCGTTCTGATATAAGCACCGTCTGAACCCACTATGAATGTCGTGATAAAAAAAATAATTTTGAGATCTATTTTTTTTTTTTCGAAACGACCTACTGTGCACGTGCACTTTTGTGTATGACTCCCACCCTGAAGGAAATTTTGTTTAACGTCCCACTAAACATTTCTGTAAATATTTTGAAATAAGTCAATAAACTTGCAATAACAGCTGATACATACACATTTTTAGTATTAACCAGCAGACGTGTTCCTGTCTAAAATTTTGCTTGGCTACATTTGACAAATTGTGCTCTCGTCCCTCTCCACTTGGTGTTTTCTCTTCATTTATCCCTATATAATTATCTATGTATCTTTTTACTTAAGTAAATTCCTAGCTATGCCGATTAGCTACTTTATATAGGCTGGAGGCTTTTCCAAAAACTATATATGGAATGTGCCGTATCTAGATTGTTAAGAGCTTACAACATTATCATCATACCCAGAGATTTCAAGCGAATACCAGCAGCAGAGATAGAAGCACTTCCTTGCAGTGCCAATAAATTCAGAACTTCACCTCCATAAAGCGCTCTTGATATACCCAATTTCCTACTAGGCATTTAGATATTTATATACATAAGTAAACACGCGTGCCAGCGCTCACCTGCCAACATAAAATCCACTTCAATATTAAACAAAAAAACATCACAGATCCATTACCAATCGCTTTTTTTAGCCCTTTGCTTCTCTGTAATTCTCATTCGCTTGCAACAACAGGAAAGGGCTTCGTTATAAGATTAAATCGTATTGAATTCTATCGCAGGCTATCAAGTCTGAATTAAGTAATGGTTGGCGCGATGCACTTATATTTGTTAACTTTCACGTGCGGCATTTCATTCGTCTGTCTATTTGACTGTCACATCGCAGGAAAGCTTCTTCTATATATGAAAATGTTTATATCGTCGATCTGTCGTTTGATTATGGGAGTTGTCGTTATTGGTTGTCGATGCTTAGTTGTTTTTTTTTTGTTTTTGGACGGCACTGTCTGAAAGTATTTGAAGTTAGTGCCAATTCTGTATCTGAAAGATTTTCTCATTTTCCACAAGCTTTTACTTATCTAACTACATATCGACTGCTGATATATTAACTTCATTCGCCTAGCGATAGTATGTAACGGCACAACCGAATCGAGACAGATATTGACTTATATGTATCAAAATGTTCAGGAGGAAAAGAGATGTTGATTAAGCCATGTCCGTCCGTCCGTCTCTTAACACGATAACTTGAGTAAGTTTGAAGATATTTCAATGAAGTTTGGTATGCAGGTTCCTTGGCACTCATCTCCGAGCGCTATTTAAAATGGGCGAAATAGGATGATAGCCACGCCCACTTTTTATATATAGAATATTTTCGGAAATACAAAAAAGTGATTATTCAGTACATAATATACCTAGAAGGATAAAATTTGGAGTGTACATTAACATTAAGGCATAAAATAAATTGGTGGGGCCTACAGTTTTTTGCCGACTCCGAACGGCATCTACAAAGGAAACGAATTTTTGCTGAGAAGCCTTCGGTGTGGTAGGCCGGCAACACTACCTTCACACCACGGCGGCCGCGGCAATAACTTTGCGTAAAATAGCTTTATATCATTTCTATGTCACTTTCAAAGTGTCCGTGAACGAAGAAAGTCGACAAATATATTTTCGAAAATGGGCGTGGCCCCGGCCCTTTTATAGTGGATTGTTCCACAAAACTTGTTACGTCATTGTCCCGGCAAAAGTTGATTTGGCGAAAATCTTGAGGATATAAAGCTAACTGTTTGCTGTAAAAATGGACGAAATCGGTTAAGGGCGGCGATCAGTTTTGTGAAAATAGTTCTGAAAAATTTGCTTGTAGAACTCAAAACGCGATATTTCTATAACCATGCAAATTATATTAATAAGATGCTGCTCACATAATAACCTTTGTAAGCTAAAGTTGACCGAAAATTTTTTGGGGAAGTATTATGAGGAGTAGTAGCTATCTCACCGACGTTTTCAGCGCTTTCATTGATCGAAATTTGACAATATCTCCTACTAAATCGACTGCGACCCTCTTTTCTAAGTGGAATGCGCAGATGAAGTAAAATTTAAATGACCACGTGGATGGCATTATGCTTTCTCCTGTCAACGATCCTAAACTCTTGGGTGTGATGTTTGCCAACAGTCATATCTTCACCAATCATACCTCCGCAGTAGCCACAGCATTGGAAAGCCGCAATAAGATCCTGAAAAAAAGACAAAACCCTTACTTGCTACAAATAACCGACCGACCGCTTATTGGATACGTTGCACCGGTTTGATAGCCCAACCTTGCTGACTTAAGCTGGAGGAAGTTGCAAGTCTGCTAAAACATCGCTTTTAGAACTGCTGCGAGATGTCTTTTTATAACACCTATTGGACAAAGATTCGTCGCCTAGGGGCATTGGGAAACATTTCCGTAAGCACTATGGCTGGATCCAGCATCATAGCCGTTTCATCTGCGTAGTCAATAGACCTTCCCACAGGCAAGTCAAATATTACTGTTGCTTTCATCTTTAGTTAACAATATTCCAGCACTCCAACATACCTAACCGTTTCCCTGCCTGACATATTGGTTGATATTTTCCTTGATTTTCTGGACGTTGAGCAGAATGACGGGCGAATGTTTTGCCCTATAGGTAACTTAGTTATTTGGCTTCTGCTAATAGTTCCGACACCGGTCTTTCCGCTGCTATTGCCGTTACTGCTACTTTTATCTCATATCAGCAATCTGATGCTCGGTTTCATGTTCAGTGCATTAAGCAATGACATCCACATGTGATACGCTTTTAACTTAATATCCTTAGCATGGCAACTTGTGCGTGAATAAACCCAGCAGTCAAATAAAGTGGTTGTAAACTCTAAAATATTGTCTAATACCAGTCCAAACTAGACCAACACCAACCCAGAGTGGAATAGCTTTCAACAACAGAATATCGGAACTAAAGTACTATACCTTTGCATTTAGGTCTAGAGCCCTAAAATGGTTAAAGTGTCTAGCAAATTTAGTCTTCTAAGTTATCTGATCTATCTTCCTATATGATCTACTCTGCTTTCAGCAAATATTTAGCTGTAATGTAGCTACATAAAACTCGGCAAATTCTGGTCTCCCCCGCTCTCTCCTTTCCCTTGACAGAACCTTTTTATCACTTTTGATTGAATGGTTGTTGCCTCATCAGCCTTTGTTGCAGCTGTGTACGTTGATGAAATGTCATTATTTCTCAGACGAAAGTATCGCTAAATCCTTACAAGTTCACAGGGCTTTTATCTTTGCGCTATCATCATTGACTAACGTCTTTCTTAGAATGTGAATCATCATACTGGACAAGAATCAATGAAGATAACCGGACAGATCCCTCTAAAGGCGCTTCACTCTTCCTATACTAGCTATAATTTTCTCTATATGGGTCTTCTGCTGCTGGGTTCATATATACGCGCAATCATATATACTACTCGCACGTGCTTGGCTGAAAGCATATATAGAAAACAGCTTAAAGTAAATGCGTAGATATAAGTATAAATCAGAGTCGCTCTTTGCCTACCCCGTGGACACAAAATTTAAAAGCTTTCCCGCTATTAAAAGCACACACAAATATTAAAGTTTGTATATTCGCTGCCAACCAGCAGCGAATAAAAATCTGGATAAACAGCGAGTCGCGCGTAAAAAAAGTGGGTAATTTTGTTTTGGGAGGTTTACTTTCCAACCATGTTGAAACTTTTTCTCCATGTAGGTGTGAGCTCTTAGGGCTTGTATACTTTGAGGCAATTGTTGGTTTCCATACAAATCTTTGCAAACAATGCGATTAGTCTAGAATGAATCCGGGATGAGTCGCAAAGGAGCATGCAGCCAATTGCCATTTTTAATCTCTTTGTATGGGTTGAAGTGATCCCTTTTGTTTTAGCATGTCCTATGAAGAGACTAATTGGTCCCTTTTATGCTTAATCGGGTGGTGTCCGACAGATTCCTTTCATTTCCCTACGGGTAGCCTCGGACAAGTTTACTTTCCACACCAACTATGCCTTTAACGGAATAGTTGGGGTCAATTGTAGCTCAGTTGCACGATTTTTTGCAGGGAGTTTCATAAATATGCGTTGGTGTTATGAAAAATTTGTGTTTGGTTGGAATCAGAGTTTCACCACGTTTAGCCATGGTTGGCTGGGTTGTCAACTGATTACTAGAGCTCGGATCGTATGCAGAATAAAACGCCTAAAATTATGCACCAACATATTTTTAAGTAAAGTCAATGGCGAACTCACGAGTAGGATGCTTATGGCTTTTCGCCCCCATTGAGGCGATAAGATTTGTGTGGCTTATTTAAATGCAGTTATAACAAGTTATGGTCGTATTTATAAGCTAAAGCTCTTTTTGAACTATAGGAATAAACGAGATATTTCTTAAGATATTTTTTTCGAATTGATAGACAGCATGCCCAGAAGATGTGAAACAAATAAGCGATGAAATGCACAATCAATTCTTCTCTTTTTCATATTTTATGGTGCTCTTGTGAGTTCTTACAACTTTTGAGTAATGCACAATGTGTCATTGAACGTGTGTGAACAACACTGGTTTAAATGGATGGAGAGCTAAAAATAAACGTTGGAGATATAAAAGACTTCATTTCGATGGTAGCTGACAACTGAAGGTAGACGGCTCAGTGGAGTCGAGCGTAGAGATACGATGCGACGATATATGTACAGGGTGTTTTTTTTACAGGTTTGTTTTTCGAATAGAGATAAAACTGGCATTTTGTGGTCAAATCTGGCAACTCTAATGTCATTTATGTTCAGTTTGATTTGCCATTTCATCATGAACAGGTTGACAAAAGAACAACGCTTGCAAATCGTGCAAATTTATTTCGAAAATAATGGTTCAGTTCGCGAAGTTTACCGTGAGCTCCGTCCATTTTATGGTCGACATAATCGTCCATCAGAGCAATTAATTCGGTTAACCATGGATGGTTTTCGCACTACGTTTACTCTATGTGATAATACGCATCCGCAGAGACGTCGAACAGTGCGCACCGAAGAAACAATTGCCGCTGTAGAGCAAAGTGTTGAAGAGGACCCGAATGAATCGATTCGCCACCGTGCACAGCAATTGGAGCTTTGTCCATCAACTTTATGGAAGATTTTGCGCAAAGATCTTGGCTTGCGACCTTACAAGATCCAGCTTGTGCAAGAATTAAAGCCGCGAGACCATGCAATGCGTCGTGATTTTGGTGTATGGGCCGAAAATGAGATTGATTTCGATGCTGATTTTCATCGCAAAATTTTGTTCAGTGATGAGGCTCATTTTTGGTTGAATGGCTACGTCAACAAGCAAAATTGCCGCATTTGGAGTGAAGAGAATCCACATGAGACCCTTGAAACGCCATTACATCCACAAAAACTGACTGTTTGGTGTGCTCTATGGGCTGGTGGAGTCATTGGGCCATACTTCTTCCGCAATAATGCTGGAGAGGCAGCTACCGTTAATGGAGACCGGTATAGAGCCATGATAACCGACTATTTTGTTCCCGAATTGGATGGCATGAATGTGGATGAGTTGTGGTTCCAACAAGACGGCGCTACATGCCACACAGCGCACGTCACAATCGATTTATTGAAGGAAACATTCGATGAGCGCATAATTTCGCGGAATGGACCTGTCAATTGGCCACCAAGGTCGTGTGATTTGACACCATTGGATTATTTTCTTTGGGGATATGTGAAGTCGCTCGTCTACACCAACAAACCAGAAACGTTAGGGGAATTGTAAGCCAACATTTGTGGCGTTATTGCCGACATACGGCCCCATATGCTCGAAAAAGTGGTTGAAAATTGGACCTGTAGAATTGGCTTTATTCGAGCCAGCCGCGGCGGCCACATGCCCGAAATCATATTTAAACATTAATGGCATAAAATTATCCTTCCAATAAAGCCAAATTGATGGACCTTAAAACGATTTTCTTGTATTTTATTTCAATTCGAAGTTCTATACCCCTAAAAAAACACCCTTTATATATATATACATAATACATACGTACAAACTAACCAAAAAGTATGCATTTAAAAATACTTTATAAATATTTTACACATACCAATGTGAGTTTACCTTAGCCCGTAGACACAGATTATCCATACTCTCGAATACTTATTTAAATATTTAGAAATAAATTGATATTTGCGATTTTAGCGACTTTTTTCGCTGCTTGATGATGAAAATTGTATTTACTGGCAGTTAGTAGGATAGGTAAATAGTACAAGATGGTTATACACATAAAGCTGAGAAGACAACCGCTGTCATTTGAGGCGGATGACGGCTATGAAAATTTCCAGCACCAAAGAACATATAGCAATAAGAAGATCTAACAGGAAAGCAAGTGGATGCTCTCAAATCGATGGTAGGTAATTCACCACTGTACCTGCGTGTAAATTTGCTTGAATTCACTGCGTTTTAATTGAATATTTACACAAAAAATTATAGAGTGAGTTACAAAAACGTTTAATTGTGAATATTGAATAAAAACCAAAGTGCTAATGGCCTTAAAACTCACGATTAAAATGCGAATTTCCGCAATGGTGAATTACCTACACGCGAAGTGATGGTTTACTGTTTCCCACTATTTATCGCGGTGAACCTTCTTTAGTTACAAGTTCTTTGCCAGCCCTGAAATTTAAGTTCTTTATATCTTTAAATAAAGTTACCTTTTAAACGACTTTATTGTTTTATAAGAATAATTCATTACAAGAAAGTGTTGCTATTATTTCTGCCCGCCGAAACAGGTAATATAGCTGAGACTGAAGTGTCTTAATGCCAACGTTATTAATATCATTGACATTACTTCGCTTTTACAAAGAGTTTTTTTAATTATGACCGACTGTTGTGGTAGCGATTTGACCAGTGGAGTCTTCTAGGTCATTTGACCCCTACTTCCGTAAGCAAGGAGAAGATGGGTAATGAGAGGTGAGAGGCATCATATTCTTAGATCAACCATCGAGTTGCACGTCATTAGATATGCCTACCTCTGGCATATTCTAATCCCCTAACCTGCAGGTGGTTCCATTGACATTATGACTTGTTATCGTTCGGTGGCGCAGAATATTTTCAAGGTAAGGTATGCATGTCGTAAAAACCACTTATTTATTTCGTAAATTTCTTTTTCTTCTTCTTTAAATGGCGCTTAACCGTCTAAAAGTTTTTGGCCGTACAACAAAGCGCACCAGTTGTTTCCTCTCTCTGCCAACTGTAAACACCACGGCGTCGCAAATCGGTATCCCCTTGGTCCTTCCTCTGAGTCCACGCTGGTGCAGATAAGAATACCTTCTGGGTCGGAGCATCTTTATGCAATCGCTCAACATGGCCTAGCCAACGAAGCGGTTGGGTTTTAATTCTTTGAATTGTGTCGGTGTCTGTATACAGCTCATACAGCCCGTTATTAAATCTTCTTTGGTACTCCTTCATCGGGTCTATACACTTTAGAAGAACCTTTCTCACGAATACTCCGACAGTCGCCTCGTCAGATGTTGATGTTGTTTTAGCGATACGTGCAATGCCTAGTCTTCATTTTCCTTACCTAGCATTGTCATCAAGCTCTTCCAACGGAAGGTCCAGAAATTTCGCGGCTTCATAGGGTTGGACCACACAGAAATTGGTGTTAGAACAGTCAGCTCTGTTGAGCAAACAAATAGATGGTTCGTGTCATGGGGAGACACGCCGCACGTCGGGCATGCATTTCGCATGTCAGGGTTCAGTCCGGATAGAGTTTAACCTGTTAAAATATTTAGAACGGAGTTGGGTCAGCATAACTCTTGTCTCTCTAGGCAGTTCGCGTTCCTCTTCGGCAACAGGTGGAGTTTGTGCCTCATCACATGTTGTCAGTGTCCACGCTTCTACACCATACATGCTGGAACCTAGGTATATTAAGTGGTTCACTGTTACGAAATTATTATTACCAACAGTGGCATCTTTACCAAGACGCAAATGCGCTGAATCTTTGCTTGATTATTTTTTCGTTTCTTTTTCTAGTTTGGAGTACGCAGAAGTGACGGTTGCTAAGGCCACTGATCTCAGTGTCGTTGGCATACACCAACAGTTGCAGAGGGTCACTCGTCTGAACCCTCATTTAGTTTAGAACGGCCCGGAGAGGTGCATTGCAATTCTGACCGTGCTGGTAGTGTTGCTCAACGTCATTTTGCGCAGCCGTTAAGGTTTTGCGGGGAAGTCAAATTCAGACATAGCGTGATGTGTGTCAATTCTCTTCTCGCGGGTTCTTTTCTAATATTTGACTCATTGTAAAAATCTGGCGGATGGTGGATGCACCACTGATAAGGCCCAATCAGTCTGTGCACGTCAGGCTTCAGTCTTTTGACCAATACAAAAGACTGATTTGGCAGCTTGCGAAATCCCCCCCTCTTGTGGATTGGGCAGAGGTAACTTAGATTCCAATCTTTAGACATGCATTCATCCTACCACATTCTGCATAGGAACTAATGCCTGCACTTTATCAGCTTCCCGTGATAATGTGGGGATCGACGTCTTCTTTGAGTTTTGCACGATTTCCACGTTTAAGAGGGCAGAAAAGGGCTAAATTCACAATTTTAGTACTCTATGAGCATCGATCACGAAAGCTCCGTTCTCATTTTTACAGGAGCTCGCTCCAGGCTTAAAACCTTAAGTCATTCGTCGTATTTTTTAATCGAATTTTTGGGCCCTATTCCTGTTGGCTAGTACCTCAAGCTTTTCGTACTCGAGCTCTTTGCTTCACTTATTAATAAATTATACCTGTCATGAACATAAAATGGTATTATAACTTTGGTCCGATGTTTGTAAGTATGAGAGGAAGAAGAGATAGACCCACCAATAAGTATACCGAAATGATCAGGGCGATGTGTTGAGTCGATTTAGCCTTGTCCGTCTGTCTGTTTGTACGCAAAACAAATCCCTCAGTTTTTCTTCATGAAATTTGGTATGGAGCCGCCATTTTGCAAAAGATTAATCATTTGTCGGAATCAGCAAGATCGGAGCAATACTACGCATAGCTCCCATACAATCGATTGTTCTGATAAATGGGGTTTGGGATATGTATCTTTAAATTAACAGTTTTGCAGGTTCGGACCTTTAAAACCGTGATGCGTGTTCATGAAAGGCACAAAGTCTTCGCACAGTCGAAGACAGCCCTTTCTCTACTTGCTTTAAAGTAAGAAACTTTCTGGAATTATTGTTTAATTTTTCAAACCAAGCTACTGGGGGAAATAAAAAATTCGAGACCTATCCCGGAGTCGTGGGATTGCAAAATCAAATTAAAAAAATTTCGATAAAAATGTGGAAAAAACGCCATCCCTAATACACAACCTTGCGAATTGAAATCATGAGTTGCTCGCAAGTTACAATAGCAATTAGATGCTATCAAGGAATGAAGTTTATACACGCATAGTTACCTTAAGCTGACTTAGGAACATAGGAACGTTCATTGCTTCTGAATGCTTATTTATAGTTGTTTTCAGCTGATTGCTGATTTCTTTTTCTATTGCTGATGGCTGTCTTTAAAAGTTATCTTCCATTTTCCTCATTCCATACGCTACTCAAATCCAGCTCAGTAGAAGCGAAAACGATAAGAAGAAGAAATGTTCTGTGAAGAGTTGTTGACATTAGATTTTTTATGTTATTGCCACTTAGAGAGGCTTGTTGTTGTACGAGTGGTAGCGGTAGATGGAAAAAAAATTTGCAGCATTCATTATTGGTGTGAAATGTGGACAGATGAATGCAGGTGAAGTTAATTGTAATGTTGATTTAAAGCCAGAAAAGATAATTGGCAGCCTGCAGGTTGCGAACGGTGTCGCCTATAAATTTACACAAAGATTCGTTTTCGCAAGACACCAAAAAAAATTCCAAGCAGCGGATTATGGAATTTGGGTGGGAGCAAACAACTTGCTATACTGCTAATTTTGTCTTGAGCTAAGATGGGAGTATGTTAGATGGGAGCAGGGAGGCATCAAGATTCTTCAGGAATTGTGTAAAACTATAGGAAGCCTTAAAGATAATCATTTTTATCAAATATTAATTTTTCAGACCATGTAAGACATTGCTTAAAGATTAACAATAAAGAACTTTAGGGCCGCTTTTTCATCTTGGTTCTGTGGTTAGGTGCTTAAACAGTTATTTCATATTTATCTCAAACAAGGTGGTGGGTAACTTTGTGGTAGCTTTATTCTTGCTGTCATAACAGCTACCGGGTAGGTACCCATCAAATAAATTGTGCGACTGATCTCTAAAGAAAGTGAACCGCGATCAAAACCTTTAGTCTACATTGCGTCTCATCCCAACCATCCCTTATAGGCATAGTTGGGATAAGTCGATTTTAATTTATGTATCCTACTTTTAGGTGTTGAAAGTAAACTTGCCCGACCGTACCCGTAGGGGAACAAATAGAATCTGTCCGAGACTAACCGTTTGGGCATGAAAGGGACCAATTAGTCTCTTCATGGGACATGCTCAAACAAAAGAGAGCACTTGAACCCATACAAAGAGATCAAAACTGTCATATGTCGCATACTCCTTTGTGACTCATCCCGGATGCATCCTAGACTAATCGAATATAGTATTAGGCTTGTGCAGCTTATAGAAGAAAAGAGACTAAAGGCTAGGAGTCCTTTTTTATATGGCAATGTTGATGAAAAAATTTGTAATTTATTATATTCGAGGCCTTACAAACTTCCTAAAATTTAGCAGCTTTTACATTATTTCAAGGTGGATTTTTGATATGCCTAAAGCACGCAGTTTTACTGTAATAAAGTTGCTTCTATCTTCACACACTGGGTTACTAAGCTTCTATCTTGGTTTATTGACTACCGATTTCATACGCACTTCACTCATCAAGGAAGTTACAGCGACGAACCTCCCTCCTCTAACCACTATGTAAGATACTTGAGACCGGTCGGGCACACCAACATTGCTATAAACCCCATTAATACTAAGATAAATTACGTTTTCAATAAACACCCCTTAATTTTTTTAGCTCGCCAGTTGTTTCTCTTAACCAGAGTATTAATAGGTATACAGCCAATTATAGGAATGACCAACAAACGAATGATGACTATCTCTCAAACTTCTCCAAACAATTTTAAACTTGATATCAGTCTTACCTTTGCTATTCATGGAACCACGACCATCATCAGAGTACAGAGTTGCCAGTACATGAGACATATATAAAAAAGACTTTGCTAGCAGCAAACTGGGCAGTTGGTAAGCGAGTCATAACCTACGCATTGAAATAAGGCTGCCTACTCTAAAAGAAGCAAATTGGAGGACGTTACAAGCCTGCCCGAACACAGCACTCATGGCGGCTTTGGGGTGCCTCCTTCTGCAACACCAAATTTCTTGCATAACACATTTTTGAAGAGAAAATTCTTAAGCATTTCTTTTTTGTCGGAAGTGGGATGAAAAGTATATAAATATGTGACATTCGTGTAAATTGTTGCCAAATATACTAAAAATCCTATTATTTGTATATTTTATTTTTATCATAAACATTTCCTAATGGCAACAGTTATATAAGGGGACTTAGATTGTAGCAGATAGCCTATATACAACATTTAATAGAAACGTGTCAAGAGGTTTTCGACATAAAGCGGATATGCAAAAAGATATAATGGGATTAGGTGGCATCCTAGATGGTTACCCCACCTGGAAATACTTCTTTTAGAATAAGACATACAATACTTTTCGTTTGATACCCATAATTCCATATTTCGCAATTTTTTTTAATTTCACATAAGTGGCAACCCTGTCCCAACCTAATAGTGGCAACGACTAAGTAGTAGAGATTTAAATGTAGTCTGTTACATTTGTTCAAAAGTATGTACATCCAAAGGGTCAAGTCATTTTCGAGTTAAAGGCGGATATAGCAAAAATAAATATAATGAAATATAATGTTATTTGAAATAAGAAATAAAAATCCATTCGTGTGATATCCATATTGACATACCTCATTTAAATACAACAAAAAAAAACAGATAAGTACCAACCCCATAACTGCGTCCTGAATGGCAGCGCCTAGGTAGAGATACTTAGAACTTAGCACAGCGTTACCAAGATAGTGTGAATATACATATATACAAGAATAGCTAGTTTGAAGTTATAAGATAATAAATCATAGTAAATAGTTATTTAATTTTGTTGAGTTTTACTTTATGTTAAATCAACTTTGTAATTTTTTGCAGAACTAAGCACTCAGGTATATTTTGTAAAACTTAGCAATCGTTTGTTCTAGCTATCATAATTTTTTCAATTAGAAATTTTTCATTGTTTCAAGCGAGTTCAAATAATAAACTTATTCGAGTGCCACTATCAAATCAGGCTTTAAATTTACATTAATTATTTCCACAAGTGCAACAAATATTTCTTGGAAACTAAAAAAAAAAAAGCACGAAGTTAAAGCCAACTATTCTTCTCTTTATATTAAACTGCATTTAAGATTACAAATGGGTATATATTTTTCTGTTTCAACCAAATTTCTACTGCCTTAAATTCCTCACAAAACTCCACAAATAGCTGTCGTTGTGCTATGATTTTAGTGAAGCTTACAATGAACCACAAAAGCTTTTGAAAGCACATATCGAAGCTGCGACGCACGCCACTTAGTTTTCGACTTTAAAAAAGCGTAACTTCCATCATACACCATGGACAACTTTTCTCACAAAACTTTCCTATAAAAGCTCATAAGTGAGCTATAAAAGCTCAAAAAAGAGCTTTGTATTACGTACTATGAGCCAGATTTAGCTATGAATACAGAGAAAAGTTCCGAAATGCAGGTAAGTAACTGAAGTCAAAGGGCCACAAAATACAATTTTTAAATCAGACGCATTGCAGTTACGCTGGCGTTGGCTGGCAATCCGGTTGGCGGTCGGTCGAGACGAATAATTCATACTCAATACCTGACAACCGTAAAATATAGAACGAAATCACTTTAACTAACAAACAAGTAGAGGTAATAATTGTATTAATGAGCGGAAGGATACACACCAAACAAGGTTAATGAAGAAGACGTGAGCAAAATGTAGTGCTGATTGCGTAGTTGAATGTCGCGAGTATGGCAGCGGAAATAAGTGAAATGAAAACAAAATCCTCAGGTGTTCGCGCGTTTATGCAACCAATACGCACGCATAGTATATACATGTGTGTGTGTAGGCAGTACGCCGTACATCCTTGCCTACATTTATGCTATTGATAAAACCGTCACCTTGCGGTGACATGTGAGCCGAAAACTCAAATCATTTACAAATTTGTGCGGAATCGTCGTTTATAAGTCAAGTCCACGTGGGCCCATGTTAAACCAAGTGGAAATGAAGCTAAATATTCAAATAGGAAAATGCGTTTAAGGTTAACGGCGAGTGAGTTCCTTAAGATAATAAAATAACTTTGATTAATTCGTTTTGTGGTAAAAGTGATTATTGTGCTCATAAATAAGGTCCGAGCTTCCAGTTCCGCCGTGAGTAACTTCAAAATCGATGTCCATCACCATTTTTAGGCGCTTAAGTCTACAGCCGATTTTGTTCTTTGTCTATCAAAGCACGCTAGCTGTCTCTATCTAGAAATAACTGACTCCAATTGGAAACCCCAAAGGAAGTCAAGTCATCCTCCATCTGAGTTGAGGCATCTTCCGTTTGATGCTGCCGAAATTGGGTGTTAATGGCAAAACTTTCTTGGTCCTGAGCTTCTTTGTTGACTCAAATAACATGAACTATTCAGCGGACCCTTTCGGCCTAAAATAGTTTTGCTATGGGCTTATCTGCGTACAACTCGTACAGCTTATCGTTAAATTTCTTTCAAAGCACTCCATTAGCATCACGAAAAAAAGGTAAATCTTCCGCAGATATTTTGTTTTAAATAATTCATCTCATCTTTATTCGATACTGTCCGTGAGCCATAAATCAGGGCAGGCATGATCAGGAATCTATAGAACGTGAGCATTGAGCGGAGAAAGGGGACTTCTTGATTGACTACTCAGGCCTACTTATTGGCCAGAACCTCTTCATTCCCACAACAGGCGGTATTATCATAACAAAATGTCACGAGTTTTAACCGAATAAAGGCTGTTAGCTGTTCGATGTAGCCCTGTGCCAGTCGTAGTCGCAAGAGCAGTTGAATTTCTCGCATGGAATTCTTTCGCTAGTTTCCGAATAGACGAAGTCCCTCACAGTTTAAGATTTGTAACTATTAACAGTGACGTGACTTCGTCTTCTCGTCGTTCATCGCAGGACCAACTGTTCAGTGAGGTTTAACACTGCTGCTCGAGTTATCCCCTTTCAGCCTCAAACTAACGATAGCTCATGTTAAGATGCCATTTCTTTGGCGCCTATTTTATTTTCGAAAAGTTCAGTGAGGTTCTGCAAAATTCTGGTATTACTCAACGAAATTTGACATAGCTTTGCAGGGAACTCAAATTCAGACATGGCAGTGTACCGCCAACCTCTTTTCGTGCGGTCGAAATCTGCTTTGAAATCGACAGTGGGATGGTGCCAGTCGCTTTTCTTCTTATGGGTCTTCTCAAAGATTTAGCGTAACGTGAAGATCTGGTAGATAGTGGAGTTACCTGGTCTGTAGCCTGATACGTTGAGTCCAATAAAAGGTCCACTGATAAGTTCCAACATGGAATATTCAGACACTTGCATACTTGAACGAATTAAAGCACAGCTTCTCGTTGGCTTGTACATGTTGTGCGAATGAAGATAATTCGGATTAAACATTATTCTTATGGGCGTCGCCCGGGGAAGCACTCCGATGGAAGGACCAAGTGGAGACTGATTTGCAATCCTGTGATGTTTGCCATTGGCGGCATTTGTAGGAGAAAAGAAGCGACTGACGAGCTTTGTAACCTCTAAACAGCTTGTCTACGACGGGGTTCAGCCTTTGGCAGAGGAAGCTAAATAGTACCTTATCGGTGATATAAAGGAAGCTTATTTCGCAGTAGGTGGTGCAAATAGGGCCATCATACTTCTTATGACCTCCTAGATAATACTTAAGTTACCATCTAGAGGAATGCACTCGTCCGTTCTACATAGGAGTTGATGCATGCTCTTCGACAACTTTTCGGCACAATGTTTGATAAGCTTTTCGGGTAGTCCGTTCTTTCTTAGTACTTTCTTACTTTCGATCCTTCCTCGCAATTTAACAATAATGAGAAGCGTTTCGTCCTTAACTTAAGGACGCCCTGTACCTCGAGGCTGCCATTATTTACCCTGCATAAATTCTCCTCGGCCTTGAAACCTTCCGCCATTCACCTGATCTTTTGGTAGAATTTTCCTGCATTAATTGTGCCAGCGAACATCTTAAGCTCCTCACACTCACACCTTTCGGGCCCATTTCGCATTGCACCAGTTGTTCTTTCGGGTTCGCTGGAACCCTATATTGCCATCAGCGGCGGTACGTAGCTAGTGAGAAATATGCTCCCATTGTTCTCAGAGAGCACAGAGACATGAGTTCCACATTATGCATTACGAAACCCTTACAAGTACTTTATTAGCATCTATTACATTGTATGCTGACATGTAATGAAAGAATTTCTATGATTTCTGCTTCGTAAAGTGTTAAAACTTCATGAAAGTTCGTCTTTGCTCTATTGCCGTACATTCATAAAATAACAAAATAATATTTTTTTTTAATTTTAATTTTCCTTTGAAAATTAAATGTGAATTTATCGCGTGCCAAAATTGTGAACGCTTGTTTATTCTTTTCCTGCTTTCAAATCAAAAATAGTTTTAGACAAGCCAGAAAAATTTAAGCTAGCATCGAAATGGCGAATAAAAACGGCCAATGTGAGGTAAAACCTATTATACACCTTTGCTTGGTGTTTTTTATGTTGATTATTCTTGATTACATTTCGATGTTGAAATCTCCTCTTAGGTGGAACTAGTCAATATACAAAAGTACTATTTGTGCTATAGAGAACAGAGTGTGAAAATGATATTATGCATGAGTCCCTATACATATCTAAAATTATACATATAAATATCCTCCAGATACACGTGCTTTTGTGCCAATTGCATTGTGGTCTACTTTGCCGGTTGCGCTGCAGGAAATCAATACATCGAGCCATGTGCAACTTACAAATAAACTTAATTCTACCAACAAACAGACGAATAGCGCAGAAGTAAATGCAACAGCTAGCGCTGGGCATTGCAGCTAGGATGCGCCAGATATGTGGGTATGTATGAACATCTCTATTCAATCGTTGTCCGTGACCTCAACAAAAACTACTCACGATTGCAGCTGTTGCTGTAACTGTAAACGAGAGCACAACGCCAAGCACAAAGAAGCAGCAAAGTCTGACAATGAAAGAGAATAGAACACTTTTATTGTGGTAGTGGAAATGAAATGTTGCTTGTCTGTCGTGCTATAGTTTTATCTGCTTACGCTTTTTGACTATTCTCACTTGGCAACCATTGTTATTCTAGATGAGATAGGTTTGCATGTTGAAAGATAGTTTTGACCAGCGGTTTGGGGCTTAACGCGCTGGTGATAATTTTTCACTGCCAGCAGAGCTTAAAGGTCAAAGTTTATCCATTTCTTTTTATTTAATTTAAAACGTTTGATTATGTTCTAGTAAAACTAGCCAATATCATTCACTTAAATAGAATTTTGAATAGTTTTTCAAACGCTCCTACAACCTAACCTAAGTCGAATTTTTTCTTAAGCATTAAGCGACTTATGAATAAAAAAAAAACAAAGTCAATTTTTTTTTTTCATCAAATTAAAATTTTTTTTCCAAATTTTGAATTTTGAATTTTTTTTTTCAAATTTGAAAATTTTTTTTTAAACAACCAAAATTGTTAACGCTTATAATTGTTTCTGCTGTTTTGTTTTTCGTAGCTTTCAATTCAAAATTTTTTTAAGCTAGTATAAAAAGTTTTTTCTTACATCGAAATGGGGAAAAACAGGAGTATTCTACAAGGTGGCGCAAAAGTAATCCTCCTATCAGAAAATGCTATAAATTTTGCGATTGGCCCCTAAAGTCAGTTCTGTTTTGACATTTGTGTAGTAAACACATGCGAAATACACGTTAATAAACAATGTTACGCTACACTGCTCCAGAACGCGAAATATGGCTGACTATTTATTTGACCAATAATTGGTCGGGGTCAAACGGTTACTGTGAATGGTGAGCGCTACAGAGCAATGATCAACGAGTTCTTTTTGCCGCAACTTGATGAATTGGGATTGGAAAACATGTGGTTCCAACAAGACGGTGCAACAGCACACACTGCACGTGCCACAACCGATATGCTGAACATCGGAAGCTTACTTTTGCGCCACCTTGTATCAACAATTAATTTAAAAAATGTTACTCATACGACCTGTCCAACGCCTTTTTAATAAATCCAGTGGACAAGCTATCCGAAGCAAAAAAGAACCGAAATTCTCCAATTAGCAGAAAAAGCTAGCTAGCTTGTCTTGTATGAAGTACAATAGCAACTGATTTGTTTAGTTTTATGCTTCTTGTGGATTGAGTAGATCAGACTTGTGTAGCTTAAGTTTATAATTGCTTTTACCAACATTTCACTTTCGTCGCTTAAACCATTCATTTTCCGTTGGGCGATTGCTTTTCAGGCATAATCGTAACGTCAAGTACTTCCTTATTGACTTTTGTATTGGGTTCAGAGTTATAGCGAAAGTTAAAAATATGAGCAAACATAAAATCATGTGCTTGGCACTGCATACGTTAAGGCGCAAATAACTGTTCGTGGTTCTTGGTGCCAACCCTGTAGGAAAAAATATGAAACAAAACCATATCTCTACATATAATAAAATTGTAACAGGTCGATGTCTAGACATTGCAGATATTCAAGACAAATGTGTAGGAGGGATCATTATTGAGCCAATATGATCTTAAGCAAGATCTTTGTTCTGTGTGTCTAACTGTTTGTTTGGGCGCGCATCACTCAAAAACTGCCGAGTGAAATTGAATGGAACTGCATTACTAGATGTCTTACTTAAAATTAAGGATACCTCTTTTTCGATAACTTTACAAGTTTAGGATTTATCGACAAATATGTGGACAAGAGTTACCCAAAATATGTTAGTGCAATATGGATATCAAACAAAATGTACTAATGGATGCTGCAATTACCAAAGTGATTTAGTTCCATATTTTACCTCATTTCAGAAATATTATGATTAAAACTGAACTCAGCAACTTTCACTAATATGAACATAAAACTTTTACGGTTAAGACAATTTCGAGAAAGCGGCCTGAAGAAGAAACCGTACAAGAGGAAATCGCCTTGAGTCATGTCTCATTTTGGTATCGAAGACTTTCTTACCGGTCCTAATAAATCTGTTGGTATAACTCAATATTATATGGTCATTTTATTGGTGTTCGGTACCAGTTTAGAGATATACGTTTTCATACCGCTAGAAATATTTCCTAAGTATTTCTTGCAGTCCTTGAGTGTAATTGTAATGTATTCGTAAACAATTCGCGGAATATTAATTAAATAAAAAAATGTATTTAAAATTTTTATTTTTTTTTGGTGCCGATTAAAATATTTTTTTGGCGAGTGGAAAAAACTCTGTCTAACATCAAAGTGACGAATAAAAATATTCATTATTTACCCAGTACTAACTACACTACTCATAAACTCATTGCTTCTCTGTAGGCAAAGGGTCTCGCCATATAGTGATGCATTAAAATATGTGATCTTTCTTTACTCACTGGTACTTGTGCATGAAAGCGAATGGCAACTTTAATGTGGCGTTGTGATCTGGAGTGACTTATTACCACAGTACAGAGGCTTCTGGGGCAAAAGTATAGAGCTTTTGATTGATGAGTAATCGCTATTCGATTTTTAACTTAAAACATATATACATAAATACTAGGGATGTCCGTATTCCGTGTTTTTGTTTTGCTAACTGTGTTGTTAAACACTAACTCCCATATTCATAAAAAATAAAAAGCTTTATAAAGCTTTTATAACTCAAAATTTATATGGAAATGTCATTTTTTAAATCTTTATAAACCAATTTTATTTTTTAAGAATATGTGCAGTGCTGCTCAAAAATTTTTATATGGAAGAAACAAATCCAACACATCTACAAAAATTATATGTGCACTGGAAACATTTTTTAATTATTCGTTTAGAAATTGTAACAAATTGAGGATATTACATTATTAATAACAACAGTCACAAACAAAATTTAACAAAATGTACATATTAAGTAAACTAATAAACTTTTGTTAGCCGATACGTTTATTTGAATGCTTGTTTTAAATCTTCAATTTTTATCGTTGCACTAGGTGTAGACAATTGTAAAATTGCCTCCAAATGTTCCTGCGTTAAAGAGTTTGAGCTGATTTAATTAGTTTTAGGTTGGAGAATGATTTTTCGCATATGTAAATGCTACTAAACATAGATAAATGTTTGCGCATTTCATTTCTGAAAATCAGATACTTTTCTCTGCTAACTTGTCTCCAAAAATCAATGCCTTTTAACTGTCATTTCTTAAGGAATGAGTCTGTTTGTAAATTGCAAAGTTCCATTTAAAACTGTGGACTTTGTAAGTGTGTATCACAAGTTATGGGACTGTAGAAAAATTATATATGCTTTTTAATTTCATCGAAGTCTTTAAAACGACTCTGAAAATATGTTTTCAAATGTTCCAAACTACTACTTAGATAACTAAAATCGAAGCTGATGTTTTGATATTCGTTTAGTATTATCTTTAGGCAGGGAAAATGAAACAACTTTCCTACGTGTACTCGGAGAGAATTGTGTGCAGAAATTATGCGGTAGGAGCACAACTTATGCACAAATCGTTCACGAAAAATGACCAAGAACAGTTGTTCATAACTTAAGTTCAGCACTATGAGCATGTTTTATGAACAACTGGGCATAGATAATGAACAACATTTTCATAGATTGTGAGCAAATAGGAAAAATTGTTACACCTCCTGCTAATATTAAAGAAACAAAATTTCATTTTATTTTCAAATGTCTTTATTTCAAAGTACAATTGCTTACTTACTAATATTATATATGTACAGATTAAAATACAATAAATCATATACTTCAGTATTAACATGTTTATTTTATATAATTTATAAAGTCATTAATTTTTCTACATTTCTATGAAATTCTTATCATAAAACATAGTTGGATGAAGCTAAAAGGGTTTAGGAAATTCAATTTCTGTAATGCATTTTAATACGTAATTTTCCGTTCTTTCCCCAATAATATAAGCATAAGAATGCAAATCGAAATTTTCAATTTGGTATTCATTAAGTAATAAATATATGCCGTCTTCTAATAAAATTATATCGACAATACTACAGGGTAGCGCAAAAGTAATCCTCCTATCAGAAAATGCTATAAATTTTGCGATTGGCCCCTAAAGTCAGTTCTGTTTTGACATTTGTGTAGTAAACACATGCGAAATACACGTTAATAAACAATGTTACGCTACACTGCTCCAGAACGCGGAATATTGCTGACTATTTATTTGACCAATAATCGGTCGGGGCCAAACGGTTACTGTGAATGGTGAGCGCTACAGAGCAATGATCAACGAGTGCTTTTTGCCGCAACTTGATGAATTGGGATTGGAAAACATGTGGTTCCAACAAGACGGTGCAACAGCACACACTGCACGTTGCACAACCGATATGCTGAGCATCGGAAGCTTACTTTTGCGCCACCTTGTATAAACACACTGCTTCATAAAAATATAGTACCCAATTTTGTAAATTATTCCTTTGTAACTTATAAAATTTGAAATATTTAGTTCTTTTTATGTTTCGAATGGTAGTAGTAATTGTTTAAATTAATATTCTTGAGTTGTGACTGTTTTCATATTATTAATTTGAATGATATTGAAAGGATCCTTGTTAACAAGCATTTGATTTGAAAATTTTACACAGAACTTTTTTGCTATTGATAGCTCTAAATTAACTCTCGAATATAAAACTTTGGAGTATTCTGTTAACATTTTGTTTTTACTTTCATGTCTCATACAACATAAGTCCTTGAAAGGTCCAACTGCTCTTATAATAGAGCCATGTTATGGTGTTTCGGCTTTAAATTAGTTTTAAAGCAATCCGTATACATTTTATGGTGCTCAGATATAATGCAAGTCAAACTTATAAGTTCTGCGTTACTAAAAGAATCTTTCAATAAAAAATCTATCAACTCTTTCAACTTGATAATATACCGCCATACTTAATTTTTTTGAGGAACGAATTCGCCTACGAAAACAGTAAAATAGCGCAAAAAAGAAAATGTTTCTCTGGCTGGAAAGTTAAGTTTATTTTGTTTTAAGTGCTCTAATTGCCAGGAGGCTTGCTTCGAAGCTCAATGGAACTGTATTCAAATGTATTAATTTTGTCATTTAAGACATTGATTGAAACACATTTTTTTTCTAATATAAAATATTTTAGAGATTCTATTAAACCAAATTTTACACAACCTTCTAAACAATCATGCATAAAATCAGAATATAAGTTTTGTGTGACATGGAACATTGTTAATGCATTTAATGTTGAATTGGTTTTTACTCCAGTTTTGCCATAATCATTTGTAAAGAGATCTTTATTATAATTTTCCAAATTTCTTAAAAGGCTTCTGTTTCCTACTAATGAATTACTCATTTCAAGTTTAGACATTTTACATATTCTGCAACTGAAATTATGGCTAAAAGATCCAGAAAATTCTAAAAGAATATTCAACGCCAAGTTATCGCCAATTAAAAGTCCAACTACGAAATGAACATTAAAAATTCCATCTTTTGTATTTATCTCTATTCCCTTTTCTAAAGTTCTCAATATGTCAATGAATGGAGTCAACGTTTTTGAGAGGGGAAACTTTTTTAAATAAGCTGTTTTCATTAGCATCGCAACAAAGATATTATCTACTGAATTACAATTTTCAGGCAATGACGGGAAATGATAATAAAATGCAGTAATGGATTGATTTCCAGGATGACTTCCTATCTCATTACCCATTTCTATATCATCGTAATACAAAATTATTGGTATAACAATTTGTCCTTGGTCGAAGTGTGTTAGTTTATAATTCCATATTGAACCTTGCACAAAATGTATAATGTTATTTTCGTTAACACTTCTTAACGAATTTGTGTAGCTAAGAGTCGTTCTTGAAACATTTTTTTGCTCAAAAAATAGTTTAATTTGATGCTCTATTGGCATTAAAATAAATTCGCTTTTTTTCATCGTTAGAGTACTTGGTTTTTTTTTTTATATATATGTGATACAGAACTATCGATTTCTTGCTTAGTAGGAGGTTTGTATAAACATTTTTGAGCTATAGTGTTCAAAAATAAATATCAGAACAGCAATTAAAACAGTTTTTCTATTTTACATTTTTCTTCCGACGGGACTATTGGAATTATTATGTCTGATAATAATGTAAACATCTGTTTGGTTATTATATCTGTTTCCACTGAAAAGATTGCTAACAAATGCTAATGCGTTGTCTCGCATATTTTTTAAAAAAAATTTCAATATCTGCCTCATTTATGATTTCAAGTTTTTGTCTTTTTTCAGGGATCACCATTTCTATACTATTGCTTTGTTGATCACGAATCATGTTATTATATATTGCTGTAGATTTTGGTTCAATTGGAAAATGTGGTTCATTTGTTAGCATTTTAACCTGGCAAACACTTAAAATATGTTTTTTATAGATAGAAAAGTCATGAAATTTGCAATGACATTTGGAACATACTAATTGGTTATGCTTTTTGAGGGAGTGTATTAGTTTCAAATGGCATATTAGTACATCCGCCGATACGAACGAAGAATTGCAAAGAAAGCAGGTCAAACTCATGATTATACTTTTTTTTTCAACAATACTTAAATTTGTTTCTAAAATTATTTCTGTTTTAACTGTGTGAAAATATCTAATTCTGATGAGTTAATTTTAGTGGTTGGTTTATACTTATAGGTCGGACAAAAATATGTCAATTTTATATATAAGCCCAGTTATTAAATCGACTAATTCAAATATGGATTTATTGAAGTGATTTGTAGTATCAACCAAAAATGCTAAATCTAACTTAAAATTTTGATAAGATATCGCTTCTATTAACTCCTCGCCTTTTAGATTTGTACTTGCAAAATCTGCTACCTCATTTCTTATATCAAAAACCGCTGTAGGCATTTGCCTATATTAAGCCACCTTACTTGAGTGTACATTATTAAATTGGCATTCGCATTCGTCTGGAAAATGTTTAAACTCTCTATGAGTAAGTGTGCTCCTTTTATGTTTTTTAAAATTTTCACTACTACATCCATAGTGTTCGTGGCGTGCTTCCATTATTCACATAGGTTTTCCTGGTGTATTATGCAGTGGTATGCAGGCACTTGAATTTCTCTTGAATTGACCAACAAGACCATTATTTCAGGACATTCTTTTTTAAATACAGTTGATCCTTGAATTTTGTGCTTATAGCATTAAAAATGTTTACTCCTCTGGTATTTTCTAAAAGTGGCACGATACCAAATATATCCTCTTTAATGCGAAAATCGTCATCAATAATGCTTGTTCCTAAGCATTCGGGAGGCAAGTGTTAGCAATATAAAAATTAACATTAAGCAAATCTAATACACTCAGTTAAATAAAGTAAAATGAATAAAAGGTCTTACTTATTAACAGCATGCTGATTTTGCTGGTTTTGGGCTCAGGAAAAAAAAGTTTCACTACGCATACCAAAAAAAATTAGTTTCGAGCCTGCGAAATTTAATTTTTTTTTACCTTTTTCCGACTTTGATTTTTAAGGTTTTTTTCACGACCTACTAAATAAATTTTATTTTCGGGTTTTGGAAAAGTCGATTTTTCGACCGAAACAAGTCCCAAAACCCGAAAATAAAATTTTTTTCTTGAATACCCGCTAATGTTTTTAGCGCATAATTTCAAGTGGGACAGGAAATTTGAGACAAATTCGTTTTCATCGAAAACATTTTTGCATGTATGCTGAAAAAACCCTTAAAAAAAATGGCGAAAGGGTAAATTTTTTGACCAAAACACTCCCCAAAACACAAAAAATATTTTTTTTTTCAAAAAACTGTTATCGCCAACGTTTTTAGCGCACATTTTTGGGTCGGTCAGGGTATACATGAAAATTTTAAAATCAAATGCACCTTTTTTTAGTATGTCGTTAAAAAAACCGTAAAAATCAAAGTCGAAAAAAGTCAAAGAAATGAAATTTCGCAGGCTCGTAGTGGAACTTTTTTTTCCTGAGTCCAAAACCTATCGAAAAATCGATGGCGCGATATCGGTTAACTTTCGTCCATACAAATCGACCCACCGTACTGCATACATATGGCTTAACTTTGATTGCATTTTATTAGCAAATCGTCTGCTTTTGAAATTGATTATTGATTCCGTGACTTATCAATTACTATTTTTAACTCATCTTTGTTCCAGAAATAATACATTAATATAGACTATCGGCGTAAAGCGAATTAGCATATTACGCTTCAAAGTATGGTAAATGTAATGCGTTGTAATTTACACTGCGTTCAGGAATTTTAGTACACAATACTTGCATAAAATGCAATTTAACTTATTTCACAACAATCATTTTGACGAATACATGTATTGTCACATATCCCCAATAGGTCTTGATATTGTTAAAAGAAAATTTGTTTTAATTGAAAGTGTTGTAAGCAGAATTAGGTAGGGTTTCGTTTATTTCGGTATGGTTTTCGGGATCGTTCTAAAGGACCTTCTCCGGATCATTTGGATTGTTTTCTAGACTTTTTCGGACCATTCCGGGACTTTTTTTGAGATGATTTCGTGATTATTGGCGCACCATTTCAGGATCACTTCGGGGCTTTTTTCGGGATTTTCGGCATCATTTCAGAATCATCTAGAGAACGCATCAGGACCCTTTCGGAATACTTTTCGAGACTTTTTCCGGATCATTTCGGGATTGATTTCGGGACTATTTTTGGGTATTTTTCGGGATTGATTCAGAATTGTCGTGATATATTCGTTATTATTTCAGGATAATTTTTTGATTGCTTACGGGACTTTCCCGGGATCATTTTGGCACAGTTTCGGGATGGTCCCAATAAAGTTCCGAAGTAACCGCAAAAAACCATTTCCAAAGCAATCTTGATATGATCTTTAAAAATATCTTCTATCCACTTTGATCTGCTTCTCTATTGCTATCTCCCTTACATTATAGTAGCCCGTGTTAATACAGTATCTCCATTTTCTCAACGTTCTCCATAATGCAGTTCATGTAACCGCGATTCTAGCGTCCATGGCAACGCTGTCAAAAAGACAAACAATGCGCAATAGAGAATAAAATGCAAACGTGAACGAACTTCGTGTAAAAAAGTGCTTATATTGTTTACTAATTCTTGTGAACTAGTACAAGGTGGCGCAAAAGTAAGCTTCCGATGTTCGGCATATCGGTTGTGGCACGTGCAGTGTGTGCTGTTGCACCGTCTTGCTGGAACCACATGTTTTCCAATCCCAATTCATCAAGTTGCGGCAAAAAGAACTCGTTGATCATTGCTCTGTAGCGCTCATCATTCACAGTAACCGTTTGGCCCCGACCGATTATTGGTCAAATAAATAGTCAGCAATATTCCGCGTTCTGGAGCAGTGTAGCGTAACGTTGTTTATTAACGTGTATTTCGCATGTGTTAACTACACAAATGTCAAAACAGAACTGACTTTAGGGGCCAATCGCAAAATTTATAGCATTTTCTGATAGGAGGATTACTTTTGCGCCACCTTGTATTTATACAAAATTTACGGTATTTTCTAGCCACAAAAATATTTACAAAACACGTGCAATTGTATGCGGTTACGCGGCGTAACCACCTATTTTGGTGGTTACGAAATTGAACTGCAACTTAAGCCAGCAGAATACCAAAAGGGTGTAAAAGTTTCCAAACTATTTATTTGCCGGTAAAACGAATGTTGTTATCACACTAGAATTAGGGCGTTAATGACATCTTTTCATTTGGTACTTTTATTTTTGGTTCGATACATTTATTTTTTAGCGTTTACTCTTTAAATATACTGTCAAATATCTTCGAAAACGCTTAGCATATTGCAATGTGTCTAACTAAAATTGTGGATTTGCATTTTTAAAATTTTCTACCAGGAACAAGATCCAATTCCAATTCAATTTTGGGCGCCCGTTTGTCCCTAAGTAACTATACCATAGAATCCGTTACGGTTTTCAAAACATTTTGCTCTTGTCGGATACTGTTTACCAGGGGGGGTCGAAATTCAAAAAACCTTCTTTTTTTTTGACAATGAAGGAATTATTTCAAAACTGCTATAACTATTACGTCAACCAGAGAGACTCAATAAATGAATAAACGTATGTAATTTTGTTTAAAAAGAAAATATTTTGCACTATAGGTTTTGCGCGCAGTGTATTTTGCAGCTTATCGCTGTTGAAGTTAAAGTAGCGTTCAGCGCACGAGCTATTGAGTAAATATTATTTTATTAGCTAAACGAAGTCGGCTCTGTTGTACATTGAACAGCGGCGGCAATTGTGTGAAATGATAAGAATAATAATGGAGCATTGAAAGTGGGAGGCACTGAAGAGTGGGTGAAGCGGAACTTTGTGCAAGAAGCAAAACAAATGTAATATCATACACAATATAATTATAGTTGTTCATATTTGCAAATGTCTAGATTCTAAAAATGAATAATATATATTCAAGAGCCCAAAAAGAGCTTTATAACTTTTGACAAAACTTAGTAGAAAAATTAAAGCAGTTCAGTTGAACCCAAAATTTTGTTTCAGAAAAAATTTCTAATTTGCTTGAGAAAAACATCTGAGGTACTAAAAAAAATATTTCGTGTTAGAATAACAACCAAAGTGGCGCTTGTTTCCAAAAACAAACCGCTAAAGTGATTTTTAGTTTCACCAAAAAGTTGTTTTTTCCGCTATATAAATGAACTTATCTAAAATGTGCTAGAAGAATAATGGAATAACATCTTAAATACAAATTTTGAGTAATTAAATACTTGAGTTGTTACTACATTTTACCGCAGATATTACACCATTCCATTCTGCATTCAAGCGTGAATACGTACAATAGGTTATAGGGTATGCTTGCGTTTAAACTCGAGCTAGCACGCTGAACTGTGGGGTGGTTCTTGTTCCTTTGCGATCACCTAGACAACTGTTTTCCGGCTCTTCATGGACCCATGTGCCCAAAATGCCTTATTGAGCTTTAACTAGTTGAACCTTTTCGCTAATTACATACCAGTGAAATACTTTTCAAACATTAAATGGATCTCCCAAAACCCTCTCGATATCCCACCTTTATCCCCAAAATCAGCACACTGGTGTCCGAAAAAAGGACACAAAGTTCACAAAACCGCTATTGAATGAATAAAGATCAATCGGATTGTTCCAACCACACAACAACCGCGCTATGTTGCCAGTTATACGTACAATAAATCTTTTAATCAGCGTGTTATCTCGCATATAAACATTTTCGTATAGACTATTGTGCAATTCCCACTTCCATGAACTTGAAAAAACTCAAAAATTTAACATTTTGTACAAAGGTAAGCGTTGTTGATACGATGACTTACTAAGATATTTTTCATATTTTTAGTGACAACGGCCTTGCTTACTTATACCATACTAACTCTGCAAGCGTTGATTAACCTGAAAAATAAAATTTCTCAGCAAAGATTATATTTATGGGTATAAAACTTCATAAACATGAAACGTTCTAATAACTTTGGTCCGATGTTTGTAAGTATGAAAAGAAGAAGAGATGGACCCATCAATAAGTATAGCGAAATGATCAAGACGATAGCTGAGTCGATTTAGCCACATCCGTTTGCTCGTCCCTCCGTCGACCATCTGTTTGTTTCAACGCAAAGAACGTGGGTAGAAAATAGGCTAGGAAAACCTATACTAAACCCAGGCCCTGACTAGATCTTGCCTGCAATAGACAACTCTTCCTAGGCCCAGTCGAGGCTCTGGCGTAAAAAGCGTATTTTCGCAATTTACGGGCCTGCCTAGTTTTTCCGAGGCTACGCTTTGATTGGAAAGTTTACCAGTTGTTTCTAGCTTGCGTCTGCTTAGTTGTTCCAATCCCTAGTTTTTGTTCGATTACTAAATTAATGTGACATTTAATTCAAGTTATTCAAATGCCGAAAATATTTCCTTTATTGAAATAGGTCAATATATAGAGAAGACGACCGCTGTTTCAGATTTATTTTTCTCTTTTAATTGCATTGGCTTTGGAAAAACTAATCAGTTTTTTACATTCAGTTGCACCCGACTACGGATTTCCCTCCTTCTTTATTTTATTCTACGATTCTACAAGAAGACATCCTTCTTATATTTTTATGACTACTAGGTATATAATGTTCGGATCCACCCGAACTTAGACTTCCTTACTTGTTATACTTAGTCGTGTTTGTTTTATTTTGTTTTGTTGTTTTCCGACAGGGTGAATGATAGATGTATATTGGAACGATTTTTCGTCATCCCTTGTCAAATTTGGTTTTGAGACAAACCGGTTTCGGCGTTGTGCCATCATCAGTGTCGATTTTCGTTCTGATCTGTTGTGGTCGTTTGTCTTGTATTTATAGTAGGTAGCAGGTAACGATGTTTTGAACGCTGTGTTGATTTTGTATTTTCTAAGGAAATTTGCTAATTTATATGTTGCCCTTCCTTGTGTTTCCGACACAATATTCGAACCTTTAAAATTGGTTTACAAAAAACAAAGCAACCACTCAGGTACAACAAACACACACGCACCGACAAATAAGCACAAAACAGCAAAAGATCAAAAACAACAAACAAGCAAAAAAGGTCAAACAACAAAAATCACCAACTTTTACCTGCCTCAGTCAACCACAAAAAAACCGATCGATGCAAACCACCCCCGTTTCTGAATGTACACACACAACACATGCACACACGTACACAAACAGACACCCATGCTGACGTTACCTGCTACCTACTATAAATACAAGACAAACGAACACAACAGATCAGAACGAAAATCGACACTGATGATGGCACAACGCCGAAACCGGTTTGTCTCAAAACCAAATTTGACAAGGGATGACGAAAAATCGTTCCAATATACATTTAGTCGTGTTTAGAAAACTAACTATTTTGATTTGGTCTTCATAAGGTTTGGTTGCAAAAACATGAATGGATCGAAATATATATAGACTACCATATGCGGATATTATCATTAAAAACGAGATCGATTTAGCCCTTCTCAGGCAAAAGCTTTTATACAACATTATCTGGCCCTAGAATATATTGATATTAAAATGGTCGAGATCACACCCATTTTTAAATAATTTCGTAAAATGAAAACATTTGTCAGGAGAGTTATTCTTGATATAAGATATATGATGAGTGAGAGTGCTCAATATAATGTCAAGACCGATGTGTAGATAAATTAATATTTGTTGGTTTTAACAATATTTTATTAATATGACGATTTGAATATTACAATATTCGGAATGAAACTAAAAACTATTACAAAGGTTTCTCCTTTTATATATTCAAAAAAAATCATATTTTCATAAAATGTAAAACCTTCTATGTTAAACTACAATGTATCGACACATTGCAAGCAATGCGTAATTCCTAACAAATCGCCTAAAATAAGACGTCAATCCTAAAAAGCGTTCAATTTCCTTTCTGTCCCTAGGAAAAGGGTAATTTTTAATTGCCCTAGTCTTTTCTTCGGATGGCATGATTGTACCATTTTCTACTATGTATCCTAAAAAATTTACTTTGCGCTGTAGAAAACTACACTTTTTCCATTTGAAACGTACGCCATGCTTGCTTCCTAATTCTAAGACTCGCTTTAGTTTCTCAATTCCTTCATTTTCATCTCTAGATGGAATAACCAAATCATCCATATAAATCGCAACTGTTCCATCCCTAACAAGATCTCTAAAACTACTGAAATAAACCGGCAAAATGCGGCTGGTGAATTGCTGATGCCAAACGGTGCAAATAAAAATTCATACTGGCCGCTATGAGTTACAAAGGATGTATACTTCCTTGACGCGGGATGCATTGGCACATGGAAAAACCCATCTTTCAAATCCAATGTTGAAAATACATTTGCTCCTTGTAGTCTGTCAATAACATCATCCATAAATGTCATCGGAAAATTGTCTTTGACAATTTTCTTATTTAACTTACGATAATCACAGCACAATCTTTTAGTTCCATCTTTTTTATTAACTAAAACTATCGGTGAAGCATAGCTGGATGTACTTGGCTGTATTATCCCTTCCTCCAGCCAGTCTGAAACTTGTTTATCTACTGCACGTTGACTGTCATATGACATCCTTCTTGGTCTTTGGAAAACTGTAATATCGTCGGTAAGAACAATTTGCATTTCCACTGAGATTGCAGCATCTCTGCTTGGAATATATTCATCAATTAAATCTTTTATTTTAGATGCATGAAATACATTTAAATGAGAAAGATCCACTTCCTCACTAGCTTCTTTCTCAACCTGATACTGTACACAAAGACAACTAAATTCACTTAGTAAATCATGGGATGGTATCTCCCTTACATGTGCACTATTCTTCATATCCGCATCTTCCATTACCATTTGTTTACTTTCGTATGTTTCGTTTCTGTTTATAGAAAACTGTTTATTAAAAAATTCGACTCCTCTCTGTGAAACTTTAATATCGACAAACTCTAAAATTGTGTTCCCTATTATGATCTGATAATCAATAGCTTTTTCATCTACCACGTAAAACTTCAACATTATTTCTATATTATCAATCAATATCTTCACTACCACAAATCCCATTGTCGCTAATTCGCTATGACATAAACCATGTAAAATACGTTTCTCACGTTGCAGGTTTCCACTCAAATTCATCTCTGCAAGCACATCATCTCTAATTATGCACAAACTGGATCCTGTATCTACCAAAGCACTATATTCAAAGTTACCGATTCGTATTTTTTTAAACTTGAGACCACAACCTTCATCTATCATATTTCCACGTTCCGGTTTAGTTTTGTACTCTTTTCTACATTCAAACGCCCTATGTCCGATTTCATTACACCGAAAACACTTATATTGCTGCATTTTGCAGGCTTTAGCTAAATGAGTGGACTCCCCACACTTAAAACAACTTTTCTCTTTCTTATTACCTTCATCCGTTTTTTCTTCCTTAACTGACACCGGTTTTTTCAAAGAGTTTGTAAAATTTGGTTTGTTACACATCTTTTCATACACTTTTATTTGATCTTTTAGATCACTGATTGTCTTTGCCTGGTATAACGAAAGCTTGTTCATCTTCGAATCCACAATACCCTCTATGAAATAATCAATAATACTTTCTTCATCTAATCGTATCGGCTTAGAAATTTCAATTAACGTATAAAGATATTCCCGCAAGGTTTCACTATATCTTTTTTTTCTATTTCGCAACTTCCTATGTATATCTGATGAACAAATTTTCATGCCAAACTCTTCAATCAATGCTTCTTTCAATAATACCCAATTTGTCAACCCGTGCTTACTTCTAATATACAGTTTTGCAGCACCCTTTAGTAATTGTTTACTATAAATAAATTTCTGTATGTTATTCCACCCAACCGCAGAAGCATTTTCTTCAAACTCCTCTACCCAATGTCTAACATCCACCGTATCTGTACCATTAAAATTCGATAAACTCTCCTCAATATCTTTAAATGTAAACATAGACCGACTTTGGGATGGATGTCCATTGACGGCAGCATCTTCATAAAATGAAGCATTTGACACTCGATCATCATCTGAATAGTCAAGACCGAAATGTAGGATAAGTCTGTCTTGTAATGTTTTCTTTATACCTGTCGTATCTAAATCACGTTCCCTAAGAGTCCGCCTTAACGTCTCACAATTCATATTCAATATAGTCGGTAGATCCATCCTAATAATATTTTTGAGATATGAAAATTGAAAACTAAAACTCACTCAACAAAATAATGAAATATACACATATACATACATAAATACATATGATATACAATAACAGAAAAAGATAAAATTGAAATTTGTAATTCAAAACAAAAACCAAAAAACAGATATATTTTTCTTCTCTACCCAAATGGCTTATATGTATTGTTTTCTCCACTTATCTTTAAGCTTGTTGCCCCTTATTCCAGATCTGCTTGACGACAAAAATGTTATTCGCAATCTTCTTTCCTGTTTTCCTCAGTTATTCCTGACTTCAGCAAAATTATGTTATTATTTTCTCCAATTATTCCTGACATCCAAACTTGAATTGCTCTGTCCTCTTCTTTAAAATATCGCTCTTCTCAATTTCTTAATTATCTCCAAATAAGTCTGCTGCTTTCATCAAACTCTTTTAGACCATAGCAAAATTATTTGTTTTCACTGGCGCTTGTTACCATATCAATGTTCGCCACACAAATTCATAAGTATATATGTACATTCACATATCTTGTTTATTTATTATTTACTATTTTTATTTAATTATTTTTGCTTTTCATAGTTTACCAATATTGAACTTATTTTCACGAATAAAATTCAAATTTTGACTTTTTTTATCAGTTTTTTTTTAACTTTTTGTGTCAAACAAACGATTTCTTACACAAGACAATTCGTTTTATACAATTTTTTAAACACATTCTATTTTTCATGTCCACATTTTTTGCTTGTATGTATTTTTTTAACAGTCTCTTCTTAATCCGTTTATATTTTTTATTATTTCATATTTTTTCCGATTTCTTAACCTTTTTTATTAATTTCAATTAGTTTGCAAACATTTAACAAATAAATGCAGCTAAATACTTGGGATTTAGCTTAACGGCATATCCCGGACGAGCCCCCAATGTGTAGATAAATTAATATTTGTTGGTTTTAACAATATTTTATTAATATAACGATTTGAATATTACAATATTCGGAATGAAACTTAAACTATTACAAATGTTTCTCCTTTTATATATTAAAAAAAAATCATATTTTCATAAAATGTAAAACCTTCTATGTTAAACTACAATGTATCGTTCAGTATATTCGTCCCGATCGGGTTGCCTTTCTGTCCAAAATGTATGTTCCTACATACATATATATCAAAATATTTTTTAGCCCATGACCATCCCTGGAAAATATCCACTGCGTGTTTATTTGGTTACGATTGGTTTATACGTTTAGGACAGAAGTCGGTCTACACATACATACATAATTTGAATTGTATATATATAGAAAATTATCAAGCGACGGATGCTTTTAAAAATATATATATAAATCTAGAACAATAATTGGTAGCGGTAACTATTTTATCAGCAAAATGCTATTCGCTTTGCATCACCAGGAACACAACAAAATTATGCCAAGCGAACTGATGAGAGAGAGAGGTTTTGTCGGCAGTTTCTTATGTCGCGAATGCTTTGTGAAAATGTTATTGCTGTGTAAGTATTACTGTGGTCCAGTATTGCGGTTTCTAGTACTTTTGTAAGCTGATTTCGATGGAGATTTCATGAGTAAGCCTGCTGAGGGCTGAGTATTGATAGCTGCTGCCAATGATAAACACACAAGTATTCCCGGACACAACAGCCAAATTTGATAACCAAAAGTATAAAATTTGAAACTAAGATTCACTTGTTTCAATCGTGATGTCCAGCTTTGGCTATTGATCACCTAAACAAGCAGCCATCTCCCGGACCCACTTACTTTCTTTAGTTATCTATTTGAAATTGAAAATATGAAAAATGAAACAAATTATCTTTAGAGCTAATCTTTTCTAATTCAGATCTGTCTGGATTTTATTAAATACCTTTAATATCTAATCAAAACACTTAATAAAATGACGGTGTCGGTGGAGTGTGTTTCAAGTATGCACAAAATATTATCAACTATACATTTGTATATGCAAACGGTGTTCTTTTAGCCGTTTGAGAAATTTCTTGTACACAAAAAAAGTCTGCCACCAAGCTTCCGTATGAAAAGCAGATCATTTTTCAAAATGATACAAAAAACCATACAAACAATATGCTGAAAATCGGCATTTGACTGCAAACATAAACAAACGCCGCGATACGGGTCTTCTAATTTAGTCCCTATTTTCAACCCTCACTCTCAGAATCGACATAACTTTTGCTAACCTGAATTTGTTCCACAGTGTTATTATTATGAAAAAAAAACTTGCTCTTCGCAATATTCTCCAACCTTCTCTTTCCCGCCTTCTCTCTTCCCATTTATTTTATTCTCTATCTCTGTTTTTCTTACCCGCAATCTTTTCAACCACGGACTCTTATTGTCTCTACCCTAAGGGCCGCTTTCATAAAAGCCGCTGAACGCTAACCAGGGTTTAATTGACGTATTTTGTACGGTTAGCTGTCAGATTAATCGCCGATAAGGCTTAACCGGCCTTTATGAAAGTGGTCCTTAGTATTAGACATATCTCTAAAGCAATGGTGACCACAGCTTTTCTATTGGGGAGTAAGTCTCATGTATAGGAAGAAACCTTAACTGTGGGTCCGTTTCCATATAAATTTTTTATTGCAATGTACATATACAAAGGAATTGCTATTATAAAGATTAATAATTGGAAATAAGCAACTTTGCACATTATTTTTACAAAAGAATTTGTTGAGTTCGGAAGTACACATGGAAAAGGTGTAGTAAAAATCTAAACTCCATTTTTCAACCTTTTCGGCTATCCTCCAGCTCCTCATGCTTTTCAACTAGCTACCTTCTCTCCATATCTTCCGAACTTTTCTTTTTTCTCCCTTTCCTTACCATTTTATTCCTCTAGCTCACTATCACCCCTCCCCTGCTTCTTTTCTCCTTTTTCGTTTCTTCTTGGTCAACTACTCTTCTCCCATTAATTTTTTTATTTTCCATTATTTTTCGATTCGCTAACTCCCCACATACTCTTTCTTCTGAACTCATTTTTCTATCTCCGAATTACTTTCTATCTCTCTGTTTTTTAAGTTAAATCTTTAATCGCATGCGTTGTTGCAATTTTCAGTGTGGACTCATATTCTTTGTTCCAAATTGAGAACCAAAGCAAAAACGAGGAATTTGTAATACAAAAGTTTTATGTCAAATATTTAAAATGTCAATCTATAAAAACTATTTTAATAAAAGACAGATTAACTCCAATATACTCCACAAAATTATTCATTGTGAAACTCTGTTATATGTATATTAGACTGGGCCAAAAAAACGTTTTTTTTAAATTATTTTGATATGTACTAAATATTTTTTTTTTTATATATTGATTTATGCGTTTTCACCAAGTTTTCAAAGTAGAACCATGAAATCACAAATCGATATAATTTTTAAAGCAACGGCCCACTTTGCAAAAATTTTCAATCCACCCTTTTTTGTGTAAACAAAGCCGTTTGAAGCTTAATTTTTTATTTCAATGATTCGACAGGTTCAATTCAAAAGCTTAAAAAAATTTAACTGGCAAGTGATAGAAAATCAGAAGCTTTTGCTGTATTATTGCTTCGCCATTCTGAAAAATAATATAAATGTGGGTTTAAAAAAATTTTTTTTTGTGGGGCACAATCCAATGTATACTCTTTCCGCCTTTCCTTTTCCTGACTTCCTCCATCTAACTTTTAAGGTCACTCTCCTGTACCTTCTTATCTACTTCGACCTGCTCCTCCAAACTGAACACCAGTTCCATCTTTCCAATTAGCTTTTAAGCCAAAATATTTCTTTTAAAAAGTGTATCCATAGTTCAAGAAGTCGGCTCATGTATAATATAAAATATCTCCATACGTGGCACTAGAGTTTTATATATAAAGATAACAGCTGACTTGATGTGTTTACTTTCATCACTTTTAATTTCTAAAGCTTGGGCAACTCTCAAACACAAAAACCCAATTACACCGCCCACTGCGCAGGGTTTCGCTTTCGCTAAATGCTCGTTCACAGCTGTTATCAGCACTGAAGAGGATCACGCTCACAAAACAAAAAACGAAAAACTAAAATTGGCGCGCTGCGTTTTTATTCCACCACTGTTTGGTATTGTAAGCGAAATCAGTTTATTCATGAATATTCAACGCGCACGTGGTGGTATTGTGAATCTCTGCTGCGCTCTTACATTTACGAAATTTCTTACAAAACATAAATTTTATAAAAATAACTGAATTTAAGTTTATTCTAAAGCAATAAACTAGTCAGCAGTGAAGTGAGATATTTATTAAATTTAGTTTTCTGTTTGAATAGTGACGGTGTAACTACTAGCTAGTATATGAATAAAAATTACAACAAGTTTTATGTAAATAAAAGGAAAAAATTTAACAAAAAAATAACAATAAAGTGTAAAAAAATTGAATAAATATTTGCGCATGTTTACTTGAGGTAAATACAAAAATTGCGTACATTAAAATGCTATTTTTAATTGACTGCAATTTTTTTTTTGTTTTTTTTTTCACTTTTCTCTTACTTTTATTTTATTGTTTTACTTAATATTTATGCTGCTACAACAAAATTGCTCCATATATTCTAATTCGAATTTCTTCTTTCAAAATTTTCTTATTTTCATTGTTTTGTGGTGTTATTGGCTGCACCGCTCGCGACCGCCAACTCGTGCCGAAAATAGATAAATATGTGTGTCGAAAAAAAAAAGTATTTACCCACGCTGCTGCTACAGAACTGCAACATAGTAGCGGTATAGGGTGTTTTAAAAAGAGTGTGCTCGTTAGACAGTCTTAAAAATTTGTAAGTAAGTATAAAACGCGTGAAAAAGGAAGTTATATAAACAACTTTGGACTTCAACTATAGCTTTAATATAACAGGAATATAAGCTGGCGCTGGACATTTTATGATTTTAGAATCGTCAGATAAAATTTTTACAAACAGCAAACTTTTCAAAATTCGATTATTTTGTCCGAACAATTTCTTGAGCTAATGGGGTGTTTGAGCCACTATTAAGTTCTGCCTAAGCCCATATTTCGATCAATGTCTAGATTATTAAATCTCAAATTCCGAAGTCACTATAAGTATTTTTTAATTTTCTCTCTAAATAATTTTATTTGCCGTAATCGCAGGATTTAGTGTTGAATTATTGATTTTGGAATTTTTTAAACCCCTCCTCCATGTTTAGTTGTAATTGAAAACATGTCAACAATAAGAATAGTCAATTGTAAATAAGAATGCCATTCTGTAATAAGAAAATTAAAATAACTAATAATAAGTAAGTATTCTTTTCCATATCCATAGCTCGGTCCTTAGCACACTTCTCGGGAAAAAAAGAAGAATTCTAACTATTAGTGTAGGCAAATAAGTACCAATGTATCAAACATATACGATTTTTTTTATATGCCGGTCCCTGGTCCACCTCCCGAAAAAGTAATTCTTATGTATAGAGCAATATACACAAGTACATCAAATTTTTTCCTACTAATTGGTGGGACCTACAGTTTTTTGCCTACTCCGAGCGGCATCTACAAAGGAGATGGATTTTTGCTGAGAAGCCTTCCATGGAAGAAAGACACTCGGAGAGTTTGCCAAACCACTGCCGAGGGGTGACCCCTTTTTGAAACAACTTTTTCAAACCACTTTTGATGTTACCTGTCCCAGGACTCGAACCTTGGACCCTCGGTGTGGTAGGTCAGCAACACTACCGCCACACCACGGCGGCCTAATACCTTGAAAATTATGTGTAGAAAGTTATATGATGATCGGTTGAGGGCACATGTAACAAATAATCTTATTTTGACATTTATAATAGTAAGTAAATGTTTACCGAACGCTGATATGGATGCGAGCGTTGAGCGTACTTTAAAGCTTTAAAGCACTCGGACACTTTTTTATAAGAGTGTAACTCCAAGATGTGGAAATAAAAATTCTCAATTCTTAAAAACTTGCTGAGTAAATGAGTGTATAGAGTGATTATTTTAGAAGCGTCCTGATGCAATTTGCTTTGCTTGCTGAAAATTTCAATGATCGGAGCTACAATTAAAATACTCACTACTTGCAGTAAATCAAAACTTCGATTGTTCCCAATAAGCATCTTTTGTCGGAAATATAATTGAGTCTTATTTGAGATCAAATCCTTTTTCCGATTTCCAACACTGATTTTCTATACTACCCTCCGTCAGACAAATATATATATTTTTATTTCTTTCCTTTTTTAATGTTTTCGAAATTTTTCGTTCGGTCACATGTTTAGAGTATTTCTTGATGTCAGATATGACAGAAAATACGAGTGCTACCATGTGCAAAAATTGCAGGTGCACTTTCAAAACAAATCCCAATAGGTTTCAAACTGTAGTCAAACTTTGGAACAGAAATGTTCAACCTCAAGTGGAGAAACATATTCGAAATCACTTTGAAAATTCAGACATTTCTCAAACATAAAAAAAAGTTAAATTTATGCATATTGGGGTAATAAGCTCAACACGGGAATTTAATGTATTTTGATTAAATGTTAATTAAAGGAAATTACCATTTTGGCAGCAGTCTCATATTTTAAAATTAGAATTTAAAAAAATGGGTCCAGAAGATCGTCTGTTTTTTTAATGAGAAATGAGAAATCAAGAAAACGTTATAATATCCCAAAAATTACACCGCTGTAAATCGATTTTAATCGAATCGGCTTACCTAAACTAATCTCCTATTGTTAAGCCCATGACTACCCACACTTTTTGAAGGCTTTGAGAATACTGAACCGATTACTTTTAAAAGATGTTTACCTTGCGTATTTTCTAAATATGCCTTCATAAGAGTCAAACAAATTTATCCCCCGAAAATAAAAAATATTTTTAATGAAATAAGAACTCTAGTTCAAACACCCATTACATTCGCTTGCTATATACTCGTTTTTGGCTATTGGCAGCGGAACATATTGGAAACAACAATCGAACATATATAATTTATAGGCCAAATAACTCAATTATTACAACGTAAGTGGATTTAAGTGATAGTGTTATACGAAACACAGAGGTGAAGTGAAAACTTTTATTCTTTTGTTGTTGAACAAAATTCACAAATGAAACAAAGCTATCGTTATAAAACTCAATACAAAGGTGTTCACTATGTATACGGTAGTAAAACTCTAGAAAAGTCGTGTTGTACATTGAATATTTCTTTCAAAAAAGTATTGAATGTGGCTTAGGAAATAATAATAGTTGAGGATAGCACTGCGAGTGTCGTAGGGAATGTTGTAGAGTTCATCTGAACCACTTTTACAATTTTTGTTTCTCTTTTTTATCTATGAGGATGGGTATCTAAGCAGAGATGGGGATCGATTTTTTGCTTAAGAGGCAGATGAGGAATTGAGGGTAAGGTTGAAATATTTCGGAAAAACTCTACGGGAAATAACAATAGAGATGGAGACTTAAACTAAACTTACATATGTCATAGAAAGTGATAGGGCATAGAAATGGTAGGTGAGGAAAAGAGAAGGAATATGAGGAATATGAAAACGGGGTTGAAAATGAGAATATAGATGGGGGAGGCTTTATATAAGGGTATCCTTATAAATGTATGCTTAGTATAATTATTAGTATGAGTTGGCCAAGCATGTTTTTGAATAGTTGATAAACAAAAATTACAAGGTCGATAGAAGTCTTGCAAAATTGTACGATTTTGTTATTATTTTGCCAATGAGGGTCAGTGTACACGTCCCCTCTTTCATTTTACTAAGTTCGACTCTGTACGATCTTCGCTGCCAAAGTTTCCTTTTCCATATTCCAAGCGCATTTTATCTTCTTATGACAGCGAGCCATGCATGAGCACAAAGGATGGCAAGAGACTTATAGTGCTTCATATTTGTTATTCGAGTTGGGATTTCATTGCTCAATTGCCTGCTTAGTCCAGAGAATTATTCATTAGCAAACTACTTCTCTTACTTCTTCCAATGTAAATCAGTTTTTTTTTATAAATAAATTGAGTGGAGGAAAACCAAAATTTATATTTTATAAGAGCATGTGGTAATAGAATAGTTGTAATTGAATCTCAGCCTCATTTAGTATTTATTTGTTTTTTTTTTTTTCATCTTTCGACGACTAACGTATATAAGTAGTAGGGTGGGCCGATTTGTATGGACGAAAGTTAACCGATATTGCGCCATCGATTTTTCGATAGGTTTTGGGCTCAGGAAAAAAAAGTTCCACTACGCATAGCCAAAAAAATTATTTTCGAGCCTTCGAAATTTTATTTTTTTGACTTTTTTCGAGTTTGATTTTTAAGGTTTTTTTCATGACCTACTAAAAAAATTTTCATTTGATTTTAAAATTTTCATTTAAACCCTGTCCGACCCAAAAATCCCCGCAAAACCGTTGGCGATAACAGTTTTTTGAAAAAAAAAAAATATTTTTTGGGTTTCGGGGAGTTTTTGGTCAAAAAATTTTTTTAGTAGGTCATGAAAAAAACCTTAAAAATCAAAGTCGAGAAAAGTAAAAAAAATTGAATTTCGCAGGCTCAAAAATTATTTTTTTGGGTATGCGTAGTGGAATTTATTTTTCCTGAGCCCAAAACCTATCGAAAAATCGATGGCGCGATATCGGTTAATAAATCGACCCAATCTAGTATGGATGAGAATTTTTTGAATATCTAGAATCCCGAGGAAATTATCCAATATTGAAATATATAATAAATAATTAAACTTTTAATATGTTTTCTGTAATAAAACGAAAGTTCATATTTTTTTTAAAGAGTTTTATAATTTTGAATCAAACTTGTCGCATTGTTAAGAGCTGCTTTTAACAACCATCAACAAAAAAAATTGAAACCTTTAAAATTATTACACATCAAAAAAAAATAAATAATTTTAATACAAAAATTACAAATATTTAGTTTGTAGTGATATATTTACAATCCTGAAAATCCAGATTGTAAGAAAGTTATACAAGGATTTTCGGCATCTAAAAAAGCATGGGACTCCGGGATTGTTATCTTTAATCTAATTATCTCGAAAACATAAAAAAATTAATTTATAATTATCAAAAGATTGTCAAATTGAATTTTACTATTCATTAAATTGAATTACTGATTAAATAAAAATAAACACATATTTGGCGCGATATACCTCGGAGGAGATAGAGCTCGAGCTTCTCTACCAATTTATGGTGTGCCGCTTCTAAATTTTCCTACAAATTGGCAGGACAAAAGATAACATTTCCAATTAAATTTGGTTTAAAATAGTCTCACAAAAATTTATTGGGTTTTTTTTTAAATCGAAACCTGAAATTTGAGACTCACAATAAATTTTTAAAGATATACGCAAAATTCGCGAAGATTCCAAGCAATATTATCAAAGTCTTATATTTTTTTCAGAGTTTTTGGAATTTGTTGGAGTATGCAGTTTTGCAGTTCATTAAATTCAGTGAATCTTAAGGTCTTGACACATTTTGCTGATTTTTTTCTTCCGAAGAGCTATAGTGGTTTCTTTCATATAAAAGAAATGGCTTTCATAACCTTGTACGAGTATTGAGGAAAATAAATAATTCCGGAGAAAATATTATTCTCGTATAAAGGGAAGGGATAAATAAGTTAGGATATTCAACAGTGTTAAACCATAATGTACACATCAATATTTTAATTACTTCTCCGGTAGAGTTATGTAGATAAGTTTTTAGAGAACGAAACTAGGCATTGAAAATTGCAGAACGCCGAAACCGGTTTGTCACAAAACCAAACTTGACAAGGGATGACGGAAAATCGTTCCAACAAAAATCATAAGTTTTTAACCTTTTTAGAGTTTTTTTATCTGAGAACCATTATTAACACCAAAAATAATGTCAGCCTAGAAATCCAACGAAGCACCACTAACGCAAACAAGTTCTACTTCCGACTGAGTTCGCAATTGAGAAGTAAAGTCCTCTCTCGAAGAACGAAAATAATACTTGAATACTTGAAACTAAATAAGGTTTATGGTGCAGAAGCTTGGACATTGACACCATCCGAGTATTCGAGAGAAAGATTCTTTGAAAGATTTACGGACCCTTACGCGTTGGCGGCGGCGAGTACCAAAGAAGATTTAATGATGAGCAGACACCGACAAATACCAACGAACTAAAACCCAATTTCCTAATTGGCTAGGCCATGTTGTGCGAATGAATGAAAATGTTCCGGCCCAGAAGGTATTCTTATCGGCACCCAGCGATGGTAGCAGAGGAAGAGGGAGACCACCACTCCGATGGAAGGACGAAGTGGAGACCGATTTGGGATACCGTGGCGTTTCCAATTGGCGGCAATTGGCAGAAAGACCTAACGAGTGGCAAGCTATGGTAAAAGGCCAAAATCATTTAGACGGTTAAGCGGCATTAAAAGAAGAAGAAGGGTTGAAAAGTGGAATTCTACTGTAGAAGGGAAAACGGAAGATTTGTAGCAACTTGTATAAGTTATAAAAACACTTTTGACCGCAGCTTTGAAGTGCGTAAAATGCAGTTTTTGGCGGAAGATTATGTCAATTTTAAGAACCTTCTCCCTAAATTGATTTCGGCCACTATATTTTGGCTTTGAACAAGTGCTTCATAAAAATCATCATCCTTAAATAAATTTTTGTAATTTTCTTCTCTGTGGTTTTTTGAAAAACCGAAACGAAATCTTTAAAGATAGTTTTATGCTGAGTGAATCGAGTATATATTTCCATTATTAGATATATGATCAATACATAAATGGATAAAAAACAGAAATCTTTAAATAAACATTTAGGTTACATGCTTGCAGGCTTTGACTAGATTTGAATCGGTTCTATTTGATTTCAATATTCATGTGACAAGTTCTGAACCATTTTTTCGAAGTCATGTTCGTCGGAACGAATACGTCGTAACTACAGTACTAAGTCTTTTGCGAAAGCCACTACAAACGCTAAAACCTATATTTATTTTTTAAAGTTTATAACACATAGGCAGAACGCATTGTGTTAACAAAGGTGCTAAAAGACTGCGTTTATTATTTTAACCAAATATTTTTAATGTTGACCTATGAATTTTATAATACTAAGAAAATGTTGAAATTTTTTAAATTTTGAGCCTTTCGCATAACAAACCGGAAACCATAAATTTTTCAATAAATAAAAATAATTGGCACTAGTTTTTGTCAATTCACCCTGGCACGTTATTATAACTACCAAAATTTAATGGGTCATAACACTACCAATCGAAATTTTTTATAAAAATTTGGAATAAAAAGTGAAGAATTTTGATTAAACTTGGTTAAATTTTCCAAATTGAAATTTGTTCTTGAATGTTTTTTATTAGACAATGGGCTATACTTTTATAAAAAACGTGTACAAAATTCTCGTCGCTATCTATTTTTCCGCCGTTGTGTGATCTGATTAAATTAATGGGACTGCCTACTCCAGTATTTTCAGACCACCTGAATTCGGATTTTTAAAGGCGTGAGTTTTAGCTCAGCAATATAAGACCTTAAAAAAACGGTATTATTCCGGTCTGTAAATTCATTACTACAAGAACCGGGTTTATTGTCTTGAAACCCTAGTAAATTTTGTGGTCTGAAAAAACTAGTATATGTACAAGGTGGCGCAAAAGTAATCCTCCTATCAGAAAATGCTATAAATTTTGCGATTGGCCCCTAAAGTCAGTTCTGTTTTGACATTTGTGTAGTAAACACATGCGAAATACACGTTAATAAACAATGTTACGCTACACTGCGCCAGAACGCGGAATATTGCTGACTATTTATTTGACCAATAATCGGTCGGGGCCAAACGGTTACTGTGAATGGTGAGCGCTACAGAGCAGTGATCAACGAGTTCTTTTTGCCGCAACTTGATGAATTGGGATTGGAAAACATGTGGTTCCAACAAGACGGTGCAACAGCACACACTGCACGTGCCACAACCGATATGCTGAACATCGGAACCTTACTTTTGCGCCACCTTGTATATAGGCTTAGTATTACACTAACCGATAATTTCATATATTCATAAAACTGCACTTTGTCATTAGTCTAAAATGAGAAAATTATAAATCAGAAGCGTCAAATAGTATTATGTTATTCAATCGAAAGTAAAACAAGTAAGGAAGTCTAAGTTCGGGTGGAACCGAACATTATATACCTAGTAGTGATCTATTTTGTCATCCCAATTTACGCAGGTCTATTTTAATACTTTCAGTTCGTATTTGCCTTCAAATAGACAGACGGACAGACAGATAGACGTATCGAGAGACGGACATGGCTACATTGACTCAGGTCATCCTCCTGATTATTTCAGTAGATGTACGTACAAACATTTCATGCTCATGAAAGGTATGAAAATCAAAAAAGATATACAACTTCGCTTGTGCAGTGGGGTATTAACTACTTGCCCGGATATTTTACTTTTCATCCTAAACGTTTTGATATATATTAATAAATATATATGTCGATTCGTTTATGCCGAATAACGTAATATACCTTGTGTGCGTAGCACTACTAGGTATAAAAAAGGGTGTCTTTCATAGGCGACAAAGAACTCAACCGATCTTTATGAAATTTTCACAATATATACTTGGGTTCACTGGGTACAGCATAGACAATATATAGTTCTGGAAAAGTACGCGGAGCCACGCCCCCAGGCTATATAAATTTTCAATTCGTCATAACTCCGAACTTTTTTGGTCTAAATTAATGAAATTTGGATATATGTGTCACTTAGTCAATTTTTCAAAAGTGGGCGGTGCAACGCCCACATATTTTGTATGTTGTTTTGCTCTTGAACTTCCACGATAGGTTGAGGAGTTCGCTGGGCACGACACAGTCTGTATATAGCTTTTGGAAAAGCCACCAGGTTATATAAAGCTACAGTTCGGTATAGTTAGGAGTTTATTTGGTTCAAGTTAATGACATTTTATATATAGATGTGCTCTATGTATCAAAACGTCAAAACAACGTCTACGGGGTTTACTAGTATATTATAAAATGGCGAAAGCAAACAACGAATTTCAGCATTCTTTTGTAAAACTGAGAGACTAGTTTGCTTTCAAATAGACAGACGCTAAATCGGCTCCGCTCATCGTGCTGATCATTTTAGTGAACTTTTCTCTTCTTGTTCTCATACTTACATACATTTAATGTTTATTAAAGGTATGAAAACCAAAAAAGATATATGTGACCTGGTCTACGAAAAGGGAGCTAACGTGCGAAAACTAGTTTTCTGGGAAACAGCTGTTAAAAATAAACAACTCGTTTCGTCAGTTTCTCGTTATCTTATTAAGTGTTCTTTCCAGAGGCTTCAAGGACGTCCAGTAAGTGTTGTTTTTGGTCGGAATATTATTATAGTTCATCGTGTAAGTTGCTAGTGTGGAACATTTAAAAAAGTAACACTGAAGAAGTGACGTTTACTCTAATACTGCGCAGCTGCTGTTGTCTTGTTTTCATTTGTCTCTCTTTCCGGAGGGAACTTTCAAACAAGTTTTGTCTTTTTGGATTCTACCACGTGAAAAAGCATCTCATCTTCCATCCGAATTAACTAAAAAGTGAAAATTGATTTTTTGACACCTAAGCTCCCTTTTCGTAGACCAGGTCACATATAACTTCGCTATTGCAGTGGGCTATTAACTACGTGCTCGAATATTTTGTTTGTGTGTTTCCCGATTTGGCAAATTTTTGGCAGCTGTCCAATTTTCATAGAAATGTCAAGATTGAATTATAAGCGATTGCCTTTAAAAATAGCAGAAATTGTATGCTGAAAAGTGGGCGGCGCCACGCCTACTTCTTCAAAATTGACCAAATTTTTTTGCGGCGAGTTTTTCCCAAAAAGCGTATTATGTGTGCAAAATCTGATTGATATAACTTGCTTAGTTGCAGAAATATCGCTTTTTAAATTTTACAAAAAAATTTTTCAGAACTATGTTTAAAAACTGGGCGTGGACATTAACCGATTTCGCCCATTTTTACAGCAAAGAGTTACCTTTATATATAGAACATTATCACCAAATTTCGTTTCGACACATCAGGTTTTGGCGGAGTTATGGCATAAAAGGTTTTGTGAAATAGTCCATTGTAAAAGGGGCGGTGCCACGCCCATTTTCGAAAATTTTAAGTTTTTGGGTTTCTTTGTTTACGGAAACTTTAAAAGTGAAATATAAATGATGTAAAGCTATTTTACGCAAAGTTATTGCCTATTTAATATATCTGCGATCCTCTTCAAAATCTTTGATATAAAAGTGGGCGTAGACCTTAACCGATCCCGCCCATTTTTTCCTGGAACATTCCTTGTGTACCTGGAAACCTGCGTGCTGAATTTGGTTTCGATATCTTGAACCGTTTTTGATTTATGATTAATATTATTTCTAAATTGGACTTAATCAGAAGTGGGCGGTGGCACACCCATTTTAAAAAATTTCTAGAAAAACTTATTTTATGACTCAATCTCAATGTATCCACCAAATTTTATCCTTATAGGTGTATTAAGTACTGAGTAATCACTTCTTTTGTGTTTTCGAAAATATTCTATATATAAAAAGTGGGCGTGGCTATCATCCGATTTCGCCAATTTTAAATAGCGTTCGGAGATGAGTGCCAAGGAACGCGCATACGAAATTTCATTAAGATATCTCAAAATTTACTCATGCCGTTTATGCCGTTACCTACTGCCGTTAGGCGACTAAAGTTAATATACCTTGTGTGCGTAGCCCTACTAGGTATAAAAATATTAGTTCTTTGACGAAGGGGGAAGATCTAACCTCTCCCTCCCCCCACCAATCCCCCTGGGTACGCCACTGAATAGATGACAAATTAAACAGAAAAAACTCAGTTTTTGTTTAACTTTGATAAAAATGACTTTCCCCATGGGGACAATGGGTAGTTTAAGTATAAAACTGAACAAAACACTTGCGTTCAATGCAGGGTTTGACATAGTTGGTGTCGCTATTTTGAGTGATGGGCCAGGCAATGGGCGGTAATGTAACATGTAACTACGGTGCTACAGTCCTTTTCTACTCTTTTGTACGTATATAACAAAACATTAAATAATTGAAAAACCTTTTCCCTCAAATCCTCAAAAAGCTAATGGACTTTTAATGAACCATTCAGATCTGAAACACTTGCGATTGAGTAACTTAATTAAATATTTTAGGGTGTATTTAAGTTTCAGATTTGTTATACATGTTTGAGATATAAGGTTTTCTACAAAAACGAAACTTATAAACCTGTTAGGTTGAAGAAAAATAAAAAAACTCTGAAACGGTCTAATGCTAGTATTTATGTCCGTCTATTTTTTGCCCGCTACACTAAAAATCCGATCAGCACTAATAAATACACTTGCTCAGTTTCGATTCTTTGTTATGTTTTATCGTTAAGTAGTTTTGCGCTTATCAACAATGAAATTTCACACTCTCTATCTCTATTTGATACTGCATTTTTTCAAAACACTTAACTTTGTCAAATATATATTTATGCTGGCAATAAAAGTATTTGTACTTTAGCAGTTTACTTAAACTTTAGCAACGGTTCAATTGTGGTCTCTTATAACTGAAGGGGATTTCGCAACAGTAAAAATTTGTTATTGGGTTTCACAAATAAAAAAGTCTGATACTTGAACAAAATCTATGTATCATTGGCTGGCACAGAATAGAAAATGCGACTTTGGATATTGCAGACCACCCAAGTCATCCCATATTAGCAATAACTGATAGCTATTTGAAACATCAAGGTAGGAAAATTCATCCTACACATCTCATTTCTCTCTCAGATATAAACTTTCAGGTTTGCTTAAACCATTTTCTGCAAAAGTGCAAAGTGCATCGAAATTCGATAGCAATTCATATCGCACTTATACTAGTTTTATTAACATACATAGCAATATGCAGACTTGGATGGATAAATCCTACACTTAGTTAATCAATTTTAAACAACGAACTTTGCATCTAAGTAGCTAGCTTGTAAACAAAACAGGCATGCATACGCACATACGAGTATCTATTTTGCAAATGTATTTTTATGAATGCCTCAATCTCTGCTAAATAGATAAATGCAAGCGGACATTACAGTGGTCTCTAGTCGGAATATTTGTAGTCCTCGTTCTTCATCACTTAAAATGTAAAGAAAGGCTACAAATTTGAGTATTCAAAGATTATGTTACCCTGAAAACAGTATGGGTTTGCACTGCAAGCGGTCCTAGTTAAGCGGCGATGCTCAATCCCCAAACTTATGTCCTTCTTCATGCAGTCTGGGCAATTCGAGATATCTAAGTGCAAGTTGCGGTAGCCAGGGGGTGCGGATGCCCAGGGTTTTGCAAAATTTGATCAATAAGAGGTGCGGCTATAAATGTGTAATTTTTTTAAAGCTTTTTTCTTATCACTACCATTGTAAAGCTATGAAGCTAAGGGAAGTTACCACAGCCAGACGGATTTATGTACCCTCTTCCTTAGATATGTTTTTACAAATTCGCGGAAACTATATGTTTGACGCCGACTCCAAAAGGCAGATACATTTTTGCCCAGAATCTTTCTCATATCAGTCACCAAAGGAAATATGCATACGACCTGGGGGGTTACTCTGTATCGCGATACGAAAGGCAATGCGATGCGAAAATCAAATGCGATTCGATAACCAAGTGGTACTCTATATTGCTTTCGCATTGCTAACAATGTTGACTGCTTTAGCTTTTGGTACTTTGCATGTTGGGGTAGGCTTACTGTCAAAAATATCAACGAATGTGAGAGCTAAACATAGAGAGAAAAATCTGGCGTTTGCATTTATTTAGAAATTTCAAGTTTTTGCATACAAATAAATGAAATAACAATTGATAAAATTTTGTTTAATTATTAAAAATTATTGTAGAAGACTCTGGATATCCCCTAGAGTCTTGATTATTAACACCTTTTAGAAACCCTGCAGAGAACTCCGACCAACTTTTCTCAACGACCACTTTTCAAAAGGCAGATCACTTATTGAACGTAATTTTGGTGGACTAGTTGCAATCAGCTGCGAAGATAACGGTAGTTGTTTCCCTTAGGAGACAACTTCTTAAACGCCTCCAAAAATGTTGGGGGAAGTATCAACCGACCCGTTTTGACCTCGGTATCAACAAAGCGGATTATCGATTTTTTGTTTCAGTGAAAAGTTATTGGCAAAAAACCAAAAGTAGACCCGGAAGCCGCGCTTCAAAAAAATAACCCTCAGCCGGTCCAACACCGGCTATGAGTTCCCAGTATTTCTGCGCAGAACACACTTCTGCACTTTCCGGTACATCAGATATCTGTTTCTACAACAACCACATGAAAATTACAGAAAATTTTCAACTTTAATTGCAAATATCTCTTGACTGAAATATAAAATCGAAAATCCGCTTTCAGATTGTTGTCGTTTGATACTTGCCCCGACATTTTTGGACGTGTTTTAGCAGTTGTCTCCTAAAGGAAACAATTGCCAAGATAACTTCTTCCATAAATCTGTTGAAGCTTTTAATAATCCTTTGGATAAATCGGGACGTGCTTTCATAAATTCAACAAGAATAAAATCACATATTTTTTGTAAAACCTTAAATTTTTTGGCGGTGCGACTTCTTTTCGTGGTAGCAAAGAAAATTTGAATTTTTAAAGCATTTGACATTTGCTTTCGCGATACAGAGTGCAGGGAGTCGAGAGAGAAAAATTTAATGCGAAAGGGAAAAAGCAAATGCGAAAATGTCAATTTCAGTTTCCGGTAGCCGAGTTACAGAGTGTCATTACAGCAAATGCGAAACATTTTTCATTTGCATCGCGATACAGAGTAACATGTCATGACATCGAGATTTTGCTTGACAACTGATAACACCGAAATCGTTCAGGTCTAGACAACGCAGTGAATAAGTTTTTAAGAAGAAAAAACTGGATCTTTTCCACTTTAAGCCACTGTAGTTTGTTTATCTCCTCGCGTGAGTGCTTGTGCGATTATCTCAGCGGAAGCTCGCGTAATCAATTAGCTTCTGCGGCATTTCTTTGTTGTAGTAAAGAGAAATTAAAATGTATATTTTCAGTGCGTTAAATTTTCTTGAAAACTTTTAGAAAATTAAATCTACTTCGAGTGCGACAGTATAGTTTGTGTGTATTAAACATTAGCCTATTACTTAGGCGAAATAATTTACCAATATATTGTCCCATTAGCGAGAATGAAAGCTGCCTATATGCCGCTATTTATGAATACTAAACAGCAAAAAATTTTAGCCTAAATTTTTAACCATTCGTCGGTTTAAGCAATTTTTTAAACGGTTTTGTAATACATTCCAAACCGTTCAACTACCTACACCAATTTTCAATTTATTGCGAATTAGATTTAAAACTGAACTGAAAAACGTCTACAATTTTCTTAATTTTTGTAAATTTATTTCTGAAAGCTTTTTCAAGTCATTGAATTTTTTTGGGTAGAGCTGACGACTGGTATGCCGGGAGCGTCGGTTCGAATTCTGCCAACCGATACAAATGTTTTTTATGTTTTTGAACTGTTAGGACATTTCTGGTTTAAAATTTGAACTCTTTTCTTTACGCTCATTTTCTCAAAAACTGGCATAATTTAAATTCTAAACCAAATTTGGTTTGGTAGCCCAGAAATGTTTTAAATTTAGCTTAAAATTTTTAAGCCGTGTAGCTGTTGCAATAAATTGCTTCTTAGCACTCATTCTTGCAAATCACATTGAATTTCCGGTCCTATTTCATTAATAACTTATTTCAGCCTAATTGATTTACTCCTATAATAAGCCCATTCTTACCCTAAAGTTGTTGTGTATCGTCTTTGTGTATTGAAGAGCATTCGGACAATTTCAATTTCAAGATTCACTGGAATACGAGTGCCAAATTGTATTGATGGTCTCACTGATTTCCGCTGCTACAGCTGTTAACGACCTCAGCCAGCAAATTTACTTGGACATTTTAATTAACTTAAGGCAGAGCTTTGAACTTCACTCATGAAGTCTTGTGCATAGTGCCGAGCAAAATTATAGCACTTATGGGCTAAAAATGAAAAATATTATCTTACTTACGGCTTAACTACAATGCTTTTGATCGCTGAGATAAGGTAATTGAACGAAGCGGACTCAGTAAACATTCCTTAAAGGTGTTTATATATTGGTCGGAAACGCATTTCTCCAATAAATAATAAAATAATACAACTGTTGAAAACTTTTTTCTTTTGTTAGCAAATAAATTCGGCTCACTCAACAAGCTGATGTAGAAGTTGGAAAAATTTCTACTTTCACCCCAAAAAGATATAAGTATAGAAGAGATTAATCTTTTATTAATAATTCGAGGAAATCTTTTCTATAGCTGCAAGATTAGTAAAATTGGAGCACAGAATGTAAAAGTCTCTGTTACTGATGTTAAGTACTCTCTTACTCATCGATTGGGGATATGTCTCCTTTTCCCCACAATGTGCAGCATAAGAACAGAAAACGGAGAAATTATCCTGTATTGTTTCAAAAGGATGTCAAAGGAGTAATCTCTTATTCATCGCTTGGAGAGATCTCGCTTCAAGTTCTACTGGGAACTTATGTCTAAAATGATAAGGTGATGCAAAGCCACATAAAACTTTTAAACTAACTCACCTTTGAAATGTCTACAATTTTTTTAACGATACTATACGTAGACGGGCACATTCTCTTTCTTAGAGATTAGCCTTAAGAATTGCTCATAGCGATAATTATTTGACAAGTTTATAAGATGTACCGGTAAACGGGCGTCAGAATTCCTGTGCATAAAAATGGAATTAAAAGCTGTCATGACCTACATTTAATTTCCTTTTTTTTCGATAAAGAGATCATAGAGTAGCGGTTCTCAAAATATGATCTCAGTGCTATAAAAAGGAACACAAATAGCTCAGGGGGGCATTATGTTGCCAGACTCTGGAATTACCATGCCCAATGCATAAACATCTTAACCTGAACTCACCATTTGCTTGCTATATTTCTTTTCTTGCTTTTTATACTTGTCTTCTATGCTAAACCAATATATATCTTGACATTCTGATATTACGTTTGGATCGAAAAAAAAATGCACTGCAATCGACTAGATCAAAACCTATCAGAAATTTCAGTGACCGGGATTGATTAAAGCTTAAGATTATTTTTATCGATCGCAAACGGTTTTCGGCTTTTTATCTGTCTATGTAAATCAGTGTCCGGCATAAAGAGAAACCTATTAAGAATAGGTGAAATCGGATGAAAACCACGCCCCTATTTTCGATATCGAACATATTGAAAAGTATATAAAATGAGATAAATCATGGATTGAAATAGATTAAATGGTAAAATTTAATATTTTAGCTATATTACTTAGTCTTTGCATTAATGATTTTAGGAAAATTTTAAAACTGGTGAACCCCCGTACATATAAGTGAAGAAATGTTAAAATTTCGAATTTTGTGGAGATGTTCGAACTCGAGTGGCGACAATAGGTTTCCTTTGGTTTTTACGAAAAGTCATTTTCAGTTATGTACTTGTATGCATTCTAATACACATATAGCATCATCTGGGGTTTCAATATTTTTTTTACCCGACTTTGGACTTTCTTGCTAGTTGTATTTTGTAGTTGACTAGAGAAGCACTTAGCAACTTGTAAATGAGATAACAATCTGAAATTCGTATTAAAAATCATGCGTAAGCTTTTCGCTTTCAAGTTAGCAACCAAAAAAAAAAAAAAACAAGCCGGCAGCAAATAAATATAATTAAAATTGTAGTAGTATGTGATTTTTTTCTGCTTGCTAATTATACCTAGTAGCGCTACGTACGTAAATTATTGTAATTTGGTTAGCATAAATGTAAATTACAAGGACATGTACAAAAATAGCTACAGGCATCCATATCGTCGCAATCTTGACCATGGAATGTTCTATATATCACTTAAATCCCAGGCGTTTAAGGAAACCGTAATACCTTGCAGTCTAAGTTAGGTAACTTATCAGCCAAAATATCTAGGTTTTTCAAAAACAAATACACTTCTAAACTTAATTCCGAAAATTCTAATTTCAGCACATTCATGCACCAGGCAAGAAGGCGAGAATTTATCAAAATTCTGAGCATGAAAAGAGAAATCGAAAACGCTAATTTTGCGGTATTTATCACTGATCTAGGGTTATTCAAAGTTTAGATGACTTCTCGCTCTGTGACTCAGAACAGTTTAAGAGCAGTATGAATAAATAAATAAGGGGCTGATTATGTAAATCAACGTGACGCTTTTCGTCGCACTCACACACATTCACCTTCACCCGTACCCGTATGTTATACCAAACAAATTCTCTGAGCAACGCCAATTTACTGACAGTCACTGAAGAAAGTAAACGATTTTATATAAAAAAAATGTTTCTTTAAACGAACGAAAAAACTCGTTGCATCTTGTTGCGTTTTACATAATGCCACTTTTTATAGTATACCTGATGGTCAGAGTTATGGCATAAAAAGTTTTTTGTGGAATAACAACCTATAGAAGTGGCAGTGCCCATTTTCGAAAATTTATATTTTTCGAATTTCGTCTTTCGCGGACACTTTGAAAGTGCAATAGAAATGATATAACGCTATTTTACGCAAAGTAAAAGGATCATAGATCAAAATCTTTTATATAAAAGTGGGCGTGGACCTTAACAAATTTCGCCCATTTTTTCCGGAACTTTCCTTGTATTCATGGAAATCTGTGGGCTGTGCATCGTACTCTTGAACGGTTTTTGGTTTATGATCAATAATATTTCTAAATGTGAGTTAATCCAAAGTGGGCGGTGCCACCCCCATTTTCAAAAATTCCTTGAAAAATGTATTTTCTGCCTTAACGTTAATGTACGTACCAAAGTGTATCCTTATAAATGTACTATGTACTGAATTAACACTTTTTTTGTATTTTCGAAAATATTCTATATGGCTATCATCCGATTTCGCTCATTTTAAATAGCTCTCGGAGATGCCTGCCAAGGAACCTGCATACCAAATTGCATTAAGATATCTCAAAATTTACTCAAGTTATCGTTTTCACAGAAGGACGAAAAGACGGACTTGGCTTAATCAATTTCCCTTTTCCTCCTAAACATTTTGATATACATAAGTCAATATCTATCTCGCTTCGTTTATGCCATTACATACTACAGTTGGGCGAATGAAGTTAATATACCTTGTAGCACTACTAGGTATAAAAACGCAGACGATAGCCATGCCTTATCAACAATAAAACTAATCGAATGAAGTATGATAAATGAAATCGATGGTTACGAAAAAAAAGTGCACGTGTTCGAACTATTTCAATTGCTTTTGTTTAAGAAATATTCTAATACTAAATAAATAAAAAGATAATACAAATTTGTCCAAGAAAATCAGCAGACATTAGGTCTCATCAAAAGGTTAGTACTTTTTTAAGTAGAGCTACTATTATTTCTTCTAGAAAATTTTTACTTGGTTTGAACACAAAAATGGTTTAAACTACTCTGTACTTTTGCAGTAATGTACCTTGAGAATCTTACTAAGAAGTTTTTCATTTGTTCTACGATTGATTTTGACATTTACTATGTTTTTCATCCCAAATGCCGCAAGAAGAATTTGCTATCGAGGAGCTACGCGCAGGTAATTTCTTCACTTGTCGCACTCATCTGCTCTCTAAGAGCAGTTTTTGCATTAACGATGGAACTGAGCAGTGTAAGTACAAGGTGGCGCAAAAGTAAGCTTCCGATGTTCAGCATATCGGTTGTGGCACGTGCAGTGTGTGCTGTTGCACCGTCTTGTTGGAACCACATGTTTTCCAATCCCAATTCATCAAGTGCGGCAAAAAGAATTCGTTGATCATTGCTCTGTAGCGCTCACCATTCACAGTAACCGTTTGGCCCCGACCGATTATTGGTCAAATAAATAGTCAGCAATATTCCGCGTTCTGGAGCAGTGTAGCGTAACATTGTTTATTAACGTGTATTTCGCATGTGTTTACTACACAAATGTCAAAACAGAACTGACTTTAGGGGCCAATCGCAAAATTTATAGCATTTTCTGATAGGAGGATTACTTTTGCGCCACCTTGTACATTTGTGTAATTCGCGAAGGAACTAGCTCAATTGAACGACTCAGTTCACTGATCGAACGAACTACATCGTTCAAATGCTCTCAACCTCGTTCAGAACCATAACCACCAAAGGCGAACTATAATTTGCTATGTCAACCCACCTCAATATTGGCTTGGAAAAACAGCTTAAGTTAGTCGACATTGGCTCTTATTACCACAATAATTTTTACTTACCGAACGGTTAACTCCTACCCGAGTTCCAAACAGTCGTTTTGTGTCCACATTAATTCTTTTGTTTTCTGTGCACATGGATATAAAAACTGATTGAAAAAAATAGTAATTTTGAACGACTGAACGAAGTGAGCGATCTAGTTCACTTTTGAAAAAAGAACTAGTTCGTTCGATCTTTAAATTAAACGAATCGCACAACTCTAAGTGGAAGCATATTCCTCCCAAAAGCCTTGCACAAGTCCACAAGTTATAAATTGGCGCAAATCAAAGTTGTGACATACACAACACAAAAACATTGCACAAAATTTATTTCTGAGCTAGGGCAGGAAAAGAAACATGTGCTCTAATTTTATAAAAAAAAGTAAGTGCGGCTTTACTTTTTGCTTTTTTTTAACCCTAGAAACCTAACCTTCGTCGTTTCGACGAATACGCTATTGAAAATTTTCTGTCTCCTTTTAAGACTGCCTTTCTAAAAGACTTAAAAAAATATATCCGAATTGTTCCAAATTATTAAAAAAAGGTTTTATTTCGAGGGTAAAAAACTTGTACACATATGCCTACAATAAGTCAAAAAAAAATTTTATAAGTATATTAGAAATAAGTATTTTAAAGAAGGTTCGTCGAATCGACGAATGGTTAGTTTTTATAGGGAGTGAACGGAGGTTAGCTTTCTAGGGTAAAACAAGAGATTATACCCTGCACAAATTTATGGTACCGATATCAATGTTTCATTCTCAGCAAATACAGGTGAACTGAGTAATAATGACCACACACGAAGAAAAAGCATGCGCAATGTTTGCGGGCATTCGTAAAAATCTAATTCTTTTGATTTTAGCACAGTTCCCAGCGCAAATAGCACAACCACGACATATACCGCGCAAAATAATTGTGTAAATCAGTTATTGGCGCAAGTAAATTTGTGCGGATAGCTGCGATGGCTAGATCATTTTATATGAAACAACAAAGTCGCTTAAGCCAGGAAAGGCCTATCGATATTAAATTTGGTCAGAGGAGTAACTTTTTTGTCTCCATTGAGTTGGAAAAAACATGTGGAGAATTTCTTACGATTTGGAGTATAACGATTTGGAGTATAACGTCTGGTCCTTGAGCCTCAATGAATGTGTCTTCAAGTGAGAAATCTTAGTGTATTAAGCGTCCGTTAACATTCTTCGGTAAACCATTTTTTTGGAGCCTTAAAGAAAATATTAGGGGGGTTACTCTGTATTGCGATGCAAATGAAATTTCCTTCGCATTTGGAAACAAATGTATCTAATTTGACAGCTTTCGAATAGCATTTGCTATCGAATCGCGATACAAAGTACCCCCAGGTACCATTTCACCCAGTGCCATTGTGGCACAGTTGCAGTCTTTATATATTATATTAGACTGGCCCGGAAACATATTTTTATACCTTTCATGAACATGAAATGGTATTATAACTTTGGTCCGATGTTTGTAAGTATGAGAAGAAGAAGAGATAGACCCACCAATAAGTACCCCGAAATGATCAGGGCGATGAGCTGAGTCGATCTGTCTGTTTGAACGCAAACTAGTCCCTCAGTTTTAGAGATATCTAGATGAAATTTGGTATGGAGCCGATATTTTGAAAAGCATTAATCATTTGTCGGAACCAGCAAGATCGGACCAATACAACGCATAGGTTCCTTACAATCGATTGTTCCGATAAACGGGTTTTGGCCTATAACTCTTGCAATTAAACAGCTAGGAAGGTAAAATTTTGCAGGTTTGATACATATTATATATATAATGCGTGTATGGGAAATTGCCCAGATCGGACCAACATAACATATAGCTCCTATACAATCGCTGGTCCGATAAATAGTGTTTGGGTTACGTATCTTTAAATTAACAGTTTTACAGAGTTTGTGCTAATTGTGAGTAAGGATCGGACACGAAACCGTGATGCGTACTCATGAAAGGTATAAAGTCTTGGGCACAGTCGAAGACAGCCCTTTCCTTACTTGTTTTTTTTTTAAATACTGAAAAAGTTAGAGATCTTAATATTAATTTTGGTGGGGGTGTATCTAGATTTTGTAGGACTGGTCTGCTTTCAACTGGAGCACTTATTGTATTTTTCATCATTCTGAAAAATAATATTAACATCATTTTCAAGATAAAAAAAATGTATCTCGCCCAGTCTAATATATATATCGCTATTTATGATCTTCGCTGTTTTTCGTTTGCTTTCAGTCCTTATCAGTACGCCAAATATTTGCTCATTCCCATAATCTCTTAGCTTATCATTGTTTCTTTCTGTTTCGTTCTACTAAGAGGTCAATCATTGATTTAATATTTGTTTGTGTTATAATTGTTAGCTGTCGGTAATTTGAATTAATTTAATATAATAGTTTGACAGTTCCGTAAATAGGCTGATCGATAGCAGAAGGCAGTTTTTTACGCTCTCTTATATTGTTACAACAAATGCGCATATAAAAATTCACGCGACTTTTGAATTTGTTTAATAAAAAATCAATTCAGTGAAGTGAAATGGTGTAGATTGGTTATTAGCATAAGTAATGTGATTTAATTTTTTTACTAAAAAATAATATGTGAGTACTTTTTTTATGAAAAACAAATTTTCAATTCAGCCACATATCAAACCATAATCGAAAAATTTACTTACAGTCGTTTCCACCATCTCCGGTTTGCACTTAGCCTTGATTATACCTAACTTAGAGCAAACAAACTCGCATTAAACTAGCCTACTTTTTTATAAAGTAAAAAAAAAATGTCAAATAAATTTATATTAATTAAAAGAAATGTCCACATGTGGCAAGAAATGCTAAAAATGTGCTGAAAAGGCACGGATTTTATAAAAAACACGATTTTCATATTACGATAGTAGCCCTTTTTTACTGATAAACATTTAACCACTTATGAATGTATAAAATTCTGAAAAACTCTTTGCCAATTGGTAAATTTCCGAGGAAAATAATTGCGAATATGGAAAAGGTTGTACCCACAAATCAAAATTCCCAAAAGTAAAATCCCGAAACTAGACTACCTTAAATAAAAATCCACAATAGCCGAGATTTTAAATCTTATTTAAATTTATTTTACTCCGTATATTTTATATAAAATCACAATCAATTACATCTACTGAGATTAATGGAATGAAAAAGTGCATATCAGGATTTGGATTTTACTGAAATTACAGTAAATCTACTTTGTGGACGCAAAACCTTGCCTCAATCCAAAAACAGTTGTATAAAATTTTAATCAAACATCGAGATAAAATTATACTAATTTTAAAAACCTGCTACTGCGCAATTGTTTGACCTACTACAATTTTTTCACGAATATACTGCGGAATACAAATTCTTAAGTCCAAACACTTGTAAATAGATTATGAAAAGGTAACGGTACTATTTGCTTTTTAGATTATATACCTTAACTAATGGTCGAAAATGCTTTATCTATACTACTTATAAAATAAAGTCGCTAAAAAGCTATGTACGGAATTGGCTTCGCACAGAATGCTCCGATTTGAAAGCGGGTTTTTGCATTTTAAAGCTTAGCTGTGTGATATGGACTTTTTTTATATAATGTGAAGGAATATATAAAGGGGGCGTGGCAATCGGACAAAATGTGGTAAGAAAACATAAATTTTTGGTTTACACAGCCATACATCATAACCTAATCAACCGATTAGAATGAATCTTCCTTGAAGTTAAACTTTGAAATATTTACTTTCGTTCTGCATCAAAAAAAATAGTTGATTTCTTTCTAATTTAACCAAAATTGTTTAAACAAAAGCAGCACTTTTTCCAAAAAAATCTGTTTGTGTGTTTGTTCGCTGCCAACCGAATAAGTCAGCGTGCTTTAAGCGACAGCTGTGGTGAGCCATTCACTTGATGAATTCGCGAAAGAGCTCGGTAGCGTTGCTTCACTTCGGACGTATGTATGTATGTTACATAATTTCGCTTTTATTTCGACTTCACATACGTATTTATGCTTGGTGCCAGATTAATGCAACAAAAAAGAAAAATAATGCATGGATATTTTTAAACATACATAGATACTCCTAAAGTTTAAACAAAAGTACTATGTTTTCGTATGTTTGTATGTATATATGCATATACAGGGTGGGCCAAAAGAAACCAAGGGGTGTAAAAGTTTAATAACTTTTTCGTTTATTAATTTTTTTTTATTTTTTCTTTCAGATTATATAATACACAAAAGGGAAATTTTTTTACACTAAGTATGAAAAATGATGTCTCTTAAATGACCGCCGTTTTCAGCTTCGCACTGATGGGCTCTTTTTAGAGCATTTTCCATAACATCTTAATAAGCAGAACTGTAGGTTCTGGGGTTCTCAAAATCCAAGAGACATTCATCAACGCCAATTACATCCCATCAGGTGTACAGTATGATGTGGGATCACATCTGAAAATGTCATTGGGCCTTACTTCTTCGAGAATGAAGATGGAAGTGCTGTAACCGTAAATGGAGAGCGGTATCGGTTTATGATAGACAATTTTTTACGTCCTGCTCTTGAAAACAGACCTGGTATGTGGTTTCAGCAGGACGGAGCTACTGCCCATACTGCCCGAGACACAATGGCACTTTTAAGTCAAATTTTTGGAGGGCGAATAATTTCCAGAAATTCGGAAATTATTTGGCCAGCGCGATCGCCAGATTTGACAGCACCCGACTATTTTCTTTGGGGTTATTTGAAGGAGCGAGTGTATGTGAACAAGCCAGAGACAATCCTTGAACTCAAGGCAAACATTGGTGCAGAAATTCGAACGCTACAGCCACAAGTTTTGAAAGATGTTATGGCAAATGCTCTAAAAAGAGCCCATCAGTGCGAAGCTGAAAACGGCGGTCATTTAAGAGACATCATTTTTCATACTTAGTGTAAAAAAATTTCCCTTTTGTGTATTATATAATCTGAAAGAAAAAATAAAAAAAAATTAATAAACGAAAAAGTTATTAAACTTTTACACCCCTTGGTTTCTTTTGGCCCACCCTGTATGTACTTATTTGTTTCAATAATAAAGTGGTTTTAAACATTATCAACCTGTGTGAAACAAGGTGCGGGTTGCTAGTATATATATATGTCATTCTTTGATTTATTAAAAAATTTGTCGATTTTGTGTTAGTGGTTATACCCAGAATACTCCCTCGAGCGTATGGGAATACTCCCCATAAATTTTGAATACTCCCTTTCCAAAAGGATGTAACAGAGAATACTCTCTTATTCATCGCTTGGGGAGATCTCGCTTCAAGTTGTACTGGGTAGGGATACTGCCTCCAAGAATTTCAGTTGTTTGAGATTTTTTATTTAGATTTAGTGTGGACAAACTTTTCAAAACTTAATTTAGTTTTTACAACTAACAATTTTGACTTGGTTTTACTAGAATATCGTATGGCATAAGTCTGAGTAGAGGTATTTTTTTTAATTGCCTATAAAAATATAGGTCAGGCTCTAATACAAAAACCATAAATTATTTCAAATTTGACGAATATTCATCAAAATTTTTCAGCTCCTTCTCAGCACTTTTTTGAGTATGCAATTTTGTAGCCCATGCAACTTTAATCTATTAACGTGTTGATCTTAAGTCTTGGGGACTTGTGCATTTTCTTCCATACAAATTTATGAACTTAATTTTTTTATATTAAAAAAAACCTTCTGGGTTCAAGCAAAGAGTAAGCGCATTTACCCCCTGCGGGTTAGGGGTTTAGAATATGCCCGAGGTTGGCATACCGGTCGTAAGAGGCGACTAATATGCACAAAGGTAATGACGTGCAACTCGATGGTTGATCTACTGATATGATGCCTCTCACCTCCCATTACCTATCTTATCCTTTCTTACGGAAGGAGGGGTGACATGACCTAGAAGGTTTCACTGGTCATAAATCGCTACCACGACAGTCGGGCAGTACCGCAAGGGAGTACCGGAGCGTACCGGGTTCAAATCAAATTCGCTTTGGCAAGGGCCTCGTTTACCTGGGAACCAGCATAAACACCAACAGTAATATCAGCCTAGGAATCCAACGAAGAATTACTCTTGAAAACAAATGGAAATAGAGAAGTAAAGTTCTCTCTCGACGAACGAAAATAACACTATATAAGCCACTCATCGTAGCCGTCCTCTTTTATGGTGCATAACTTTGGACGCTGACCAAATCTGATGGGGCAGCACTGGGAGTGTTCGAGAGAAAGGTTCTTCGAAATATTGATGGATCCCAAACGCTAGCTACGGCTAGTGCTAGAGAAGATTTAGTGACGAATTGAACCCCAGCGGCTTTGTTGGCTAGGATATATTGTGGGAATGAATGTAGATGTCCCGGCCCAGAGGGAGATCACGACTCCGATGGAAGGACCAAGTGAAGATCATTCCCGTGCAGTGCGAAGCTTAGTCGAATATCTGTCCTGCATACTTAGAAATCTATGACAAGAATTTTCTGTTGGTATATCGACCCGATATAATAAAAAAATATTAATTATTTCGTTACAAAGCCGACAAGTTTCTTTAGTTTTTCTTATTTATTGAGGTATCAGATTTATATTGAAAGAACTTCCAATTCCACATTCTGCACCGCAAAAATGCGTTAATAATGAAGATGTTCTAGAAAAGTTTTATAAGAAACAAAAGAGTATAGCTGTTCTATCAGTTTAAGTTTAAACTTGGTGTTACACAAATGCTTTTATCGAAGGCGTCAATAGCTAATGGAAAGTTTTCAAGTAAATATAAATATAAATTTAATTTTAGTCAGAAAGCATGCATATGCACTTAGCGGAGATATGCCTCTGTTCATTAATAAATAACGCAAATTGATTATCACGTGCTAAAATTATCAATTTCTTTAGTTTGCTTTTATTCTCAACGCTTTGATAAGCAGTTCAAGCAGAGCTCAGTTGAGATCAAACTTTAGGAGGGTTGGGGAAACTGGGCATTAAGACGTAGATGACTGTCTATCATGTGAAATTATCAATTCTAAATATGACTTTTGTTGTTTTAATTCCTGATTACTCGACTTAATAGCTTGAGTGTTTGATTCACGTACTTTAGGCTATGGGATCGAAACACACAGAAAACGTGTTTAAAAAATTGTATCTAAGCATCTAAATTGATTTTACTTATTTCAAAAACTTTCTGCTGCGTTTTTGAGGCAATATAAAACTATAGGCTCCATTTATTTTTATGAAATAAGCTTAAAGCATACTGATTTTAAGAAAAGCTCGGCCTAAAACTAATTAGGTTTAATTGCACCCCAATTATTTTATTATTTATGAAATGGCTCTAAATCGTTAAAAATATGTAACTGCTCTTTAAATCTATAATTAGCCGTAATTAAATAAACAAATAATATTTTGATTTGGTGAAATTTAAAGCAAAAAAATAAGAAAATCTTGCGTCACGGAAGTTGGTAACACAAGTATTCTCACGCACGTATGAATATCAATATTTTTAAGTTTGACATGGCTTAGCAGATAACCTTTAGTGGCGTAATACATTTTTTTGGGGGCTCGCTTGGCAAAATTTTAAAGATTCTCATTATACATTTTGTGTACTAAAAGGTGTCTTGGAAGCGGAAATAAAATTGAAATCGAATGTTGTTGTTTGTGGCAACAAAAACACTCCACGAAAGTTTTGGGGAGTGTTGTCGAAAGTGACAGTCCTTTGGCGGATATACGCTTGCGTTACATACCCTGCTGACTCTGGAGCGATTTGGTATGACCAGTGGAATCTTCTAGGTAACTTCACTGGAGCAGACACTGAGCTGAACGGATGAAGTGAAAATTTTGCCGAAACCTGATCAAACCATGGCGATCAAACATAAAATTGAAAGTGAAACTGAATCCAAAACAGGAAGATAAAATTGGACTAAAGAGCAAACTGGATGTAACACCTTAACTAAAACCGGACATGAAATTGTATCTCAAGATGCAATAGAAACCAAAACTAAAACCAAAACCAAATGCAAAACTGAAACGTCGGCCAAAAGAGGAACCCAAACTGGAACTGAGGCCAAAGAAAAAGCTGGCACCATACACTTGACACTGACGCTGATATACTAACTGTGATTGGCACCTAACCTGGAACTGATGTTATGGAGTTTTTCCATCCTGAGATAGAGCTCGATATCAAGCAGAGGTCCCACAAACACCCACTGAATAATAACAAACACACACGGCCTAAGGCGTAATGCGCCAAGCAGATACAGTACTTCGCAGTCGACGTCTCCGTCATACGTCAAAATTTAGAACAAAATCTACTTTGCCTTATCCGTCGAATCTGTTGTTACGCACACAAACACACACATTCTACTTAGCTGTCAGTTTTTTCAACGTATCGGCGTATTGTATGTGCTTGGCGCATAAGGGGAAAGCTGCTCCGTTACAGGAGAGTGAATAAGCCAGAAGGCGTGTACGGTTGCAGTAAGTCGGAGCGGATAGCGGGAGAACAGCAACAGTTGCGAAGCAAGTGAGCTGTGGTATAAAGCGGTGCGGAAGCCGTTGAGCAACAGCTGAGCGGTAGTATGATACTTCGGATCCGGCGCAGATAGCAAGCGACAACAATTCGGCAGCGGCAGGAATCATCTGTAACAGAAGTAGCGCCGTAAAAAGTGTACCAGTTTCGAAACAGTGACAGTTGGATCGAGATGACTATCGGACGGGGAAGAGTGGGGCAGGTCAGCTGTCGGATGATTACCTGTAGCTAATGCTTCCTTGAATGTGTATTACTCTAGCGACTGCGATTATGGGAGGAATGTTCTGGAACGAAACTAAAGTGAATCAGGATGCTGCCGCTTTGGATGGGCACCACTGCCTCCCTAAGCACACCCTATATAGATGCACCTCTCCTGCTCATGCATCGGCCTACTTCGGAGCCAGCGCTAATCGAAAATCAGTACACCTTCGTAGCATCCCGATTTTTCCACTTAGCTAGTAGCCAAAGCCAAAGGCCGAGAGACAGCAAGTCCACCAAAACAAAAAAATGTCCTTATTGTGTTGTACCTTTGCTGGACACCTCAGTGCCTCACACATCTTCGGACACTATCTTTCATTTTGAATCAAGTTGAAAATCCCTTATATAGGGCCAATTGTAAAACAGTTGAGAACTACCCTGCTGGGCAAGTTTTGTTGTTTGCCTGCAAAATAAATTTGTATTGGATGCAAGTGATCGCCATGCTGCCATCAATCAGATCGTGTCCGTGGTGCTTAATTGTGCTGTGCTTTGTATCTTTACAAAGTTCATGATCATAGTCAGGTTTTGAGTGGGAGGGGGCATTCTGCCCAACTTCCGCCTCCAAACGGCGAAATTTAATTAAACTTTTACATACTTATCTAGGCCATATGCCTACAAAATAATTTGATAAGTTCAAGGGCGTTGTCAGAGGTCCAGTGTGGGGGGAGGTCTTTGGGGTTCTGTCCAACTTACCGCTTTAAACGGCCAAATTTGATTACAGTTTTGCAGACTTTTCCAGGGCCGATGACACCACTATAAGTTCATTAGTGTTGTTAGGGGGCCATTAGGCGAGGGGGGGGTCAAGGCTTGCCCTCTTTAAATGTTCGAACTTAACTGCAATAGCCTTTTAAACTCAAGTGAAAACAAAATATTTCACTAAGCATCTTAAAAGTTAGTAGGAAAGGGTCCAAAATAATCTCTACGCCTAGTAAAATTGTAGCAGATCGGTGTTTGCACATTGCAGATATTCAAGAAAAAATTATAAGAGGGATCAATATTCGGCCAAAAGAATCCAAAGTAACAGCAGTTACTAGTTTTTAGAATTTTTTTTCGGTCTATCTGTGTGTTTAGGCGCGTATCACTCAAAAAATGCTGAATATAAATTGAGTGCAACTTTCACCGTTGCATTACTAGACTTCTAACATAAAGCTAAGGATAACTTTTATTTCGACACCTAGACTGATTTCGGAGTTATCGACCAATATGTGGGCCAGGGTGACACAAACTGTGTTAGTACAATATGGGTATCAAACGAAAGGTGCTGTAGTAAGCGATGTGATTTTGTGCCATACCTCAACTGGTTTTGGAGATACAATGACTAAAATCCGACTCAGTCTATTATAAGTTCTGAGATGCAGCGAAGTGTAGTCCAGTTTTCTTGTATAGAAATAAATTAATAACCAAACGAATAAAGTTTTTTAATATCTAAGTGAAAAATTCAGTTAGTTATGCATGCCGCATGCATGCTGTCAGCCGAGTTGACTTGTTTATGTTCAATTTCAATCCAAATATGTATTGACTAATCATTATTACTAGTACTTTCTGTACAACCATGACTAAGCATTACGTTTCCTTTTTCAATTACAGAATTCAAAAGAACTAGAACAACAATCAATCACGCACTATATGTGCTCTTATTGGACAATATCATAAACACAGATAACAAACAATTCGTCGCAGAAACCCCTAAGAAACAAACGTCAAGAAAACCAGACGAGCAATGATAGCTTGCAAGAAGGTTATGTCATGCAGGGAGCAGTGCTGATTGCATTTTAAGTGCCGATCAAAAGGGAATTGAATATTTCACAAAACGCAAAAGAGGATATCGAGTGCAAATAGCGTGCCAATAGCGCGCATGCAATAAATATATGTACATACAAACATTTATATGTGTGATAAATTTGTGAAATTGACGGCAGACTTTGGCAATTGGTGACATTCATACTGCCACTAACTGGCGAATAAATTCAAAAGACTGATTTATAGCACTTTTTTTTTGCCAAATTTCGCACCAAAGCTTTTTTCAATTACCTACAAACACACCTTTGAAATAAGTAACTACATACAGAGATTTCCACATTCCTTCGAGTAGTTTTTAAGTAGAAAGTAACTGTAAAGAAATGGTACATGAACCAGCGCGCAAGAATAAAACAACAAATGGCAATTGTGATTTGGTTGAAGATGTACTGGCACCAGTGCCACCAGATGGCGGTTGGGGTTGGATGGTGGTTTTCGGATCGTTTATGATACACATTATAAGTAAGTACGGGTATATATCGCAAATAGGAAGTACTGTTAAACAGTTAGTCATTTTATATCTACCCAGTGGAGTAATAAGGGATGAAATTACAACAGATCAGAGCTTATTACTTTGCATTTCCTAAACAAACACATCAGGGACCCTACAAAAATTCCAAAAGGAATTTTTCAAATCTCCGTTATGAATATTATTAATATGGCAAGGCTGGTTATAATGCTTACGCGAATCAAACTTCAAAATTGCCAGGAAAAGTCAAAATTTGAGTGAGTGAAACTGCCCCCATTCTTGTCAGATGGTTTTTCCCAAAATGAATGCAATAAAGTGTGATTGACAGTTATATATGATTCTCTTTTAAGGGAGTATTATGTCAACAGAATATAAACAAATTAATCAAACCTTTGAGGTGCATGTAGCTTTTCACCACTCATCTATAAGTTTTGTCTTCTGTTTTTTATACCTTTCATGAACATGAAATGGTATTATAACTTTGGTCCGATGTTTGTAAATATGAGAAGAAGAAGAGATAGACCCAACAATAAGTATACCGAAATGATCAGGGCGATGAGCTAAGTCGATTTAGCCATGTCCGTCCGTCTGTTTTTACGCAAACTAGTCCCTCAGTTTTTGAGATATCGTGATGAAATTTGGTATGGGGCCGCCATTTTGCATGAAACTAATCATTTGTCGGAATCAGCAAGATTGGAGCAATACAACGCATAGTTCCCATACAATCGATAGTTTCGATAAATGGGTTTGGGGCATACATTTTGCAATTAAAAAGCTAGGTATGTAAAATTTTGCAGGTTTGGTACTTATTATATATGTAATGTGTGTAGTGAAAATCACCTAGATCGGACCAAAATAACATGTAGCTCCCATACAATCGATTGTTCCGATAAATGGGGTTTGGGCTATGTATCTTTAAATTATCAGTTTTGCAGAGTTTTTACTAAATGTGAGTAAGGATCGGACACTTAAGATCGTGATGCGTATTCATGAAAGGTATAAAGTCGAAGAAGACAGCCCTTTCCTTATTTGTTTTTTTTTTACTTTATTCGACACCAATGTCAAAGATGACGATAACAGATTAAAAGACTAAACATCTAGACAGAATAAGTGCGGGGAAATAGAAGTCCACATGTTACAGTTTATTTTACAATAAATATAATACTATGTTACTTACATAAAAAACAGTTTTTTACAAAAACGATTTGGCCATTTTTTTGTATTAATTTTATAAGTTTAAGTAAGAAAAAATCTTGATATAGAACTTAGAAAGGAGGAAATATTAACTCTATATAGTAAAAATTATATCTTTCGGAATTCTTTGCAAATAACTCGTTTATAGAATGTTAGTCCATAACTTGCAAGTAATTAAATTGTTTAAACATATAAACGATTTAAACGGCAACATAAACAAACAAAATTGTCGAATATGGAGTGCTTCCAACCCACAGATACTCCATGAGACGGAATTGCATCCACTTCGTGTCACAGTGTGGTGTGCAGTTTCATCACGCTGCATTGGCGGGCCCTACTTCTTCGAAGAAAACGGTCACACCGTTACGGTTACTGGAGACCGTTACTTGAGCATGTTGAGAGAGTTTTTCTATCCAGAATTACGCCGAATGGGAATTTCTTTCAACTCTGTGTGGTTTCAGCAAGATGGTGCAGCTCCTCATATAGCCCAACCTGTTATGACAGAATTGCGACGAAAATTTCCCAATAAGCTGATATCCAGAAACTCCACATTCCGTTGGCCACCCAGGTCGCCTGACCTTACTGCACCTGACTTTTTCTTGTGGGGTTATTGCAAACAGGAAGTCTTCAAAGCAAAACCAACAAATTTGAATGAACTAAGGCAATCCATTCGAGAAACAATTGCGGCTATTCCTGTCTCAACTCTCCAAGCAGTAATGAACAACTTTTTGGTAAGATGCCGCACATGCATCGACGAGCAGGGGGGGCATTTAAATTCCATTATTTTTAAAACTGATTAAGCTATATTTAATAAAATTTAATGAGCTTTAACATGAATAAAAGAAAAATGAATTCCATACACTGAAAAAAAAATTATTTGAGTTTCTTAATGTAGCAAAATTCATCAGCCACCCTGTATAACACCTTGCTCACGATTTTCGTTGTTGCAGCTTCTAAGCCATTCCGTTGGAGGCTCGCTGAGTTTGAGTTAAGGTTTTGTAGACAATACAACCCGATTAAAATTCTTTAATTTTATGTTTTATTTATGAAAACAACATTTCACAATCACAATTAGTCAATACTAAAAAATAACAAAAATTCAACATTTCTTTTATGAAGTTGTTGAAGTCTTTTTCTTCAGAAAAAGTTACATTGATTATTCTAAAAACTCATTTTATTAACTTACACAATTGCCTTTAAAAATGAAGTTGCAAAATACATGCGGATCGTTTCGCTTTCACTTTGCTTCGTGGTTTCATTTGAGCACTGCTTACTCGTTATTGTGTAGCTGCTGCGACGCTGAAAAAATTTACTATTTCAAGCACGAAATTATTCAGTTGATTATGATTTCACTCTCAAACTATTATTTACTATATATGGAGCTTTAATTCAATTCAATTAATCTTTAAAAATTCAGAATATTAGTTAAGCGGAAAATGAAAAGGTAAGATGGCATTGTTAACTTAACGATTACTGCCCGAAAACTGATTGTTTTCTTCTTCGCTTGTGTATGTATATATGTATTTGTCAACAGTTTTGGAGGGTTTTGCCTTATGATAATGTGAGCGAGCCATCGTGGCAGTCATCATTTCTTGTCTAAATACTCATGTAAGGTGTAATGAAATTGGCAGCAGTATTGAATTTATGACACATTTCAAGTTCCGGGATTCTAGGGCCTCATTTCATGCCTAAGGTAATCAGGAGCTTACCCAAAAAGCTGCAAGGTTACTGATAAGCCACTTCGAAACCTTAGATATACGAGTATGACACCTTTTTAATGAATTTTTGATAACACAAAAAAGTATAAACATTTTTTAAGATTATTTAGTTAGTCGCTATGCTTTTTATTTAAGAAAAATCGCTTTAAGTATCGACATGAGCCGTATATTCTGTACAACTTGGAAATTATGATAAGGAGAACAACAAAAAAACTAGTACTTTACCTATGGCCACTATATCAGTGAGACAAAGCCCTTCGCAACAGTAGATTGTATTTCCAAAAGCTTGAATGTATTAATTGTAAGGGTTGTAACTTTGCGTGCTGTGCGAATGAAGATTATGTTCAAATAACAGTGCATGGGATAGTACATTCCTTGTGATTCCGATAAGTAGAACCGGTTGCGGTGGGAATGATAAAGATCACATCGAATGGCTTAACAGATACCTCGCACTGGCCTGAGGCCTTTCGTGACAACTCAATAGACTGATTGACATAAATTTGCCTCCCTGATGTAAAAGGAGGTAGCTGTCCTTCGCAAACCTTAGCCTATTTTTAAGGGTCTGACATGTGACAGAGTCGGGAAGAGTCTTTTATTAGTCTACTTCCGCTATTAACTCTTAGGCTTTTGGTTTAACATGTAAATAAGATTAGAAAGCCAATAATCTCCCCAAAAATAAGCTAAAGATTAACTCTGTACAGAAAGTAAATAGATAAGCTTGAGCGATTTATTGGTGCAGAACAAACCGACTGACGGACTGACTGCCGAATACCAGAATATCCAAAACGATTTCAGAGTATTAAAGGATCAAGATGACTATACAGTATTTTAAGTACCTCATTTGAAAACAGACGAGAATCACTGGTTCGGAATCTACTGACTCCTGCAAAGTAACAGAGTTTTGCTAAAAAATAATTTATTAAGAAGAAGACTTCAAGGAGGCCGATAAAAACAAATTCCATCTAGACAAAATGTCATCAAAATAGGCTTATTTATTTGGAGGAGGCTGTTGACGTAAACCATAAACTTTTGCATCATCCTTTTTGGGAAAGGCCGAAATTGATTCTTTGTTCTACTCGTTTCCCTTTTTTTAGCAGTTTGATTTTTTCTCCAGAGCTACTGCGGTGGAATTTATATCGGTACTAGGTTTTTAATTCCCCAAAAAATCTGTAGATGAGAAAGTCATCTGTAAATAATCTCTAATATAACAGAAAGGTTTCAGCCTCATTAATTAGACTGTGGGTCTTGTGAAATATTTAATTTGTCAATTTGGCGGCTGAGTGGAAGATCGCCGTATCTTGTCCATTTTGCTATCATTGCGTGATGGTTCGTCCAACCAAATATTTGTCACTTAATCCTTTTTCAATCACTTACTCTCTCAGCGAAAGATATATTTCTGTCATCTATGTCCGGCTGTCGAAGAGCGTACTCCCAGAAATCTTTACAAAAACAAAAGAAAGTAATAAATCGACTCCTCTCCCCCTCATCCTGACAGATGCTGCATAGGGAAATTGTTGGTATACGCCATCGTCGCATCATTGTATCCTATGAGCACAATGTCCTGGGATGACACCTGCAAGTACTCTTACCGCAGATTTGTTTAGTTTGATAAGGAAGCTAGTTCTTTTTCTGTCTAAACATGACTATATGGACCATAAGACTTCGTAATAAACGCGATTAGTAAATAGTGAATTCTATGTCATTAAAGAATTATCGATTCGCCTTAGCAGATTTCCCAATAGTGCTCGGAGTTGTCTGCTTCGTGTATGTCTATTTCGAAACCCCTCCTGCCCTGGTCTGGTAAATCCCCTAGTCATCCTGGTGTGGTACCAGATCTGAATTTTTTTTTAATTGGAATTGTACTATAGTCGGTAATGAGACCATGATAACATATGGAAGGGGTCTCATTATATTCGAATCTCATTGTACATGTAGGACTTTAAAAATTTTGAAAACACTTAGATAAGAAGATTAGATTTCTCAAGAGTACCTACCAAACTAAAATTGTACTACTCTTTATTTTTCTTCCCCAGCCGATGGTATGACATACTCATTTGGTCTCTTCTACAATGAATTTCTCAGTTACTTTAACGAAGGCAAGGGCTATACAGCCTGGATAGTCTCAATTATGGTGGGAGTGACCTACGCCTCCGGTGAGTACCTCGACTTTAAACACCAAAATGGTGTAAGCGACTAAATGTTCGATTTTGAAAGACCTAAATTGTGAGCCATTATTGGTAAAAGACATTCTAAGCCCACACTGGCATTTTAAGCATTTGGGCTATTCGACTATCTTTCAATATTCAGCTTGTCTCGCTTACATTATTTTGGAAGGAAATATTACTCTATTATATATTTACTATATGTATATATTTCTTTTACGCAGGTCCAATCTCTTCGGCCTTTGTCAATCGCTATGGCTGCCGTGCGGTTACAATAGCTGGAGCGGTTTTTGCCTCCGCTTGCATCGTTGCCAGCATATTCGCCCAAAATGTACTGACGCTCATATTCACCATTGGCATTGGTACCGGTTTTGGGTTGGGTCTTATTTATCTGCCAGCCATTGTGAGTGTAACAACGTGGTTCGAGGCGAAACGTTCTCTAGCGACCGGCATTGCTGTGTGTGGTTCCGGTTTTGGTACATTCATTTTTGCACCACTCACAGAACATCTTATTGGCTCGTTCGGTTGGCGTGGTGCTATGCTCATCATTGGTGGTATTGTATTGAATTGCATTATATTTGGTGCAATGTTTCGTCCATTGAAACCACCAAAACAAGCGAAAAAGAAGACCAATATAATTGATAGTAATACAACGATGGCTGAGCTCAAACCATTGAAGTCTCATGCAAATGGTGGTGATCAATATCTGCAGCTACCACAACGTGCGGATGCGCCATTATGTCGGTCGAACAGCGTTGGACATGGTATCAATAGCAATAATGTAAGTTTTAAATGAACCTTTATGTATTGAAAACCAAATTTTTCTTTTTAAAATTTAAATACTTTTGTATTTAGTGAAAAATTTTTATACCCAGTAGTGGTAGGAAATAGTATACAAATTGGCACAAATACTGTCACTTTTGTATGGAGGGAGGTGGGGCTATTTGGTTGAAGTTTCCTCTAATTGTAATCTGACTCTTTCGTGATTTATGCACTCTTCTTCTAAATACTTCAAGTGACCCGGTAAAAGTTAAGCTTATTGAGGCACCACAGTCCTCTAGTATTTGGAATTTGGAAACGACTCGAACGTGTTACGGTCTATTATCTTTCGCCTACTGTGTATTCACTCTCCGGCGGCTTTGACAGAACTCATGGGTGATAGGATTTTCGCCAAGCATGATCTGTTGTTATTATAGCAATACTTCGCTCTGCTTGGTGACGGACCAAGCAGTTTTGATATTAGCCCGAATGCCGTGGGAAGGATTTCGTTGTTGCCGGAAGTGGGGTCGATGGGGATTTTAGAAGCCTCGTACGCCAAGTGTACCTTCCTTAGGTATATTCGAAGCACGCTTAGCCACAGAGATGTGTCTCGAAATCGATAGTATTTCCTTTGAATGTGGGATTAATTCGCAATGGGGTCTTTGGATTTTATATTATTATTCGCTTTAATTAGGTTCAGATATTAAATCCCACCTTTAGATGACCAGAGGTCAAAGAAGTAATTGTAGAATGTTTAGCAAGAATCGGAAATAACCACCCCAATGGAAGGACCATGCGCATACCCATTGATCCAGCTGTGTACGCAATGATATTCTTGGCAAAAGGTATTCTTGTCCACCATTCCGTTGGACGGACGAAGTGAAGACCGTTTTTTTGATCCCGTGGCGTTTCTTGTTGTTGTTGTTGTTTGTAACGACAAAAACACTCCCCGTGGTGTTTCTAATAGGCATCAGTTAGCATAGCAGGCACGCCGGAAAGCTTGCGTACCCCCTTAAATGAGTTCTGCAGAAGCTGCATAGACAAAGAGAAGCCTGAAACAGTGAAGCATCTTCTTTGTGAATTCCTTTCACTGTGACTTTCACAAAAGACTGATATACATGATGGCCGACTATTTCAATCACTTCGGCAAACTATGTAGGGTAAAGCCAAAGAATATAGTCCACTTTGCGGAATCCACAAGATGGTTTGAGTAGGGTGTCACTAGATCCCTGTGGTATCACAACAGGACCTTTAGCGCCTAAGTGTACTGGTGCGAAAACTTGCAGCTACTGCAATCTAGCCAAACCTAGGAATGCAAAGAAAAGACTGGAGAGCTATTTTGGACTTTCATTAAAATTTAAACGGTTAGATGCCAAATAATTAAGTGAGAGTCACCGATATGAAGAAGCATTTTACTGAGCGCCCTATTATATTTGACAGACGTTATTTAAGTTGGTTGGAAATTGGTAGTCACTAGTTCGACAGCTTATGAGTGCGAATGTGTAATTTCTTCACCTCCGGCTTGAAGCACAAGGCGCGTAATCCAGATATTGCTATTTCCATTTTTCAATTGGGATACCACTTTTTTAATCTTGTTCGATGCTTAAAAGTGATGAGAAGACCTCCCTCCTTAACTTACTGGCTTATTATGTAAGCCGCAACGAGTCGATTTATCTCATTTGCTAATGCTGAATGTGAATGTGAGTAATTGCGACGATGACTTACATAATCAGTTCCTTATATAAGTATTTTGTGTCGGTCGCCAAGTCGCTCTTATATTAACCATACTTTACCCTTGGAACTATCTCTTAGCTGACCCCGAATTTTCTCGATAATTCTTTGGCATTTATTCCTCTTGGCACGTATCGCAAGCTGCTCGCATTTACGATCTTACTTTTAGGTTTTCTGAGTTCTATGTATGTAGGCATTTCTTTCACCCGCTTCTCATCACGCAAAAATCCCTACTGGGTATAAAATCTAAGTTTCGGCCCAAGACGAATTCAATATAAGGTGGAAACAAAGCGATTTGCTAAAATACACAAACACATTTTCCATGTCTTTTGTTTTTGTAATTCGTACGTCTAATGTCAAAATCGTACTGCGGTGAAATTTGTAGTGCTACAGTTCGAGAAAAAATTAGCTATCAGCTTATTGAATAATTCCACCTTGTACTGAATTCGCCTTGATTCCGCCCAAACAAAAATAGTTTTTGAAATTTTTTTTGCAATCTTTTCTTTAAAATTTTCGTACAAGCATTCTCACTTTATTTTTTTTTACTCTTTTTCCTTTGCGCTCATGCCAACTGCAGTTGCGTACGCTGCGTCCCTCTTTTAGGCGTTGCCGGATGCTCTCGCTCGACCTGACAATGCTGTTAGCGCAAGTAAAATGTAGTTCGTTCCCAACACTTGCAAATCAATCCAATATAAATCAATCAGATCTCACTGTCCTGTCAAATACTAGCACAAATGTATGTGCCCTAACACGATAGCAATCCTCCTGCACACATTTAATATTGTTGGCTGAGTAGAAGATCGATCTAACTTAATATACCGTTTCTAAAATTCCCCATCGCGAAATATATTTCCAAAAACGTTCTTTCTCCAGATTAATTCAATACCTAATTATCAAGCCGCCAGCCTAGATAAGGTGGTCGGTCTTCCATTTAGTCGGCGATATGTATCTATATAATCCAAAATAAATATTTGTTGTTGCTTTCTTAACTGCACGCTATCCAAGCACGCTGTGTTACACTTTACCTCCTTCCCCATTCAAATTATAAAAACATTTAACCTTCTTGCGGGGTTTGCTACCCTAATTTTCGGAATGTTTCAAGACCCCACCTTTTCCTACCTGATTGCTAGTTAGAATGTTATCCCTCTTAAACTTATCCAAACAACTATTTTGCTTTCGAACTTATATAGAATAATCAAGCTGTAAATGGCTCAAATGATAAAGTCCCAGTCACAACAATACCTCCGGGCACCAACAATACAGATATGATACGTCACCGCAGTCAACCGCATTTGGAAAGTATAGCCCCTGAGCATGAGAACTGGGGTAGTGGCACTATGTATCGACCAGATATTCTTTACCAGGTGAGTGTGCAGATATTCAGCTGAAAAAATTTATCATAACCACTCAACTTCTATTCCTTCAGGGTTCTCTCCTCAACATACCCGAGTATTCGGCGTCACGGAATGATCTCTCGGGTTCCGGACTGATGAAACGTTATGGCTCGGTACGACAAAGTGCACGAGGCAGTCAAAGTCAGGTAAGCAGTTTATTCATATAAGATTGAACTTTAATTTATTATTGTAGGAATTACAGCTGCAGCATAATTTTTTTATTAAATTCTTAACACAAAATGTTCAAATTTTTTACTTGCAATCACTTTTTCACACTTATCGCGGAATCCAAAAATCATTTGAGTATTCTCTCACATAATTTAGCAGCAAATTAGAGAAGAAGTAGAGCAAATGGAGTAAAAATAGTGCAATTGTAATTCGCACATAAAATGACGTGTCGTAGGAATCGCTAATTTTGAAAGGAATCATTTTTTTAAATAATTTTTCCAACTTTTTTTACTTTCCTTTTCTTTTGAAATTTGAAGAAAATTTCTATACACAATTTCTGTCTCTAATTATCGATTCATGATCAGGTTGTATTCAGAAAGGTGTGATTGATGAATAAATTTTGGAGGTTATCCACTAGGGTTGTTTTTGTCATTGTTTGCGCAAAGAAAACAATACTAAAAATTTGTTATACGTATTTTATCGAAAGTGAAGAAATAATGAACCGTTTCCATATTAGTATATATTTGTTCTAACTAAGACTCTTCGTTTTATATTAGCAAGAAATGTCGAGAAAATTTGAACTATTATCCACTATTAGGAAGAAAATGTATCTTCTTACTGTTGGATAAAGAAGAGAGACTATGTGAGGCTTAGCAACCCAACTGACTTAATAAGTAAAATAAAATCACTAAAAACAACGGTAAAGAAAATTCCCACTATAAAAATGTATTGCCTGAACCGTTTGAGCTATGTAAAGACAAAAACATGGAAGCGCTTTTGAATTGTTTTTTTTTTGGTGCGCGATATTTTTACAATTAAACATTTAAACAAAAACTTGAGTACGAAAAAACAAAAAATATAAATTTCATTATATAAGGTGCTTATTATGTAAGTCACCTGACACTTTGCATTGCAGTCACTCATATGCAGCTTCACCCGTATATAATACCAAACAAATTAACACAATAACTCCCATGGCAATCACAGAAGGGAGGCCTTTATATAATAAGATTTTTTCTTTGGACGAGAAGAACTGACTCGTTACGTCGCATTGCATCTTACATAATGTACCTGTTAGTAAAATTTCTTCTATCACTAACGTCGATACAAAACTATGAAAAACCAAGTCCTTATTCAACATTTATTCAACATAGTGGGGCATCGTTCCTGCGGTACCACGGCCGGTAGTCGACAAATATTCTATACTCGCCATTGTCGTAATGTAAAGATCCTTAAAGCAGTAGAAGCAGCACTTGGTGGCAAGTAACTCCGTTCATGGTTGTTAATGCTGGTTCCCAAATAGGCGAAATCGTAGAAAGTAGAAATTATTATTTGGACGAGAATCTTTCCCCGTTTTGGGACCCAAATATTGTGCTCGGGCCACAAAGTATTAATACTCTCTATAGTTGTCCATTCTATATTGTTTAATTTGAAATGCTTTCAAGATGGATTAAACACTATAAAATAATTTCTCCATCTTAAAAACCTTTAAAATTTAAAATATTTTCTTATTAAACTCCATGGTTTCATTATGAAAGGTTTCATATGTAGCACTGTCCCACCATGTGCTTTTCACAATCCAAACTCTCAAATTGCTCCTAAAACAAAAAGTGGTATTTCTTTTAAAACTCCTTTTAAATTGTTGGAGGAAATTTTAAAATAGTACTGACAAATTTACTTTCAACAAAAACATGTAGGTTGGGTACATGAATCATGGGTTGGGCACACTTAGAAATCTTTTATAGTTTCTTTTGTTTACATTCGGTGAAAATTCATTCAATTTGCTTTAAATTTAGCGTAGGTTACAAACTCAATTTTCCTTTTTTAATAGTTTTGCTTAATTTATCCATGCATATCTTTCACAGGCCATATAGATATGTGGTCACCTACCCAGACTACATGTAATCCCTGAATTTCCTGACCAATTCACGACAAGGGAATGAGAGTTGCGCAATGAAGAAAAAATCAAGTACTCAATGCCAACAATACAGCGGGGATCAAGAAAGCCACCAAGGGGGCCAATATCTTCGCCTTGAAGGAATAATATATATACATGCTTAACGCATGTCTTGAACTTGCCCTAAATATAAACGCAGGCAATTGTGCTACTCCTACTAAAACCCTGAAACCAAACAATCTGTAGACAGTACCTAAAAACTTAAGCACCATCCACTATCTTACAACGCACGAGCATACATGTATTCAATTGCCATCTTAATGAAGAAATTTCCACTGGGGCTGTTATCGTGGCACGCCACCAGGCAACGGTGCTTTAATAAAATAATCTTTTGATTTACGCCGATTCAGCAGAAACTGCCAGTTTGACATTTGATTATGCTCCTTACCTTTGTAACTCATATGTTTCCTATAGAAGTGCGCCGGTGGGCTCTCATATAAATCTAATAAATTAAATATAAAAAACCAAACCAATAGTTATTTATTATGCAAATAATATTACTTATATCCCATAGTTTTATCAGACTATAGTTGTTGGTTTAACTGATTACTGCTCCGTATTATGCATACTTTTTCTTTGAATTTTAATAAATTTTTAAACAAACATGAAGCAATTTTTCCTCTTTTTCCTCTCCTTAAATACAAACATGTTCTGCGGAGTGTGGGATATGTAAAAACTCTACATACAAAACCTTTGGTAATTGAGTCATGACTAAACTCCGTATTTATACCCATGATTCAATCACTAGAAGGTTAGAAGCTTTCTAGCGACAGATTTTGACAATTGCAGCCATCTTGCTCCCGGAAAAATTGTCATTCACATTCTGGGTTGACTTTTCGGGAAAATTATTTAGAAATAGTAGTATTAAATAAAAATTTTGAATTAGAAAATTTATTAATTTAGCACAGAGTGACTCAAGTTAGCCTAGGTTGGCAGCGCTCTTCTTTATATTAAGGTTTTCCAGTTGAGTCGACAAAAGTAGCTAGCGCCCTTATTGAATGTTATTCTTTCATGTTGCCTGATAAAATCGTATACGTTTAAAGCCCCAGACATTCCGGTATGTAATCATCTTGCCTTCAAGTTCTGGTCATTCATACATACATACTTACTAAGGTTAACCGTGACTTCAAAGTAGTTCCTTACTGGATTTGAAGTCTGTTATTTTTGACAAAACTTGACTACCATTCTCTGGGTTGTATAATCAGTTCTGGCGTAACTTATGTATAAAATAACTGTTTTAAGTCATCCTCTGTTCTAAGTGTGCCTGAATAAATAGAAGCTAATCTTATCTTATTGAAACTTATCACTTCACCATTCATTCGGTGGACTATGTTCAATTGTCTTTTGTCATTGTCAGTTGTCATTAGTATTAGAAAAAAAACTTCGGCCTCTTGTTAGAAGCATGAATGTGTAATGTTTCCCAGTTTGAATTGATAAGTTTACTATATTAACCATTGAATGTTTTATGTTTGACGAAAATCGCGGGTACCTTGCTTACACCGACACCGCAATATTTTTCAATCCTAGTTACCCGAGTGAGCCGAAATGTACTGATTTTTCATAAAAATCAAACTTTTAAACTCGTTTTACCAACATTTTCATTTTAGAATTAACGATTTGTTTTAATTTACTTTTAAAAATTTATTACTTCTAATTTCCTAATTTTTTGATTTTTCTACTACCATTTCCTCGACAAATGAAAAAATAACTCCTACTTCTCTTTCGTTCGCAAAAGAAACCCGTACAAATTTTAGAAAATGGGAGTGTCATTGCGGTAGAGAGCTAACCTTCTTGTGATTGAATCATGGTTTATACCTTTTAATTGTGTGTCTGTAAAAATTTTCTATAGATTTTAATGTATATTCTGTGTCAGGCTTAAAGCATCCGGTGAGTCTGTCTTCTTTGCTTATGTTTTAACAATTAATTCACTCACTTCAATAGACAATACCGCGTTCCGGTTGGATTCACTTTTAAATAGCTCTTCGGTGGTGTCTAAATGAAATTGACGCAAAGTGTTAATATCATTAAAATTCTAGAATTTAAATCAAAGCTCTTCAGTGGTGAATTGCTTACTTGATGGTTTACTGTTTCCCACCATTCGTACCGTTGATTCTTCTTCATGTTTTAAGTTCTTTTATATCAGTAACTTTTTGTGGTTTCACTCATTCTCTCCCTACTAGTCTGGTTTGACATACAAATTTGCTCTACTAGCATATTTTGATCTAAATTCGTTTCTTCACAATATTTCGACACTAGAGCCAACTAGCGAGTGAATAGGCGTCATCCCCGACATGTAAAAAAATATCCCAAAAATTTTTGTTTAGTACTAAAAATCATGAAGTTCGTTTTAAGAACACGATGGTAATATGATAATTTAAATAACAGTTATACATTCCAGTTAATAATATTCAAATAAAATTAAACAATAATATATCTCAAAATCATGGCAACGAAATAAATCCAAAAAATATTAATGCGTATACGACCACGAAATCCATAAAAATCATAATGCACCAGCGCAATTTGTTATTGAAAAATTTTATTTATCAAAAGATGCTAAAGATAAGAAACAAGCAAAATTATCGTGCTCACAAATTGAGGTAGACATCATTAACATGTACAATTTTTTATCTGGCTCAGGATCAAAACGACCGGATAACGCCTAATGTTTTTAAGGCAAAAATTTCTTCAACAGACAGTAAAATGTGTTTCGAATACTAGCCTCATAGGAACATAAATGCAATTTTTGCAGAATTGTTTTTTTTTATATTGCATTGTTATCGCGACCTGAAGCATTATGAGAACTTCAAGTCATTAGCTCAACGGGAAGCTGGTTTAAAATCGAATGCACCTTAACCATGATCCAACTAACATTTCGTGGCATTAGGACAGCTGATTAAAACTTTCTTCTCAAATTCTGACAGTACGCTCATTTCTCAGTACATTTTTGACAATTAGCTCCCGAATTACAACAACAAAATACATGAAAAATGTATGTGCGGTATGCAGTCCGAAACGTTTTTGCCAGTTCTCGCCGTCATGCTCTCTTAATAGCTACTATTTGCTTGTTGTTGTTAACAGTGTAACCCCCAACCCTACTATCTGCTTGATAGTGTTACTTTTTTTAAAATTAGAATGGAAATGATAGCAAAAACTGAAACTTTTGATACAAACAAAATTGCAACAACACTAAAACTTTTTGAAGTTTATTTTGCTATTATTTTGAGAAATGAATTTACTAAAAGCGTGCAGTTTTATTAATTTGCAGCCTTTTGCCAGCATCTTGAGAAAAATTTTCTGTCCAGAAATCCAGTATTTCATTGTTTATTAGATGATGAATTATTTGGTTAGGTATGAAATAAAGTATGAACGTAAACAGATGTAAAATGGTTGATTTTGACTTCAGGCATTTTTTAGTTTAAGATTTGAGTTCGGAGATTTTTTACTTGGGGATTTTGTTTTCTGGGGATCTCAATGCCAAACCCAAAAAAACTGCATAGAGTACGAAAAAGTATATTTATTTATACGTAAGAGATTTATACAGCTCATTTTTGAAAAGGTTTGAAAAATATTTTACATAATTCATAAGTAGTTGAACACAAATATTACGAAAGACAATTTTTCTAATTAGACTTTATACTTTCAAATAAGTTCACTAAAAAGCCATAGAACCAGCGTAGAATAAAATAAGCTAAAATAGCACGCAAAATATTGTTAACCCAACGTTTTCTGAAAGCGAAGAGAGAAAAAAGAAGTATTTTCAGATGCACAGATATGTATATACTTATATGTATCTATACAGCAGACCTGTTAAGTAATGATTACCGACTTTTTATTATTATTTTTTTTTTATTATTAATTTTTTTGGTTGTTTTTTTTTTTTAAATAGTGATTGAAGCCCGAAATTCAATTTTTTGCATTGTTTTTGATTACTTGAGTTTTGTTTTTGATTATTTTGATTCATTTTTTATTATTTTTTATTTTTTTGTTTGATTCAAGGCGAATTTATACCAGGTGATATCACAGCGAATTTGTTGCTGTATACACACACATACTTCATGTGTTTTGTTTTTCCTTTGGCGGCTTCTCCTGTCAGATTGCCTAGAATTTTTTTAATATGACAGAAGAAGCCACTGCTCATATGTTCTTACATCACCTGTAAGTGAATTCGCCTTGGTTTGATTATTGTTTTGGATTTTTTTCTGATTATTTAAAATTTTTTTCCTCCGTAATCAATAAGTAATTGCTTATTTTGATTATAATTATAATGAGAACTTAACAGGTCTGCTAAATAGCAAGATATAATAAATTTTCTATAAAATTTAATCTTGACAATTACATTCTTATTCTCTTCTGCGCCAGTGGTACAGTTTTCGGATCTTCACTAAGCAAGTATTCCCGTATAGAGAAAATCATTGTTGTACAAATATCAAGCAAACCCTCATCAGTTTCGGCACGAAAGATATCTTTCGTAAGATCAAGTACGGTGCTGCAAGGAAATTTAGTCATTAACTCTTGAGCAACTACAACAAACTTCCTACTAGATAAATACATTTTTGCGTTTAAATACCAACCCTTTTGTATCCACCAGACATTCATTAAAACATGTCATACCCGGACTATCGTAGGTATTGAAAAGAAAAGGTTGCATAACCTCCAATGATATATACGCCTTCCGTACAATACTCATGAGAATGGGCTTGCGACCAAAAAGTACCAGTAAGCCGTCCCCTAGCATTGCTGGGAAAATTTGTTTAGTGAAAACCTAGACAAAAAGTAAAGTTTTCAAATATCAGCAATTTTTTGATTTAACTGATCACTGTTTACCAAAAACTTATACACGAAACGGTTATCTGTGTAATGTGCGCCAGGCGCCATAAAATTTTTCTCGAAGGCGCCCTTATACCAAAGTCCATTCTCCATTACTTGACACATTTGATAGAATGTGTGATGACATATTTTCGACGATGATGACATATAAACAGGTACACTTGTTATTGCGCTGTAAAGAAAAAGGCGTTTTGAATTGATTTAGCGAAAAATCTGATCGAAACATATTTCCACAGGCTTACCGTTTCTCGCTTTGTTCAGTTCCAGCGCGATAGGCATAGTAGAGCATTGCTTTGATACCGAGATCTTGTGGTGTTATGTCGAAACGTAGCTTGGGTGACATGAACACCGTTTTTAGTATGCCGGCGCCAACGAGCACAAAAAGTCCCATGGCTCCCATCATAGTCGGTGGAAAGCCAGGTATTGGCTCAGTGAGTGCTTGCAGTACTAAGGGAGTTTTGAGCAAAGATGTTAGTTTTATTTAACATAATCAACGGTTAAGTGGATAGACGACATATTTCAAAATTTCGAAAACGCTGCTGATCAAAAAGAGATTGAGGAACGTTCTATCTGAGAACTGGGTTAAACAACACCGTTTTTTAATAATTTTTCTGAGCCATGGCATTTTCTAAAAGTTACATTGGAGAACGGCATTTTTCAAACTATTTTTCTCCCCCTAAACTCACTCAATATTGAATTCTTCATCTGAATATATCGAAATAATATGTTCTCCAAAGAAGTTCCGAAATAGGTTGCTCTTCCACTCAACTTTCTGCATAAAAGAATTGTTTTTTTATTTCAACGGCGACTTACCTATAGATGGCCTGTATATAGCAATCGGTATACGACCCTGAAAGTCTTTGACAACACTCTCAGCAAGATTCTTTGTAAACGTGTAAGTATTTGGAAATCCAATAATTAATCTGAAAGAAACTTGCATAATAAGAATCTAATTGCTACTGTAAACGGACACCAGACAAATTTATAGGGGGGATCATTATTGAGATATTGAATCCAAAACAAAAGTTTTTAGAATTTTTGTCAGTATATCTGTATGTTTGTGCGCGTATCATTAAAAGATTGCTGAATGAAATTGAATAGGACCTTCTTCGTAGCATTACGAGATGCCCAACTTGAAATTTAAAACATCCCTTATTTCGGTAACTTGACTGCTTTCGGAGTTATGGACCCATATGTAGACTAGAGTAACTCAAAACTGGCTAGCACAATAAGTGTATCAAGCGAAAGGTGCTAATGAGAGCTCCAATAAGCCCTATGATTAAGCTCTATATCTCAACTGGTTGCGGAGTTATAATTATTAAAATTTGACTCAGTCTATTATAAGTTCTGAGACGCAGCAAAGCGTGGCCGGGTTTTCTAGTTAAACGTACAATTTTCCATTCATCAATTTTGTGTCCTAGAATGTGAAGTGGTGGGGTAAAAAAGAAAATTATTTATATCATAGTTGATGCGTCGCACCAAAGGTGTGCCCGTGCCTTAAAAACTTAAAATTTAGAAATATTACACATTCCAACATCGGCACATTTCCCAATTTCCCCAGGAAGGTCCCGACCTTTTTCTTGATTTTCATTCTTGCGAAGTTAATTATTTTTTACGTCGCTTAGCTCTTTTCCTATGCCATTATCGACTTGACGCTTCTATCTCCATCGCGAGTATTTGGAGGCTGTGATTAGCATCGCCATATACGCCTTTCAACCTTTCGCATTATATTTGAGTATTTTTGAAGTACCCTCTTTCAGAGAGCATTTCTGTAATATAGTCAAAGCTTCAAGTTGTCTGCAGCAGCAATAGATCCATGGGGACTATTATGGTCATCACCTGTACGACCGAGGATACTGCAGAGCTGCTGGTTGACGCACATGTGTTATGTAATTTCAGCGTTTATTTGCTGAAATTGCACCTAGTATGTTAGGCAGCATTCTAAACTTATGCCCGAACAGTTAGCTAGTTTTTTGAGGTTATAGCTCCAGAGAGGGGTTTCCAACAAACGTTTTTGCAATTTGTTTATGGTGTAGAAGCTCTTTTTTTCCTGCTTCCATCTCACTAAGCTTGCTACATGGCAATGTCGTCTTCCTATTCGACTAAGAAGGTAGGTTGAAAAGTTCAACATAGCTGACGTTACGCAGGTTAAAGCTAAAAATTGAGCTCTGTTGTGTTCCGCATCTGAACATGAGCTTCCCTGGCCCACTCAAGTTTTGTACATGAGCTTGCGAACTCTTAGAAAGCACAAGGGATTTGAACACGAGCTGTCGAAATGGTGTCTAATGTTGCAGGGAGGACAACTTGCCCAGATAAGTTATTACCTCTCAGTGCTGCTGATAAGTCATCGATTGCCCCTCAAGTACATTTTCCAATTTTTCTATTTCTTTGATGGCTTCTGTGGGATATAAGGAACTTATTAACTCAACGCTTTCGACCCTCCTAGTACACCATATGTACCACTAAATGTTTATAAAGGTCTAAATCCTAAAAATTGAATTCGAACTCATTAGAAAATGTATCAAAGCAGGCTTTTTATATTTTCTAACGGTACATGGAAACATTAATTCATTTTCTCTTGCGTAGCGTGCACAGTTTTGAGTGAAACAGCGAAGGTTTCAGACACGTGTTTGCTTTTGATCTAAAAATATTATAAAAGAAGTTGTGAGGTGCCAAAAAAATTTATAAAATTGGATATAATTATTGCCTCTTCAAATGTAAGTATAATTAATGAAACGACTATGCAGATTTTCATATTCTTGTGTGGTTTTAAGAACTTGGTACTTATATGTACCACTAGTCTTTTATAGCGGTACCTATGTGTACCAGCAGTGCTTACTTGCAATATCTGACCTCTTTTTTTTATAAAGTAATACCATGTCGAAAAAACTAAGGGCAGATGAAATAACGGAAATGCTGCTTGATGAAATACTGGATTCAGATGCCAAAAATGTAGAAAGTGATTTTTCCAGCGGAAGTGATGAGAATTATGAGACGGAATCGGGTTTGCAGGACGAAAAGTGAACTGTCAGAATTGGAAAGCACCATTTCGATGGATGAATTAGAAGAATCCCATCAAGAACAAGGAAATAATGATAATGTCATCACTTCAGAAATCAGGTTATGGTCTTCTCCCTTTGGAAATTTTATTCCTAAGCATTTTGCAACTTATCATCGTGAGTGTAATAAAAAATAAATCCAGAAATTCCTCGTACTTCTTCGGCAACTGAAATTTTTCAAAGGATGTTTCCTCGTAGCCTATGCATGTATATCGTACAACGCACAAATGAGCGCATTAATGAATTTCGAACTGGACAAATTTTTCCAAAACTGGTGTTGGAGAAATACAAATTCTGCTAGGCTGTATGTTTGTTATGTCTTATACCAAAGTTCCGGCATTGAAACATTACTGGTCAACCATCCATCCATGAGTAACTATTCTATTAAATCTGCTATATCTCGTGATCGCTATACATTTTTGTCGTCAAAATTATATTTCGCACCTCCTCAAAAGCCAATGGACTGTAGCAAAACCTACTATATAGATGATGTTGTAGAGTGTCTAAAAAACACATTTCAGAAATACCGACAGGATAGTATTAGGCAGAGTATTGATGAATAAATGACCCTACCCCTCCCATGATAAAATTGGAAAATATTTGAATGCAAACCTTTCAGTTATCAGTAATCCAATAAGTTGGAACTAGTTAAATTATTTTTGTTTAGCAGGCTGAATGGCGGTTCCAAAGGGTTAAAAATTGTGTGCTTATGATATGGGTATCGGATAACAAACAAAAGGTGTTAACGGGAAGTTGCTAAAAGTTATCGTGGAACTTAGGTAAGGTCATAAATGAGTGCTGCAGGGTTATAGAGAGACGACGAGCTGATCGAAATTATGAGAAAAAGGGGGAAAAATAAGGAAGTAGTAGTTTATGTAGACGAGTTGCGATAAGAAATGGAACGAATAAGAAGGAAGCAGTGGGCAAGGGACTGCGAGAAGAATTGAGGTAGAGGAAATTAGAGAAAACAGCTAGAAAGGGAGAAGTGAGAGCAAGAGTTAGAGATTGAACTCTGCAGAGTATGCTGATATCAACATTAGACTGAGTCGATTTATTAACCGATATCGCGCCGTCGATTTTTCGATAGGTTTTGGGCTCAGGAAAAAAAAGTTCCACTAAGCGTTTCGAGCCTGCGAAAATTAATTTTTTTGACTTTTTTCGACTTTGATTTTTAAGGCTTTTTTCATAACCTACTAAAAAAAATTTCGTTTGATTTTAAAATTTTCATGTATACCCTGTCCGACCCAAAAATTTACCCTTTCGCTATTTTTTTAAGGGTTTTTTCAGCATGCATGCAAAAATGTTTTCGATGAAAACGAATTTGTCTCATATTTCCTGTCTCACTTAAAATTACGCGCTAAAAACGTTGGCGATAACAGTTTTTTGAAAAAAAAAATTTATTTTAGGGTTTTGTTAAAGTCGATTTTTCGACCAAAACAAGTCCCAAAACCCGAAAATAAAATTTTTTTTCAAAAAACCGTTATCGCCAACGTTTTTATCGCATAATTTTAAGCGGGGCAGGCAATATCAGACAAATTCGTTTTCATCGAAAACATTTTTGCATGTATGCTGAAAAAACCCTTGAAAAAAAAAATGGCGAAAGGGTCAATTTTTTGACCAAAACACTCCCCAAAGCCCAAAAAATATTTTTTTTTTCAAAAAACAGGGTATACATGAAAATTTTTTAAATCAAATGAAAATTTTTTTAGTAGGCCATGAAAAAAACCTTAAAAAATCAAACTCGAAAAAAGTAAAAAAAGGAAATTTGGCAGGCCCGAAATTTATTTTTTTGGAACTTTTTTTTCCTGAGCCCAAAACCTATCGAAAAATCGATGGCGCGATATCGGTTAACTTTCGTCCATACAAATCGACCCACCCTAATCAACATTCCTGTTTTTTTTTACCCGCATATACATCTGCGTATGCAATCAAAAAAACTGTCAGCTGCAATTGCAAGTTTTCCTCTATTGTCATTTCGTTTGCCATTGATACAATGATTTGTAGCAGTCGGTAAAACAATTTCAACTGATAAAATAGTTGCTTAGGATTCCATACAAATATTAAGCACCAACGCATATGCATGTAAAAAAAAATTTTATATATGGTTTGCTTCATCTAAGTTTTTTTGTTAACATTTTCACTGCTTTAACTTACTTTCTTGTCAAAATATTCATTATATCGCGTTGATTGTCATCCTTTAACATTTTCAGAAGAATTCTCCAATCAATTGGGGAATCATAAATCTGAAAATAATATAATTACTGCACCGCACATACTGCATTTTGATTTTACTTACCTTTGGTTCCACATACTTCAAATAAGGGTTACTATAAAACGTGGATACATGTAAAAAGATCTTGAGATTTTTCAACTTCTCAGCAAACAACAATGCCTCATAGGTGCCACCAACGTTTAACTTCAGCGCCACGCGCAATGGCTCATCGAAACGTACAGTCGCCGCACAGTGGAAAACAATCGAAACCTGCGCCATCAAAGCAATGTGCTCTGACGAAATACTCAAATTTGGTAAGGCAGCATCACCTGGAATCGGCACCAGTCTATCAAGCATATGCGGTTTAGATGCGCGTAAAACTTTGAAAACCTAGTCGATGATTACATTATTACAACTGCTTACTATTTAATTTTTTTTTTTGTATATTACACACCTTCGCCTTTTTCATTTTCTCCAAACGTTGCTCAACGCTAATATTTTTCTTAGTGCGCAGCAGCACATAGATTTTACGCACTTCACATGAGCGCAGTAATTTTTCAATCAACGCCTTGCCGACGGCGCCTTTTAGAGGAAAGATGAAAGAAATGGAAATTTTTACTGATTTTTTGGCACTACTTTTTTGCATTTCCTCCTAGTTACTCACCCGAACCGCCTGTTACAAATACCTCTTCATCGGCATAAAACTTGTGAATCATTTTTCCAACTTTAATTTTTTTAAATGGTTCTAAAAGTTTAGATCTTGGTAGCTAATTTGCTCAAAATCTACACGTTCTTGTGGCGCTGTCTTTTGAAATAAGTGACTAAGAGCTCTGAATGTGTACAGTTCGAAACCGCTACTGCGCTTTAGTTTTCCAAATCTGAGTAGTCAACTTAAGTTCATCGCACGAAGACAAAACAAAGCCACACAAGTATTAACATATAATTTTAAAATCAACTAAAAATTCCAGCACCATGCTTGGTTTTATTAAGTACTGTGCGTAGATATTTTAATTACTTATTTTTGGGCGGTGCAAGAGTCCATTTTTGTGTGATTTTTACTACCTTGATTTGTTTATATGTATTTATCATGGCTACCTTGCACATACCTAAATCTACATGGCATTGAACTCAAAACAGAAAACGCACTGCTCAGAAAATGAGGAAACCACCAGCGGTAAACTAACTTTTCGAACGCTGACTTCAACTGACAATTCGTTACTTAACCTAGAGTGGGAATCTTATCCTAAATTGACTCCATTGAAAGGGTTTAAGACTCTTCAGGCTTATTATTGTTGATTTCGGCTGGGCTCTCAAAAATTGCAAGTACCTGTTCCACTGGTTCTTTCGCCCTAGAATATCAGTTGCGGCATGAGTTAATTCATTCCAATTCCTGCGCTATAAATTAAAAAAATTTGATAAATCTTAACTGGGAGCCGAAAGCCTTGGCAGCTAGAGCTCCTTTCTTCTGTAGAATAGCGATTTTAATTTTTTTTTTCGTTTGATAAGTGAATAAATTTTCACAATCCTTTCTAGGAGCTAATCTTATATTTTTAATCTAGGCAGATGTAGTCCATTTTTGTTTTAATATAGAAACCGTTAGATCGGCCTGTGGCGCCTTAAGTAAACCAGTAGAAAGAAAATGACCCTTATAAGAAGTTAACTTTTTACTTTTGCGTGATCATTTCATGATCAGTCCAGGATTATTTCGGGATTTTTGCCCATTTGACCATTTCGAAATGATTTTCTAAACTTGTTGTGACCGTTTTACTCTTAATAATGTTTTCTGCGATGATCTTGTCACTACTTCAGAAACATTTCGGGGTTGTTTACGGAACTATTCCCTAATAGGGGTTTGGGGTGATTTCGGGACCATCCAACAATAGTTCGTAAATAATCAAGAAATGATCTTCAAAAAATTCCGAAATGGTCCCGAAAAATACCCAAAAACAATTCCAAATGATAACGAAAATATAACAATAACGCCGAAGAAAAATGGTACCACAATGATCCCGCAAGATTCCGAAAGGCTCCCGAAATATTCTTGAAAAAGGGCCTATATGTTCCCGAAAACGATTCCGAAATGATCCTCTAATGATGCCGAAAAAGCCCAGAAAATGATCCCTAAAACAATCCTGAAATGATACCATAATGACACCGAAAAGTCCTGAAAGACCGAAATAGTTTTGAAAATTATTCCGAAAAAGTCAAGCAAAGATTTCTAAAAAGTCCAAAATCCATCACTAAATAATCCCAACCCTGCAATAGAAAAGAATAGAAATTTTCTAAATTCTACTACAAATCCTTTGCTACAATTTTTCAATTCGGCTGCATCAATAAAAAATGTCGATCTACTCTAAAAAAAAACTTGAAATTCGTTCTCCCTAACCTCACTTAACTTAACCACTCTCCAATTTTTGGTGGGTAGTTCGAATTTCCCTTGGGTATGTTATTTAGAGTTACCTCGGGTGTCGATAATTCGTCTTCTAAAATCCAGACCAAGGTTCTTAACCTGCAAGTTATTTCGTTCCCGTACATCGCTACCACGTCTGCTGCAGACAACCGTTCACCTGCAATTGACTCTTTATAGATCGTTGCCCTCTTAGGCATCACTCGTAGAGTTTTCCTGAGAATATTGTCTCGCAGCGAGATATTTTTTTCCCAAGAAAAATTAATCCGTCGGGAAATATGTGCCGGAAGCCTCCACCTGCCTAACAGCATTGCGCAGAGCATGCATGTGTAGACTGCCTACTGCTCTCCGGACTTTTCTTTCTCTTGTGAGCTATCTCGGGTACGCATGGTATAGGCACTTCCTCAAGGGGTTACGCCACGACACTGTTTTTGCAAAATAGCGGTTTGTGTTGCGGTGAAGAACTTCCGGGCAAAGTCGAAACGGTTTCTAGTTTGAAAGAAGTAGATGCCGGCACTTTTTTAAAGTCCAGTCTAATTAGGAATTAATAAACGGGCAGGGTTTCGTGTATAAATCTCAAGTACTACTTTTACTAAGCTCCTTGCCATAGCAAGTTACGTTACTCCAGGAGTTAGAAAGGTGCTCTGGAGGATATAAATACACTTTAAATAATTGAAAAAAAGTAATTACTTTAATGAGCGAATCCTAAAGGGGAGCGTTTAAGCTCTTTGTGAGCTCATTTATGATTGATTATGAAATGAGGATATTTCCCTTTATATTAGACACCTTTACAGCTCATAATTTTGATCACATCGGAGTCAAAAAATACTCATACATGATCATATTTCTGAGGCCCATATTTTTTAGAACTCATACCGGGCTCTTAAATTATGAGCACTCTGAAATGGTTTGTGCGGGTACAATATATTTTACTACCTACGCTTTTATAAATTATTCTCAACTCCTGAAACGCATCTCACAGTTTACTCGATGGGTTGTGTTGCAGTCTTTATATATTCGAGTAGATCTTATAAATTTAAATGCTGCAACTACCACATTTTATTTCTTAATAAACAGTATTTTAATCCCTAATAAAATTTCTCTACTTCCAGGAAGTAATAAAATGTTGCGGGTGCGTAACTTGCTCCCAGGAAACACGTGACACATTCGTTGAAATGATGAATTTTTCGTTGCTGAAAGATGTTGTGTTCATCGTATTTGCTATGTCGAATTTCTTCACAAGCATCGGTTTCAATATACCCTACGTTTACATAGTTGCACAAGCGGAGACGCTGCATATAAATAGTGAACAATCGAGTTACTTGATCGCCATAATTGGTATTGCTAATACCATTGGCAGAATAGTGCTCGGCTATTTGGCTGACAAGCCATGGGTGAATAGGCTGTGGGTGTATAATGCATGCCTTACAGCATGTGGCATTTGTAAGTAAAAGAAAAAGTTACATTATCAAGTCTAGGTTTACCAGAGGCTCTCTGATTTTAGGGTGTATTACTCAATAATTATTTTTTAGAGAAAATATTCAAAATTTGTCCATTAAACGATTTTTTATACGAAAAATGCATATTCGATTTACATATTAGTATTTTATTTTATTTTTTTTTTCTTACTTTTTTTATTTTTTTTTATTTTATCTTATTTCATTTTCTTTTATTTTCTCTTGTTTTGTTTTATTTTATTGTATTCTAATTTTTTTAAATTTATTTTATTTTATTTCGTTTCACTGTATTTTATTTTATCTTATTTTATTTTATTTTATTTTATTTTATTTATTTATTTCACTGTATTTTATTTTATCTTATTTTATTTTATTTTATTTTATTTTACTTCATTTCATTTCATTTTATTTCATTTTATTTTATTTTATTTTATTTTATTTTACTTTATTTTATTTTATTTTATTTTATCTTATTTTATTTTATTTTATTTTATTTTATTTTACTTTACTTTAATTCATTTTATTTAGTTTAATTAATTTTATTTTATTTCATTTTATTTTATTTTATTTTATTTTATTTTACTTTAATTTAATTTATTTTATTTTATTTTAATTTTTTTTTATTTTTTTTTTCTTACTTTTTTTTATTTTATTTTATTTTATTTTATCTTATTTCATTTTTTATTATTATTTTATTTCGTTTCACTGTATTTTATTTTATTTTATTTCATTTCATTTCATTTCATTTCATTTCATTTTATTTTATTTTATTTTATTTTATTTTATTTTATTTTACTTTACTTTTATTTATTTTATTTAGATTAATTAAATTTTTTTTTTTTTTATTTTATTTTATTTGATTTTATTTTAGGGTGTATTACTCAATAATTATTTTTTTTTAGAGAAAATATTCAAAATTTGTCCATTAAACGATTTTTTATACGAAAAATGCATATTCGATTTACATATTAGTATTTTATTTTATTTATTTTTTCTTACTTTTTTTATTTTTTTTTATTTTATCTTATTTCATTTTCTTTTATTTTCTTTTGTTTTATTTTATTGTATTCTAATTTTTTTTATTTTATTTTATTTTATTTCGTTTCACTGTATTTTATTTTATCTTATTTTATTTTTTTTTATTTTATTTTACTTCATTTCATTTCATTTTATTTCAGTTTATTTTATTTTATTTTATTTTACTTTATTTTATTTTATTTTATCTTATTTTATTTTATTTTATTTTATTTTATTTTATTTTATTTTACTTTACTTTAATTCATTTTATTTAGTTTAATTAATTTTATTTTATTTCATTTTATTTTATTTTATTTTATTTTATTTTATTCTATTTTATTTTATTTTACTTTAATTTAATTTATTTTATTTTATTTTATTTAATTTTTTTTTATTATTTTTTTTTCTTACTTTTTTTATTTTATTTTATTTTATCTTATTTCATTTTTTATTATTATTTTATTTCGTTTCACTGTATTTTATTTTATTTTATTTCATTTCATTTCATTTCATTTTATTTTATTTTATTTTATTTTATTTTATTTTATTTTATTTTATTTTATTTTATTTTATTTTATTTTACTTTACTTTTATTTATTTTATTTAGTTTAATTCAATTTTTATTTTTATTTTATTTTATTTGATTTTATTTTGTTTTATTTTATTTTACTTTACTATATTTTATTTAATTTTATTTAATTTTGTTTAATTTGATGATTGTTGTTGGAGCAAAGCTCGAATTTTTATGTTTGTTTGTTAATTAATATTAGAGGAAAAATTACAACGATATGCACAGCGATTTAATATGCACAGTTTAATTTTATTTTATTTCATTTCATTTTCGTTTATTTTCATTTCAAATCTTGCAATGATGTCCGCTTCTTTCTAGGTACCGCCATGGCGCCTCTCTGCACAGATTTTTACTCTCTTGGCGCCTATTCTGCAGCTTTTGGTTTCACAATTGGCGCTTATGTGGGTTTGACATCAGTAATATTGGTCGATCTCCTCGGCTTGGACAAGTTGACAAATGCTTTCGGCTTATTGCTGCTATTCCAAGGTGTCGCCTCATTTATTGGCGCACCAATTGGCGGTTAGTTATAATTGATAAAATAACTTATTTTTCATGTTTTATATCTATATGATACTTTTGTACATTTTAGGCTGGTTATATGATATCACCAAGTCATATGGACCTGCTTTCATTATGGCAGGCATCACAATTTCCATTAGCGGTATCATACTCTTCATCATTCCACCATTACAACGGCATGTCGCAGCCAAAGAGAAGCAACAACAACAAACGACTGCGCAGGCGCTGTCGCTCAGTTAGTGTAATCTTTTGGATAACAACAATTTATATTGTTGTACTTGTTTCTCCGTCTTCTTAATTGTTTTTATTGCAAATAGTTATATTAGAAGTGGCCTTTGCGTTGCATCACAAAAATAGGGAAACAAGTTTGCCTTCGATTTATAATCCTAGATAAATTTAAAAATTTTTAAAAACTATCTAATAGAAAACATATTCTACCTGCTAGCTTAGAAATTAAAATTAACTTTAGATACATATCGATTTTCTTGTAATTGTTAATAAAGTAAAGTGGCAAGACCATGCTGAGTGAATTTATTATTATTATACTAAAGTCTAAAATATTCTTGTGCGTAATATACATTAGGGTAGCTCAGAAAAAAATAATTTAGCTTAGCATAAAATCAGAAAAGAATTTGCCATTTATAAAAAAAGAAAAAAAAAACAAGTAAGGAGATTCTTCGGGAAATTTTCTACGTAATGCTTCGAATTAACTTGATAGCGTTTTTTTATTGCTCTGCTACATAATTGGGTATGTATATATGTATATTGTAAAATTATAAAAACTAAGTTCTTCCATTAAACAGATTTTTCAAAATGTCTAAGATTTGTGGCAAGAAAACATATCAAAAGTTCCAATTTGATTTTATGTTTGTACCCAAATCGAAATAAGAATGTCCTAAAAAAAACTTTTCAGCTGATTTTAATGGATATTAGTATTATCCATTAAAATAAAATCAAATTTTAAGGGACTCTTTTTCCTTTGTAATATTATATAGTAAATATTCATTGTGCACATTTTGTCAGCAATTAAATTTCTTTAGTAAGTCCATAGTTTAGTAAGCAATGTAGATCTAAATACCTATAAGCATGTAAAATTCAATAGAAAAGTATGGGAAAGGAAACTTTTTTTAATAAATTATATTTTCTAAGTAATTATATGGCATACTCAATGTCATAAGCTAATATAAACTATTATTAAATAACAAGATATATATTAATGAGTTTTTGCTACGACTTAGTAAGGTATAACAGCTAAAGTCCCTCTGTTAAGAGGCAGGTTTGTTATCGACAATGATATCTTTGACAGCAAGCTCAGTCAGCTTATAAATAATCAGGCACACCAGATGATGTAGCATCTTTGATTTTATCCCAATATTTTCCTACAAGCCTTGTGCAAATGGAGACCAAAAAAAAGTAGCAGATGGTGCATCAACTAGTTATAAAAGTGTCACACCAGCTGTTTAGTAGGATGTTACGGATGTGACTATTTGCCTTGGGCACCAGGCTTTCATAAAAGATAGCAAATGTGATATGACCTGGTGACCAAAATGTCATATAAATTAGTATGTAAGATGTGACATCATGTGCCCATAAATCTGAGCATCCATGCTATAAGGAATTTGTGATTTTGTCCCATTATTTGCCCACAAATAAGTCGGGTCAGCAGCCGCTCATCAAGCATAACATATGTGGCATCACCTGTTGATCAAACTGTCACATCACCTGTTTAGTAGGATGTCACATTATTTGCCTGCAAACAAGTCTTGCGCACATGGCAAGCATAGAAGAAACAGGTGCAGCATCAACTGGTGATAAAATTGTTACATCACCTGGTAAGTAGGATGTGCCCATCAATCTGTCTCACCAAATGATGCGGCCTATGTGATTTGGTCTCATCACTTTCTTACTAATAAATAGTGGGACACCAGGCGTCCATAAAATAAAGCAGGTGCGGCATCACCTGGTGATGAAAATGTTATATCACATAGTAATGTAGAAGAATGCAATAACATGTTATTCACACAAATCTGGACCACCATTATAGGGGGCATCTGTAATTTTGTCCCATTATTTGCCTACAAACAAGTTCTTTGCACAAGCAGACTGTCAAATATAGCAGGTGACGCATCAACTGATGATAAAAATGTCACATCGCTTACTTAGTAGTATGTGCCCACAACTCAGGTTCGCCAAATGATGCTTCATCTGTGATTTTGTCTAATTGCCTGCAAATAAATCAAGAGACCCAAGCGCTTAGAAAACATAACAGGTGGGTAATCACCTGATAATCAGAATGTCACAACATGTGATAAGAAGATTGTAATATCATTTGCCCAAAAATAAATAAATGAGCGTTGGTCAATGTCATTTCTTCTTCCAATATACATCGTTTCTTCCATTTCTTCTGGTTTTTGATCACCCAAATGAACCCAAAAAACAATAAAAAACTTACGTGAAAAAGGAATCAAACATAATAAATCGCACACGACGCCACTAATTGCAAAGCTTTATAAAACTGTCAACAGACATTTACAATCAGATGAGCACCAACAATTCTTCCGAATTATTACTAACTAAAATAAGCGTGAAGATTTGTCTATCGATAAGAGTTAGTTAATTTTCTACTATAATTAGGTAATGAGTCAAAAATTAAATAAATAAGTAAGGATGGAATTGTCTTAGGTTGTGTACAAGGTTGTACAACTTTAATGAATTTATAAACTGATTGAATTTTGGAGAAATTAAGTAGCAAATTAAGTAGAGAACTTAAATCTTTTCATCAGAAGACTCTATTATTTTAAGGGCCTTTGATCGTAATGCTGCCTAGAGAGATCTACGAGGATTTTTACTAATCTAGCCATCGCCTTGAGAGCTTATATGGAGATTTATCTGAATAGTTGCTTATATGGTAGCACTATTGTCAAGATTGATTCTACATATAGTAATTCTAGTAATTATTGATTTGGATTATATAGCTTTAATATACATACCAATTTGATACAACTTCCCTGCATGCAAAACTAATATGATCCTACTTTCATAACCACCACTGTTTGTAGCTAAGACGAAATATTTTTCTGTGGTAAAAAAGGTCCTAAACTTTAAGTTGGACTTCAGGTAAAACTCTCACGAATTTTATGAAGCAGATTTTGAGTGATACGCGAACAAGCATGCAGACAGACAGACTGGTAAGCGTTATAAAAACGTTCACAATACATTTTTCTTTGATAACTAAGTACAGTGTACAGTCACGGGTTTCTTATAAGTAAATATATCAAACATATTTATCAATTTCGGAATATCTTGCATGATATATATCATATATTCAACCCGGAATTGCACCGTTTTGGCTGTTCATATGGTGCTTTAGTGGTAGCTCCATCTGTTTCGATAACTGATTAAAGGACATGAAAGTACTTAAGTCTAACGAATTGTTTCAAGAAATCTTAAAATAGACCACATATTTTGGCTTAGGCAGGCATACGTAAAGACGGACAGACTAGAAAGAATATATCGACTCAGCGTATTCTATTTTTATTTCAATTCAAATGTTTTGTGTGCTAATATATCATTTCAATCTTCATATTTGCCTAATTTTACATTCTTCAAGAAGAGGTTATTGTCTAATACACATGTTTGCTGTCACTATTCCATACAAAGTTGCTTGCACTGTTGCCCTTACAATTTTTTTATTTTTATATTACTCATGCTTTTAAGGCCCTGAAATACCGGCCAAAGACAAACACGAAACAACATGAATTCGAAATTTTATTAAATTAAAATGTGCAAATAATGTTCATATTTAATTATTATAACGAGAAAGACAGAATTATACGAGTATGCATGCCTGTTACAGTTCTTCGCGACTGTGCATTAGACTGGATAAACAAAAAACCTTTTTTTCTTAATTATATTGAGATTATTTTTGGATATTGCGAAAAAAATTCTCTAACATTTTTAGACGTAAATATCAATATTTAGGGGTCTACCATTGCTAATTAAGATTTTTGCGCACTGATCTCATTTTTGCTTTTAAACTGTCAAACCATTGAAAAAAAATTAATTCTATGCCTATAGTTTTCTAGAAAATTCAAATCCCCACCTTTCAGCTACACTTAAACATTCTTATGGTTTTCTGATTTCACGTTTTTACTTGGGAAGTTTATCAAAAAAGATAAGTACAGTTTTTGTTTTAATTAAATGGTTTAAAAAAGTATTTCCACAACCTTATATATAAAAAAAAAACTTAAAAAAAAAAAAATTTCTGAAACTATGGTTTTCATTTCAATGCAGTTATTTTATATTTTATGCTTCATAGCACATTCAAACTTACTTACTCTGCGAAAAAAAATGTTACACCGTTGGTTTTTTTTCATTATATATTTCAATGGCTTAGCAGTTTTAAAGGATAAACGAGCAATGATAGACTTTTAAAAATTAATACTAAGTTCTGAAACTGTTTCAGTAGATATTTTTTTCCCATTCTGAAAAACTACATATTTCCCATTCTGAAAAACTACATATAATTTAAAACATCTATTATTTTGTTGGCCCAGTCTAAAGTGCTTGTATGTGCATATACCCGACAGTGAAACGAAATAGGTGCAAATCACTTCAAACGGCGGTCGTTTAAATGCTGAAGATGTTAATTTCGGTATAACTTAATAAAATTAGATAGAAATCTGTCGAGGCTTTTAAGTTTATAAAATGGCCATGGCAAAACACTAAACCGAAACCTACTCTGACTTATCTGGCAATTGAGAGGCATGTTAGTTTTAATGGAGTCGTCGTCGTCTTAGTCGTGTGAAATTCGCTGTTTAAAATTCGAATTCTAAGGCAATTATGAGATATTGACTGCCATGCTATTGTGACTGATTGCATCTAATAGGCAGGCCGTAAAATCAACAAAAATTGTTGGTACAAAAAAACAATAATAAAATTAAAACAATATAAAAAATTAAAAAAATTTTATAAAATAAAATAAAATAAAATAAAATAAAATAAAATAAAATTAAATAAAATAAAATAAAATGAAATAAAATAAGATAAAATAAAATAAAATAGAATAAAAAAGTAAAATAAAAATAACAAAAATGTTTAATTAAAAAATTTAAATGAATTAAAATACTGTATAAAACAAAATAAAAAATAAAATTAAAAAAAAAATTTAAAAAAAAAAAATGTTATGAAGGGAAAATTATTGAAATAAACGTAATGGAAGGGGCATAGCAGGAGTAATTGCAGATATAAGTGCGACTGACTTAGAGTGGGTGATTGAGATATTGTGGGTATGGGAAGGGGAGAAATAAGTAGGTAGAATTACTGAAAAAAAGAGTGTGACGATTTTTTTACAGAAACCTTAAAATGACATAAAAATTATTAGTCAGAAACACTAATAGCGGGTCTGCTAAACCAATGACATTTTATGTTGGGTTGCAATAGTCAGATATGTATGCAGAAAAAAAAATATTGCTTTTTAGGCAAACAAACATATGATAGTTGCGTAATTTTAATATGATCTATAATAAAAACAAATTAAGAATATTAACCTTAGACAAGTTCATTGACTTTAATGCTCTGGAAATATTTATTACACATGTGGATCATCCACTGATATGTACAAGGTGGCGCAAAAGTAAGCTTCCGATGTTCAGCATATCGGTTGTGACACGTGCAGTGTGTGCTGTTGCACCGTCTTGTTGGAACCACATGTTTTCCAATCCCAATTCATCAAGTTGCGGCAAAAAGAACTCGTTGATCATTGCTCTGTAGCGCTCACCATTCACAGTAACCGTTTGGCCCCGACCGATTATTGGTCAAATAAATAGTCAGCAATATTCCGCGTTCTGGAGCAGTGCAGCGTAACATTGTTTATTAACGTGTATTTCGCATGTGTTTACTACACAAATGTCAAAACAGAACTGACTTTAGGGGCCAATCGCAAAATTTATAGCATTTTCTGATAGGAGGATTACTTTTGCGCCACCTTGTACAAGCATACCCAAGAGTATCATAATTACTGTAAATAACAGTATATAGCTAATTGTATGTCCACAGCACACAGTGGACCAGAACTTCAAATACATAAAGTATAACCTACTGTATCAGCCCAGCAAGAACACTTACTAACAACGTTTAAGAAAAAATGGGCGATATTTTGATTTAGTGAAAAAAAATCTGCACATCCCTGATATTCGACATAACCTCGATGCCTAAGAAGAATATCACCCTATCCCGCTACATTTTCGAAACGCTTAAATGAATCGAAGCTTGTTTCAAGAAAGGCGCATCCCAATATTTGAATTAAAAACACCTTTGCTCAGCACTGGGTTGAGCAACGCCCCGAATAGTTTAAGAAATACCAAATCTCAACGTGAATCTAATAACTCTGAGTTTGATCGTTCCCCAAACGGCAGCTGTAACAAGTTGATCTCCCACTCTGAAAACGACCTGTTGCATTGCTAAAGTTTTAACCATTAATTGAAATATGGCACACCCTGTTTTATAAACTAAATATGTGTCTCAAATTTTGTAAAATTTTGTTTAATTTTCTGGTTGGTTGGGTTGTCTAAGAGATTGACTTGAGTGGGCTTGATGTGATCTGCAAGCCAGATGACAGCTGCCAAAAAATTTCATTTATGCTATGTCAGTCTAATTAATTTAAATACAATTGTACAAATACTAAGTAGACAAGTATTGTAGGCAGACGCATGAATATGTTGCTAATTATATGGCAAACTTACAAAAAAAAACTAAGTCGAAAATATCAAATTTTGAAGTATTGCACAGTACCGGATTTGGTAAAACCTGAACAGTTCTTAGTACATATCGACTGCTAAGTGGAAGATCTCCACATTTCTAAGTATTTTTAAAAAACGCCCAATCTTTTTTCCATAAAGCCCTATTTTAAAATTTGTTTTGAAAAATTTGGAGCAGGCCTATTTTTTAAAAGATATTATGAAATTGGTTATTTTCCACTCAATAGGCAATATGGCAATGATAGGGAGTTGTTTACGTTTCCTCAAGAACTTGATTTTTCGATAGTCGCTTAGATCTATATATGTATGTGAAAGTACAAAAACTTACAGACAAATGTTGGAAAATATTTCCTAAATTGTATTCATTTTAAGATATAATTTAATAATAAATTAATTAATTCACTTAAAGTTGGCATGAAGCAGTCATTTAAACTTTTTGTTTTTCTTTTTCATTAGCATTTTATTTTTATTTATTTTGATACTCTTGTTTGATATTAGCTTTTAATTTCAGACTTAATAAGATGTAATTACAATAATTTTAGAATAAAAATTCTATTCAAATCTTCGCGCAAATGTAAAACTACGAGGGCACTAACAAAATTTCGTTTAGTCGGTCGCTGTTAAATAACAAATTAGTTGCGGATGAATCAGACAAAATTCCGCGTTTAACCAAATGATGCTTAGGTAAAGTCTTCTGTGCTCAAAGTCACAATTTTTCCAGCAAATTTTGAAGCTGAAAAATTTCCACGATTTCACTTGCCAAGCAAATACTTAGCGTCATTAACGTTTGCATCATCCAACCACTAAGCGAATTTTTGTTAGTCCCGCCGTGAGTATTTAACAATAAATATAAACTAATGCATAGTGAATTTTTAAAGAAATTTCATTTAAATTTGGTTTATCTCAAAAGCTTTAGTGCGTGCCATTAAAAGGCATTCAAAATTTATCAAGATAAATACAGCCGTGTTCAATATAATAGTAGTGGAATTAAAATGGATATCGTTTGATGAAATAAGAAAAAGGTGTGACTTTAATAATTTTTATTTAAAATAGAGCGAATTCCACCATAGAAAGAAGAAATTTTAAAGTTCTCACGAAGTTCAGAAAAGTTAATTAAACTTTGAAACATGGCCATCCAAATCTCCAAATTTTTGAGTACACAGTTTTGTAGACCAATCAAATTTAGTATAAAATTGTACAAGTTAGAAATCTCTGTAAAATTTCCCTGAATTTTCAGAATTTTGCTAGTCAAGGCTGTTAAGTGATTTCTTCCCTACAAAGCATGAAGAAAAATTAATTTTGTATGGAAAAAATACCCAACATCCTTGACAAAAAAAATGTTAAAAATTCACAGAAAATTTTAAGGTACTTCCAACTTGCACAATAATTTAAATTAATGAGCTATAAAACTGCGTACTCAACAATTTTCTAAAAATTCTTCCTAAAATTTGAAATTTTAATGAAAACTTTTAAAAGCTTAATTAACTTTCACGCACTTTGTGTAAACTTTGAAATGTCTTTTTATGTGGTTTCCATTATGAACTTCGCTATATTTTGAATGAAAATTATTAAAATCACAGCTTCTTCTTATTTCGTCGAGCGATATCCAATTTAATTTCACTACTATTATATTGAACACAACTGTACACACGTACTCTAGTACATAAATTTATAGTAATAAAATGATTGAATTATTAAAAATACAATAACAATAAATTAAATACATTTCCACAAGAACAGCATGTAAGCACACTAACACACTTTTAGCTCAACAAACACAAAGAAACTTCAACATTCTCCTCAAATGACTCCCACCAAGCTCTCTTCTTAGTTTGCTAGCTCGCCTTCCTTCACGCTCACGGTATTTCATTGGTAATCAATTTTTTTAGCGTACAATCGCCAGCACCCAATTTTTCTAATATTTCCAATATATCCTCACGATAACGATCCCGATGCTGAATTTCCTCTTCAGTAAAATCATCTTTTAGGCGTGACATACGCCAAATCACATTCAGCTTTGCTTCGACTAAAACATAATTCGAGGGCGGGCAAAAGCGTGGACACATCTCATTAATAAATGTTATCAGTTCATGTACGGTGCTCGAATTGATGCGATTGTTAATTGTGTTCAATGCAAAATCCTGATAGCGTGCCATTTTCGTGTGTGGAAATATGTTTTCGCAAGTGAGACAACGCCAATCGGGTTGTAAAGTTTTCGTTTCCACTGGTATGACTATGCCCTTACAGCCTTGTTCGCGGCAAAACAGCGCCGATAAGTAGCTACCATTTTCCTGGAAATAAGAGAAATACAAGTTTTTTAAACTTAGCTGTAGTCAATCCATTTATGTTTTTAGAGAATTGGTAGTTTTGTAAATGTTCTTCAACCTCTCAAGACCGTACTTAAAATAAATCTGAAGCTGTGTTTTTTACAAGGTACCTTTTGAACACCGATGACATTTAGGAACTGGTGACTTTATTTTACCAGTGACTTTGTGGAACAAGTGACTTTTGGGAACCAGTGACTTTAGCAGTAATTTATAATTAGTAATTGAGGATCATAAGCCAAAGCAAATACTTCTTTACCAAAATCAAATATGTATCAAGCCAACTGTGTGGAAGCCACATATGTGAACCGAAAACGTCCGAGCATAAGACGTCCGAGAAGAAACTAACCTTGAAAATGTTCGAGCTACATTACTAATAAGCACGAAAAAGCAACTGACAATATCCTAGGTATGGGACCTACAGACTTCGTGAACATTTTTATGGCAGAAACACACTACAAGGGCTTTATGCCCATCGCCGGAAGCCGATAAAAGTCCCTCTAAACCTGTACAAGATGAAGATGAAAACACACTTTTTGTAGTTATAGCAGATACTTATTGGCCTTATTTTTCGAAAACAAAAGATAGCTTTCGTCCAGCACTGACAATAATCCCCTTCCGTGGTTCTTTATTCGTCTATATATGTAGGTTTTTGCAGATTAGGATTATGATTATAAGTTAGGTTTGTTAAACCGATGACACGTTTAGATGTTTAATGTTACAATATTGATTTATAATTAATATGAAAACTAAACGATTAAGTTAATTGAATGTATTCGTCGCGCACGTCTCGTTAGAGCCGAACTTTTCTTTCAACTGCCTGATTTCACCCAAGGCGAATTTATACCAGGTGATATCGCAGCAAAATCGTTGCTGTATACAAACACCTACTTCATGTATTTTGTTTTTGATTTCGCGGTTTCTCCTGTCAGATTGCATACAAATTTTTTATTTTGACACGACGCCGCTGCTCATATGTTCTTATGATATCACCCAAGGCGAATTCATATACCTGGTGATGGCATAGAAACAGCTGATTGCTTGTTCTTCCAGCACATTTGTACCTTAGAATGTCAGTAAAAGAAAATGGGAAATGATTTGTTAACATTCACCAGGGCTGTCCCTTTATATTCTCTTTTACTTTGACATTTTGAGTTACAAAAATCTGAGGCGAATCAGGGCGAATATGGCTGAGTTCGCTTTGCTATCACCATCTATAGATTCGCCTTGATATCATCTGTAAGTGAATTCGCCTTAATTTGACTCGCTCTCCTTTTTCTATGTTTCCTATGACAGACGGAATAAATAAATAATAAAATTTCCAAAGATGTCTTCAATTTAGGTCATTCTTTGGTAGGTATGTAATTCTTAAAAAAATATTCCTTACTGCCTTGTTAAAATCGAACGAGAAAGAACTTGGAAGCATTGCACACTACCAAAATATTTAGAAAGTTAATCCACCAACAAAAACTGTCGTTCTCTCAGTGCTCAATCTGCAAGGCGTAGTAGTCTGTTTTTATAGATCCCTAATTTAGACTTCCAATTATCTCCAGAAAACTGACAACGTTCTAATGTTCAACCACGCGGTGATCAAGGAGGACATAATTATCAGTATTTGCCGATTTAGTTATTTTTAACAAAAATTAGCAATTCTTCTCACTTCACGCTTTTGGTAGTTTGGTAGTTTTTTCGATGCCTTTAGGCCAATATGTATATTATTATTCCTCGCAATTCGGTTAGTAATAAGAAGTATGCTCGTCAGGCACGCAAAAATTTCAAGCTCGTGAAGATAACCAATTGGGATTAATCAGCAAGCTTTGAATACATCAGCCATTGTACTGTAGTTTCAAGAAAACCTGTATGCGTTCGCTGTTTTGATATGCTAGTTTTTTTTTTGGTTATTTATTTTTAAATTTTTGTTTATTTCTATCTTTTTGCAGTGGCAACACTGCTAATAATGTATGAAAAAGTAAGCTCCCGGGAGAACAAGACTTGCTCAAGAGAACTGAAAATCTGTTTTGTTTACTCCTCCTTCAGATCTTCTGACGAATTCATTAATTACACAAAATTTTTAAGTTGAGATCCCTATATTGATGCTAGAACTCAAAAATAATAACACTCTACCGTGTGTCCCAAAATCCCACGAAGAATATTTTCTGTGGATCATTTATACTTTTTAATGAGGTTATGAAGCTTCGACATTGGGATCTGAATTACGTTTTGATTTGATTTAAGTTCAATTCCATTCACAGTTTGTTTTTTTTAATATGATTACGCGGTTAGTCCTAGAAGTTTTATATTATGCCCTACATGCTTCTGTTGCTTCTAATGGTTAACATAGTAACTTACTATGTCAAGTCTTTGTAATCAACTTTATTTCGTTGCCGTGGGACATCATCATATTTACATATTTCTTTTATTGTATAACTCGACGAGTTACAAGCTACTTAGTTAGCCTGAACACCCCAAAATTGAATGAAACCTACGAATATCTTTATTGTTATTAATTATGAACACCAAAATATTATTTTATGTTTTATTGACTAATGGTTAGATAAACATAATGCTTGTTAGCATAGCAACAAAACGAAACATCGCCTCCTGATTACTTATGTTTTATTGTTGTGACCCAAAAAAATTGGCATCTGTTCCACAAATTATCGACATTTGTCAAAAAATTATGGCAGCAGTCAAAATTAGGAATGTGAATTTTATTCTAAAAATACTAAAGATTTCAACAAAAATGTCAGAAAGCAATTAATTATCTAAGTCTTGCGGGAATATATTAGCGCGCACTAGGGATGTACGATATATATCGATATATTGAATTAACTCGATGTTTCGTTTTGTCTTTCTATAAATCGCTGTTTTTAAGTTTAATGTATCGCATAAATTGGCCCAATAGTATAGCAGGGGGATGCGAAACCTAAACTGCCACTTCGTCACACTTTTTTTTACATGTTGCTTCAGACTAAGTACAGATAAAATTTATTTTTTATCAATTTAACTAAATGATATACTTTCGATACATATGAACCCAAACGCGATAAGCGAAACCACGGACAACATTTTTCTTTTTAATTTTGTGTGCTACACACATGCCCGAGTATGATATGCTTGACTTGTCTACGCGCAATCTATTATTTTCTTCGAAAATATACTTTAGCTTCTCTGGTGTCGCTTGATGAACAAAAATTACATTACAAAACGAAAATGTACGTTGGGTTTCAGGAATATTATTTTTAACGTTCTATTTACTTCTCCCAGACAGATTTAGGTTAGCTGAAAGTAAACCAATGAAATATTTCGAAGAGAAAAATGTTATGAGCATTTTGGATGACAATGAATTTGACCGTATGTTTTCATGTAACGTAACGGTCCGAAATTAAAAATAGTTTTTTGTGCAAAACCTAGCACTTCAACAAACAGGAAAATATCTATTTTCTTCGAGCATTTCCTATCTGTTTTCATATAAATATCAATATTAGCCGTTTTTGTAGTTATTTCTTTTTTCAGAGTCGAAAGTAGTTTGTAACGCAACAGTATTTTCACTTCGACTAACCCCAAAAATTTGTTTGATATTTAGGAAAAGCTGAGCAAGGCTCAAAAATTTCAGAATTTCATTGAAAAACTTAAAAGATCAAACAACTTTGATGATTTTAAAAAGAAACGATCAACTACCCAGTAGAAACGGCGAAAGAAAATGAAGGAGGATGACGACAAAATGTGAATTTCAAAACTGAAAAATCTCGTTGAAAGACGTCGTGGGTTGTGAATATAGGTTATCTACAATGAAATTCAAAAATCAAAGCTATATTTAATGCTTCAATACAATTCTTATCCAAACGCAAATCGCACGTATACCGTAACAGTCCGAGCAGTTGTGTGTCTAAAAAGTATAAAGAAAAGGGTTTTCAGTGTACTCTATATTTTATTTATAACATAATTTTTAAGCTTTTATTGCTAAATTACATACTTCACGTTGAAAATAATCTGACTAAAGAGCAGATTTTTTCACCAATGTAAAGCAACTTCGAAACCTACTTCCAAAATTGCGTAAAGAAACAGTCCATAAAAAGTCTTTCATAACTCTTTAAAAGAAGGCACACAAAAATTTTCATATCTATAGAAAATGTTACTTTAGAAGCAGACTTTTAGATGCATATGCAAATAATATTGAAAGTATCCAAAACCATCTCTTTTTGTAGCACTTTTTGTTAAAATGTGAGTCTGAATGTAACGTAACAGTCAGCGATTCGGTCGATAGGCACAATTCTTCGGTACCATTTGTGAGCCCTTGACAAAAGCGAAATCGATTAAATTTTACAAAATGTGGAACAAAATACTTTGGATATATAGGCATTTCTAGCGGAAAAAGACCATCTCCCCACTATTCTTTGAAACAACTACGAGTAAGTTTATTTGTCTGAAGTGTTATATTTACAATTGTGTTTTAAAACTAAATTGGAGAGCTTGGCAGACTTTGACATTACGAAAAATGTACCTGCGTCAATATGAAAAAGTGTAGTTTGTTCTCATCTTTCGCTTCCTCTTACTTTGACTCAGGATCTCCCCATTTTTCTTCTTTCCTTTTTTTCCTCAATGTCTGCATTTACATTTTTCTGCCTGACGTCGCTAGCTCACCCTTTCCTCTTGCACCATTTCTTCTTATTCGTATTTCTATCAATATTACTAATTCTATACCAAAACAACAAATTTTATCAAAGTCAGTCTTGCAGTTTAGTCACATACAGACAAAAATAATTACATATGTAGAGGTTATGTTTTAGCCAATATTTTTGCCTTTAGCTGAATACAGGTTTAGAATATACCCGCTGTAGGGCGACTATCCAAAATTTCGACGGGATGAAAAAATTCGAACCCACCAAGGCCAGGCAAGAAGAACTGCCCACATCGGTAACACTTCCCTAAACCTTTGTAGGAGTATTACAAATAACAACACCAATCTTTTCCGAGCCCTTAAAGAAGGTTTCTTTGAAGTTTTTAACGAAGTTTGCATTGTATATTATACGATGGTCCGAGGAAATTAAAATCGAGTTTGTATCGCAAATGTAGTACCTAAGTGACAAAGCTCACACTACAATATTTTTTATTTATTTTATTTTTAACTCAAAGTATGAAAACTCCACTTACAAAATTGCTCCAGATCGTTAAAACAGTTTCCGAGATGTTATTCAATGATAATGTATCCTTTAAAATTTTTAAATTTCATATAAACCTTAGTTGGCAACACTAACCAAACAATTTTTTATTTAAAAGGGATTTAATTAAAACGGCGTTAGATTTATATGTACTCGTATATTGATATATTTCTATTACTGTTTAAATAAATTCAAATAAGTAGCAACGCTGTAAAAACATTTTAAGTACCAATACCGAGTTGGAAGAGTTTAGAATTTAGCAAATCGGTTGAAATGTTTTCGATATGGAAGCGAATGTAGATAAATGTACAACCACATTATTAAGATTACCTGTCAACCCTACTTGAATATTTCTATCGAAAAACTAACCAAAATATCACACATTTTACTTTATTTTAAAACAATTTCAAATAGATGACAACTTTGAAAGTTTAAGAGAATAACTCTTATAACACAGCATATTATCCACAAACCATGCTTTATTCCCAAATTTTGGGTTTTTTTTACCAAAAATCGCTTTTTTAAGGTTGTAAATATCGTCCACCCTAGTCTAATATTCATACATTTATGTATTAATTCGAATTTTGTACTTTGATGTGTATAATTCTTTCCTTTCTTGCTTCATAGAAGGCGGTTTAATTAATCAAAAGTACTTTGCCACAACAATATTATTGTGTATATTCATTTGCATATTGATTTCATCGCTGTAATGGAACTTTCTCTGAGACATAAGAAAATACGACGGGTATATTTAAACGAATATATGTATGTATGTTTAGGTGTAAAGTTCTGGGGTCATAAAAGGCATACGAAATTTATGTTAAACACGGGTTATTTTTTGGATCTAAAAGTATATGCTTTAATAAGGCGGTGTTACAGAAATTCGGAAATTATGCTAATTAAGCCCACAAGACATCAGAGCCAATGAGGCGACAAAGTGTTCCATACATACTGCACAGAAATGTTCTAATCGGTGTATGAAACGTACAATTAAAAAAAAAATAGTAATTCAAATGTAACACAAAGTTCTGCCTCGTTTCAGAGAGCTTCTACTTAAATTTATATATATGCAAAATTTACCATCAAATTATTTGAATATATATAAGTAAGTTCGAACTACATTACTATAGTTCGGTCAGTGATTGAAATTAAACCACTTTATTCACCTTAACTACTATGGTAAATAATAATATTATTATATTAAGTATTCATGAAACGAGCTCAAGGCCAAGAATAAAAATTTTTCACTTTTTTTTGAATTTTTATGAAAATTACACCGGCACACAAAAAATATTAAGTGGAATGTGCATTTGACCGGATGTACCTACGGGTACGTATTTTGGTCCGCTGAATCCGAATTCGAGGTCAATTTGACCCGTTTATCTTCAAATTTCGAGAAAACTTCGAAAACCCGTAAAAATGATGAAAATAGGCAGTTTTAACGATAACAAATTTTTTGGAACTAAACTAAGCGTGATTTGCATGTATTTCCATCCGCTGAATATGAATCGAAACTTTACTGAGACCACGAGCCGTTTTAAATGTGAAAAAATCAAACAAAACTCTCGAAAATTCCTAAAAAAATTTTTTTTGGTTTTTTTACTCTCGTATTTGACTGAAGTTTTCTCGAAATTTGAAGATAAACGGGTCAAACTGACCTCGAATTCGGATTAAGCGGACCAAAACACGTACCCGTAGGTACATCCGGTCAAATGCACATTCCACTTAATTTTTTTTGTGTGCCGGTGTTATTATTGTTTTTATTTTTTAATAATCATTTTTAATTAATTATTCAAATTTTTTTGATTGAATAGAGTTGGAAAAATGTTTAGAGACAACTGCCATAGCTTTTAAGTGCACAACTTTATTTTGTTTTCCGTTTGCAATTTTTAACTAATTGAACTCGACTAGAAGGTTAAAAAAATTAACAAAAAAAAAAATTATAGGAAAAATTCATGTTTTTTTAAAAAAAAAACAAAAAACACCGTTCTAAAAATGTCAGGATGTATATAGGTCGATTCCAACCAACTATGTGACGACTTGACATGAAGATACCCGTAAGATCCAAGTAAAAAAATTATTTTTCATTAAAGTTTTGTTGCATATTATTTTATTAAATTTTTTTTATTTAATTCTGTTTAACATTTTTTATTATATTTAACTTTATTTAATTTAATTTTATTTCTTTCATCACACTTCGGTAACCATCATCAGGGAAAATTGAATTTAACAAGTCCTTGCTCTGTGACGCGGAGCTTTGTATTTTATTTTACATTAATTTATTTTATTTTATATAATTTTTTTTATTTTATTTTTATTTTTTATTATATATTATATTATTTTATTTTATTTGATCAATTTGTTTTATATTATATCATTTTATTTTATTTTATTTTATTATATTTTATTTTATTTTATGTTGTTTTATTTTATTTTGTTGTTGGTTTTATGGTATTTTAATTTTACATATTTTTGTAAGTTTAACGAGCTCAAGACCAGTTGATAATAATTCTTAGTTAATTATTATTATTTTTGACAAGAGGAAAATTTTTTAAAGCAACAAAGATATACAGGCTATTGTTATAGTACTATTTCGAAAACAGCCACGATTTCTCGTCAGATTCAGAGGATCTTGTGGATAATCGAACCCACTCACTCTGATTGCCAGCGCAGCTGCCTAACCCATAGGCTATGCTGCGTGTAGTTTTGCAAGCTGCTTAATTCAAGCATTATTTTATTTTATTTTACTTTTACTTTGTACTTTTTTCAAGTATCCATGATTATAAATGAGCTCAAGGCAAATAATAAAGTTAAAAGCTTTTAATAATTAATTAAATTATTTAAAAAATAAAACAATAATAGTTTTTAATAAAAAAAATTATTATTCTTGTCCTTGCTCGTTTATAGTCATGTACACTCATTTTACTTTATTTTCTTTTATTTCATATTATTTTATTTTATTTTGTTTTATTTTATTTTATTTTATTTTATTTTATTTTATTTTATTTTATTTTATTTTATTTTTATTTCTTTCATTTTATTTTATTTTATTTTATTTTATTTTTTTAATTTTATTTTATTTTATTTTATTTTATTTTGTTTTATTTTATTTTATTTTATTTTATTTTATTTTATTGTATTTTATTTCATTTTATTTTATTTTACTTTAGCGTTGGAGAGTACGAATAGTGGGGTTCACCAGACGATTGCGGCATTGTGGAAAGGCTGGACTTTTTGGTCTCTGTTTCTATTTATGTATTTTCCACATGATAGTTTTATTGCTCGGATAATTATGAAGGAATAACACAAAGGGTATCTATAAGTTGACATCAGATTTTACATTCTTATATTTACAAAACTTGTATTATTAGCTGATTACTATTACCAGATCTTAGCTTTAACCACAAATTTGCTGCAAAAAGATTTTCAGTAAACTATCTTCCCAGGCTATCTGATCATTGCACGGCAAAGATGTACATTATACAAATATCTTTTGATAGTCAAACGACTGTCTATAACTCATGAAAAAGGAGAGTATTGAAGAAGTTTTAATAATGAGCTCTACCATTAAGCGGATATGAGTGTAGTGCAGAGCATAATACCACTCCATTACAGAATGGAGTATGGGCTTCCAATAGTTGTCACTTAGCTCAAAGAAGAGATGGCTAGCGGTCTTCTTAGACTTCTTTGCTTATTTTATTAAAATATTTTCTCTTTTACTTTAATTATAAGAATCCCTAATCCAGCATACTGGGCTGAAATTGTTTCGCAGTAATTGCTTAGTTAATCGCATTAGTGTTACCGGCTGTCTAACCTTTTATCTAATTTCTTAATTGTGACATGCTTTCAACTAAACATAACGTATGTAATTTGTAAATATCATCATTTATTCACTTATATGTATATGTATGCAGTCTTCAAACCCTGGATTGTCGTAATTTACCAACGTAAAGTGCTTCTACACCAGACACACTCAAAGCCTTTTGTTGCAAATAAATCTCATTAGTCTCAATGCCAATGTCAGCGCCGACATTAACAGCAACATCAATGCAAGCGCACATGCATAAAGGTAAGGTCACGTGCCTTGACCGATGCCAAGTAACTAGCACACAACTACATATCTACGCCTTTTCATGCATAAACTCACCGTAGTGTCGTTACAACGCGCACAATCACATGCAAAATGTTTAGTCATTTTAAGAAAAATGGCACGCGTCGGATTACTCCACAGGATTTTTGTATATGTTGTTGTAATTTCAGCACCTTTAGGAATATAACGCGCTGCGCGCACCACTGCCAAATGTCCATTATCAAAGTAATGACTCGCATTTGGTGTACATTCATGGTTCATAATTGCTGTCAGCGGGAAAAGGCCACGTAACAATATCTCATGTTCACCAACGCGGCAAGGCGCTTCAAATGCATTCGTATTCAATACTCCAACAATACGAAAAAGTTTATCCATAAAAGTTTTATCTGTTGTAGGAAATTTACGAAAACTTTGTGCCGCTTTAATGATCTCCTGTCGATAGCCACGATCCGGATTCGCTTGCATAGCATCGACGAGCGCGCGCTGATCAGGTTCGAGAAAGAAAACGCGTACAGCAGTCAATATGCGCAACGAATAGGGATTGACGAGTGGCGGTCCAGCCGCCTTATCTGGTACGCATATATCACTCAATTTGCTCAGTTCCATAGGCTGCCAACGCTGGAAAAGTTCACATTCTTCGCGATGCTTCTCCGAATCGGCGCATACATCACAGACAGGTAACATACATTTGCGCTTGCAGAGAAAGTCTTTAACGGCCAACATCTTATTGCAGCACACGCACGTATTGAGTATGGAATTTTTACGCGCTGTTGGACCGACGACAAGTGGGCGTTCGCGGAATAAGAGCTCGCCTGCGTTAATATCGCGTGTTGCAAATACGCCGCGCCCAGCAACAACGGAATGCGCGACCGTCCAATTGGGTTCGATCTCCTGCAGATCACGCAAATGTATGGCCACGAGACGTGCTAGTTCTTCGGGTGTTGCCATGTTGGCAAGCAGGCACTCTACTTTATGGAGTGCGTGTAGTTTGCATAAAATAAATTTTAGTTTTTAATTGGTTTTTTTTTTCACACACGCGCGCGCTTATCTAACTTTTCTAATGGTCTTGTTGGTTTAATATTTTTAATTTCAATATTTTGCTTTTGTTAATTTTGGGAAGCGCCTTAGAACCGTACAACACAAAATGCTAGCGACTACTATGTTTCACGTCGCTAAAAGCGCCAGCCGGAACTTCATAAAAATGATATGTACATGTGTTGACAATATGCTTCATTTGCCGTTGGTTTGTATATATTTATTTTATTTGCTTCTATTTAGCCTATTGTCACCGCAACCGCTTGCCTGCTTATACGCGTAAAGCTAACAAGCCAACACCACACGAAAGGCAAGCGCTAAATGTAGAGCGCGTTGGGTGTGTTACGGCGCGTCATAGCAAATAAATGCTACCATGCGCGTACGCGTTTGAAAATACCAAAAGAAAAGCGTCGCGGCGCGTTGTCAAAGGCACACTGAATATGAATGTGGAAGATGTGAGAAAATATTTTTCCAATACACGTTACATACGCCACAACATAGCGCGCGCACATGGCAGCTGTCACTGTTGCTTCTAAGTATTACATACTTACCTTTTGCGACAGCCAACGCTGCTAGTGACATTGGTAACTTTGCTTGTTGCTGCCATATTGTACAGACGCAAGTTTTACTAACCAAAAGCTGCAGGAGAAACACAAACAAAAAACAGCTGACAATGTTTACGTTGACATTGACATCGACGTTGGCCGCAACAAAAGCCTTGTGCGCATCGGCATATACAGGGTGGCTAATGAAAGCCGCTACCAAAAAAAAATTAAATAACTTTTTTTCTATTTAATGAATCTGGTTAATTTTTTTTTTTATTTTGCAGATTGACTTTTACATTTAACAAAAATGGATAACTGGGACACTGAAACAAGAATTTGGATTGTCCGCCGCTACCACGCACTGGAGTCCGTAGTTTCGGTTCAAAGAGAGTATAGGCGCACGTTTGGCGGCAATCCTCCGAGCAGATGGACCATAATAAGACTTGTAAACAATTTTGCCGAGCATGGGACAGTCAACAGAAGACCTTACCATCGAAACCCTTCAGTTCGAACGGAGGAAACAATCGCTGCTGTAGCTGCTGCCATACAAAACAATCCACGTGTTTCGACAAGAAGCTTATCTGCTCAAATGGGTGTAAGCAGACAGTCATTACAGTCAATTATGCACAAAGATTTGGACTTATTCCCATATAAAATTCAAATGGCCAACAAACTGAACGCTGCAGACTTGCCGATTCGCTTGGAATTTTGCCAGAAGATGCTTCAAATGGTGGAAGAGGATGGAAACATGTTGAACTGTCTTTTCATGTCTGACGAGGCCCATTTCGATTTAAACGGCAACATAAACAAACAAAATTGTCGAATATGGAGTGCTTCCAACCCACAGATACTCCATGAGACGGAATTGCATCCACTTCGTGTCACAGTGTGGTGTGCAGTTTCATCACGCTGCATTGTCGGGCCCTACTTCTTCGAAGAAAACGGTCACACCGTTACGGTTACTGGAGACCGTTACTTGAGCATGTTGAGAGAGTTTTTCGATCCAGAATTACGCCGAATGAGAATTTCTTTCAACTCTGTGTGGTTTCAGCAAGATGGTGCAGCTCCTCATATAGCCCAACCTGTTATGACAGAATTGCGACGAAAATTTCCCAATAAGCTGATATCTAGAAACTCCACATTCCGTTGGCCACCCAGGTCGCCTGACCTTACTGCACCTGACTTTTTCTTGTGGGGTTATTGCAAACAGGAAGTCTTCAAAGCAAAACCAACAAATTTGAATGAACTAAGGCAATCCATTCGAGAAACAATTGGGGCTATTCCTGTCTCAACTCTCCAAGCAGTAATGAACAACTTTTTGGTAAGATGCCGCACATGCATCGACGAGCAGTGGGGGCATTTAAATTCCATTATTTTTAAAACTAATTAAGCTATATTTAATAAAATTTAATGAGCTTTAACATGAATAAAAGAAAAATGAATTCCATACACTGAAAAAAAAATTATTTGAGTTTCTTAATGTAGCAAAATTCATCAGCCACCCTCTACGTAAGTATATATGTACGTCATCAATGCCGCATCTTTATAAGTATGTGTGCCCTTTGGTCATTTGTAGGTTTGTGTCTATGCTAAGTTCGATGCGCAACAGATGAAAATATAAGTACACGACCGAATGTGGAATTTTGGCGGAAACCGAAGCCGCATATTAGGTATTATTCCCTATTTGTCCGAACAAGAGAACCGAAGTCGAACAGTGAGTGCAATTCAATATTTTAAATATATAATACTATGTACAGTGAAGTCGCTTATTTTTTGTCTCATATCTAGATATCGGTAAACCTTAAAATACTAGCAGGATCTGCAGACATTACTTTGTACGAAAAATTTTATTATATTCACTTGTCATCAATCACACATCTGACTCTTCAATACTTTTACTTCTAGCTCTTGATTTGTCCTTTTTACTTACTCTTCCTCAATATTTTCCCCTGCCAATTTTTGTTTCTTAACTACTGAGCAACTTATGAATAAAATAATAAAATAAAATTTTTTTTTCAAAAATTTTAAATTTCAAGTGTGAACTTATCGCTTGCGAAATAGTAACCTGCTGTTTCTGCTGGCTTATTTTTTTTTGTTACTTTTTTTCTTCAATTTAAAGATTTTAAGGATTTTTTGCTTTTAATTTAAAGATTTGTAGGGCGAGCCAACTTCACCAGGAAACGGCGGGAATAGTTTTAATGAATGCAGTGGCTTTAGATAGCACTGCGCGATAACACCCGCCAGTTTTTTTCTGCAAAATAGGAAATAACTTCCGTTGGCTTTATTTCCTTAATGGAAAGCCTGTAACGCCCTCGAGCTCTCTTACCTTTCTCAGTAGGCGTTATTTCCTCTCAAGCCCACGAGAGTCACTGGATTTCATTTCTTAATTATTTCTTAATTGTCAAAAGAAAAAATCTTTAAAATAAAGAATAGAAAAAGATGCAATCGTATGAACACGGCAACACTGGTTGTAAGTCCAGTCAATTATATGCACACTGAGTATTCAGAATATTCGATACCCTATCAAAACTTGACTTAGGGGACGAAGCACCCTTTTTATATGAGAAAACTAGCAACTATTAGCAATATTTGAAACTTCATTAAATTTCTGATGAAATATTTTATGTTTACTCTGTCGTCAGATGGATTCACTCATATAATGAAATGTTATAATTTTCAACGTGCCATATGTGTTAGTCTTCGATGGGGCCCACAATGTTCGTCTGCAAAAAGTTAATAAAATTCAGAAGAAACAAACATTTATCTTTTAAGTGTTGATATTTCCCACAAGTTAAAAGTTGCGAAACGATCTGCCGTAAACCCTTGTCCATCTTGGTTTCTGGTTAAACAAGTTGCCGAATGGTGCCGTCTTCATTATTTTTTATTTCGAGTAATAAAATATAATAAATTTGTTTATTCCCTCATTGAAAAATCTGGAATTTTCCGCGGCAACAAATTTTTGTCTTACGAATTTAATGCTGTCTGTATCTTACCCAGCCCATAAAAGGGTTTAGTCAGAAAATAAGTGTACCAAGTTTTGGCAAAATTTTAAAATTATTATTAAAAATATTAAGACAATTTTTTTTAGCTATAACAACTTATTATTTTATAAATATATATATGCTTTGAGTAAACACAGTTTTGTGTATTTTAGAATTTTCGACATAGAAAGATTGTTTTCAAATGCTTTAAACTAGTGTTAAAGTAAAAGATTGAGTGCAAATACATTAATTACTACTACTATCAAATTTGCTTTGGATTGAATAATCAGAATTTTTTGCAGTAGACCAAAGCGGGAAAAAAAAAATTTAACGAATACTTGGAATACCGAAACCAAGTCGAACCTTCGATCGGGCCCTAATAAATAAGTAGTTAAGTACGTATGCACTAGACACTTCATCCTTTGTTGCTATTAACTGGCTTTTGCTAAAACATTGTCTGCTTCTGCCTATCTCCATTCTGTTTCGCCTTTGCATTATTGTTTTAAAACACGACAATATTGCAAAAACTTTTCTTTGTGTTGGTTTTTATTTACCCACCAAACCTTTTGTACCGAGCAGGGTTAAAGCATGGTGTCAGAAACTTGTGGATATTATCGATTATAATCGAGCGCTTGAGTTCATGGCATGGCTAGATACCATGCCGAGGGTTCAAAGTTGAAATAGCGGATCAGGTAATATGATAATACTTCAAAATCATTTTAAAAAGAGTTTTGAACATAGCTAAGAACAGATAAAACATATCGCTGATATATTGAGGAGCTGAAAAAGGGTGTGTTAACTTCAAACAATTACTAATATGTCAAATATTTAAAAAGTATACGCTTTAGGAAATTCATTATAACTTGACCCCAGCTCAACGACTACAGTCAGACTTTAAATCACAAAAACTCGGATCTCTTTGTAAGCACGAGCCGGGGACTAAATCACTTCTCCTTCCGCCTAGCTGAACGGACCTGCTCCTTCCGCATGTAAATATTTATCGTTCAATGGACTCGGCAGAGCTCTCACCATGTTTCTTATTTCTAATGGGTGCTTGCCATCATAAGCACTCACACTTTGTTTGCTGGCTAGTGACTTTTACCGGTTTGTTTTCACTGGCGGCATTCATACGCGCACACCCACTCAAAACTTCTTCTTCGTTTTGCTTTCGGCGTTCAGTTCTTGTCCATTCTTATGCGTTGACTATGTGAACATGACTTTATTTGTGGGCAGCAATACGCCATTCTATGAACGCATTCACCAGATAATTTTGCTTAAGGTTAGGATAAGAAGGAAATTATTGGATGTCTAATACGGACTTTTTCGAAATATCAAATTTAGAAAGTTAATGGCGTTGTATTAGTAAGACAAAGCAACAAGTAAAACAGCGAAAACAAAAAAAAGTTGATGGTTCGAATGCATGCAAAGCCGCATAATAACGTCATGTGGAAGCGAACAGGATTCAGATCAATTAAAGAACTGCCAATTCGGCAACATTAACGACAAAGTACCGACGCAACTTCAACCCTACTAATCATATATAGCAGCAAAAGGACTTCGCTTACATTACAAAACACTACTCAGTGTGGCACAACTTAAAATATCCCCACACTATCCCCATCCCTTTGAGAGTTCAATAAAACAAACTCATCTTACAGCAACGCCACCGTGTCCCTACTATCTTGAACTTCTTATGCTGCTATTTGAAGATCTCGAAGACGAATAATACAACAAAAGCTATAACAACTTCAGCAGAACATCCTAAAATCTTCACATTAAAATTAGCTGCTAAAGCAACTAGCGTACTAGAACCTGGTGAGCATGTAAACAGAGCCTCAGTGAATCGTACTCGAAACCAAGGACTAAAAAGGACAGTTTTAAAAGGTTGTACATTGTCTTTGTCGTTTCCCGAAAGACCATCGTGTATAATGTTTCAAATCTATACTACTGGTTTGCTTAGTTAGATATTCCTTAAAAAATGGTGCTGTGACCTGCAGTGCTCACCGCATAACCCAATCAGAGCTGCGGCAGTCAATTTGTATAATCTGAGCGATGTGCATGTCTGGGCAAAGCCTGTACAGCTCATAATTTAATTATAGTCAATACCAGAGACAAATTATAAAGGTTCAAAAATGTCCTTAATATATGTTCATTATTAGTGGGACTATTGTCGAATAAATACTATTCGAAAAAACGAATAAAAAAATTTCTTTCAAAAAATTCGAATAGCATTTATTCTAATAATTTTTCCGTTTATTCGAATAGTGTTATTCAAATAGTGGTATTCGAATAGTTTTATTGAAATGCGAGAGATATCGGAAGCGCAATTCACTGTCTTCATCGCTTGTACCTATGAGCATGCGTCTACAAATGTGTGCATAAGCTGTAGTGATAATTGTTTAACTATTCGAATACCTATTATTCGAATAAAATTATAAATTAATCGAATAAATATTAGTCGGATGTTGGAACGTGGGCCTCTATTCAGGTAACGAGCCCATCACATCCTCCTTCTTGGTTAGTGTAGCAATGAGAGCAACGGTTCCACCAATCACGCAAGTGAGCTGCGCAAGCCATTTACCAGTTCGATTATCTTGATTCTGGGCGAGCTTTCTCCAGTCATCCGGTCCAATTATTGAAACTTTTGTCTATTACTACTATGGGTCCCACTTTTCTTATTTCTTAACAGGCGCCTTTTTCAACTTCTGCGATCGAATATTTTGTTGATATCAGTGGTTCCCGTTTGGACTTCTGTTATAGATGGTTTTCTTTAATGGCAACAAGTACTTTCTCTTGTCCTCGTTCTAAACTTCTTATCTTCTTTATCCAGTTCTGAGAAAGCATAAATAAAAGGCTCCTGTAACATATTGTGTTTGGAAGGTGCCTGCTGGTACTAGAATGTCCAGTGTTAGAATACAGAAATCTATCGACAGGGAGTCACCTTGTCTGAAGCTTCGCTTGGTATCGAATCACTTGACGTAGCTGAAAGTCGCGCCCCTCGCGTTACTTAGGCAATGGGCGAAGCGAACTTAATAACCAATTTTTCACCCATGCATTTTTAACAGCTTGATGGATACTCCCTCACTTCAGGTATCGGCTAGATCATTTTCCTGGCTATTTAGTAATGTGAAGTGTTCGCTCTATAACTCAAGGAGTTACGTACGTTTATTACCAGGTCACCTTTATTTTTCCGGATGGAACACGACCTGGTAGCCCTCGTGCACGACTCTACCTTCGACAATGGTCGCTAACTCTTTTAGGTAATTTTTTCTATGAAACCCCTTCTCAGCAAAAATGTATGTACTTGCTATACGAAGTGGGTAAAAAATCCCTCCCCGCCAATTTGTAAGCAAACTTTTTTCTTTTTTTTTTGGGGTGGGGATGAAAAAATGCCTAATGCACAGTAGCTGATACCGTCGCACCAACCGTGTGTCGGTGGACTAAAAACTTCCCTAAAATTTTAGGACCGTCGCCCACCCCCGGACCACTTTCGTATTGCTGCACGGTGGCGTTCCCTAATTCTTATTCCTTAAGAGCCTTCTATTGTACCTGCGTCCGGGTACCACTTTTTTCCTCTGGATGTAGTTTCTACAAAAATGGTGATTTGTTTCCACACTTCTGGGCCGCTCAACATTTTTTCTATAACGTTGTCGGCAATAATATGGCCGACACTTCGTTCGAGCACTTGTCGCTCCTCGGCCCATCTTTAGCATTTGAAGGACGTGCGTTCAGCATCATCTTCGTCTGCGTCTCCATACACGCACTTCGACTTTTCCCATTCTATATAAGTACTTTTGATGTGGCTATGCCCAGAGAGCATTTGGGTAACGTAGTAGTCAATCTCGCCAAAATTTCTAGTGCTCCATACCTTAACGTAAGTGACCAGTCTTGCTGCCCATCTGCCTCGATATTCGCGCTTCCCAAAGTCTGAATGTTTCCTCGCAAAGTTCTTGGTGAGCAAATCACCTGAACGGCTTGTACTGATACGGTTCGATAAGCGAGGGCTACGCTCAAAACTGCTGTTCGCTGTACAGATGTTAGGTGTATACAGGTGTTCTTTATCTTAAGTGTGTCCATATAGTAGGGTGGACAGGTTAGTGTTCAGTTCATCAGTAGCTTCTGTTTGCTTTCTAAAGGTCCTCCGATTCTTGCCGTCAGCCTAGTTAGTAACGATACCTGCTTACATGCCTTCTCTGTCGCATGCTGAATTTGTGTCCAGTAAGTTAGTCGGTAATCTAATCTTACGCCTAAATAGTTAACTGCTTGCTTTGGTGTTATAGTTCTGGAGAGGGTTTCAAAACCAATCTCTAACGGTATGTACTTTTTTGTTCAGAGAATCAGCTCAGTTTTGCTGCCGCCAATTGGAGGCCACGCAAGTCAAGTCCTTTGTGCGTATCATAACATAATTGAGCTTCCTGCGTACTTCTTTTGTATTCCGGGCGGTAATGACTGCGGCAATGGCGTCTGCATATCCGACTAAGAAGGTAGTAAGAAAAAATTAAAAACAGCACAAATTGAAATAGAGCTCGCCCTCAATTTCCTCGCTCTGGTCTAGATAACCTTTGTTGCAGAAGTTTCGATCATAATCCCTATCAGACATCGTTTGGCGCACCACGCAGGTGCATTTCTCGTAAACATGTTATTTTCTTTTCGATCTGCGATGTCGCTCTTCTAAATATGTATAAACTTTAAAGCTGAAACGGAAATACTTAGACGGGAAATTTAATAAATATGTATCATAATCGGTGTCAATTTGCTATTTTCATTGCATTCTGTTTTTTTTCTATATTCGCAGTTCCAGTATTTGCTTTCGCTTACATGCAGCTTCACTCATTTCATATGCATGGTTTCGCAAGGACACTTGTGGGTCTTCACACAACAACAAAAACAATAACTAACTACACTGTTCACGCCCACTGCGACACCATGAAACTCATACAAAATTCAACAATTTGCTAGCAAAATGCAAAAATCATCGCACATACTTAGAGTTGAGTGTGGCGCAATAGCGAATATTGTAGTTGTCAACCGCTTCGGTATAATATTTTCCACAATCTATTCAAACAAGAATATTCCCAATGCCGCTTTTCATGCCACAACTTTGTCCAATGCGCAAAATAGCGCTCTTACATAGCAAGCGACTGATGATTAATGTAGCAATTCCCTTGACCTCCATTCGTCAACCGTTATAGGTATCGTACCGTGTTGTTTCCCATCAAGTGTGCGCGCCATAAATTTTGCGGTGGCTCATTTTGCTACCGATGCTCACAAATCAAATAGCCAACTAGTCAAGCAAGCAAAGAGGCAAACCAACCAAGTGGCAAGCAACATAGCTGACCAAAGCTAGCAATGCTTTACGGAACGATTTCTGCTGACGTTGACTATGATGAATCAAGCGCGCAGTAGCATTTGACGGAAACGAGAACCGGCGTAACATGCGAAAGGTAGACCAAAGCACAGTAGGTGTATAACCATAAATGCAATTGAAAAAACAACTTTTATATGTAATTGTTTATGCATGAAATTGCAAATTATGCACACAGATACATATATCCCGCTTTGCAATTGGTTATTGTGCCGGCAGCTTGGAAAATGAGGCTAAATTTGTGTATGTTGTTGCTGAAGTACGGAGGTCATAGAACAAAGAGTACCATACAAAATACTCGTGCACTACTTTGAATCATGTAAAGAATATTCCTTCATTGGTATATAAGTACTCCAAAGGTAATGAGGTCCAATTTACAATGCGATGTCCTAGCAGAGGATCACCTTATTCATCTGCTTCAACTTTAGTGCCACCTAGCCCATTCTGCAGCACTCATCGTGAAATATTCCTCAAACTTGTTTACGTAAACTGAATAATCGTTTGCATGTGTTTTTCTTATTGGCATCCCTTAATATTAAATAAACTCAACTATCCTCGCAGTCCCTCGAAATATTTAGAATGCAGTTGTTGTTTTTGTTACTGCTTCACTAGAAAACTAAGAAGATGTTGGAACTTAGTAAGTGGCAGTCCTTTTGCGGACACATGTTCATGCGATATGGTAGTATGGAGTGATTTGATATTTTAATGTGATTGCTTGATGTGACGTAATCCAGAGAACATTATGTAAGCAGCGTAAATACTAAAACGTCAATATGGGAAATCTGAAATGTAGTCAGTCGTTAATTTAAGAAAGCTTCGGTATTCTGACGTGATGGGATTTGTTTATGTAGAGTGCGATTTTTTGACATGATGTGATATCAAATTGTAATGTGACCTGCTATTTTGTGACACGAACTGGAAAATATAATTTTCTAATTGAAAGTTAGTCTGTATGATCGAAAAAATTTCGCTGTACTGAGGTAATGTGATTGTTTTTAACGTACCGTGTTGGGGTAGTTCATACCCAATCAAACAAGTACGTAGCGATCCCAAATAGGAACTAAAAAGGAATTCATCAACACTCTGTTGAACCAGCGCTGTAGAGAGCGCGTCACCGAAGCTCTTACAGATTTCTATGTGCTATTTTTCCAATTTTTATTTTGATGGTTTCTTTGGCATTTGATCTTGAAAAACAAGCTGAAAAATCAAATTCAAAACACTTTATTTTCGGTTAACTTGGAATGAACTTAGTAGTCCTTCTTAAAAAAATACTTATTGAATAGATGAGTCCAGACGTAGTCCCTCGGAACTATCTGAGGAAGTATTTTGAAGGCGTTTTTCGCTGTCAGAGAGTGCCTTTTTGTAGGCTCCCTAGGTAGGTGAGCAAACCACGCAGCGAGTCCTAACGGAGCACTTTGTGGGCTTCTCCTATTGCTTGGGTAGTAGTGTAGGGTGTATGTAATGTGATCTGAAAATTTCTGCTTTAAAATGTTTTTGTTTTATTTCACATGATCAATTTCTTTAATGTCACTTTGATTATGTGACGTGATCTGTCATTTTGATGTGATTTGTCATGATCATTGTCATGGACCTTATATTACAATATGTACGTGGACTGGGTGATGTGTATGTCGATCTTTTGTGAAGCTTTTTAGTAATTATTTGCCCTGTTGATTTTATATATGACGAATCGTATATGTGGTTGTGGTTGGTCACATGCAGCTATCACTACGACTTATTGGGTAAGCCGGGTTTAAAGACTTTCTTCTTGCTTCTCAGTTAAGAAATCAAGTACAAGTTGGCGCAAAAGTAATCCTCCTATCAGAAAATGCTATAAATTTTGCGATTGGCCCCTAAAGTCAGTTCTGTTTTGACTTTTGTGTAGTAAACACATGCGAAATACACGTTAATAAACAATGTTACGCTACACTGCTCCAGAACGCGGAATATTGCTGACTATTTATTTGACCAGTAATCGGTCGGGGCCAAACGGTTACTGTGAATGGTGAGCGCTACAGAGCAATGATCAACGAGTTCTTTTTGCCGCAACTTGATGAATTGGGATTGGAAAACATGTGGTTCCAACAAGACGGTGCAACAGCACACGCTGCACGTGCCACAACCGATATGCTGAACATCGGAAGCTTACTTTTGCGCCACCTTGTATATACTTTAAAAGTAGACATCGCATCGCGGAAAATCAGAGTTTTCACCTCGAGTTATCACTAATAAATTAGCCCTCCAAAATGTAGTCTTTTATTTAAAGATCTCCTTGTGACTTTCTGCAACTCTCAACAAGTTTCTTCAAAGGTTATGTTACGTGATGCAGCAATTTTAATACGGTTTCCATTAGCGCTGCCGTTATACCCAATTGCTGAAGTTGCAGTCTTAAAGGCATATCAACAAAGTTTGGCACTGGCGGTAGTTTTCATACAACTACCCAAATCGCTACATCATTGCTAATCGTAGTTATTTGAACAAAAACTTTGCACTTTTTAAATTTGTATGTTTTCACGCTCACTAGTTTTCCATTTCTGATATTTGCCAACTTATGGTGACGCTACCTGCTGCTCTACTAACGCTGATTCGCCGCAGCAGTATATTTCTCTTTTACATCGTATATGTGGTAATTGCGTACACATACATTATGGTGGGTCGATTTGTATGGACGAAAGTTAACCGATATCGCGCCATCGATTTTTCGATAGGTTTTGGGCTCAGGAAAAAAAGTTCCACGACGCATACCCAAAACAATAATTTTCGACTTCGCTTTTTAAGGTTTTTTCCATGGCCTACTAAAAAATTTTCATTTGATTTTAAAATTTTCATGTATACCCTGCCTGACCCAAAAATGTCCGCTAAAAGCGTTGGCGATAACAGTTTTTTGAAAAAAAATGTATTATCGGGTTTTGGAAAAGTCAATTTTTTGACCAAGACACTCCCTAAAACCCAAAAAATATTTTTTTTTTCAAAAAACTGTCATCGGAAAAGTAAATTTTTTGACCAAAACACTCCCTAAAACACAAAAATATCTTTTTTTTCAAAAAACTGTTATCGCCAACGTTTTTAGCGGACATTTTTGGGTCGGTCATGTATACCCTGAAAATTTTAAAATCAAATGAAAATTTTTTTAGTAGGTCATGAAAAAAACCTTAAAAATCAAATTTCAAAAAAGTCAAAAAAATAAAATTTCGCAGGCTCGAAATTTTTTTTTTTTGGTATGCTTAGTGGAACTTTTTTTCTTGAGCCCGAAACCTATCGAAAAATCGATGGCGCGATATCGGTTAATAAATCGACTCAGTCTAACATACATATCCATATACAGGGTGGCTGATGAATTTTGCTACATTAAGAAACTCAAATAATTTTTTTTCAGTGTATGGAATTCATTTTTCTTTTATTCATGTTAAAGCTCATTAAATTTTATTAAATATAGCTTAATTAGTTTTAAAAATAATGGAATTTAAATGCCCCCCTGCTCGTCGATGCATGTGCGGCATCTTACCAAAAAGTTGTTCATTACTGCTTGGAGAGTTGAGACAGGAATAGGCGCAATTGTTTCTCGAATGGATTGCCTTAGTTCATTCAAATTTGTTGGTTTTGCTTTGAAGACTTCCTGTTTGCAATAACCCCACAAGAAAAAGTCAGATGCAGTAAGGTCAGGCGACCTGGGTGGCCAACGGAATGTGGAGTTTCTGGATATCAGCTTATTGGGAAATTTTCGTCGCAATTCTGTCATAACAGGTTGGGCTATATGAGGAGCTGCACCATCTTGCTAAAACCACACAGAGTTGAAAGAAATTCTCATTCGGCGTAATTCTGGATAGAAAAACTCTCTCAACATGCTCAAGTAACGGTCTCCAGTAACCGTAACGGTGTGACCGTTTTCTTCGAAGAAGTAGGGCCCGGCAATGCAGCGTGATGAAACTGCACACCACACTGTGACACGAAGTGGATGCAATTCCGTCTCATGGAGTATCTGTGGGTTGGAAGCACTCCATATTCGACAATTTTGTTTGTTTATGTTGCCGTTTAAATCGAAATGGGCCTCGTCAGACATGAAAAGACAGTTCAACATGTTTCCATCCTCTTCCACCATTTGAAGCATCTTCTGGCAAAATTCCAAGCGAATCGGCAAGTCTGCAGCGTTCAGTTTGTTGGCCATTTGAATTTTATATGGGAATAAGTCCAAATCTTTGTGCATAATTGACTGTAATGACTGTCTGCTTACACCCATTTGAGCAGATAAGCTTCTTGTCGAAACACGTGGATTGTTTTGTATGGCAGCAGCTACAGCAGCGATTGTTTCCTCCGTTCGAACTGAAGGGTTTCGATGGTAAGGTCTTCTGTTGACTGTCCCATGCTCGGCAAAATTGTTTACAAGTCTTATTATGGTCCATCTGCTCGGAGGATTGCCGCCAAACGTGCGCCTATACTCTTTTTGAACCGAAACTACGGACTCCAGTGCGTGATAGCGGCGAACAATCCAAATTCTTGTTTCAGTGTCCCAGTTATCCATTTTTGTTAAATATAAAAGTCAATCTGCAAAATAAAAAAAAAATTAACCAGATTCATTAAATAGAAAAAAAGTTATTTAATTTTTTTTTGGTAGCGGCTTTCATTAGCCACCCTGTATATATGGCCTGTGGGGAAGTCAGTATCTTGTGAGAATAATTTCTGGTTCAGAACTAGAGATAAACTGGCTAATAAGTACTAGTGCGATAGGATCTAGATTATCACTAGTTCGAAACTGACAGTTGAGTGAGCATTAAAAGGAATTTGGAGTCTCATTTGGATAACTGGTTTGTTCTTATAATGTTCTTTAAAGAAGGATATTTATTGTTTGAGTTTAGGTTTTTGTGTTTTATTCCAGTGGGAAAAGGTAATGTTTAGGAATGCATAAAGTAATGTATATCCCCTATAGACTATACATGAAAACATGCATGAATTTTTATACAGCGATGTCATAACAAAAGTTATGTGTAAGAGTAGCTCGCAACAAACTAAAGCGACAAATTCTCTTATCTTACCTTATATGTATAAATGGAAAGACGCATTACTTTTTATGAGATGAGTTACTCTTTATACAGGAATATTCAAACTACAAACTAAGAGATGCCGTCTCTTAGTCTAGGAGGCGACAAAGTGCCTTTGCACTATGCTGGCAGCCAGGCACCGTCTATACATATTTTGAAGGCACATCTAACCTCGGGAAACTTTGAGGAATATCAGGGGATTTACCCCGTCATTGAGCTCTGCTGCGAGAGACGAGATAAATGCTAGCATTTGCTCACTCATCTCTCCATTTCGAGCAGCTGGGATATAAACCAGCTAAGACATAAGAAGAAAAATTAAGTTTCTTTTAGTTGAGTTTTAATTTTTTAAAATGAAGTTTAAATTTTTTTCTCAAAGGCTCCTTCTGTAAAAAAAACATAAAACACAGTTAAAAAATTAAAAATGTAGTACTACAAATAAAAATTGAGCGACACATTACTCCTTCGATTGCTTTTGGATTGATCTTTTCTTACAATAATTTTTGTATGTCTTTTTATGCATTTTCCCACTGGGAAATTTAACAATAAGTAGAATATTTATTTGTAATTTAAAGCCAACATAGTAAAATAAACACGTTGATTTAATAATAATTAATTTGTGAGGTTTTCCAGGTATATATTTAGAATTTAATCCTTGTTCAGAACGATCGAAAATCGGGGTAAAATCGTAGTAGTATGAGTGTGTGGAGCCTTGTTCTGGTTTGGAACCAACGAAATATAACCCACCCGACTAAAAAGTTGGGCCTAAATTTTTTTTTAAACTTTTTCGGGCTACATATATGTCCAAATTATATTTCGTTTAGAATCAAAACTATGCCGGTTCTCGGATAAATGCGCGTGATAGGTTAGGTTAGGTTAGGTTAGGTGGTAGCAGCCCACTAGGTGGGTTGCTCACTTGGACACTTTGAAGGTCCGTTGTGATACCACATTCTGAACGGTGACACTAACTTAGGATTACTTGGCAAATCGCTGCGTAGCAACAATAAAACTCCGGATTTGGGACACATCGATTTTCGACACGTCTTCCGGAGACCTAAGAACATCCGAACCGAGATACCTGCGCCTAGTCCTAGCAAACGCTGGACAACTGAGCATGAAATGACTTGATGATTCCACCTCGTCGTCCTCCATGCAGCTTACGCAGCTCGGGTCTTCAAGAATATTCAACCGCACCGCATGGACCCCCATCGGACAGTGCCCCGTCAACACCCCTATCATCATGGAAAGATGTAACTTGGGGAACCTAAGTAATTCCACTGACCGCCCGGAGTCAACTACTGGCCAGAAGGACTTCGACACCTGACATGAGGCGGTGTCAGCCCAGCGTTTGCTTAACTGTTCCGAAGCCCACCTGCCCAGAAGTAAACTACAGGTGGTAAGGGGAATACCCAGTGTACTGGTGTCAGCCACATCTTTGTCACGCGTGCCAGCTCTGGCCAAGAGATCCGCATGGCAATTGCCGGGAATATCACAGTGGTCAGGCACCCAAATTATTTTTATTTTGAAGTAGTTGGACGCAACCACAAGCGATTCCAGACAGTCGCTCACTGTCCTCGATCGAACTTTGCCTGCACTCAGCGCCCTAATTGCCGCTTGACTGTCGGAGTAGATGTTGAACTCCTTGACCGTGAATGCGCTCGACAGCATCCCATCTACCGCATCCTTAATGGCGGCAACCTCCGCTTGGAAATCGCTACAATGATCAGGTAGCCTAAATTTCGTGCTAATCCCGAGTTCCTGACAGTATACACCCCTCCCAACACATCCATCCAGCTTTGACCCGTCCGTAAACAGATTCGCCAAGGCCTCCCCCCAGATAGGTTCTCCGCCTGTTCACTCGTCCTTTGCGGGAATGTAAGTCGAAAAACCCTCCGCCGGAGAAGAGGTCGGCGCACAGTAATCTGTTCTATTGGGAATAAAATCAAAGCCCGATAGTATATTGGAATGGCCATACTGCACAAGCCTATAACCAGCGTCTCGGAGCCTAATTGCAGCCCGAGCTGCGCCTATTTTTCCTACAAGGTCAACTGGGTGCAGATTGAGCATAACGTTCAATGCCAGGGTAGGAGTGGTGCGCATGGCCCCACTGATCCCAACCATGGCCATTCGCTGCACCGTGACCATCTTTTTCGTGGTGGAAGCCGTGTCTAGTGCGCCCCACCAGACCAATACCCCATAAAATAGGATAGGTTTCACTACCATCTCATATAACCAATAAACCACCCTAGGAGAGAGACCCCATCGTTTGCCGATGGCCCCTCTGCAGCAATACAGAGCGACCGAAGCTTTCCTAGCTCTATCCTCTACATTCAGCTTCCAGGACAGCTTCCTGTCCAGAATAACACCTAGGTACTTAACCTTTTCAGAAAGCACCAGCGGTACACCCCCAATAGAGGGTAGTACAAAATCATCAATCTTATACCTTCTCGTGAAGAGGACTAGTTCCATTTTACCTGGGTTAACAGCCAGTCCACAAGATTCGGACCACTCTGTTACAATACCCAGATACCCTTGCAGAGCATCCCTTACGGTACTAAGAAACTTTCCCCTGACGAGGATTGCTAGGTCGTCCGCATAGGCTATCACTTGACAGCCCCTACGCTCGAGGTCCTGGAGCAAGCCGTTGACTACAATGACCGGAGAAGTGGAGAAAGAACACCTCCTTGCGGCGTGCCCCTTCTCACCCCTCTCTGAGCCCCAGCACCTCCCCACTCCGCCCTGACAATCCTGCCACAGAGTAATCTGCTGATAAATTCTATCAAGCTTGGTTCAACTCCTAGGCTTGCTAAGCCCCGTACGATGGCAGAAGGCAAAACATTATTGAACGCTCCTTCGATATCCAGAAAGGCCCCCAGCACGAACTCTTTGTGCTGGAAAGACCCCTCTATTAGTTTTACAACGGAGTGAAGCGCCGTTTCAGTTGATCTGCCTTTGCAGTAAGCATGTTGCGAAGCCGAAAAACGCTCCCTAGGGACCCTGCTGCGTATATGCAGGTCAATCAGCCGCTCCAACGTTTTTAAAAGAAACGAGGAGAGACTGTTTGGCCTGAAGTCCTTGGGAGATACGTGAGAGCACCTCCCCGCCTTTGGAATAAAGGTAACCTTGACCCTATTCCAAGAGGCGGGGATATAGCCCAACCTCAAGCAGTTGGCGTAGATGGGAGCCAGCCAGCTACAAGAAATCCCCAGCGATCTCTGTAGTTGCACAGGAGTTATGCCATCAGGCCCGGGTGACTTGTACGGCTTAAAAGAATTAATAGCCCAAACAAGCTGGCTTTCATCCAGGCAGATGGCTGGCCGAGCCCCCCCGCTCACACTAGTGGGCGATGGCGCATCGCGGTCCTGTGAAACCGGGACGTCAGGGAAGTGAGCATCCATGAGAAGGTTGAGGGATTCCTCGCTACTCATAGCCCAGTTGTCATCTACATTCCTCAAGTAACCCAAGGGAGCAGGATTCCCGGAGAGAATCTTCCGGAATCTCGCAGACTCATTACAGCCTTCCACGCTTTCGCAGAAAGTCTTCCAGGAGTCTCGTTTCGCTTTCCTGATCGCAGATTTGTAAATACCCAACCCAACTTTGTAGAGCTCCCAGTCAGAAGGTAGTTTACTCTTCCTGGCCCTGTTGAACAGGCGCCTACTGGAAGCCCTAAGGTCGTCTACTTCCTTAGTCCACCAAGGTGGTTTACGCTTTCCACTTACGGTTTTCAGTGGGCATGCGATTTTATACGCTTTATTACAAGCATGGGTGAATCTCTCCACCAGAGCATCAGTAGCGGTCTGAGATAGTTCTGAGTCCGATATGGGTGCTCTTGGGAGAAACTCATCCAGCTTGCTAAAGTACCGTACCCAGTTAGTACGCCTAGGATTTCTAAACATGGTTTTACTGGGTCTAGATTTAACAAGAGAGAACTGAATATACCTATGATCCGAGAAGGAGTGTTCCGGAAGAACACGCCAGTCGGATATAAGGGGAAACAGGTCTTCTGAAACAAGAGTGAGGTCCAGGACCTCCTCTCTAACTGAGGTTACAAAAGTGGGGTCATTGGGTGTTACAAATACATAGTCCTTCATTTAGAATAAAAGCAAATAGTGACTCACCTCTTGCATTCGTATCCGAACTTCCCCACAGTGAATGATGTGAGTTCGCGGTTACTGTGTATACCGGTGTTGTATGAATGAAAGGTATAAAGTTTAGGTTCAACTTATTACCCGTGCATAAGCTAGGTAGTGTTGCTGACCTACCACAGCGATGGCTCAAGGCTCGAGTCTTGTGATAGGTAACATCAAAAGTTGTTTGAAAAATTTTTTTCAAAATGGGGTCGCCCCTCGGTAGTGGTTGGCAGCACACCACAAATCGGTAGAGAAGCTCTCGGCCTTAATCTCCTCGGAGATAACTCGCCAAATATTTTTTATTCTATTATTTTAAACTAACTAGGTCCAAACTAAAGAATTTTTAAATGTTTCAGAACTAGAGCAATAGTAGCAATAAATGAACTACATCCAAACTGTGGAATTTTTAACTAGTTCGGAAATTTAGTGCTATTGGGGGCATATTTCTAGGACATCGCTATGTTAAATTCGTCAGTTGATTACATTTAAAAGAGATTGAAGGCGAACTAGTAGGGGTTCGGAACGCACTAGAAGCGCACCAGTTTAGAACTAGAGATTTTCTCCACATTATGTATACATTCAGATATTTTACTAAAAGTACAAATGCTGGGTAGTGGTGGAAGTTGGCAGCGCAAATTAACGCATAATGTTGTTTGTGCGTTTTGTCTTTTATATGGCATTACATTGCATGATTATAATAATAATAACAAGTAAGGAATTCTAAGTTCGGGTGGAACCGAACATTATATACCTCGTAGTGATCTATTATGGCATCCCAATTTACGCAGGTCTGTTTAATACTTTCAGTTCGTATTTGCGTTTAAATAGACAGACGGGCAGACAGATAGACGTATCGAGAGACGGACATCCACCTGATCATTTCAGTATACTTTTTGATGGGATTATCTCTTTTTCTTCTCATACGTACAAATCTTTCATGCTCATGAAGGGTATGAATATCAAAAAAGATATACAACTTCCCTTTTACAGTAGGGTATTAACTACTTGCCCGGATATTTTACTTTTCATCCTGATGTTTTGATATACATTAATAAATATATATCTCGATCTTGTGTGCGTAACAAAAATAGATATAAAAAATGTGTGTGTTTTATAGGCGCCAAAGAACTCAACCGATCTTTATCAAATTTTCACAATATATACTTGGGTTCACTGGGTACAGCATAGACAATATAAGTTTTGGAAAATTGGGCGGAGCCATGCCCCCAGGCTATATAAAGTTTCAATTCGTCATAAGTCGTCATTAGTCAATATCTACATAATTTTTCAAAAGTGGGCGGTGCCACGCCCACATATTTTCTGTTTTGTTTTGCTCTTGAACTTTCACGATAGGTTCAGGAGTTCGCTGGGCGCGACACAGTCTGTACATAGCTTTGGGAAAAGCCCCCAGGTTATATAAAGCTGCAGTTCGATATAGTTATTAGTTTACTTGGTTCAAGTTAATGACATTTTATATATAGATGTGTTCTATGTGTCAAAACGCCAAAACAACGTCTACCGGATTTGCTAGTAGTATATTATAAAATGGCGAAAGCAAACAACGAATTTCAGCATTCTTTTGTAAAACTGAGAGACTAGTTTGCGTTTAAATAGACAGACGCTAAATCGACTCCGCTTATCGTGCTGATATATTTAGTGAACTTTTCTCTTCTTGTTCTCATACTTACATACATTTAATGTTTATGAAAGGTATAAAAATCAAAAAAGATATATAACTTCGCTATTGCAGTGGGCTATTAACTACGTGCCCCAAAATTTTGCTTGTGTGTTTCCCGATTTGACTAATAGAAGTATACAACATACTATTGAGAAGCAGCTGACCAATTTTCATTGAAATATCAAGATTGAATTATAAGCGATTGCCTTTGAAACTAGCAGAAATTTTGTGCTGAAAAGTGGGCGGCGCCAAGCCTACTTCTTCAAAATTGAGAAAATTTTTTGCGGCCAAGTTTTTTTCAAAAGCTTATTATGTGTGCAAAATCTGATTGATATAACTTGTTTAGTTGCAGAAATATCGCTTTTTAAATTAAAAAAAAAAAAATTTCGGAACTATGTTCAAAAACTGGGCGTGGACAGCAAACAGTTACCTTTATATATGGAACATTATCACCAACATTCGTTTCGACAACAATTTTTGGCGGAGTTTAGGCATAAAAAGTTTTGTGGAATAGTCCACTATAAAAGGGGCGGGACCACGCCCATTTCCGAAAATTTTAAGTTTTTGGATTTCTTTGTTTACTAAAAGTGAAATATAAATGATGTAAAGCTAAGTTATTGCCTACTTAATATATCTACGATCCTCTTCAAAATCTTTCATATAAAAGTGGGCGTGAACCTTAACTGATCCAGCCCATTTTTTCCTGGAACATCCCTTGCATACCTGGAAACCTGCGTACTAAATTTCGTTTCGATATCTTGAACGGTTTTTGATTTATGATTAATATTATTTCTAAATTTGACTTAACCAAAAGTGGGCGGTGCCATGCCCATTTTCAAGAATTTCTTTAAAAATTTATTTTATGCCTCAATCCCAATGTATTCACCAAATTTTATCCTTATCGTTGTAGTATGCACTGAGTAATCACTTTTTTTGTGTTTTCGAAAATATTATATATAAAAAAGTGGGCGTGGCTATAGTCCGATTTCGCTTTTTTTAAATAGCGCTCGGAGATGAGTACCAAGGAACCCGCATACCAAATTTCATTAAGATATCTCAAAATTTGCTCAAGTTATCGTGTTCACAGACGGACGGACGGACGGACATGGCTTAATCAATTTCTGTTTTCGTTCTGAACATTTTGATATATATAAGTTAATATCTATATCGATCCGTTTATGCCGTTACGTACTGCCGTTAGGCGACTACAGTTAATATACCTTGTGTGCGTAGCACTATTAGGTATAATAATGTGATGTACATACTTACAATACATACATACAATTATTGTTTAATACTAATTTATTTAGTGGCAAATGGGTTACTTTGTCATACATGGCGTATGCGCAATATTTATGTTTTTCACATATTTTCTTATTGCATGACATATGGTGACATTAACAAATTGACTTGGTACTTAGTTGTGTTCCATTGGCTCTTAATTGGAAGAACGCCAACCAAAGTGGAATAGACTGAAACTAATGCCGAATTCCAATCGAAACTACTTCAACCGTAAGCGAAATTAATACCTTATCCGATATCTATATCGAAACGTTAGCATAGTGTAAATGGTAATCGGCAAAAGAGACGATACGAAAATCGTAAGCCTAATATGTACTGCAGCCGATATCTGACTACATATTCATATATAAATGTAAAAAGAGGTAAAAATTAAATTGAACAAATAAAATTAGACAAAGATCAGAACAAAACGAAACACTGAGGATGGCGGACCGCCAAATACGGTTTGTTACAAAACAAAATTTGACCTGGGATGATGGAAAATCGTTCCAATATATATCAACTTTTCACCCTGTCGGAAAATCAACCAATAAATAAAAGTTTAACTCTTAAATGAAATCGATATGGTTTCCAAAGCAGATTAGAAATCAAAAGCACAGTCCGGAATCGGAATCGATATTACGTTAGAGCGGGTTGCGTTTTTGTCCATTAAATCGACACAGATATATTTCACGGATTATTTTGAGTTTTGCTCACTCAACTATGGATCCAACCCCGATTTGGAGTACTCGATTTTTAAGTCGAAGTTTCACAAAATTAAAAATTTTTTGAACTTACTTTCTACGCCGGCGATGAGAAGTTTTTATTGATATCGAAGTTAGACATTTTTTTTAGTAGATCGACATTTTTTTTGGGATACCACGGGAAAAAAAAGAATTGTAGCAGTGTACTGTAGTCAAATTTAGGTAATATGGAATTTAGCAAACAGCTAATTGTAGCAGAATTAGGCAGGGTCCGCATCATTTGGTGGTGGATGGTTTTCGAGCCTTTTTGGGACTTTTCGGGACTATTTTTTGTGGCCTTTTTGGGATAATTTCGGGAATTTTTCTGGACTATTTTTAGGTACTTTTTAAGACCATTTTGAGACTTCGTCGGAATAATGTCGGGATTGTGTTCGCATCATTTCAAGATCACTTCGTAATTAGTTCCTTTCATAAAAACGAGATTCGGTTTCGGGTTTGTTAAACACTTACTTTGTAGGTGATGCGACAGGCCTCCATTCAGGGCTAATTATTTTGGAGTAGTAAGCTGTCCTGAAAACATAATGTACTCTCATAATTTGACTTTTTAAAGATGTGAACTAAATTTATATGATTCTCGAAATAGAAAAATATAAAAAAAATATTGAAATACAAAATGGTATTATACAAATGATTGAAAAATACAGCTCTGTATTTCATCAAGTTCTAGTACCAAAAAGCAAAAATTTAAACTTTTTTACACATATGTAACATTCATGCTTTGCATGCGGAAGAAAACCGAAGAATTTTTCGAGGTGTAAAACCCTATTTTCGGCTTTCTAATTTAACAGGTCCGATTAAAATGTCTTCGAAAAACAAGAAAAAATCCGAACTTTATTAAGAAACTTTTTACAACAGTTTCGAATTTTGAACCAAATTGCTTAAATTGTTCTAAGGCCGTTTTTCTTCAACATAAAAAACTATTAGCTTGAGAAACACCACTTTGGTGAAGAAAATTTGTGATTACCAGGCCTATAAATTTAAAGATAAGATTTTGAAAGAGATTCTTTTATAAGTTTAAAATCCATGTCAAATCAGTTTATTATAAAAGCTGCCACAAATTAATATAAAATAAAGAAATGCTAATTTTCTATAATGTTTCCGCTAGACTAAGAGTTTCTTTAGTAGGTGCTGAGATCAATCAACAAAATAAATATGATTCATAAATAAATAAAATTTGTTCTACCTTTTGTAATATATTTTAAATCCCGAAAATATCGGTACGTATACAAGTATGCGATCCCGAAATTTTTATCTCTAATGTTAACAATTGTTTAGTCGCTTTGTCGACCACGGCCATAATCGTCTTTACCAATAACAAAGAATTAACAAATAAAACATGAACATCGCTAATGTGTACTTAAAAATCATGCACTTAACACATTTATTATTCTCATTTGCAAACTTTTTTATCTTTTCATAAAACTATTCTATTTACACGCACGTTACACATATGCGCTGTTGGTAGCTATGATAGACAGTTCAGTCACAATACTTTCCACATTGTAAGCACAAATATTTCGTCAAGACCATTATGGCCAGCTGTCACCCGTTCTTCATTAATGATATTATTGCACGCAAACAAATACAAACAGACATGACTTTTAATTACTCTAAGTATTTTTATTTTATATTTATTTGGTCTTGAATTTGAATGAAAAGCGTTAGTGAGAGAGAGAGAGTACATTTTCTATTAATACAAATTTTATAGCATGCGATATTTGTATTGCTAAGTTAGAAAATCGCATGCTATTATATTTTACAGTGAATGTCATTTTTTTATAACAAATTATGTTTGCTAGAAAAAGGAGAAAATTAATAATTTATTTTTGATTACTAAAATCCGTTACAGAATAGGGTGCTAATACTGATAAGTGAAGCTCCTAGTACTCTCCTACGCATCTGGGAAATACTACATCTTGCGTCTTCCAAAGTACAGCGATGTTCTCTGGTAACTTCTTTACTAACTTAACTAATTATTGCTACTTAAGCAGAGTTTGACTTATATACTCGTATTGCTTTGTTGCTTTGTTGCTGTAGTGCATTTTATTATTTTTTGTATCTGCGAACCCATTTGCTAATTCAGTTTTTGTTTACTTTCCTCTTGTTTTACTCAGAATCAGCTGCTAACCTCACACTATCTAGTGACTATCAAACTGTTCTCACTTGGAAGTACCAGACTCCAGTGACTTCACAAATGTCGTCTTAAGCAGTGCTTATCCAGTGCCATACAAACGCTCTAACACAAATCAGTTCTTCCATAATTCTGTAGCGGATTACGGTTCTTACTGAATTCATAAACACACACTTTTATATCTTATTGTTATTATAACTTTAAACGAGCTATTCTTGTATATTTTTATATTTGTATAATTGTATGTTTGTATATTTGTATATTCAAACTATCTCGAAAACCGATCAAGCTATTTAGCTGAAATTTGGTATGTGCATAGTGCACTACATTTTACGAATTTTTACCTGGGTGTTGCCACATACGACGTTTTTACGGAGTTCCCACCTATCTGTTTTTTTTTAATGTAATGAAATATGCCAATATGGGTATCAAACGAGAGGTATTTTGTTGCATATAAAGAAAAAACATTTCTAAGTAGGATTGCCACTTTTGTTCGACAACAAAAATCCGCCAAAGAAGTACATATACTGAGAATCACACTCTTCCAATGGGCCGGAAAGGTGTACCATGCAACGCCATCAATTTCCATTAAGGCCAACATATGCCATGACTGCGCATAAAGCTCGAAGACAAACTCAAGAGTGGAGCTTAATTCATCGATGTTCCTGGATGGTACGTTATATGTGGCGTTTTCAAGGGTTAAGCGACCAAATGCTTTAAAAGTAATGTTTTCGAAAGAAAATCAGAGGCGTACTCGGAACATGCTTCTCAAAAAATATACAAGCTTGAACTTTGCTGGATGAACTCGCTTTTTGTCTGAAGTATGACTTAATACAGGGTATTTTGTCTACTTAAAATATTAACCGAAAAAGCATTGTTAGTAGAAAACTACTGCACTCCAATCATCCTCTCTTATATGCATATGTACATGTCTAGTTAGAAAGTACTTGTAGTATATTTTCTGACACGTTTTTATTTTTTACTGCGGGGCTGGACTCAATTGCCTTGACCACAAAGTGTGCAAAACCTTGATGATGTGAAAGCAACAGGGTCAGACTCTTGTTTTACAGTGTGCAACGCAGTGTTTTTCTACTGCTTGTTGTTGTTTTCTTCTTGAAATTGTACAATGTGGGAAACCAAGCGAATATAGATTACAGAAATAGGCTGTTTTGATTTGAAAAAACTAGCAAGCAAAATATATATGTCAACTAAATTTTTATAAAGATAATTTAAGCAATCGCTGAGCTTACAAAGCACTGAATTTTCGTTTACAAAAGGTTTTAAAGTAAGCGTTAAATATCGAAAGGACACTTTCATTATGAGGAAGCTGATAAGATGGAGCTTTTTTCGTAGCCATTCTTATTATACAGGGTGGCTGATGAATTTTGCTACATTAAGAAACTCAAATAATTTTTTTTTCAGTGTATTTAATTCATTTTTCTTTTATTCATGTTAAAGCCCATTAAATTTTATTAAATATAGCTTAATTAGTTTTAAAAATAATGGAATTTAAATGCCCCCCCTGCTCGTCGATGCATGTGCGGCATCTTACCAAAAAGTTGTTCATTACTGCTTGGAGAGTTGAGACAGGAATAGCCGCAATTGTTTCTCGAATGGATTGCCTTAGTTCATTCAAATTTGTTGGTTTTGCTTGGAAGACTTCCTGTTTGCAATAACCCCACAAGAAAAAGTCAGGTGCAGTAAGGTCAGGCGACCTGGGTGGCCAACGGAATGTGGAGTTTCTGGATATCAGCTTATTGGGAAATTTTCGACGCAATTCTGTCATAACAGGTTGGGCTATATGAGGAGCTGCACCATCTTGCTGAAACCACACAGAGTTGAAAGAAATTCTCATTCGGCGTAATTCTGGATAGAAAAACTCTCTAAACATGCTCAGGTAACGGTCTCCAGTAACCGTAACGGTGTGTCCGTTTTCTTCGAAGAAGTAGGGCCCGACAATGCAGCGTGATGAAACTGCACACCACACTGTGACACGAAGTGGATGCAATTCCGTTTAATGGAGTATCTGTGGGTTGGAAGCACTCCATATTCGACAATTTTGTTTGTTTATGTTGCCGTTTAAATCGAAATGGGCCTCGTCAGACATGAAAAGACAGTTCAACATGTTTCCCTCCTCTTCCACCATTTGAAGCATCTTCTGGCAAAATTCCAAGCGAATCGGCAAGTCTGCAGCGTTCAGTTTGTTGGCCATTTGAATTTTATATGGGAATAAGTCCAAATCTTTGTGCATAATTGACTGTAATGACTGTCTGCTTACACCCATTTGAGCAGATAAGCTTCTTGTCGAAACACGTGGATTGTTTTGTATGGCAGCAGCTACAGCAGCGATTGTTTCCTCCGTTCGAACTGAAGGGTTTCGATGGTAAGGTCTTCTGTTGACTGTCCCATGCTCGGCAAAATTGTTTACAAGTCGTATTATGGTCCATCTGCTCGGATGATTGCCGCCAAACGTGCGCCTATACTCTCTTTGAACCGAAACTACGGACTCCAGTGCGTGATAGCGGCGGACAATCCAAATTCTTGTTTCAGTGTCCCAGTTATCCATTTTTGTTAAATGTAAAAGTCAATCTGCAAAATAAAAAAAAATTAACCAGATTCATTAAATAGAAAAAAAGTTATTTAATTTTTTTTTGGTAGCGGCTTTCATCAGCCACCCTGTACTACTTTTTTCGGTTGCGGTTTCCTTCTTCAAAATTAATTTCGGTTCCCGTTTCCCTCTTCAAAATTGATTTAGGTTCCGGTTTTCTTTATCAAAATTAATTTCGGTTTCGGTTTGCTTTATCAAAATTAATTTTGGTTCTCATTTCCTTCTTCAAAATTAATTTCAATAGGGGTTTTCGTCAAAAGTTCTGAAATAGGGCATTCTTGAAAAATATATTAATATAGGCTGATCTTCCACAAAACCGTAAACCCATATTTACCCCAAAAAAATGGAAAATAAGTTTTTTTCTGTGGGTTTTGTAAGCTAATTTAAATAATTTATAAAAATTCGTTCTTTAAGTATATCAAGAGTTAACTTTGAGTCTTCAAATAAGTTTAAAACTAGAAACACTTATAAATCGCTTGTTATAGCAAGTTTATTTTAAGTTATTTTTGAAAGCATTTACAGAAATGCTTGTTGGGAAAACACAATTTATTTATTTGATGTAGAATTTAGGACGTGAGCGAAAATGTTTAGTATATTCTCTTCAGGTAACTGCACCCGGAAGTGTTTCACACAAAGAGACACTCATGAAGTTTATTTAGAGAACTGATCTGTAAGACTTTTATTTGGGATTCTATGTAAAAAGCGTCATCAAATCCACAGTAAATCAAAAATCCAAAATCTTACTGCTTCCAAACATCTTCAAACTCTAGGTGAGCAACTTCAGATCACATAGAATCCCGGGGAGGACTGGTTACGAGAAAGTGGTCTGAGGTAAGGCTTGGTTACACCGAATTGGTTCTATTCGCACTACTACCTGTTAGGCCACCACTCTTAAATGATGTGAGGCTCCAACTCTCACCCGAATGCCCCGGCGTCATTCTAGACAGTAAGGTAAGCTAGAATATTCATGCCGATGATAGTTTAGAAAAGCTATTGCTGCTCTCTATACCTAAAAAGCAGCAATAGGTAAAATGTGGTTCTTAAAGCAACAAAAAATGTATTAGCTGTACACTGCGGTGACGAGACCAATCAACTTTTCGCGAATCTTAATGAGTAAGGGCTTGAAAGCATACAACTGGTACAACAACCGGCCAGCCAGCCTAACTGAGTCTCGCTGCTGTGTCGAGGGGCAGTCACCTTAACCCAGCCTGACCTGCTGCTTCGTTTACCATTTCTCTACTTTTGAATCTCCAAATTCATATTGCTTACCCAATATGCTGGGTTTTTCTTGGCATTTACAGATTACGGCTTGAACTTAAGTCTGAGTCAAAAAAACATATATTAATTTTTATCACCTCTTCCTTCCCCAGTATGCATCAAGATAGACTTTACTTTCTACTTCACTCAATATGTAAGTCCTGAATTTAAGTCTGATTTAAAAATTCTGATATTTCAGTATTGTTGTTGTTGTAAGAACACTTCGCTCTGCATAGTCGGCACCTCACACCTAAAAACAGACTAAATAGGGTTAAACAAGCTTAGTAGAGTAAAATCCTAGTTATTTAGAGCAGGCTTTCATGGGAAGGGATATTTTATTGTAGACCTTATCGCATTCCTTATCCCTTGCATTACTGAGATAATTAGCTGTTTCCTAAGAAACGGCACACATCCTTATACACACTACGCCGACTTGGTTTCTCCCAAAGTATATTAAACAAAGTAGTAGTGAACTTGACAGCTCTCTCTTTTTTGTTGGAATTCTTGCGTCAAATAAGAAAAATTACTAACCCATTATGTTTAGAAATTTTAATTTTTTTCCAGAGTGAGAAGAAATAACAAATTTAATATGAATACACACATATTAGGGTGGGTCGATTTGTATGGACGAAAGTTAACCGATATCGCGCCATCGATTTTTCGATAAGTCTTGGGCTCAGGAAAAAAAGTTCCACCACGCATACCCAAAAAAATAATTTTCGAGCCTGCGAAATTTCATTTTTTTTACTTTTTCGACTTTGATTTTTAAGGTTTTTTTCATGACCTACTAAAAAAAATTTCTTTTGATTTTGAAATTTTCATGTATACCCTGTCCGACCCAAAAAAGTCAGCTAAAAACGTTTGTGATAACAGTTTTAAAAAAAAAAAATATTTTTTGGGTTTTGGGGAGTGTTTCAGTAAAAAAATTTACCCTTTCGCCATTTTTTTTTAAGGGTTTTTTCAGCATGCATGCAAAAATGTTTTCGATGAAAACGAATTTGTCTCATATTTCCTGTCCCACTTAAAATTATACGCTAAAAACGTTGGCGATAACAGTTTTTTGAAACAAAAATTTTATTTTCGGGTTTTCGGACTTGTTTTGCTCGAAAAAGCGACTTTTTAGCGGACATTTTTGGGTCGGACAGGGTATACATGAAAATTTTAATATCCAACTAAAATTTTTTTAGTAGGTCATGAAAAAAAAACTTAAAAATCAAAGTCGAAAAAGTCAAAAAAATGAAATTTCGCAGGCTCGAAAATTATTTTTTTGGGTATGCGTAGTGGAACTTTTTTCCTGAGCCTAAAACCTATCGAAAAATCGATGGGTGCGATATCGTTTAATAAATCGACCCAGTCTAATACATATATACATACAAGACTTTGAATTTTATGTTATCAAGAAATGTCGAGAAACTAATTGGAGAAGAAAATGTTGAAACGGCTGTAACATGGTAAGCACAAGGGAATAGATGCGATATTTTAAGAAATGAAATAAGATCGAGATTAGTTATCGACGAAGCTCTTGGATAAGATGAAATGTATGTTTACGGGCTTGACTACATTGCTAGATATATGATCGGCAAACTGGATCTTACGCGCTATGAGGAAGAAAATTCCGTTGGATAAACAAGGGAAAATATGTAAGTCTTGGTAAGCCTAAGCATGCATTTTTAAATAAAATTAAATCTACAAAAATGGTATTCACTGAATACAATGACCAAGAAATTTCCCACCATAACAATTTAGTGCCCAAACTTGTAAAGCTTTTTAAAGCCATATGTATCGAAAATCGTTTATTAGAGGCGGGATATTTCTTAAAATGAAACACTTAAGCGAAAAATCGGCAAAGGTCATTATATAAATAAAGTTTTTTCAGTCACTCACCCGAAAAAACCTTTAGGAGAAACCAAGTCCTCATCCACCAGTTTTTTCAACACAGTGGGGATCTCCTTCCAGCAGTGTCACCGGCGGGAATCAACTAATATTCTATACTCGCCATTGTCATAATGCAATGGTCCTTAAAGACGTGGATGCCAAAGTAGCACTTGGTGGAAAAAGTAACTCCATTTCATTTCTATGTTGGAGCTTTTTTTGGCTGGAAATCTGGTTCCCAAGTAGGATCTTTCACAATGTTAATCATTTTGCGGCTTCAGCAGATCCGATCTAATTTTTTAATAAAAAAAATTGTATGGGACCCATGGCATACCAATACAGGTAATATAAACTCAACAACTGATTCGATTTTTTTCTATTTAATTTTCTCTAAACTGTCAAAATGGCTTTCAATCGGTTTGTTTACAATTCAACTTGCACTGTGCTTTTTTGACGTTTTAGAGGAGCGATTTTCAACATGGCCGCCGTGCTATTAACTGTTTTACTATGCCATAATGGGACCCAAATATAGGGCTCGGGCCACAAAGTTTTAATACGCTTGTTTATATGTTTTTGAAATAAGAATTCCTACAAAAACAAAATATTTCAGTTGTCAATTCTACCTTGTTTAATTTGGCTTGGGTTTCTCCTAAAAAAGCACCAAACTCACCGTCGGATCCAAGCAACGTTTGCAACGGCATATAAAATGTTTGGTTGCACGAAGGAAAAGTTGACGTCCAAATGTATTCCACAATATTCGCGTATACGTCATTGTAATCTCTTCACCCTGCGCTATATCCCTTGCCGCTCTCACGATAATAGTCTTACCATCAGCAAACTCATGCGAAGCATTTGGCGTACAATTATGATTCATTAACCCAGCCAAAGGGAACAGTGCACGCACCGCCGTCTCATAACCATCAACAATGCTGCGACCCTCAAATGCATTTGTATTGTAAACACACACCGTGCGATAGAAGAACCCCAGCGTCTCCTTATCTTTGGGGAAATTTTCGAAACATTCCGCCGCGCGCTCCACTTCACGCAAATAATATTTATCGCTATTGGCTTGCATCGATATTAAGAGTCTACGTTTTTCCGGACTCAAAAAGTAACAACGCATAACACTTACAATGCGCAGAGAGTAGGGATTGATGCGCGTGGTGTCTTTGGGTACCCAATAGCGAAACAATTTACATTCCATGATATGCTGCTTCGATTGCTGACAACCGACACAAACTGGCAACGAGCAACCGGCGGCACATAACACCTTCTCTATGGGTTCCTCATCGAGCAGACGATAGCACACTATGCAAGTATTTAAGAGAGTATCCTTGGAGGCGGTGGGACCGTTTAGTAGCGTATGCTCGCGAAATATCAACTCACCGCTTTTGAGATCACGTCGTGCGTATACACCGCGTCCCGATATTTCGGAATCGGTTACGTACCAATTCGGTTCCGTATCGCGTAAATCGCCCAAGTGTAAAGCGATTAATTCTGCGACTTCCGTGGTGGGTATGGGATTCTCGCTAAGTAGCGCCATTTTTGTTTTGGTTTTTTTGCTTGAAATGCGGATTTTTTAAAGACTTATTTGACTTTTAATTCACTTAGTAATTTACTTTTCTTAGCACATCTTACACAGTCACTTGTAATATTACTACTAAATATTTATTTTTCAACTAATTATTTTAATTGTTTTATTCCTGCCTGTTACGTAAAGGTTTAAGAGGCGCAATGACAATGAAACACATGTAAGTCTCTTATTGTTGTTGCTTTAATTTCTCTTTTGCTGTTTTTTGTTTTTGGCAAGCTATCGACGACGTAACTGAAACGTGTGCAACATAGCTGAGATAGCTGACACAACTATTCCCAACACCGATCGCTGTTCCGTTGTCTGGTCGAAATTGTGTTGTCATTCACGAGTCTCACTCGCTCTCTGCCCCAATTGTGTTTTTTGCTTCAATCGAATTGAGAACATTTAATTCTTAGCCAATAAATGACCAAATTATCAGTGAATTCATTTTTGGCAAATGCTGCATGTTGCGCTAATGGAAGCATTGGCTAAGCAAGGGCAGGGGCGGAGCTAAACAGATGAATCGGGTTTCTTTAAAATTTATTTTGTTGTGGGATGCGATTGGCGAAGTTGAAAGTAGTTAACAAGATGGCAGATTTCGGACTGCTGGAACTTTGTGATACTACTGATATGAACTAGAGCCCTTCATCCTGAACTATGCCCCAGACCCTGCTGTAGTACATGGGAAGACGCGTTCGCTCAAAGACTGGCAGCATTCGATTGCCAATTTCGATTAATTATTTTTCCCTTAAAGTGGGCTGAAACCCCTCAGAACCGCCAGAATAAATGGGCGCGAATGAAGCAGTTTTCGAACCAGCTATGGGGTAGACTGTTCTGCAGTACACTGCAATAGCTCATAACCATAAGATCAATTTTTCATACATACTGGCATACATACAGGTTTTCCGAAACCCAGCGCCTACATTGGCTTGGACATGTGATGCGAATGGAAGAAGAGGATCCGGCAAGTAAAGTCTTCTTGTTATATGGAAGCAGAGGAAGAGGGAAAACCCCACTCAGTTGGAAAAGGCAAGTGGAGAGCGATCTGCGCTCGATTGGCGTTTTTAGTTCGCATCAGCTGGCAAAGGATATCGTCAGGTGGCGCGCTTTGCTGGAAGGTCAAAATCGCTTAGACGGTTAAAGAAACAGCGATTTAAGGGGCCTTGACCTATATAAGTATGTATGTACAGGTTTATCGTAAGAAGTTGAGCATAACCTTCAGATCTTTAGTGGCTCATCGGCAGTAGTTCAAGTAATTTATTTCATTCAGGATGAGAGTAAACTCGATTAATTGACTTATGTTACTAACAAATGGAAAATAGACTCAAATAAGGGTTTAGTTGAGGAAATTTAAATTTAGTTTGGCCCATACATTAGAAGCTTAACAAGAACAAGGACATCAACCAAATAGGGAAAACCTGTCATATTCATTGGCGACAGTTAGTTTGACTTCGTTCGACTCCGCGGTATTCGATAGAAGCAGAACAAAAAGCCTTCCAAAAATCTACCCAACTTTTCGGCTATACAGAAACCTAATCCTACACTCGACCTAGTGTTCCGAAACAAATACCTACTATCCACCTGGTCGAGACAAAAAGACGGACCGCATAGATGAACTCAACGAATTGAGATCGATTACCTTGTTTAGTCATTACCTCAATATGGGAGGGGGAACATAGATTGGACCATCGATGTCAAACTTAATCTAGTGATACAGCAAATTCGACGAACCGAAGAATAGATATTTTAATCAGCAGAACAGCTTTGGCCACAAAAAGCCGCAGTTGAAGTTCAGCTTGGAAGGTTGATTGATTAGTTCGAGTGATGCTAGTGCGCTGTTTTAATAACATATCTCAAGGCATAATCTCAAGGACTATGGCGTAGCAAGGGTTTTCTAGAAATTATATTCGGCTGTGTTCCAGACTCTTCCGTGCCGTGTGCCCAGTTAGCTCCGCTACTGATCTAAAAAGGTCCCTTCTTTTCACCCTGTCAAGGGGCAAATATATTGAATTATTGTAGGAGGGTCACAAACTCTTTGGCACTTTTAGGGACAGCAAGCGCTTGCACCGATTATTATGCTCGCTAAGCCAATACTGAGAAATACGCCCCTTACTAAGTCCCAGCGGGTCAAGTATATCCTACGTCTTGGAGACATCAAGAGCCGAGCCAGCTAATCGGCCATATCCTGTCCCTGTGTGTTACGACGACCCTGCACCGAAATTTCAGGAAATTTCGCAGCCCAGAAGGAGCTGCCTGTACCAAACGGGGACCCTTTCAAAGCCGTCTTAACAGGTGATTTCAAAGGAAAAACCACTTTGTGATGGGCGCTTGGCAGTAAAGTGTTTGTATATCTTACTTGAAACTCTGGGGTGCAGCAGAAAGGGTTTAATCAACTTCTTAGCGGAGGCATCCAGCAGATTCGGGACTTCAAGTTAGGAGCACACAAAAATACTCACCGCTACTTGCCGTCGTTCCAAAAAGGCACCTCTCTTTGCATTCGATATTGCTGTTTGTTACTTTGTTACCTCCAGTCCCCGCCACCAGTGTGCTCTTTTGATTTATTTATTTTCAAGTCTGACATTAATTTGTACGAATGTTTCACAATGTTTTTCTTTCACAATCTTATAGGTGGGCGCTTTGTTTTTTTTTTTTTTTTAATATTCATGTTTCGCACCTCTTCAGCTAAAGTCAGCTTACTCAAGAATCTTAACTTTTGAAATTAAGCACACTACCGTATGCCTGAACTTTATATCGACCGATATGTTTAATCGAATCAATAAAAGCTAAACTAATTACGTAGAAAAAGCTGCATAGATCTAAAACTTTCCTTGGTGTATATTGGAGAAGCAGTCTGTTATTTCATTTTTCTGACTAAAGTGCTTTTGAGTTCATTTCTTTTTAGATCTAAATAGAGGTGTGTTATGTACATATGTGTGTAAGTATGTGTGGATATTCTTAGGAAATGTGTTCACATCTACGGTAAATGAGCCATGGAGCAATATGAGTGAGAAAGGCAAGTGGAACAAAATTATGCGTCCGGTCTATTTCATATCAAATCACCAGAGCTCGGAATTGTTTGCAAGTGCATATTTATACCTTTCATGAACATGAAATGGTATATTAACTTTGGTCCGATGTTTGTAACGTTCAGAAATATAAGAGATAGACCCACCATAAAGTATACCAAATTGATCAGGACGATGAACTGAGTTGATACAGCCATGTCCGTCTGTCCGTCCGTCCGCCCGTCTGTTTGAACGCAAGCTAGTCCCTAAATTTTTGAGATATCTCGATGAAATTTGGCACACGGATATATTTTTGTATAATATTAGACATTTGTCGGATCCGGTATAATCGGGTCTATATAGCATATATCTCCCATACAACCGATCGTTCAAATAAGAGGATTATGACCAGTTCTCCCTGATTTTTAAAGATTAAAACTTGAAACTTGGTGAGATATTTTCTTATGGATACCAAAAGATGTCGTAAAAAACTCACCAAGATCGGAGCTATATATAGTATATATCCCATACAACCGATCGTTCAGATAAGAGGATTATGGCCATTTATCCCTCATTTTGGAAGATTAAAACTTGAAACTTGGTGAGATATTTTCTTATGGATAGTAATAGATTTCGTAAAAAAGTCAGCAAGATCGGAGCTATATATAGTATATATCCCATACAACCGATCGTTCATGCTGACAAAGTTTTAGAGAACTTTAAACAATGCGTATTTAAGTTTGCACGTATTCATGAAAGGTATAAAGCCTTCGGCGCAGCCGAAGACGGCGCCGTCCTTACTTGTTTTATGTGACATCATAGAAACCTCGGACCAAGTTTTATACAGGTTATGTAAAGAAAGGATTCGTTATACCGCTAGTATGATTTACATATTTGCTAATTTTTTTATATCTTTATATTTTTTGCATATTTCTCTCATATTTTTTACATATTTGTTGAATATTTTTAGCATACTTGCATAATTTCAATATTTTCACTTAAAACTATATACTTTGGTTTTCGCGCTTGGCTAAGGCCTAGATATGCCGATAACGTGAAATCGTGAACGATCCGAGGAGAAGTTCGCAATTTGCTAAAGATAATAGACTCTCCTGAGAATTCGGGTTCGCCTATTTAACAGAACGAAATTCATTGTGTTTATTGGTTGGGTACCATAATCGAGTAGTTTTTATTGTAAAACATCAATGAAGTATCCGCAGGCGAAGGGTAAACGACGGAAGACGAAGAGCCGCCAAACTCCCTATAGCGAGAACTCAGCACCAGTTTAGAGACAGGCCAAGAACTAAGGGCTTCGCATTTATAGTCCATAATTGTGAGAACATTCTTTCCCCTTAGTTCAAGGCAAAACCTGTGGTTAGCGAATTACCGGCATGAGTTCTACAAAAGGCAAATTAGCATGCCTTGGCCAGTACGTGAAATGACCAAGTTATAGAACTAAAATACATTCCGGTCACGCCACTAAAGCTCAAATCCTTGAAAAATCTTCAAGTTACTAGCTGCCTCTTCTTGGGGAAAAGAAAAAAAATAGTCATAGAAATCTACAATGCGGTCGGTCAGTCAGTCACGAGTAACACGGTCCTGTTAAAACAATCTCCCAGGAACTGTTATCCAATGTCACCTTATTACTCCCAAATATCACTTATATTGCAAAATACTCAATGATAGATTGATCCGAAGCTTCTGAATAGCAACGAAATAAGATCCACAAGAAATACAGTGAGTGCCGCTTTTAACTTTATCGCATCACCTATATCAGATAAAGAACTCAATCTACCAAGATACACTCGAAACAACGTGGCCCAACTTCGATTTGAATATTGAATAACCTTAAAGTCTCAGCTTTGGTAAAGAAAACCTTTGATTTCACATGAATATAAATTACACAACGGCATTGGCTTTCCGGTAGGTAGCAAAATATAATGAGCATGGTTCCATTTTTTAGGCTCGAAAGCCGTAATTAGCATTCCGGGTGGCTAAGCGACATCCTGGCGCAAATTGACAAGGTAAGATGTTACAAAAACCAAAGCAACAAAACTTTCTATAGTTTCTTACGTTCATAAATCTTTGATATTTTTTTTACATATTTTGTCATATTTTATTACCTATGTACATATTTTTATAATATTATAAAAAAAATTTTAGTGCTGGGTTCTGCAAATCAAAATACCAGACCCTTTGAAAGTTGTCATACCTAAAATTTCACTTGCCTAACTTTTAAAATATTGTACTCTCTTCCTTCGATATCTTACTTTTTTCTACTTTTTTCTTTCCTCCACCCCCATATCTAGTTATTCTTCTTACCCCTCTTTATTTTCCTTTAATACCTCCACTATATTTCAATTTGATATAGTACATATATAGTTTCAAAGATATATCGAATTAAGTTGTATTTGGTAATGGTACCGCTTATTTTTTTTAAGATTTTTTGATATTTAAAACATATAGCCATATATACAATATCATTAACTTAAACCAAATAAATTCCTACCTATGTTGCACACATTGTATTACTTGGGGGTTTTTCGAAAAGCTCTATATGGCCTGTGTCGTAACTAGCGGACTCTTTAACCCACTGTGAATATTTCACAGAGATCGACAATAAGCTTTGTTCATGAATGAAGCACAAACAAAACACAGAAATATGTGGGCATGGCACAGCCCACTTTTCCAAAATTATGTAAATCTTGACTAAAGGACACATATCTCCAAATATCATCAATTTAGATGAAATATATTTAGAGTTATGACGAATTGAAATTTTATATAGCCTGGGGGAGTCGCACCGAAAGCTTTTCCAAAACTATATATAACCTATGCCGTTCCCAGTGAGCTCAAGAATATACTGTGAAATTTTCATAAAGATCGGTTGAGTACTTTGGACGTCTATAAAAAACACACAGGCACACATTAATTTTTACTTATAAGATTTTCTTTTATTTATTTATTTATTTGATTATTTTGCCGCATGTGCTTATGTTTGTCCTCAGCAATACAGGAAAGTAATCAAAAATAATCAGAAGTAATCAAACAATTTTTTTGAAAGTTTTCGTTATTTTTGATTTCCTTTTTGAATTTTCGAATTTTAAAAAACAAGTTTTTTTATTATTTACTAAAATAATCTTTAAAAATCGGCTTTTACAAAAAATAATCAATCAAACCGGTAATCATCACGTTTAGTAATCATTACTTAACAGGTTTGCCTTTAGCATTTCTAACGAAGTTTTGTTTTCATATCATAAGAACCTAAAACAAATAGAATTATTATGAACCACCATGTATGCACAATTGTGCTTAAAAGCTCATCTATAGATACATTTGCCCTCACTAAAGATGCGAATTTCTTTGATTTTAACCAACACGGTATTTCCGATATCTGATTTTACAATTTCGATAGTGGGTGTAGTAGACTAACATTTTTTTTTTTTTAGTTGCTAGAAAGGCGCATGGCCTTTTAATGTTAATGATTTAAGCTGCTTAAAAATGTGAGCTAAAATGCGTCTACAAAAGAAATCTAAGATAATTTTCATAAATAAATCACACATATTTGGTTTTTAGAAACATATTTCCATTCCGAAAACCCCGGTATTATGAGAAAATGCCGGACCCAAATTAAGCACAGAATCCCGGGATTGGCATCCCTTGCCGTGACACATTACTTATATTTGTAGTTACACTAAGTTGCATATAAGTACAATATATATGATGAGCCTAAAAATATACTTCATTTTCAAAAAAAGTTCATATGATTAAAGCGAATTTATGATTAACTGAACGGCAAGAAGGTGTCACATTTAAAAAATGATTTTTTGTATACCCAGTTGTGCTTAGCACACACATTTTAATAATATGGTTTTGCATAATGACTTTTCTTATAGCCCTTACAGATCGAAATAGATATATATATATATATATTATAACTATCAGTATCAGGAAAGGTAGGTCGTCCCTATTGGCGGCAAACAAATGACAGTTGACACGCTAATTGACCTTCTTATTAGCTTTGTTGACAAGTATTCGGAGATACGAAACATTTACAGGGATAGAGCGCATTTTGACATTTCATAGGGAGAGGAAGTTGTAAGTTTCTACTTGGGGAACTTGACTCAGTAAACTTTGCAACAGCTGAATGTGACATAGTAAAACCATGATTCAATAACTAGAAGGTTAGCTCTCTAGTGCCATATTTTGATAATTGCCGCCATCTTGCTGCCTAAAAATTCTGGGTTGCCTTTTATCGAAATTATGTAAAAATAGAAGTTAAAAATGTAATATTATACAAAATTATAAATATGTTGGTTTCAGAAAATATATTAATTTGCACTATTATTTAGATCCACTTTTGGGAGTGTAGTGAAGTCGTGGACGTTTAAAACTCGGGACATTCCGGTATGTAGCAATGGCTGTCTTAATATTTTGTCCCTGCATACTTATATACTTACTTAGGTCTATCGTGACGTCAAAGATGTTCCTTATGTGATTCGAAGTCTTGTTTTTAACAAAACTTTACTACTATTCTCTGAGTTTGATAACGAGTTCTGGCTTAACTTATGTATAAAGCAACAATTTTAAGTCAACTTCTGTTTTAAGTTTGCATGAATAATAGGAGCCAATCCTATCTTATTGAAAGTTATCACTTTACCTTACGGTTGGTAGACTATGTGTGTTTGTTTGTTATGCATTTTTTCAATATGTCATTATTATTAAAAAACATAGTCCTATAGTCAGAAGCACGAATGTGCAATTATTCAGAGTTTGAGTTGATAAGTTTACTGTATTAGCCATTGAAGGTTCTGGGTTTGCAGAAAATCCCTGGTATCATGTTTACACCGAAACCACAATATTTTGCGGCCGAAATCAAACTTTTAATCTTGTTTTACCAACATTTTTATTTTAGCACATTCATGATTCTGGCAAGAGGGCGAAGTGCGTACGTATTTTGATTGCAGATACGTATGCACATTATTTTCATTGCTCTGTGAAAATCGTATTCTAGGGATCAAAATAAGAAACTTTGCCTAAGGAACCATGCCTCTAAAACGAATTCTGATGTCCCCCAATTTGGGTCGAACTTTTGGGTAGGGGCAAATTTTGAAAAATCCCACTTTGACCCATTTAGAGTGCTCCAATCGAGTCCAAATGTATGACCGACCCCCACTTACTTTGGAGGCCCGACCGACCGATGCCAGTGGCACACCCCCTGGAACCCCCCTGGGGGTTCACCATACAAACATTTCAAAAAATCGCCGGTTTTGCACTTTACATGAAAAAATCAGCGAAATGCCTATGTTTTTTCTTTTTGGAGTTTATTTTTCTCTTTAGAAATTTATTTAGTCAGAACATATGTAAATGAAAAAATTTATTTAAGTGAGTTATAGAAAAGAAACTAAAAAAAATTATTGTTTGAAGTCTTTTTTACTTTCAAGTATGGGCAATTTCGCACGGCTCTCGAATGTCGCCGCCATAACAGCCTCTACATTTTCCGGTATAACCCGTTTGGAAACGCTAGCTAGCAATTCAACATGCCGTTCCGTTCCCTGTATGTGTGATGGAATTTTTGGTTCATTAAACGGTGGATCATCTTGATTTAAATATTCTTTCAATGTATCGTACGGAATGCTTCGCGTGAATGGTGGTTCAAATACGATATTTATATCATACAAATTGATCATTTCCGTATAACTTGTGCAATTAAAGTTTATATCTGGTTTTTTATAAACTGTAAGTTCCATTGGCTCGTCAACATCGGTTCGATAGCGTAGAATTTTCTTGATGGCACAGTCGCGCTTTTCTTTCCTATCATCAAACAACATTGATAACAAGATATTTTCCGAATGCGCATAATATGAATTATCTTTAATTACTTGATTGACAATTTTGCGTAAACGAGGTTGTAGAAATCGTGACCAACCAATGAACTTGAAAAATAATGCACTGCCGTACACGAAAGAGCTGTAATACTTGATATTGAAGTACATTGACACATAACATTTAATTATAAATTCAACCAGAGTTCTTAAATTTGCATCTGGATTTTCCGTTGTCACATATAATCGCAATAATCTAGCGGCCTTGGTGAGCCACCGAGAATGTACAATTTTCCCTGGTTTGATGTTAGCCAGATCCACCGGAACCACGCCGATAGAAATTACATGGGCCATGTCGTATAAGTACTTCGAATCGGTGGAAAATTCAATTTTTTCTGGAGCAGGGGGCATATTTTGCAACTCAATTTTCTGGGAGCCGTCCACCACCTGAAAATATATAATAATAAAATAATTAAATATGGTTGACAATTATAATAAATGAGTGATAGCAATAACTTACCGGAAGAGTTTCACAAGTTTCGATTTGACGGCTCAGTTTTCCGGTTGCCGATCTCGATCCAGTGCTGGTTGATTTATCCAAAGCTTTAAACAAATGCCGAAACGGAAGTTCGTTGAAGTGTAGAAGGCTAACGAACCAATGCAATGGTCTTTTTAACAGCAATTCGAATAGTCGTATAATTCTACCGTGTGGGCCAGTGTTTGTTACCTCACCGTTAGTGCATATTCCAACTAATGCATCCAGTGATATATTTTTATCGTTGAAAAAACCATTTAATTTGGTTTTTTGTATTCAGCGGTTTCATGTTCCAGTCTTACGTAACCAATCAATTCAGAATTGGGTTCTCTCAAAATAACAAGATGAGGTTCTTTTACCATCCTATTATGATACTTCTCATCAATTTTATCTATCGTTAAAGTATCATCTTTTCTGCCATCGAAGGAAAACGCTAAGAAATTGGTATCATCTAACCGTTTGAGAAGCACTTCTTGTCTGCATTTCTCTTTTTCTCTGCGAACTTTTGATTTATCCATGATGAAAGGGTTCCCATCTCTATGGCGCGATATACAACAGGTATATCATCATAAACCTCCTAAGAGATTTTTGCGCCAAGCTTCTCTTCCAATTTGTGGTGTGCCGATTTGAATTTTCCCTACAAATTGGTGGGACCTACAGTTCCCATGCTTATCTTTAATTTTAAAATCTTGCAAAAGAGCGGTTCCCAATGCTGATGCTACTCTGTCAGGCACACCAAATCTGTCACATACCAAGACAAAGTTAAAACAATCGTATCTCTCTGTGTATTGTGAACTTGTGCTTCTATCCATATCTTCTTGAACCGGTGGCGGTGCGTTTGTTGAATCATCGGGATCTTGGTATGTCGGCATTGATGACATAGACGTTGCTCCTTGCTCTTCAGTTTCCATCATAAATGCATCCATTGTTAGTCTTCTCTGATTATGTTGATCGTGCATGAACTCTTTGAGGCGTTCGGGAACCCAGCCGCATGCACATGGAGCTGCCTTCAAATCGCATTTACATGTTCCAATGTAAAAAATTGTTTCCAGAGATTTTACATACTCTGTAAATTGTTGGGTGTTGTTTCTTCTCTTGATTTGCTCTTGATACTTGTCAAGCAATTTATTCAATTTATTAAATACACTTTTTTTCAGCACTATTTCCATACCAAGTTTTTCCCAAATTCCGATCAACTTATCTTGTACTTGAATAGTGAATGATTTATCGGAAAACGTTTTTTGTTCTCTTTTAGCACGTTCGCTTAAGTAAAAATAATATCTCAAGATATCCAGATGGGTTGGTAAATTAAGATCAGTTAAGTCAGTAGACACACCAAAAACAGTAACATCATGCGTGGGTATATGACTCATTTGGTTTTCGATAGTTGTTGATGTAGTTGCTTCATTGTAAACTTTTTGAATTGGAATGGTCACTTCACCTATTATTTTTTTTTGAAATATTTTTTTATCTGAAATTAGCACTTCACACTTTGAGTTCTTCACAACGACTTAATGCATTCACAAAAACTGTTGCGTTATATATGGTCTACGAGACGAGGTAATAAGAATGAAATGGTAATTTCAATTCTACCTCCTCTGTCTTGTGGTGGCTTAAAAAAACAACACAAGCAATTTTACGATCTGCAATTATGTCACAGTGATACCTTAATTTTTTAAAACGGTTGAATAAAAAACCCACACAACTATGTTTACGACATGCAAATGCATCACAGTGATGCCTTGGTTTTAAAAGGGTTGTAAAAACGCTAATTTCTAATAATTTTTTTTTAACTTCTTTTCTATTACTAAGTTAAATTCATTTTTTTATTTACATATGTTCTGACTAAATAAATTTCTAAAGAGAAAAATAAACTCCAAAAAGAAAAAAAACATAGGCATTTCGCTGATTTTTTCATGTAAAGTGCAAAGCCGGCGATTTTTGAAATGTTTGTATGGTGAACCCCCAGGGGGGTTCCAGGGGGTGTGCCACTGGCATCGGTGGGTCGGGCCTCCAAAGTTAGTGGGGGTCGGTCATACATTTGGACTCGATTGGAGCACTCTAAATGGGTCAAAGTGGGATTTTTCAAAATTTGCCCCTACCCAAAAGTTCGACCCAAATTGGGGGACATCAGAATTCGTTTTAGAGGTATGGTTCCTTCGGCAAAGTTTCTTATTTTGATCCCTAGAATATGATTTTCACAGAGCAATGGGCGATTTTTTTGCCTCCCCACAAATCGACCCCGCCTAATGCACATATATATTTATTTTAATTTTTATTTGAGCAGTGACCGTTTTTTGTTGTTTTTTAATTGATTATAGCAAAAATTTACAACGATTTATGCAATGATAGCATGGGATGACATGTTTTGATGTTGTATTTAATTGACTTACAAAATGTATTACTACTAATTTCATACTTTTTTGATTTTCCTTCTACCATTTGCCCGACAAATGAAAAAAAATACTCCTACTTTTTTTTGGCAATAGGCCCGTTCGTGATGCAAATAACTGTTACAAATTGTTACGAATTATCATGATTTGTGTCTAAATTGCGTTCGTGATGTCTAAAAAAAAATTCCAAGTGAGAGCAAAATGACATTTGATTTTGGGAGTAGTTACGAGTTCTTGCTGAATAAATTTCGGCCAGCAAGAATTTGAAATCAAGGAAATCAGCTGATTATGACATATGGTTGTGTTTTATTCAACAAAACAGTTTAGTTAAAATATAGCACTCTTAAATGCAAAAAATATTTTTATTCTCACAATGTTGCAATTTGGTTTGTCTGCTGCACTGTGGCGATCAGCTGACGCTCAAGCCTGCCACTATTTGCAAATTTAGTGTTCGTGTAAAAATTTGCAATCATCTCTCCGAGTGGGAGAATACTTAAAAATTCGAGAAAATCTCATTGCTGGATAATTGTTATTGGACTTTTACACGAACACACCTAATTCGTTACGCTATTGTGAGTGCTGCATACGTCGTGCAGTGCCACTTGCATTAGGCTTAACCTCAGCATCCATTTCTCCATTTCCACGGTACACTGAGGTATTATATGGCTGAGGACATTTCTCCATCGTCACTTTGGTAACTAGAAATATGTTGTTATTGATACATAATTATATCCATTTCCCAATCCTCGTCAGTATACTTGCATTGGATAAGCGTTTTTATTGAGGGTCGGAACGTAGTTGGGCATAATCGCTTCGCTCCCACAATTACATTTGAGCTTGCGAAAACAGCCACTAAATTTGAGAATACGTGAATATTTAAAATTTCCGTTGTACCGCGCAAAACAAATATAAATACAGTTGTTTTGATAATATGTAAGCCAAAACAATGTAAAAGTTTGACAATTCATTTAATCCAACAAAAAAAATGTAGCAGCTGTTCTGCTGCTTTTACCTATGTTACTCTGCAATGCTTTAACCAATGAAAAAAGCAACAGCTACTTCACATGCAAACTTTTACAAATTCCTGTTGCGTTTCGAGAGAGTTTTACGTGATTCTCTCACTATTAGCAGTTCTTTGTATGTTTTGACGCCGAACACACTAATATTAAACACAATTTATTAGCGCTTAACCACTTAGCAGATTTTGGCCTTTACGTACCAAGGCACCCCTGTGATCTGTTTTTATCGGTAACTGATCCCAGTTGAAAACGCCAAGGGCAAACTTATCAACTTATCGTCCACTTGTTTTTTCCTTTGAACACTATCCGGAGCCTTAAATCAAAACAAGTAAGTTGAGAGCCTCAGTTCATCTGATTGTCTTATAAGTCACCCTGTGCTGTATATTAAGTGGAAAAGTTTAAAGTTTGTAAGTGCTTGTCTCATGCATTTTTAAAATATTGGAACTCAAAGTATTATTGAAGCTTACATTGCGTTGTTGTTGGAGTGCATTTTATCATGTCAATTCTTTTGCTAACTTATTGGTTTTGTTTACTTTCTTTCTTCTTAAGTTACTCAGGATCAGCTGTTCAAGTGCCTCATTCCATTGCCTACGAAACTGTTTCACCTGTGAGCAGTAGTATCCAGTGGCTTCATAATTGTTCTTAAACCGACGATGTTAGCACTGCTTATCCAGCGCTGTCCAAATGCTATACCACAACGAACTTTTTTATAATTGTATGTAAACCGCTAAGCAATTACTTTTCTTGTGCTGCTCAATAAACTTTTTATATTTTTATACATTCATTCACTAAAATGGCAGTTAGTTCCCTGTCTATAAAAGAATTGTTACTCGAAAAGCGAATAATATCGCTCTAGGGCGCGCTGAAAGGAAAGCTCACATCAAATGTTCTGGTATAACCGAGTGAGTGGCTGATCTTATTATCGATGGGAAGGTACTTCGCTGATCATTGAGACTGTAGAGCGCGCAAAGCTATTCAGTTTGACTCGAAATCGCTTCCTTGGAATCAGCAAATAACTTAAGCTTGTTAGTGTATAATTAAAAAAGTACGAAAGATCGATCACCGGCATCTCGATGGAAACAAGTTTCAAGAAGCGGAAGTTTGCGGATGTCAAATAAGTATCAAATCCTTTTTTCGCGCCTTCTGTCTCAGCATCAGCTCATACTATTACACGGAATAATGGGAAGAAGCTGATTTGCTTTAATTCGCCCGTTCCGCAGGCATGATCTTCTGTACGTGGACCTCTCAGCTGGCACTATTTCCCATGTTAACGCCGGTTTCCAAATGGACAAAATTTCTTACAGTTTTGAACATGTAATTATCAACAGAAAAGCCTTATAGCTCTTACAAATACAACTCTTGCTCTCGGCCTTAAAAGATGGGCCGACAATTATCTGATCTGTAGGAAAGCGCTTGTGGAGTTTAGAAACAAGGATCGTGCAGGATTAAAGAAAGGGTGCCAGAGTGCTGTAGTCCGTTCTTTCTAGGCACTATATTATTATTTAGTCTGAATAAAGCTATCCTCACTTCAACATAGTCGGGTGTTGGGACGTTTTTCCATTATCAGGGAAATACTGCACTCAACTCTGAAGACACGAATATTCCAGCTTATGTAGAATCAGCCGTACACACATTTAAATTAACATTCTTTTCGATCATGTATATTTATTTATTTTGTAAACTTACAGGCAAATTTAATTATTTAGTATGTAAGCTAAATGAGTCATAAACTGTTGCAAGGAAAAATATGATTGTTTTAATTATGCTTGAATGTATAGTAAAATACAAATGTTTACACATTTGGATGCATAGTATGCATGTACATATGCATATCATGTTCAGAACTAGTGTTGTGGTGCTAAATATCAACTAGTACGATTGTAACTAGATATTCACCAGTTCAAAACCCGGCATTGAGTTACCAGGTACCTTCAGTTGTATATGAAGTTATACTTAGATATATCTTAGGATTAATTTTGGTCTGCTTAGGACTAGGACTATTTCTAAACTGTTTGGAAGTATATAAAAAGATAGTCCAGTGGGACATAATAGTCACTGCCTTTAGTGGGGGCGCCGAATGCACTAAAAGCGAAATAGTTTATTATTAATACATTTCCTGACTGGGTATTAACCCATTTTATTATTGTTGCTAACGCGCCAAATGTCTAAAAAAATTAAAATTTATGCCATCACATGCCATTAAAATTTTAAGAAAATATTTATTGTGAATTGAAAAAAAAAATACACTTAATATGAAGCTAATGAGCATGATTTTACTTGTTACTAAAATGCAACATTTTCCAAATATTTGGCATTAAAATTACCTTAACTGCGACTAGCGGCATATGCTAAAACCGCCGCATAGTTAAAATGTAATAAAACTTCAAATAAAAAGATATGCAATAATGTCTCAAAAACGCTTGTGAAATAATTGGCTGTGTACTCGAACACGACGTTGCGCTCTTCGTGCGGGTTATGAATGGACAAATGTGTTTGCTGTTCTTTTTTGTTGTTAGTGTCATGTCCGAATTGGAAGCAACACGAAATGCTGTCGATTCATTTGTCTACCAAATATTGGCAATTTGACAAAAAAATGCTATTTATTTATTATAAAATATTACAGAGATTAAGAAATAAATATTAATAGTTATTATTATGACAAAAATTTCTCTTATTATACATAAGTTATAGAACTAGATCAGACAACGTACGTATATATTTCTGAGGTGACAAAACTGTAGTATGCAGGCATATTTGTTTGCATTAGCGTGTCTGTTACTTCACATCCCAATTGGAAAAGACAGCGATCTTATAAATAACTACTTGTAAAACTATTGTGCAAAATAGTCAACTTTTATTTAGACCATATTATGTCATGCAGTGGAATCGATCACCACTTCGAAGCGTAAGTAAATTAAATTGTCAATATCGCAGCACAGGAGCCATGAAAACAATCAGCTGTTTAATGAAAACAAATTTCAAACGAAATCGTAAAAGTGAACATGAGAATGCAGTTTGTAAAAATTTTGATTTTAACTATTATTAAAAATGTTACAAAAATTTGGGAGTGAAGGAAACCTAAAAAACAGAAATAATTGTATTTATATGGGCTAAACAATTTGAGTGATACAACAAAGGCTGCCACAGAGCTAATGGCAGCGGCTTGATGCTTCAGTGGCCGATTTTCTTCATAACCCTTGATGGGATACACGGAAAGAAAAATTTAAAAGAACATGTAGTTCCTCGATACTTTGTGGAGTATACAAAATTGCTTGGTTATTGTTTAACAGCCTTTTTACTTCTACAGAGTCTTGATACAAAAAATCATCTCCGGCGTATGTTGCCAGTTAAAAAAAGAAGATATTTTCACAAAAGTATCTGTACGAAAAGCTACATAAAAGCGGAACCTAGACTCAACTTCGTAATTATTTACTTGAATTCTATGTTTAATTATTATCAAATGCACTATTATTTTTAAATACTTCGAAATTTTGACGGAAATGTAAACACAAATCCCAGAGATTCCTTTTTATATTTGTCTAATTTTCCGTAACGTCCAAAAAAGTTGTTTAAATCCTTCCAACGGGTTTCGCTAAAGAGGTATATGAAGGTTTCATAAAACTAACCGAAAAATTTGAAATGAAGAGAAATGGCTGGGATTTGTACTTACGTTTCGAGGATTATCCACAATGAGATAGAATTAAAATGTTAAAACAAGTGATCCGTACTTCTCTTAATTTTGCTTATTTTTGATATAAAGAAAATTAATAAAAGTATTAAAAATAAATAGCAACACTCATTACGACTGGCGACCACTTGCAAACGGCAATCCTGTTTTGGAAAAAACTTTTTTAGAACTCGCACATTTAGTTTTAATTCAATTTCAATGATATAATTAGGAAGAAAAATAGTATATATATTTATTTTTAATATACACAGCCTTGCGACATTTGATGCTGAACATAGCAGAAAATAATCACCTCAAGCACCTTTGCGTATTTGCGTGAGTAGAGATAGATATTTTCCCACACTTAATAGAAAATTATACGAAATTAACAAATCATAGTCGTGCATTAGCTGCTAACTGAATAAACTAAATTGAAACAAAGAAACAAGCAACTTTTAGAAAGGCTATAAAAATTAGAAAAATATTTAAAAGTACTAAATTAAGAAAATCATTTAAAACATGCATAACCAATTAAATTGTGCATTCTTCCTATAATGAAAACAAAAATAAAATATTTGTCACACAAACTAATTTATATTTATATTTAAATCATGTTTTTATTTGTAAATATATAAGGTAAATAACACACAACACAATACAAAGTATATAGAACAACTAATTATTTACAATAAATATTCGAGGTAAATTGAGTTCAAATCAGAAACAGTCACAAGTCAAAAGACCACCATATGCAGTAAAGTGCACGGAATGAAAGTTAAAAATGGGGGACCGGAATAACAAATAAGGAAGCGAAACAAGTCTGTGAACATAAGTAAGATGAATATAACTTATTCACACTCAGTTTAAGTAAACAAAGATTGCGATTGGTGTTGAACTCAAAATTTGTTAACATATCTATATACATATATAAAAGAAAGTGACGTTAGTTCCAACGCTCATAACTCAAGAACGCCTGCACTGATTTGGATGATTGACACTAATTTAGATTGTTCTCTGACCAGAATAGGAGAATACCCAATAAAATTTCCGAAAAATTGCTGAAAAAAATTTTTATTTTCCCATATATTGTGTATGGTGCGAATTTATATCTGGGCAAAGTCTGCCGGTCCATCTAGTATTACAAAATTAGCAGTTTGAGTTTTTTGGCAAAAAGTCCTTCCGAAATATTTCAATATCAATCCAACATCAGTTATTCAAAGTTCTTTATTTTGATTGTATTTTTTCAAAAAAGGTTATGACTTCAATGATAAAAAAATGTTTTGTTAAATTAATGTATACTTTGGTTATTATTGTAAAAGAAAAAATGTTATAACCCTAACAGTTTGGATTAAGTTCTTATGGCGAACTCAATCAAGAAGAAAACTGACTTAATACATTTGAATATGGAAAATACAACGGTAGAATTTATTAATTATTGCCTGTTGCCGCATTTATTTACTTTGATGAAGTTAATGAAATTTTTCTTTTTCTAAATTTTGCCTAATCCGTCAATCTTCACTATCTCAAAAACAAGGTATGGCTCAAAAATAACAAAAGAGATGTCGTTGAACTTTAATAACGTCGAGTCTCCACATGATGAATTACTTAATATACCGTAGTGAAACTCTGATTCCAAACGATCCCAAACGCATAAGTCCAACCTTTTTTCGATTTTTTATAAAGGTCTAAATTCAGATAACATCGGAGTGATTTCAAACATGTTTCTCCACTTGAGGTTGAATAGTTTTTTACAAAGTTTGATTTCAGTTTGAAAACCATTGGAGTTCATTTTAAAAGTGCACCAGCAATTTTTACACATGGCAGCACTCATATTTTGTGGCATATCTGACATAAAAAATCAATCAATACACGTGAGCGAACGAAAAGTTTCCAAAGGCAAAACATTAAATAAAAAGGAAAGAAATAAAAAGATATATATTTTTGTGAAAAAAGATTGCGCATTGTGTTTTAATAATTAGTGAAATGTCTAACAAAATTTTAAAATGTGAAATTTGACTTCAGTTGGAAAATATTGATGGATTTCAGTTTGGAATCCAATATTTTTTTTTCAAATGGATAAATATAAATATTTTCATATCAAAAATGTTCCCCTCTTACTGGAAAATATACTGTTTTTCCAATTGATCTCTTGTGAACCTCTCCACCAAAACTACCCAATTTTTTGGTGAGTTTGCCGCGGAACATAATTTAAACTTCTATACAAATATAATCGTAGTATCGCGGACAAAGATTTTTAACTTATAAAAATATTTTCAAGTAATGTTCACCTTTAACTAAAAGTCTTCCTCCAACACCCTTCTTGTGTACAACTAAAGAAATTTTTGTGTTATGCAACATCATTGGTCTGATTTTGAGTTGTGACTGTTTTTGATTAAGGCTCTTATGTTAAGGTATTTATGGTGTAAAGGTTTATTTGTTTAAAGATTTAACTGCACAAAAATGTTTTTTTTTACAAATTGTGTCAAACTTGTCTTTGCAGCCATATTTTTGTATTCAAATAATATAAAACGAAAATTAAGTAGAACTATAATGCCCGGTTTCACACGTCTTACCAGGGCTGTAGCTCAGTTAAGCGTCTTTCGCACTCAAACGAAGCTCAGCATATAATGCTACTTGGTATGTTGCGAAGCTTCAGTTCCGAATATACGGAAAGTCCCCCTATAAATTAAATTTGACACATCGAAATCCGTTTCCAATTTGAGCAAACTCACTTTTTTAACATCTCTAATCATAACATAGGTAGCATATGTAAAATCGGACATAAGTTTACATAACATTAAAATACAAAACTTTCATAAACAAATACATAAATTTATTCATAATTATGCTAGCACATTCATTTATTTTTTATTTATTTAGCATTAGAAATCTCACGATCAAGAGCTAAGCTTCAAAAGAGCTTCATTATAATTTAACCATGGAAAAGAAATTTTTGTTAATTGAGAAAAAATAGATAACACTCTTCTTTGTCATTCGACCTCCATCGCCTACACTGCATTTACTTTACCGGCTTCGCCTTTTCGGTCTCAAGATAAGAACGCATCACACAATCGCCCAATCCCAACTTATCCATAATTTCCAAAATATCATCACAGAATTTAGCTTTTGCCGTCACTTCGTCATCACCGCAATCTTCTCGTTTCTTGGACAAGCGTGCTATGATTTGTAGTTTCGCATCGATTACCACATGATTGCTGTCGGGTATGAATTCTGTACTTTTATCCCTAATATATAGTACGACTGACTTCAGGGACTTCGAATTAAATTTGGAATTGATTGCACCAGAGGCAAAATCTTGCGCTTTTGACATTTGCAAATGTGATGATTTTTGTTTACAAACTAAACAATTCCAATTGGGATGTGGCATACCGGTGATCTCGGGTACCGCCAAGCCTTCACAGTTGGTGTCACGACAGTATAGCGCGGATACGAAAGCACCTTTCTCCTGGAAAAGATAACGATAAATATGAAAATTAGAGTAGTCATTGAAAAAAGCGTTTTCAGCACAGAGGGATACTTTATATATATACGAGTACATATGTATTTAAATACATGGTGTGGCTTTTACAAGATAAGAGCAAAGTAGAAGTTAAACTTATATAAAAGATGAGATAATAAGACGATATTTATGACAATACTGATGATGGTGGATATTATGTTAAAAGAAATCATGTAGGGAGAGAGCCTACCATCCGCCACCCTCCCTTCAGAAATCTAAAGATCCACTATTGGCAAATTTACCGAAAGGAACTTGATAAGCGTCTGATTCTAAATACAGCTCCTCCCACTAGCGGTAAGCAAAAAACCACTTTGGTGGAACCCCGAGCTAGATAGATATAGGAAGCAGTGTCTACAACCTTTTAATAGTGAAAGGGCCTCGATTGAGCACAGGAAACATCTTAGAAGGTACAAAAAGCAACTCAGAAACTAAAAAAAGACCTCCCGGAGAGATTCAAGCAGCGGTGCCGAACCTGATTCAGAGGGATCCGGGTTAAAAAGATTATATCCTGCCGGTTCACGGAAAAAAACGCGTAAATAAACTCTGCAGCTCCTGCTTAATACAAACCTTCCAGAAGCGTAAAACTGTTTAGGTATCAACCGGATAGTTGTCATAGTGAGCACGACCTAGGGCTGTGCCGTACTGCTTAAAAAATATAATAGGATATCGGGTAATTAAAGCCATGCACAGCTCCAAGTCTAGATGGCAATCCACAGAACAGAATATCCCATGACTGCACCCTATATGATATTATATTTCCGCAGAGAGAATATTGGCGTGGAGGACCTCTTAAGCTTGATGGTAAGGTGAGCGAAGAAGTTTACGCTGACTCCGCGATCAGTATGGTAGCTGTAGAAATATTTAAGACAGTTAATATCAATTACTTTGATGTCTTTTCATTCTTAGATAGGCAATCAGCTCTTAAGGCGCTGACGGCTGGCACATGTAACTCAAGGACTGTAGAGGGCCGCCGAAAACTCTCAATGGGTTAGCTGAGCAACTCTCGATTCACCTGGTATAGGTGCCTGGACACTGTGGTATACTAGGAAGTGAGAAAGCAGACGAGCTTGCAAGAGGGGGACATCCGTTCCTCTTTCACTGCGGTGGAAGGGTTTAGGTATGCCGCTCGCGACAATAATTATTTAAAAATGCCTTCCTCATACAAGCAATTGACAGATGGAAAAACATCAGTACCTGCAATCTTACTCAACTGGTGCGTCCAGATGTTATAGCGAGTAGGTCCGGAGTCTGACTCAACGCAGGGGTACCTCGTTACTTATAGGTCTTGGCAGACGAAGAAAGGCTGCGTACTCCCATCAATGACTTCTGCAGAGAGGAAGAGAAGTATGAAACAGTGAAGCATTTTCTTTGTGAATGAAGTGGGGTAAAATACTGAAATACATGGGGTCCGGCTATTTCAATTTCTTAGGATAAAGCAATGTGGTTTGTGTAAGGGATCATTAGATCCGGTTGATGTCACAACGGGCCCTTTGGGGCTAAGTATGCTGGTGGAAACTAGCAGCCGTTCCAACCTAATCTAACCAAACTATTAAACCCTATGGATTTTCCCCACAGGAAGCTTATCCGTTTTCTTATTTTCTTCATCCAATCTTTATCCACGCTTTATGCCTGGGGCATCCAATGTTAGATGGTAATAGAATTTTTCCTTCGCTAGCAGCAACCTTTCGACTACTCACTTTCTTCCACAGTATAGTTGGTTGTATACACTAAGTCGACTTCGAAATTCTACGGGGTATTGTCTTGACTTGTATGAAATTCATATTTTGTTTCGTCCTCTAAAAAACGCAGACACTTTGCCTTGAATTATTTTTAAGTATACTTAAATATATATGTTCACACATTTATAAGCATTATTTATGCATGTTGAAAGTTCGGGCGGATATCCCATTGCCAGAATGGCATAAGTTATATATTTTATTGAACACAAACTCGTTGTAAATAAGCTTTTTAAACTTAGAAGTGGTCAGAACTGATCATATGCACATATGTATATAAATAATATAATATAAACAATAAACATATATTTAAATTATTTAATAAAGAATTACATTTGATCTTTCTATTAAAAAAGTATTTATTTATGAAATGAAAAGGCATCGCTGGTAGGGGAGTCGTAATTCGAAAACTATTATAAATTACTAGCAGATCCAGCAGACGTTGTCCTGACTAAAATTTAGCTTGCCTACATTTAACAAATTGTCTCTTCCCTCCCCACTCGGCGCTTCTTCTCCATTTATTCCTATATCTTCCTTTTTCTTTTCCCCCATCCCCATATCCCTTTACACTTCTTAACCCTTTTCATTTTCCTCTAACACCTCCTCTGCATCTCAAATTTATATTCTTACTTCCCTTTTTCTCTGTTTTCCTTTGCGGGTACTGATTTTTACATAGTTTCCAAGATATAGCGAATTAACTTTTTTTGGTAAACTATATATGGCCTGTGTCGTTTCACAGAGATTGACAATCAACTTTTGACATGAATGAAGGACAAACACCACACTGGGGCTTGGGTGGACACATATATCCAAATATAAATAACTTAGACCAAATACATTTAGAGTTATGCCGAAGTGCAACTTTATGTAGACTGGGGGCGTTGCACCGCCCACTTTTCCAAAACTATATATTGCCTATGCTGCAACCAGTGAACCCAAGAATATATTGTAAAAATCTTATAAAGATCAGTTAAAAGACACACAGACCGGAGCTGTTAAATTTGATTAGCAATTAGTAATCAATTAGTAATGATTATTTCAATTGTTTTTCAAAAAAAATTAAAAATAATAAAAAAAATCTAAAATAATAAAAAAAATTTTGTTTGATTACTTTTGATTACTTTTTTTTTTGTTTTCTCTTTTTGATTGTTTTTGACTTTTCACAGTATTGTTGTAGAATCACATAAATATTGTTGGAAATGTTCTTGATTCAACTCAACTATTATATACTTTGATATTGCTTAAATGATTGCAGCTCTTTTTTGAGGCATTGAAAATTTGTGCATCAGAAAATTTTAAATTTTATTTTCATTGAATTTAAAGCTTCGTATTGTAAATATCTTAAAATTATTTTCGCTGAATAAGTTATAGACTAGATACCTAACAAATATTCACATTAACAATACTGAAAACAATCAAAAAAATGAAAAATCACAAAAAAATCAAAAATTATCAAAAGTAATCAAAACAACTTGTTAACAAGACACATTTGACTGACAAGGGCTCACTTAGCATACTACAATTGCGTCCTCATAAACCAAGTTCAAGAATAAATAGCAACAGGTCAAAAACATCCATCAGTTAGACATAGCCGAAGGCATCGTGAGTTGCGCACACTTGTTCCCATTATTATACCTAGTAGTGCTACGCACACAAGGTATATTAACTTTAGTCGCGTAACAGTGCTATGCAACGGCATAAACGGATCGAGATATATATTGACTTATATATATCAAAATGTTGAAGAGGAAAAAAGAAATTGACTAAGCTATGTCCGTCCGTCCGTCTGTTAACACAATAACTTAAGTCAACTTTAAGATATCTTAATGAAATTTGGTATGCGGGTTCTTTGGCACTCATCTCCAAGCGCTATTTAAAATGGGCGAAATCAGATAATAGCCACGCCCACTTTTTATGTATAAAATATTTTCGAAAATACAAAAAAGGGGATTATTCAGTAGATAATACACTTATAAGGATAACATTAATGCTTAGGTGGAAAATACATTCTCCAAGACATTTTTTAAAATGGGAGTGGCACCGCCCACTTTTGATTAAGTAAAATTTAGAAATAATATTAATCATAAATCAAAAACCGTTCAAGATATCGAAACGAAATTTAGCACACATATTTATATTAATAGAAGGTATGTTACGAAAAGAAATGTGCGAAATCGGTTACGAACCACGCCCACTTTTATACGAAATATTTTGAAAAGGATCATAGATAAATTTAATAGGCAATAACTTTGCGTACAAAACCTTTATATCATTTATATTACTTTTAAAGTGTCCACGAACGAAGAAAGTCGAAAAATATAAATTTTTGAAAATGGGTGTGCCCCCCCCCCTTTTATAGTGGATTATTCCACAAAACTTTTAATGCCATAACTCCGGCAAAAATTGATTTATTCAAACGATATTTGGCGAAAAAGCTGTACATACATAAAGGTAAATGTTTGTTGTAAAATGGGCGAAATCGGTTGACGACCACGAGCAGTTTTTTAACATAGCTCTGAAAAATTTGTTTGTAAAATGTAAAACGCGATATTTTTATAACCATGCAAGCTATATCAATAAGATCTTGCACACGTAATAAGCTTTTTAAGCGAAACCAAAGCGCAAAAAAATTTTGTGAATATTGGGGAAATAGACTTGGCGCCGCCATAAAAATTCTGCTAATTTCAAAGGCGAATGCTTGTAGTTTGAACTAGATATTTCAATCAAAATTGGTCAGCTACTTTTCAATAGTATGTAGTATACTGCTGCCAAAAATTAAGCAAATCGGATAACACACAAGTAAAATATCCGGGCAAGTAATTAATACCCCACTGCAATAGAGAAGTTATATACCTTTTTTGATTTTCATACATTTAATGAACATGAAATGTTTGTAAAGTATGAGAAGAAGAAGAGATTGGCCCATCCATAAGTAAGCTGAAATAATAAGGACGATGCTATGAGCTGAGTCGATTTAACAATGTCCGTCTCTCCGTCCGTCTGTCTGTCTGTCCGTCTGTATATTTGAAAGCAAAGTTTTCAAACATAAAATGTGCATGTATTCGTATTTTGAAAAATGTGGTTAGCAGTTGTTGGTAGGGAAGCTATTTATATAAAAATAAATTTATGGCGGCCGCCGTGGTTTGGCGGTAGTGTTGCCGGCCTACCACACCGAAGGTCCAAGGTTCGAGTCCTGGGACAGGTAACATCAAAAGTGGTTTGAAAAAGTTTTTTAAAACGGGGTAGCCCCTCGGCAGTGGTTTGGCAAACTCTCCGAGTGTCTATCTTCCATGGAAGGCTTCGCAACAAAAATTCATCTCTTTTGTAGATGCCGTTCGAAGTCGGCAAAAATCTGTAGGTCCCGCCAATTTGTAGGAAAACATCAAAACGGCACATCACAAATTGGAGGTTTATGATGATATGCCTGTTTTATATCGCGCCATACATTTATATTTTTTTTAAATTAATTTACCCCTCAAAACTCATAACAGAAGTGTTTTTATTGAAAACAATCTTATCAATCTTACAATATTAAAATAGACCTGCGTAAATTGGGATGCCGTGATAGATCACTACTGGGTATATAATGTTCGGTTCCACCCGAACTAAGACTTCCTTACTTGTTTTTGTTTTGATATTATTTTTCCATTACATTTCGTATTTTTCAAATTGTTCTCTTTCGCTTAGACTTTACTTGTGAACAACGATATACATACATACAGACATATGTATGTATGTATCTGCAATACCTGGAAAAGTCACAAAAACACTGCAGTGTTTACAATGTAAACATCTATCAGGTAAAATGATTAAATCTGAATTCCAATGAGAGCCTTGGAGAGCATAAGAAGCGCACTTGTTTACATGTCATACATACATATAAATATATGTACGGGTGTGATTTTACTTGCAATTTTAATTGGTTTAATGTAATACGGTTTTTATCAGGAACTTGTAAAACGCTACTTCTTCGTTAACATTCTACAGGTAAGTAACAGTACGGAATTGTATTGATACGGTGAGAAACCATACTCACTTCTTTAAGAACGTGTAACGATTTTTTGGTAACTGATCCATCGGGTACAAAACCCCTACAGAAATGATGATCATAAGAACTGAACTGTAATCGAAATGTAAGATATCGAAACAAAACTAGCAACGCTACTTGAGTAACGAAACTGAAACGAAAGGTTCAGAAATAGAAACAGAACTTGTAACAAAACCTCAGGAACATTTGATTTTACATGAAACATCACCAAACTACCTACTTGGAATTTTTGTAAGCAAATCTTGAATTGAGATGGGTTCTTCGTGTTTTTTGGGAACGAAAAGCTCTTGCGATATATATTTTAATAAAATAAGCTATTCAGAAACAATTTAAACAATTTAGGAAAGTCCAATAATTCTCAAATTTGTAATAGGTACTCTCACTAATTGGCAAGTATTCCAATCCGTTTCTAATTATGTTTCAATATTCCTATATTACTCGAAACAATGACAGCATAAACGAAGTTTCGTTTCCATACGAGCTTTCGTTACAAGTCTCTGGATTTTATACTCAGGCATGCAATGATATCAAAGTCGTGAATGACAACTAAGTATAAGTATATTTATCTTCAAAGTCCGTGATGGCCGCCATGATGTGGCGGTAGTGTTGCCGGCCTACCACACCGAAGGTGCAAGGTTCCAGTACCAGGACAGGTAATATCAAAAGTGGTTGAGTAGTGGTTTGGCAAACTCTCCGAGTGTAGTTGCACAATGAAAGGCTTCTCAGCAAAAATTTATCTGCTTTGCAGATGCCGTTCGGAGTCAGCAAAAACTGTATGTTTCGTCAATTTGTAGGGAAAAAAATTGAAGGCATCACACCACACACAATTGGAAGAGAAGCTCGGCGCAAAAATGTCTTAGGAGGTTTATGATGATATGCGAGTTGTATGTATATCGGGCCATTATTTATTTTAGTCCATGACAACGATATGAGTATGAAAAGCTGGGGCTACTAGCGACAGCAAAAACCTCCGAAAATTCCATAAGCAAAATAAAGCAAATGAAAAGAAAGGAACAGTCTAAGATGATAAAGTTAATGGTTCGATGAGTGCATGTCTGACGATCGGAATATGAGTGTTATCTGCCTAATTCAAAGAACACAAGATCCTGAAAACTACTCCAAGCATCGTGGATAAAGCTTTCTTCGCTGAATCAAATGTCTTGTCCACAAATAACTTATCTTACCCGTTCTGCAACATGGCGTCGCACAGAAAACTGGAAGTGTTTGAAATATAACTTTTTCACACATAGACACAGTCATAGTTTAGAGAAATCATTCCGTATTTTTTTGTATATAAAAAATAGAATATATATGTCATATGCATTTCGATGTATCGTTATAATTCTCGAACTTGTATGATGAACAAGATGGCCTAGGGGGCTTTGAACACAATCGCTGTGGGGTATGACTGTACGAGACGATTGGGTCAAATAATCGTGCCAGTTCCAGTAGTAGCTAGTATCGGAGCGTACCGGATTTATATCTGGGAAATCACTGTCCACATCGCCAAACACTCCCCTTAACCTTAGCGGCATGTTTTGCCCAATAAAAACAACAACAACGATCACATCTTCGAATCGGTATTAAGAACGAAAGCGTCAATTTCACTGCTTTTCTAAGACCCACAACTAAGTGTACTGCTTTGGACCTTGATTTTCTTAGTTGTATTTTTTTGCAATTAATATTATATGTACATATTTCGTCCAAAATTTGTTATTTTTATATATTTTTGTAAGTATAACGAGCTCAAGACCAGTTGATAATAATTCTAAGTTAATTATTATTATTTTTACATATACAGGCTATATTATATGTTTGTTGCTTTCAATTTTTCCTCTAATCAAAAATAATAATACTTAACTTAGAATTATTATCAACTGGTCTTGAGCTCGTTATACTTACAAAAATATGTAAAATAAACAGACCGTAAAACCAACAACAAAAAAAAATGTTATTTTTATATTTAAAGATGCGCGCGGATGATGCTGCTATATCGCAAAATTCGAATTTCGAAAAAGTTTCATTAAATTTTTGAATTTCCATACAAACTTGTAGACGTTGACACACTTAACAAGTAGATATTTACTAAATATTTTAAACGACTAACAAGTTTGTATTATTCTTTAAAACTTGCCATCTTTGCATAAAACAACCAAATTGAAATGTGCGACATAACACCTTTCTTCATCAATTCACGTCTTCAATTCTGTTTTAGTCAAATTTTGCGCCCGGCAAAACGACAATGAAAACAGCAACATACATACAAATACATATGTCTATTATCAATTATCTAATTTCTTCCGTCAGTTTATACATTTTTCGAATTTCCCGATTTTCTCACCTCTCGTATGGCCAAAAAACCAAGCGAATATTCTCTTCTCATTAGTTACCAAATCTGATTGGAATTTTTAATTAAAACAAGCGGTTAACAAAAATGTGATTCACTTCATTCCTCGTGCCTTCTCTTTTAGCGCCAAAAACTCAGGGTAATATGTGCTTCAATCTTAATCAAATTTATTTTATTGTCAATTGCTCAAATTTGTGGTAGATGCTGAAAGACACAATTTGGCGTGAGAATCTTAAAGATTTAAAGTTTAGATACATATGTATGTATGAAAAAGCACATTAGTGTGGGGAGAAAAAATATCAGAACAATAGCGCAATATTCATATCCATACGATCAGAGAACTGTAAAGTATCCTGTAAGCATGAACTATATATGTTTGTAGGGACTACATTGGTCTACAGTGGTTTTGGGTCACAAGATATATTACTGATTTTGTATATATATATAAGGTCCTAAATCATGAAGCAATCAATGATATTGTAGGATTTGCTGTAGTTTATAAGACGATGATCAAAAAACCCCTCCTCCATAGGTTTACGCTTGTGTTACTCCATAACTTTTTTCTGCTTATCCTATCAACACAAATTCAACGCCTTTGAAAAGAAGTTATTTTGCGGCTTTTATCAGAAATTGAACTACTAATATATCTTGATAAATGTTAGATAAACTATAAAAGTATTATTGAACACTAGCAGACCCGACAGACGTTGTTCTGCTAAAAAAATTATCGTCACTATCACTATCCCTATCCGCCTCGCCATCCCTATTCCTATTCGAGTTCCTATCCTAGAAACATCTGCTTGCTAATCAAAACTTTAAATGTTATACCCATATCGTGGAAACATCTTCTAGTGCCACGCCTGGTCCACATTTTGGTTCATAACTTGGAAACGGGTTCCCATGTGGGCCGAAGAATTACTCCTTTTTAAACACTCACTATTACCTTTTATTTGATACCCATATCGTATCAACACCTTCTAGGGCCACACTTGGTCCACGTTTTGGTCAATAACTCGGACTGACTCCAAATAAGCACAAATCTGTTAATCGGTATAGTAGTTTGTTGGCCTACAATAAACGGAAAGCTCAACCAAATTGCCAGATCGTGACCTCTCAGCTGTATTCATTTTTTGGTAGTAACAACTAAAAGTTTAGAATAGTTTTTTTTATCGTAAAGAGGATGCAAGAAAGAACTTTTTACATAATGGAAATCGGTTTAGCCGTTTAGACATCCATCGCGGTCATACGAAAGACATTTCATCCCAGTAGAACTTGAAGCGAGATCTCCCCAAGCAATGAATAATAAAGAGCTCCCATTGACATCCTTTTGGAACAATGGAAGATAATTTTTTCGTTTTCTGCTCTTATGCTACTCTTTGTGGAGAAAAACGAGGCATATCCCCAAGCGAGGAACAAGAGAATACTCCCCTTAACATCCTTTCGGAACGATAACAGAGATTTCTACACTTTGTGCTCCGAGTTTACTAATCTTGGAGCAATAAAGGGGACCTCCTTAGGTTCATAATAAACCATTACTCCCTTCTATATATTTTTGGGGCGAAAGTAAAGATTTCTCCAACTTCTACTCCCCGCTAACTACTTTTTGAGTAAGCCGAATTTCTCTGTCAACAAAAGAAAAAAATTTCAACAAAAGAAAAAAGTTTGAGTCGTAAAAAATATAATATTTAATTCAGATTCGATACCATTTGTGGTTGTTCAATTTTTGTATATGAATGTTATTTGGGCCATTTTCCATAATTTATCCCTTTTTGCTGGTATGCGGGGGGCAATTATTTGCTTCCATGTCTTTATTTCCTTCCATAGAAGGATTGAGGCATGATTCTACAAAGAACTTTCGTTGGTCTTTTAGGCGGAATATGAAATGTCTCCCCCATTACTCTCCTGGGAGGTCTTCTGAAATTCTCGAAAACTCCCCCATTACACGATTGAGATTCATTAAAAAGTAATAGCTAAAACTCCATTATTGTTTTTTGGGAGGTGAAAGGGAGTTTTTCTATTACTCGGCCTTCTAGGACATGCAATGTTAAAAGAGAGTACACAAAATTACATGGTAATACACAGAAGTATAGGGAGTATTAGGGAGTAATCCAATACTCTCAAGGGAGTACTCCGGGATTAATAAAACGATGATCCCTGGTTCTACTGGGATTTTTATATACATATGTATATAGATTACTTTCTTGAAAAAAAAAAAATTTCAATTTAAATAATGATTTTTATGACGAGTCATTATTACGCATAGGCGTTGCTGGCATATCCTACTGTGATAATTTCTGTGAGCCAAGAAAAAAAAACTTTCAATACTTTTATTGTGAAGTTATATATCAAGCAATTTTTTTTTGTGATTTTTTAATTGAAACTGTCCTTGGCATGGTATAAGTATACGAGATAAAATATTGACGTAGGCAGCCATGTTAGCCATTTGACTTTTACTGAAATTATGACCTATCATTCAAAATCATGTTACCAGATTGGCATCCAACATTTTTTTGGTAATTAGAAGGAATTTTTGAATTTGTTGCAGGATACAGGAATCAAGCATGCCCTTTACCATTTCAGTGAGTTATTCTTTACTCTTGGGACGACAAAAAAACACTTCGTTCGGCATGAACAAGGCTTGACTACTTCATAAATGTTAGAAAGTATTTTTGTTTCTGCAATAACAACAAAACTAAACTAAAACCTAAACAAATGTATCAATCAATACAAATTCACTGCGGTAAGCACGTAAACATTTAAAGAGTATAAAGATTTTGGCCCAATGAACGCTTGCTTTGTTTACCTTAGTTTACCTTGCTTTTCCTTTAAAGACGTTAAGGGTAAACAGAAGTTTCGACGACTGTCAAAGTAAAGCGCTCCAAGCGAGTAAAGTAAGGCTGTCACTTCGTCAGCTTTCATACCTTTTTTTTAGAGTTCAAACAAATTTCGACAGTTCTCGAGGAAAATCCAACAAAGCCATCGTGCAGTGGGCCAAAACCTTAAATCAGTTTCGGGTATAATCGTCAAAGCCAGAGCTATCAGCACCTTGCTTTCTTATCACAGAGGATTTGAATTTATTAAAAGTAATTCAAATTCGAAATTCCTTTAAGAGGTTTTTTGAAGAATGAAAAAAAAAGTCCCAAACAAATTTTTAGAAATTCCCAAAATTTTATTCAACTAATATGCAAGTTTTTCTCCATAATGTTTACGAAAAATGTTATCAAAAAAGTTTCAAAATAACAATTAACAATTTTTTAAAACTGGACCAATTTCAAAAATGTCGACCAATATGGGACACAGCGAAGCCTGGTGGGGTTTTCGAGTCTGCAATATCTAGCAATGCAATTTAAATATGAATACATCCGAAATGATCATTAAGGTGTTTTAAATGTAAACATTAGGGCTTGCGTTGTGCGTGTTACCTAAACAAATATGTCTTACAGACCTGTTACATTTGATTAGTAATTGGAACCAATTTTTTTAATTGATACTGATTATTTTAATTGTTTTTCAAGAAAAGGCAATTATCATTAGAAAAAATCGATTAGAAAAAATCAAAAAATAAAAAAAAATTTTAAAAATAATCAAAAAAAAGTTGTTTCGATTACTTTTGATTTTTGTTTTGTTTTTTCAGTACTGTTGATGTGTGCTTCTAAAACCATACTGAACAGAATCAAAACTAGTCCAAAAAAAAAATCCAAAAAACGATAAAAAAAAAGAATCAAAAGAAATCAAAACAACTTTTTTTGATTTTTTAATAATCGTAAAAAGTCATGATTAATTGGATTAAATATTTTAAGTAATTGGTAATCAATCATTAAATGGATTCTCAATAAAGTAATTAATCAAACCGGTAATCATTACGATTATTAATCATTATTTAACAGGTCTACTTGTAGGGTATGTCCCTATTTAATAAAACTAATTTCTGAAATATTTTTAAATATAATTTTCATGTAAGAAAGGAGAATTTTTTTGAACGAAGAATAGGACAGCCTAGTATGTAGGATTTGAGACATCACCGGATGCGAATACGGATGTAGATGGCGGAAACCCTCATCCGCTTATGCTTATGCCAGTATGAAGTTAGTACTAAAAAAATGTATTTAAGCATGTAGTATTTTGCTTTTTATTAGCCTTTGGCCATATCGATTCGAGTTAAGTAAAAAAGACCGAACTTTGCCCTAGCAAAAGGAAAGTTAAGCAAAATTAAAAGCATTTTAAAAATTTTCGAAAACTATTTACATTCAACCAGAGACATAACAGTTATAAGCTTTATCGAATAAACGTTGCTTCATAACAATTATTCAGTGAAGAAAAAAATGTATTTTTCAAATAAGAGTTACGCGTCAACGTTTATTTTATTTTTTGGAAATAATAGTTATTTGTTGACGTTGCTGGATAGCTGTTGTGGATGAGAAATATTTTTTTTTCGTTGCCAAAAAAAATATTTGAACTTGAAATAAATTTTGTTATTTCCTTCATAACTGTTTCTGGATGATAAATATTAGTATTCACACACACTCCTCGTTGCACTTGCTCTTACCATAGCCTTGAAGGTGGCGTCCCATATGCTCCCACATCTTATACATTTCTTGCTGCACCTATTTCGTCGTTCGACGTCCATTTATCACAACGTGGTAGAAACTGAACTTTGCGAGTCTAGGGCCAAACACATCCTCTTTACCTCCCATGATGTTCAGTTTAGTCGGATTAAAATTGGTATAGCCTTTGAGCATGGAACTGCCCCCTTTTCCAAAACTATATTCATCTGTGCTCAGGAAACCCAAAAATCTGCTGGAAAAATTGCAGGGTGCATGTCTGCCCGCCCCTCTATCGTAAAACACACAGCCATTTCTAACACGTTGTGATATATGCGTCACAGTTTTAGTTGTTCGAACGCAATACAAAGACCTAACAGCCAAGATTAGTACCCGTCTCTGTACGAAAAAATAAGTGCGGCAAAATATGAGTGAGCTGGTTTGAAATGTTTTTTTTTTTGTCAAGAACGTGGTCGCCCCTCGGAAGTGATTTGGAAAACTCTCCGAGTGTATTTCTGCCAATTTGTAGTAAAAATTAGAAGCAGCCACAAATTGATAGCGGAGCTCATCCGTAACATCTTTACTTACTTTTTATTTAGTGAGAGCATATCTCGGAAGCACTCCGTTCCACACGTTATTGGATACTGGCGATTTCGAAGAAAAAACTGGGGCGATGATGAAGAGTGCCGTGTTGCAATGCAAAGGGATGCTGACTACAGGGCCACGCTAAGAGCGAATGCGACGAGGAGTGTGTATCCCCAAAAAATAAAATAAACGTTGACAAATAACTCTTACAAAGCAACGTTTTAAATAAATTTAAGAATTCGAGCAATGTTTCTGATACAAAAATTTCAAATAACAGTTATTTTCAGTCTCTGCATTCAACTTACATTTTTCCTCAATTGTAGTGGGCTGTATTTGTCTTTAAAGGCATATGTAATCTGTCGAAACGGTGCATTTAACGTTTGCTCTATTTAGCAATGATATTTTATAAATGTTCGTTTAAATTTGATCAGATGTTGTCGCTAGATAAGCGGCAAGTATTTTCAGGTTATTGGCAACATTCAAAAAAATATATAATATCCATTTTTCTGAAGACTTCTGAGCTAGTGAATAGCACAATCGATAGATCAAACGAAATATAGTTTCACAAATCGAATGACTAAAATTCAGAATACCAATGTTTGTTAAAAAATGTGTGCGGTAGTTCTTTGTGTAGTAATAATTTAAATATTCGTAACACCCCTAACACAAATTAGTGCACTTTTTTTATTTTTTATTTTATTTAAATTTTGTATTATTTTTTTGTTTTATATTTATGTTTTTATTTACGTTCTGATTTTGATGTTAATGTCCATAAATTGTTGATGTTTATTTAAAGAGAAAGATCTTCAAATGAATATAGTATAAACATTAGAGTGGGTCGATTTGAATGGACGAAAGTTAACCGATATCGCGCCATCGATTTTTCGATAGATTTTGGGCTCAGGAAAAAAAGTTCCACTACGCATACCCATACGTTGGCTAACGGTTTTTTGGAAAAAAAAATTTATTTTCGGGTTTTGGGACTTGTTTTGGTCAAAAAATCGACTTTTCCAAGTCCCGAAACTAAAATTTTTTTTCAGAAAACTGTTATCAGCAACGTTTTTAGTGCATAATTTTAAGTGGGACAGGAAATATGAGACGAATTCGTTTTCATCGAAAAGATTTTTGCATGTATGCTGAAAAAACCTTTAAAAAAATGGCGAAAGGGTAAATTTTTTGACCAAAAAACTCCCCAAAACTCAAAAAAATTTTTTTTTCCAAAAAACTCTTATCGCTAACGTTTTTACCGGACATTTTTGGGTCGGACAGGGTATACATGAAAATTTTAGAATCAAATGAAAATTTTTTTAGTAGGACAGGAAACCTTAAAAATCAAAGTCGAAAAAAGTCAAAAAAATGAAATTTCGCAGTCTCGAAAATTATTTTTTTGGGTATGCGTAGTGGAACTTTTTTTCCTGAGCCCAAAACCTATTGAGAAATCAATGCCGCGATATCGGTTAATAAATCGACCCAGTCTAATATACATACTACATGTGACAAATCAATAATTAGAATTTCTATAAATTATTAGCAAAAGGTAATAATATGACTACTGACAAACCAAACAAACTAGCGCCCTTCTACAGTGCTGCAGAATTAACGAATGGGTGTAAATCATGGCCAAGGCTCATTGAATATATATTAAGAGAGCAAGTTATTAAAATAAAATATTAAGTTTTAATCTGTTGGCAAATTATGCGCGTGGCATATGGTGGACAGTTTTTGAAATTATTTAAAATTTATTAGCAGGTTGTTTTTAGATATTTCACGGCCACATAACAGTGGAAAGCATAAGTATAGTACTCCCAAAGATCATCGGTTAAGAAGAGAAACCAACGTGAATTATCACACGCTATTAATATATGGGTAAAGAATTCTCTATGCCGTGAAGAAATTTGCCTCCATAAGAATTACATTAATTCAACTTTTCTTACCACATGATGAACTTCCTAACTGTGAATTGATAGCGCAATAATTTGCTGTTATTTGGTGCTTCCCTTAAACGCCTAAAGCAGGAGTTCAATGTTCAAAGCGAAATGGATTTAAAGTTTGGTTCAACAAATTCTCTTTGGATATGTCTGACTTTCAAGGTTATTTTGCTCTGATTTTCAAGGTTATTTTCTCCCCTACTTATTTTCTCTTTCCATTCATTCGACATTCAAGCTTTCCAAAATGTATGAAGTTCCTTTATTTAAAGAGAAGCAACCCTAAACTGCTCTCTACCCAAGCCACAATGTGAAACTCGATTGATAATCTACGGGAAGGACGACTTTCACCGATTACTAACAATATCCTGCTGTAACTTCATACTATGTTAATTTTAACTCCAAACATGTTTTTTTTTATTAAAAGAAAGCTTGGTACTATGCACCTCATTCAAAGGTCTGATATAACGTTTAGGTATATTGGAATCAAAAATGGCACAACGACGAAACCGAATTTAACTCTAAAAAAAATTGAAAAGGAATACCGGAAAAGCAAAGAAATTGTTCGCTCTTGAAATAAAAACAACACTAACAACTCAATCAAATAAATAAATGGAGCTCTCAAATTAATATAACCAATGTAGAAAACGTATACAACGCAGCGTAGGGGATACACCGAGATGACCCTATTATCTTAGAGTTCCTAGGATCAAAATTGAAAAAAAATTTTCTGGATTTTGCTTTACACTCATAAGATCAATAGCGAAAGATACCTTTAACCATCAGCACACGAACAAGTCTTCTTCGTAGTCAGGATGAGAAGTAATAGAAAACAATTTTCTACTTAGCTTGTACTGAGTTCTTTTCAAAGAGGATAGGCTAGTGTGTACCTACGTCTATCGAGCCTTCTAATTTTCACTCAAATGAGAAAGATATTGAAATGTGCTTTTTGAACTCATTAAGACTATCCATAAGGACGCACTTGTTTTTACGTATGACTACGCAAAATCTCGTACATACCCGTTGATAATGATGCCACATTATAAGTAAATATAAATAAATTTTTTTCGTAAGCACTTAGCGACCTTTGAATAAAAAGACAAATTGAAAATGATGGGGGCGATCTCCCCTCCTCAGACCTGAAGAAATATTGGACGCACTTAATTTGCCCGAAAGTCAAATGCATTTTTTTAGATTTCCGTAAAATTGAGATCGCATGAAATATTTCTTATTTTCTTTTGTCTGCTTGTCTAGCGTGAAATGTAAATGTATAATAAGTATATTCTTTCAAAAAAGCCCGGCAAAAAATCGATACCGAAATCGGCAATAGAAGCTCTAGATCCCTGCGACGGAAATTCTTTTCCACTGATAAGGATGCTATTGCACATTCTGGCTACACTGCCAGTCAGTGATGCTTCTCCAGAAAGAAGTTTTTCTACCATTAAGCAAATAAAAACATGGTTACGAACAACTATGACTGGAGAGAGGCTCACTGGTTTAGCACTTTTACACGTACATTATGATATTAAAATCGACGTTGAAAACATTATAGAAAGATACGCAAGAAAAGGGAAGCGAAAAATTGATTTTATTTTATAGAATTGTATCATAACAGCTTGACCGTAATTTATGAAAAATAATAATGTATACCGTCAAAAACATCTTTGTAACAAAACTCAATAAAATTATTCTGTCGACGAATAGATTGAAATAAACTTAATTTCAATAAACATTATTATTCATCTCTTTTTCCCTTTTTTTGATTGCTGCAATAAATATAGATTCAAAATAGCTCCACTTAGTTAAAAGACACAAATGAAACGGGCTTCCCGAAAAGAACTATTTTCTACATTTGAGCTATATATAATCATTTCTTGATTGCTTTTTGTTCGAATCGTTTCAATTACTTGAGTTAACTTGAGTGCTTTAAAATAAATTCGTTACGTTTATTAGTAATTATGTCAAAATGGTGTTCCCAAATTAAGCATTCATTCATATTACTGACTTTCATGGCAATTTGGATTTTAAGCTTTCGGCCATGATCGCCTCCCCTCAACTAAAGACCTGTATCCTGTATGTGTCTTGAATTAAAAGCTTTTTTCAAGAAGTTGTTGTAGCAACAGGTGTACTTCGCCCTGACTAATCGGCACGTTCACTCAGGCACTTGTTATCAAGCTCTTTTAAGGGTACTCCTTAGAAATTTCATATTTAAAAAGGTTTCGACGTAAATGAAGTTTCTTTTAGGGCGGTTTGTTCTGTTAAAATATTTAATAGATGGTGCAGTATGTAAAGATTCACCCCCATGCAGAGCATAATATAGCTTTGTCGGGTCTTAGTCTGTATAGGTTAGAATTCCAGATATTACATTCTCCGGGCTGTAGTCAGAGTAGGGCTAAGGTTGGATTGACAAAGTAATTGAACGATTTATGGATGTCATTGAGAGCCTACTGGTCTAAACGGTTTCGGATCCCATCGTAGCGATTTCTAAAACATCGCGTATTCGTCTATAAGGCTGAAAGGAACATGTATCTCAAGGGGTTGCCTTTTCGGCTGTCTAGGTTAATGGCAGTTCAGCATGGACAGCCTGTTCAGTGTCACACTCTTCTCTTTAACTTTGAATATTTTATACGCGCTAATACGTGACATCTAGTGAATGTTTTAAGCTCGCTTGTTGTTGTAGGAAAACACTTTTTTGAAAGAGTTCGCAATGTGGACAGCTCATTGCCTAACATTGATCCGTACACTTTGGTTTTAGCACCTTCTAGTACTTGAATGATTTACTCAGGAGCAATATCTTACAATCTAGTTGAACTTTCGAACCATTAACCTTAGTCAGCAAATTTTACCGCCGGTTTATTCTAATTGTTCAAATACAAATACATCAACACTTCAAACACACTTACTGTTGGATCGGAGCAGCGCGAACATTTGCACGTAAATCCTTTCTTCATTTTCAAAAACAAATAACGAGCAATATTATTCGTGAACAATTTCGTATAGGTCGTTGTGATTTCAGTACCAGTAGGTATATCCACTGAAGCGTGTACCACCATATTATGGGTTTTATCCTCGAAAGTATAAAACGAATTGGGAATGCAATCGTGATTCATCAACGCAAACAATGGATATAGAGCACGATGAAGAAATGGCTGATTGTCATTGGTTCGATCGAAACCCTCATCAAAACCGTTGGTACGCAACACAGCCACAGTACGATTCATTATTTCAATTACTTTCTTATCAATGGGAAATTCACTAAAAGCTTTAGCTGCATTACGCACCTCAGTGCGATGATTATTATCCAAATTGGCTTGTAAAGCATAGATGAGGTCACGTTGATCCTTTGTCAAATTGATGGCACGTCCAACACATAACAAACGTATTAACAAAGAAGTAGCCACATCCGGTTCGCATGGTTTCCACTTTTGGAAGAGTTGACAGTCGAGTTGGTGTTGTTGTTTTCTACCGCATAACGAACAAACAGGTAGACCACAACCTTGACGACACATAAACTTTGTATCGGGCAATCTTTTAAAGCAAACCGAACATGAATTGAGCGTATCCTCAGCGCGCGCAGCTGGACCGATCAGTAACGCAATATCACGGAAAATCACATCACCGCGTTTGATGTTGCGTGTGGCAAATATGCCACGTCCTGCTATTTTCGAAACACCAATCGCCCAAGCAGGATCCGTGTCCTTGAAGGGCGCCAAATGTAGAGTGACTAACTCTGCAGTGCGCTTAGGACAAATCATAATTGTTGGCGTTGTCTTAAAATTTTTTTTATTTTTTAGTTTTTTGACACAGTCACCGAGTTGTAAATTCACTGCAAACTTTTTGAGTAAAATGTTTTTTTTTAATTATAAAAAAGAAAAATATTTTTTTAATTAAATTAAATAATTATTTTTTTTTAATTTTTCATGAAATAAATATAATTTTCATATAGTAAGTAATTTTATTGTCTTCAATTAGTTTTTCACTTTTTTATTGTTTTGTGCACGGTTTCACTTTCTTAATACAATAAAATTATTTTTTGTTTTGCTCCACAATATTCCTATTTTTCCTTTTAATATTTCGCGCTACGCAGCTCTTAGCAAACTGTCGCCTCTTTCCAGTTTACAACGCTTTTATTCGCGAATCTGAAAAATTTTTTAAAAAAACTTTTCTGAAATTTGCTGCATCTCAAAATAAATGACGATACGAATACTATCAAGATCAAACCCACACTACGAAGTCAATCAAAAGCATTTATATGGATTTGGCGCGCGAGAGAGAACGAGCATGTGAGTGAAATCATTTTCAAGCAGCTTAATTTGACTTTAATTCGATTCAAATAGAGTGTGATATATACCGTTAAATTGTTGTAGTGATCAAGAGGAAACGAATGCCTTGGTAGGTTAGGATAGGTTAAACTGGTTTGAATGACAGGCGCCTCTTATATGAGAGGCTCACTCTGACTATATTTATTTGCTTGAATAACCTCTGCTTCGCCGCGTAATATTTCCAAAACCAATTTACCTCCACCTAAGAAAAGTCCCCCCCAGACCAAAGTACTTTCACCTAGTTCTAAAAAAGGCTTCAATATTTCATAATTGGCCAAGTCATTCTTCATGCAACTAACTCAGGAAAGTTTTCCAATATATTGAGGAGCTCCGATTAGACAAGGCGTAATCAGAACGTCAAAAACAGCCCTTAATGAGCTTAGGTAACTCCATTAGATATGTAGATCACCTAAAGCTCCAATTTCCCCAGAGGAATAACGTTCCTTCAGTCCAGAGCTTACTCAGTCGTAGCCAGCTGATTTTCGTATTCTTCACAGTCAACCACAAGACAAAAGATCTAATCGATTGCTTTCCGGGATATTTCTATGGCCCCGTGACCAAGATGAGGCGATAGAGATACAGTTGATGTATTCCCAGACCACCCCACGTGCCATAGTTGAGCTAACAGCGGTAATAGGCGCTTGACTACCTGAATAAATATTGAATCTTCGAAATGTAGTAGCACTGGGTAGCACATCATCAACGGCGGCCACTTTCACTTTTCCCACAATATGCACCGGCTATATAATCTGCATAACATCCAGGGTCAAGGGATCGTAGTCTTTAGAGCGCTGATACCTACCAGAACCGTTCGGTTTACATACCTATGTAAGCCTTTCAACGGTACTATCCGTTTCCAGTGCCTTCTGCCACACAAGCAGCAGAAGATCGTCGGACTAACCACTCTCCCAAAAAGTCAGTATGCGACACTTGGCGAGAGGTCGCATTACTTGTCGATGGCATTTCTGCAGCCGATTTATATGCACTTATCAGACAAAGTTAGTTCAATTGAGGACGGTGTGAAGAAGGGAATTTTATACCTTCTAGTGAGGAAAACGAATACCGCTATGATGGGGTTGACAATCAGTCAACAAGACTCCTCCCTTTTAGTTAATATGTCCAGATGACCCTACAAAAAATCGAGCAGAAAGTCCGGGCTTTCATCTCTAACTAGGTTAGGGGATTTTTGAATAAAATTACTGGCGACTCAGGTTCGTAAAGCAAATTTACAGTACAGCAGCTTGTCACGGAACTTCTATCTGAGAGTGAGATTCAATTGCACAGTTTAATAGTTTCAAATTCCACTTTTCTCAAGCCGGGGAAGACTTTGTCATGCATCTTGGTTATAGTCATATGTTTATATCACGTAAAGTGACTTGGATCTGTCAGCGATCACATAAGTCATCTGTAGTCCCATCTACTCAATAATTGTAACTTTTGACAATATGTCGAGTTTACATCACCTGCAACCCTTCAGTGCTTGTCAGTTTGTATTGAGCGAAATACAAAGTTCCTGACCCTGGGTTTGATAGTAGAAAGCGGAATACAGTGTTTCGACACTTACAATCCTGAACGAATTTTGAGGTAGCCGAATGACTAGCCAGCTTCACTGCCGATAAGTAAATTCCTGGCACTCTTCTTAATCTCCACAATTTCGATCATGAATTAAATTGAAGTCACTTTTGCCTTCCAAAAACACTTCAGAGTCTTCCCGAGTCAGAATCCAACCATCCGTGAAGATTTCTTAATGCCCGATATCAGTTTTGTGTTTAAGAGGACCACCCAGATTTGATGCAGATGTGTAAATTTCTGTCTCTTGCCCCCATGGTACTCTACAAACTCCCGAAATTCTCACGTAAAGCGAATTTTGGAACCATAGATATCGGAACTAAGTCAATATTTTGCCTCAGTAAACTCAATATTAAATAAATTCCGCAGTAAAGGAATTTCGTTCCATTCGGTGTTATACTGTCATCCGTTTCTTTGAAATCTACAAGATCTGAACCTACTTACGAATAGTGAAAGGTAAGCAGGCGCAGCATTGTATCCACAGTTAGGTCTTTAACAACAGAACAAGTTCTCACACCACTGAACTAAATTCTCATGCTTCTATCTCAAACTTGAGTCAAGAAAAGGTAAGTCACGCACAGGTATTTTTTTCTATTTTCCAATACCAAAATGTTACTTATCATTCAATTCGTTGCGGGTAATCTGTTCTAAATTATTTACTCTCACATCACAGCCGCAATACATGCATACAACGTACTTGTGTTATTAGTCCTCAATATTACACTGACAGCTCCCACAATACGGCCACTCAGCCAACCACTCAATGTGTTGGCAGCGACTCAGACATGCATTTCAGCATTAGTTGATACCTTCCACAGATGAACTACAAACGACCGTTGCACAGTGGGATGTCGTTCAACTTTTTTCCTCAACCAACTTGAGGGGTATATGGTTCACGTAAGTTTTAGAGTGTAACAGCTTTTAGATTTTAAACTTTGTATTGCTATTTGTCCGATTTCACGCTTATTGAGGGCTTCGAAAAGTCTCACTACACCCCGAGGCTAGAGAGGCTGTTCACGTGCTGCTTTTATCTGACTTTAATAATATACTGTCTAACAGGGTTTAACTTCTCAACTGTTCACTCAGTCCAAAATGTCCCACAGGTTTACAGAAGTGTAGCCGATGTGAATACTACTTTATAAAATACGGATTCAGTGGAAGGCATATTGTAATACTAGCACGACTGACGCGGAACCGATTTCGGAGGGAGAACTCAAGCGGTAACTTAGGTAGAATTTGTATCCCACTAACGAATCCTGAGTAAAACCGGAAGAATTATCCCGCGTAACGAACATCGAATAGCTAGCAGCGATTGCCGCAGAGAGTTGTAAGGGAAGCGAGACGAATTTTCCGAAGGAAAACAAAAAGAGTTAGGAGGCGTGTATGCGTATAATCTGACCTCCTAGCTAGCAGGAAAAACTTTCGACATTTGTATCAAAAAATTCGGCGATTGACAGAGACGTTCAGCCTGAGGCGAACTCTGGATAATGAAAACCGTTGACATTGTGACTAATGTTGACATTGTACTTAGGCTATGTACGGAATACTTCTCTGCCCTCTTAAGTGAAGGCCCCAAAAAGATAATTAACCCGACCCCACAATTAAAGACAATGAAATTAACATACCCCCATAAGGCTATAACAAGTAACGAATGGCAATATCTCGGTGAAGAGCCGTCAAAGCGAATAGTCCCTAATGTGGGCGATCTTCCAAAGCTGCTCCAACAATTTCAAAGTCAGCCCTCTAGTAAACAAATGCTTCTTGGGACTGAGTAGACAATTGAGAAGTAAGGATCTCTCTCGACGAATGAAAAAAACGCTCTATAAGTCACTTCTTGCCTGTACACTGGCATTATCTGAGTTAGTATCAAAGAACGATTAAGTGTATGCAGACATCCTAGTACGTAAGTACTACGAATGATAATTAAGGGATCCCGTGCTTTTTGACGTGCCGAAAATATCAGGATTTCTTTCTTCCTACATAGATATTTCTGGGATTGGAAATATGTTACTAAAAAGGTGATAAGGAATATATTTTCCTTTAGTTATGAAAACTATGTAAATTTTTTGTTGATGTAAAATATTTTTGGTTTTAATTTTCTTTTTGATTTTAATTTTCTTTGGTTATTCTGTAAGTGATATTATTTTTTTAAATTATTATTAGAATTAAAATTTTCAAGATTCTTCATTTTAAAAATCCTTTAACAATTCAAACCATTCGCATAAAAAATTTAAAGATTTGGATTTTACTTTTGTATAAATAAACAAGCTTTTATTTTAACCCTTTCACTACCGATTTATTTTTTAAGATGCAAATTATTATATGCTTCATCGTCAAAGTCACTACCATCCTGATTAACCTTCTTCTAGCAGGCTTCCCTGCAAAACTCGACTGACTAATTTTTCATGTTATATAAAAGTCAAATAACTAGTAACTGTGACACCAGTGTGAGCAGTACAGCTATATGTTTATCTTAGGTCAAAAAAATAAATGAGAAAGAGCGAGATGTAAAACCACACAAACAGGAACGTGAGGAAAGAAACAGTCAAAACGTCCAACGCTGCTCTTATAGTCCAATTACCCACCGACGCACGTACGTAGTACGTGTCAGCTGACACGACCTGTCTTATGAGAATGCCATGTAAACGAACACTCACCGACGTTCAATTTTTCCGTATACGTAGAAAGTTCCGTAGAAATCAAAGAAATTTTGATTTTTTCCGTAAGAACGTGTCAGGTGATTGCTCTCTTATATGACAGTGTTGCCTATTCATACGTGTGTATGCTGGTTATGGATCGTTTGCAGTTGCTTTACAAAAATACCTCAAAATACCTTTTAAATTTTCGTAATAATGTTGAAATAACCTGAAATTACGATATTAAGTTGTTGATTTTAAATAAATTGACTGGCTATAACTATTTAATATTAATTTAGGACACTCTTAAAATGAAAAATAATTGTTTCCAAAGTACACGTTTGAGTTAGCATGCATAAAAACTGATCAATGGCAACATTGTATTAAATGTAAACAACAGAAAATGGCTGATTCCTCCGTTGGCGCCACGGGCATAAGATTCCCTCAAGCGTACGTGCGTACGGTATACGGGTAATTGGACTATTAGAAACGTGATGGTACAAATACGGAAACTTTCAGTACGGCTCCGGGTCAGATGACTAATAATTTTACCCCTATCGTTTTTGCTGGCTTAGCAACATTCATCATTTACTCATAAATGCTATCTATCACGATTTAGGTCACTGATTGCAAGAACTGAAGGTTTCTAATTTTTTAATATACTACTATTAGAGCTGTGGAGCATGTCATGTGCACATGCCCCGCTCTATCCAGACTGCGGCTTCAAACATTTGGAAAGGGACAATTGCCCAACCTAGCTTCACTGACAGAAATAGGCCCAAGTAGGCTTCTGGTTTTTGCGAAGAAAACATTACTGTTTTGTAAAATAGACACTGAAGTGTCAACTGTATAACAAGAGGTCGTCAAAGTTTTTCTGGTAACACTACGGACGCTATGCGTCTATGTGAGGCCACTGCGTTGGCCTGCCAGCACAACCTAACCTAACCTAACCTACTATTAGAGCACATGAGCTCAGGTGGCAAAAACAGGTGGACCCATATGTATATCCCCGAATTTTCTGATCTATACTATATACAATTTATTACTTATTTTATGTAAAAAACTGATGGAAAGGAAATACACAGCAATTTTTTGAAATATTTGGATTTTACTAAGACGTAAGTACTTAATGGTACGCATACGTCACAGTGGTATTGAAGGGGTTAATTACAACAAAAAAAGCAGTAAAGCAAGGCGGCCAACAGTTTGTTCACCCTTTTTAACCTTATCTGTGGAACAAAAGCGATTGCCCACATTCCGGAACTAGTCCCGGATCCCGGTAAATGGGATACCGAAAATCCCAAGATTAATAAACTCTAAACATTTGGCATTACTTGTAAGTACGTAGAGTGCACTTCTTCAGCCCACTGTGCATTGGCATGATGTTGCAGAGCGACTATATACAGGGTGTTTTTTTTACAGGTTTGTTTTTCGAATAGAGATAAAACTGGCATTTTGTGGTCAAGTCTGGCAACTCTAATATCATTTATGTTCAGTTTGGTTTGCCATTTCATCATGAACAGGTTGACAAAAGAACAACGCTTGCAAATCGTGCAAATTTATTTCGAAAATAATGCTTCAGTTCGCGAAGTTTACCGTGAGCTCCGTCCATTTTATGGTCGACATAATCGTCCATCAGAGCAATTAATTCGGTTAACCATGGATCGTTTTCGCACTACGTTTACTCTATGTGATAATACGCATCCGCAGAGACGTCGAACAGTGCGCACCGAAGAAACAATTGCCGCTGTAGAGCAAAGTGTTGAAGAGGACCCGAATGAATCGATTCGCCACCGTGCACAGCAATTGGAGCTTTGTCCATCAACTTTATGGAAGATTTTGCGCAAAGATCTTGGCTTGCGACCTTACAAGATCCAGCTTGTGCAAGAATTAAAGCCGCGAGACCATGCAATGCGTCGTGATTTTGGTGTATGGGCCGAAAATGAGATTGATTTCGATGCTGATTTTCATCGCAAAATTTTGTTCAGTGATGAGGCTCATTTTTGGTTGAATGGCTACGTCAACAAGCAAAATTGCCGCATTTGGAGTGAAGAGAATCCGCATGAGACCCTTGAAACGCCATTACATCCACAAAAACTGACTGTTTGGTGTGCTCTATGGGCTGGTGGAGTCATTGGGCCATACTTCTTCCGCAATAATGCTGGAGAGGCAGCTACCGTTAATGGAGACCGGTATAGAGCCATGATAACCGACTATTTTGTTCCCGAATTGGATGGCATGAATGTGGATGAGTTGTGGTTCCAACAAGACGGCGCTACATGCCACACAGCGCACGTCACAATCGATTTATTGAAGGAAACATTCGATGAGCGCATAATTTCGCGGAATGGACCTGTCCATTGGCCACCAAGGTCGTGTGATTTGACACCATTGGATTATTTTCTTTGGGGATATGTGAAGTCGCTCGTCTACACCAACAAACCAGAAACGTTAGGGGAATTGGAAGCCAACATTCGTGGCGTTATTGCCGACATACGGCCCCATATGCTCGAAAAAGTGGTTGAAAATTGGACCTGTAGAATTGGCTTTATTCGAGTCAGCCGCGGCGCCCACATGCCCGAAATCATATTTAGACATTAATGGCATAAAATTATCCTTCCAATAAAGCCAAATTGATGGACCTTAAAACGATTTTCTTGTGTTTTATTTCAATTCGAAGTTCTATACCCCTAAAAAAAACACCCTTTATAACAGATCATCAGCAAAGTGATGCACTGGCACCTGTACAAATATTTCTATAAAGATGATACTACAAGATATAACACGTAGCGGCGTGCTACAACACAAAAACAAACAAACAATCGTTCACTCGCCGTACTGCCAAGGTGTTGTTGATCCTCATGTGGAATTATGAATTTGCCGCCAGCATACCAGCTAAGTGCGCGTGAAATTGTGATTTGCGGCAGATGATTGGGGGAAAATGCATGTTGTGTGTGGCCGAGAATTATGTATTGAACAGCAGCCTGAGTGGGATTACTATTTGTCGTTTTGCGGATATGTTATATGTACAGATACATTTATTTTTAACCTTTCAGAGATTGTTTGTGCAACTTGAAGTGCATTCATAAGCATATATCTACGTATGTTCATATTTACATGTATTGAATTTGTTTCGATTTTGCTGGGCGCTAAGCCATTTACGAGTATGATTAAAAATAATCTATGTTTTTGAAAACATATAGCATGTATCTTAGTGCATTTGTCACGAGTGCTTTGACGCAAATAATTAAAAAAATAAAATAAATTAATTTTTACATATTTTTACTGTTTATTCATCAAAATGTAAATATGCACATTTGATTTGTTATTTGTGGTAATTATTCGGCGCAAAGGGAATTACATTTTATTATTAGTTGCTATTATCACGTTTCTGTAACCCTGTCCAATCTGTCCCGTCCCACCCTTAAATTGTCGTCCTTGCAGCTGGGTTGCTCCATTGTCTCTTGTTACGGGCTGGGGTCGAACCCAACCCTGGACCAAGAGACTGGATCTGCTGCGTTTGCTGGAAGAAAATTTATATTAAACGGTCGTATTCGGTACAATGCGCCAAGTGTAAGAGATGGTTACATAAATCTGGATGTTCAGGGCTTAACCCTGCCATCCACAGACCCCGTACTTTCTTTAGTACCTTTGAGGCACCTTGCTGTACACGTCCTAGGACGTCCCGCGGTAGCCGCCGCTCTGGCACTCCCTTACCGCCTCTAACTACTTCCAATAGTCACAATAGTGGCTCAGTCTACACGACTGGCAGCACCGCTGCCATCCCTGCCTCACCCACTCCCGACTGTCGCTCACGCACGCCAGCGTCTCCATCTCACACGGCCGCTCAACACTCCTACTCCCCCCGGAATAGGTCAGATATGAGCATCGCCGAGCGTCAGTCCCCTCTGTCTCTGCCTCCAATGCCCCCCCCTGCTTCCAGCCTGCACGTGGGTCAGGAACACCACCTCCTAGTACCTTTCACTACGTGCACCGTTTGTCGGCAAAGATTGTATACGCCTGCGACATCGGTCAAGTGCAACAGTTGCCTTGGCCTGTGTCACACCCTTATGTGCTCTGGGCTCGCAAACGGCAACCTTTGGACGGATTCGTTCATAGCCCCCTGTTGCAGTACACAGCCGCCCTCCACGCCAGACAACATCGGCCATGGCGCTGTCAACTCTAGACTGCGACATAGTTTAGGCCTTAGCCTACCTCCACCTAGGCAAACGCATCCGTCCCTCACGCCTAGTATGTCCCCCGCCTCCCCTCCTACACACTTCAAAATTCTGCAGCTGAACTGTAACGGATTAGCTGGAAAGATCGCGGAGATAACTGACTTTATGAAGACGCACAACATCAAAATCGCCGCGATACAAGAGACAAAACTGAACACGAGATCGGACTTACGAACTTGTGATGGGTATAATGTACATCGTAAAGACCGTCCCAGCGGTCTTGGGGGTGGCCTTGCGTTCATCACACATCACTCTGTACAATACAATCTATTTTCCCCTGACGTCGACCCCAGGGACTCTACCTTAGAATGCCAAGGCATAGCAGTCCGGTCAGGAGACGCCGACCTGCAAATCATAAACATCTATATTCCTCCTGTCACGTGTTGTCCTAGAGATTATCATCCCGACATTAGTGCGTTGCTAAGGGGCGATAACCGCCTAATCCTAGGCGACTTCAACGCACATCACGATCTCTGGCACTCCAACTTGCCAGCAGACAGTAGAGGACAGGCAATTGCAGACCAAATAGATAACTCAGCATTCTGTACAGTCAATGGAGATGCCCCCACCAGGGTGGCAGGTAACTGTCACAGCTCGCCAGACATCTCCATAACGAGCGCGGGCCTTATTAACTTTGTCATCTGGCGACCGATGCTTACGTTAGCTTCAGACCACCTACCCATTTTACTCTCTGTTGAACGACCGACCGACTTCATAACGACTGATAAAATAACATACATCAACTTCACCAAAGCGGACTGGGACCGCTTTACTGAATATACAGAGCGCTCCTTCGCTGCCTTACCCACTCCAACGGACGTACGCAAAGGTGAACGAGAGTTTCGCAAGATCATTGATTCAGCCTCATGCCGCTTTATTCCTGCTGGCAGAATACCAGAAATTCGTCCGAATTTCCCGGCAGAAGCTGCGGCGATGGCAAGTGAACGTGACCAAGTGAGACTTATCAATCCCGCAGATCCCAGAATAAAAGATCTCAATGCTGAAATCCGTAGGATTGTCAACGAACACAAGCTGACCAAGTGGAAACAACACCTTGAGACATGCAACCTCTCCGGCGGAGTCGGCAAACTATGGTCGACTGTCAAGGCCCTATCCAATCCGACCAAACACAAAGACAAGGTCGCCATTGCTTTCGGCGACAGTGTCAAATCGGACGCCAGGAAATGCGCGAGCTCCTTTTGCCGGCTGTTTATAATGCATCCACCTGCGGATAGGGCTAAGAGAAGAGCCTTCCGACGTGCGCGCAAACACAAACACTCTACTGCGCCCATTGCCGTCTCAGCCGCAGAGGTTAAGGAAGCCATAATGAAGGCCAAACCCTCAAAATCCATCGGACCCGACGGAATTGCCATGAAGATGATCAAACACCTTGGCCAAGAAGGACAGAATTATTTAGCGGCTCTCTTCAATCTCTCTCTAACTACCTTCGTTATTCCTGAGATATGGAAACAAGCGATTGTAGTTCCCCTACTAAAACCAGGGAAGCCGGCGAACCTAGGAGAGTCCTATCGTCCGATATCCCTCCTTTCGCCGGTAGCGAAATTGCTAGAGTCCATTCTGCTTCCCTACTTCGTTACAAATCTAAAACTGGCCGATCATCAACATGGTTTTCGCAAAAATCACAGCACGACATCCGCTTTGAACGCCATTACAACGCAGATTAACAACGGTTTGAACCAAAATCCACCAAACCATAGGACGGTTCTCGTGGCACTTGATCTGTCAAATGCATTCGACACGGTCAATCACGCCACTCTCCTCCGAGACCTGGATGAGACACCGCTCCCTGCCGGCCTTAAGAGGTGGACCGCTAATTACCTCAACGGTCGACAGGCAACAGTCAAATTTAGGAACAAGAAATCTAGACCACGAAGAATAAAACAAGGGGTGCCGCAAGGTGGTGTTCTCTCTCCCCTCTTGTTTAATTTCTATATTTCGAGACTTCCCCCCCCACCAGAGGGAGTCTCCATTGTTTCCTACGCTGACGACTGCACGATAATGGCCTCGGGCAAGGGTCCCTCCATTGATGAACTCTGTATAAGAATCAACAGTTACCTCCATGACCTTTCCAGCTTCTTCACCGAGCGTAATCTGACCCTGTCTCCGACTAAATCTACGGCGACCCTGTTTACCACATGGAATGCGCAGATGGGGCAAGAGTTAAATGTCCACGTAGATGGAGTACCTGTACCTACTGTCAACCACCCAAAAATCTTGGGCGTGACATTTGACAACGGCCTCACCTTCGCTGGTCATGCCACCGCAATAGCCTCAAAGGTACAGAGCCGCAATAAGATCCTCAAGTCACTGGCCGGCAGTACTTGGGGAAAAGACAAAGAAACATTGCTTGCTACATATAAGGCTATTGGCCGGCCGGTTATTGACTATGCTGCGCCTATATGGTCGCCCAACCTTTCTGACACCAATTGGAGGAAATTGCAAGTCTGCCAAAACACCGCCATTAGAACTGCCACGGGATGCCTGCTTATGTCATCTGAGTCTCACCTCCATCAAGAGGCGAAATTGCTCTATGTTCAAGAGCACGCGGAACTCTTGAGTAGACAGTTCCTTCTGAACTGTCACAAACCTAGTCATCCAAACCGACATCTTTTGGATGTAGCACCGCCCCCCAGAGACATAAGGAGACATCTCCGTAAGCACTACGATGAGATTCGGCATCATATCTCTTTGCCGTTTGATCTGCGGAACCATAGACGGGCTCTAAATGACCTCCACACTGAGTCGGTAGACAGATCCCTCAGATCTCGGCCTGTGAATCCCGTTATTAATACTCAACCACCTGAATTGGCTGAAGAGGAGCGTGTACTTCCGAGGGAGACTAGAGTCATACTAGCACAACTTCGCTCTGGATATTGTAATAGGTTAAACTCTTACTTATGCAGACTGAACCCCAACATACCAAATACATGCCCTGCATGTGGTATGACCCCTCATGATACCATACATCTCTTTTCCTGTTCAGTTGAACCCACTCTTCTAACACCCACATCACTCTGGTCCAACCCTGTGGAAACTGCGCATTTCCTCGGACTTCCGTTAGAAGAGCCTGATGACAATTTAGAGTGATCGAGCCCATTGGGCAGGGCGAAGCACTGTTAACAACAACAACAACAACATCACGTTTCTGTGTTTTTATTTGAAAATGGTGACAACTATTTGTCAGCATTTTGAGAGCACATTCATAAAATGGACTTGTAAGTTTCGGTTTCAAAATCCCACCCAGCAAGCGAAGTTAATGTTAGTTAAATTTTTAAAAAGCTTACAAAACGCTGAAGTTTTGTTTGCAAAACTCTAGAAAGCAACCGCTATACAATCGAAACAGCGCAGTGATTACAAGCAGCGCTGGATAATAATTATTACATTTCAATTCCTCTAAAAATAATACTAAAAGTAATTTCCTAGACTATCCAGAAGACTATCCAAGGGAAGAAAGTTTTTGATTGGTGCTCATCAAGGAATATCGGCAGTTATGCTCTTGCACATGATTCAGATACCACAATTCGTCAAGATAGTAGGTGCAGCGCCGAAATGCCGAAGTAAGTATACACAAAGGTAATGTAAACTGAATTTCTGCGCAGTAGGCTGTTGTGATGGGTTTAGGAACCAGCAACTTCCTTTAATGACTTCCATGGCGGACCGAATACATTTTGGGGACATAAATGTACATACCTAAAATATTGGGAGACGTACTAAAGAAAGTACAACTACCCGACTTATTTATGTCCTCGTTAATATAAAGGCTTTTGTGATTGCCCTGCAAGATAACTCATAGTCGTCTTTCCAATACACATTTTCTGCGCCACACATAAGGCAGGCATTGGAAGAGATTTTTTCTTTTAAAGCCGTTTTTTCATCTGGTCTTTAATTTTAAAGGTCACTTTGTTTAAGGGGAAAATTGAGTGACCCATAAATTTAAAATGAACTTTAAAATTACGGGCTAGTTAAGAAAACGGTCCTAAGAGCTTTGGAGTTATTTCTGTCGTTCATCACAAAGTGATAAAATTATATTCGCGATCTTTTTTATTCGATTTCTCACGGATTTATTGTGGTTAGTGTCAAGGAATTATTCCACTTCAGTAGCAGCATTAAGGGATGACAACTCTGCAAAATGGATAGGAAATTTTAAAGTTAAGTCCTCTCTAGACGTTTCTCTTCATATCTGTCCTGTTTTATAGCTCGAAATTATGGACACTTTCAGAATCAGGAGAGTATTCGAGAGAAGTTCTCTGAATATTATTGGTCCTTTGCAGGTGGATGATGACGCTATACGCCTTCGTGTTTTCAAATCGAACGGATGCCCGAGGAAATAATCAAAAGGATTGCCCGAAAAGTTCACCCACATTAATCAAAATACGTTTTTATATACGAATTAACTTTTAACTTTTCGAGTACTTTCACAATTCCTTTGAGGAATGTAATATAAAAGTCGAGACCACTTTTGTGATTCCTTGTAATGTAATTGGAATAATTTCAATTACATTTTCTCAAAGTAGCTTTTTTAAATTATAAAAAAGCCCTTAAAACGAAGAATTTACTTTTGGTAATTTTTTTGTTTGAGAAGCTAAAATGTAATGAATTCTTTTTGTGTGAGCCAAAAGAGTTGATTATTTGTAAAAATTACTGAGAAATGTTATTGTTGTTACCAGCTCTGCTTATAAGCTTATGGATGTAAACTTATAAAACAACTCAAAGAAAGTGTTTTAAAACTTTCCTACTGAATCCTTATTTGAACGATTGTTTTATTGTTTTTATCATTGCAATAAAATAAATTACTTTCTTCAGTCAAGAAGCGCTTAAAATGTAGTACTTTTGTTTTTAGGTTGATTTTTTCAAGTAAATACATACATACTTTATTAAAAAAAATTCGAAATATTTAAAGTTAAACAAAAATTGACAAACAGTTTTTTGTAAAAATTTTGACTTTTAAAGTTTAATGATATATAAAAAATTCTCGTGTCACAGTGTTTGTTGCCATACTCCTCCGAAACGGCTTAACCGATTTTAATGAAATTTCGCATATACATTCGGTAGGTCTGACAATAGGTTTCTATCAACTTTTTAATAGGAATAGGGATAGGGATAGTCAATATTTCTAGGCCCATGCAGTAAATTTCTGGGCAAGACAAAGTCTGCCGGGCCCTCTAGTGATACCTAAAAATTCGCTTTAAAAGTTTAGAAAAGGTTTACTTTAAACCTTCACATAAATTAATACTGAAAACGCTTATATGTATATCGCTTATCATAGCAAGTGTTTTTAAAACCACATACAAAGTGATTGTTGGGATTGTATGTAGTACATGCGTACTTACATATTAAATGCATTCCGATACTTGGGAATATTTTCTTTTTAAATATTTGTCATCTCATCTTAAAAATTCTAAATTTTAATTTACATGCATTTCAAAATCGAAAATTGTCAATTAAATTTTTATATTAATTAAAATGTGCGCTTTCGTTGCAGCGAAACGAAAATATTTATTTTTAAAAAGAGAAAAATAAAAGTCCAAATAGGTATTAAAACAAATTTGAAATAATATTTTTCTTTTATTGCAATTCTTAGCGCATATTAATTGTTGTTCCCACCTACCTCTACCTATATATTGGGACATGCGATCGCGAACACTTTTGCCGAAAATCTAAAATCCCGACTGATGTAAGAATGCAAACTAATAAAAAATTCTTAATGAGACGTATTTAAGTTCTAGAGGAAACAACTCTCCATATTGTTTAATAAGGAGACAGATTATGAACGTTATTGCCCTAATCCCTAATTATGACCAGGGGAAAACCAATATTCGGGCTCAAAAATTATAAAGCGAAGGAAAACGTGCCTGTTAGGTAGCTCGAAATATTTTTAAAACAAAAATAAATTTTCAAGACATAATTAAAGGCATTTATAAAAAGATAAAAAGTAATTTGTAGACCCTGCAATTTCTGTGTAAGCTTACCCATTGACGTCTCATTCACCTAAAGCTAATTTTTATATATTTCCTGTTGTTTTTTTAGAGACAAAAACACTCCCCGAAGGTTTTGGTTTTTAGTCCCCTCTCAAGACAGGCATGACTACCTCGGGCATATTCTAACCCCCAAACCCAATAACTCCTTTAAAGCTTTGATATACGGGTCATACCTAATGTTATAAATATATATTAAAATGGAAAAATATGAAAGTTGTTGGTGTAGCACCATAATGTATATATGCTTGTGTATTTGCATTCGTTTATTTACATGGCATACAACACCTCTACACCTAGGTGCTGCAGAGCAAGAGCGGCTGGTGGTCGTACCTCCATCGCTTGAGGGGGATCGTTGTAGGAGGATCGTTGCATTATGGGCCGGGCTACTTGATTGAATGGGCAAAATTTATTTTTAGACAAATAAAACGAAATATAACTTTTTACCTATTAGCGAAATTCAAAATGAGGCCAACCTTTCCAAGGTCAGTAAGGGTGGTGCTGATCAGAGTATATGAAGTGGGAGACCAACTTTATGTAACCAATATTTCCACCTTAGGAATCGGGACCCCATTTCCTGCTACATAATGGCCTTTGATAGACAATGAACTAGTCAAGTTTGAGGTGAAGTGTCCTTCTTATTGAAGTTGTAAACCCGCTCTCTTACAGTTTGGTTCCATTTAACACAGAGGAACAGTAACTTTATCCATTTCATCTGTAAAAGTCTTTTATAACGGCGGGTACTCTTGTTTGAAAAACAACTAGCCACAACCTGAGTTCACTTTCCCAAGTCGGATGTTAACTTTAAGCTGCTTCATTTTAAGCCGTATGCGTTTGAACTGATCCGGATCACGTTATTGAAGTTAAAACTATGGATTTGTGTCTTACTCTGGTGAGTGATGATTGACTCATTTCTGGTGCTTTAATAGGTGTTTTATTTATGATCAAGCTTATGCAACAGACATGGCTCCTCTCGTTTTGGGCATTTCCCTTGCAAGAGTTTGTAGTCTGAGTTTTACCTAAACATAAGGCTAGTCGGAAGTTAAATCGATCTTGAAGAAACCGTAAGTAACAAACTGCTGACAATGCAGGAAAAGGTTGAGTAAAACTCGTACTTCGGATATCGAAGCAATGGTCATACATTTTCTAAATATTTTGCTAAGCCAGCGGTGCTTGTCTACCACACCGAGGGTCTCAGGTTCAAGTCAAGGGACAGGTACGATCAAAAAAATTTGGAAAACGTTTTTTCAAAACAAGTTCGCCCCTCGGCAATGGTCGACAACCCTGCGAGTGTATTTTTGCCATAAAAAAGCTTCTCAATAAAAATGCATCTATTTTGGGATGGCATGTAGTCCCAGAGCTCTTGTATATTTCCAGCAAAATAGAAACCAGGAAAAAATTTCCTATATCTTCCTTTTAATCTCTCTCTCCGTCTACGGTAGCCATCAAGTAGTTTATTGTTTGTTAAATTATTGCTGCATTTACTTTTGTTTGAAGGAAGGGGAGTCGATCCATCACTTTCTTTGTAGATGCCCAGGACTACAGACAAGGAGTCTCAGATTTCTGGAAGCACGATTTGCGATAGTCTGGCAGAGGTAAGCGAAGTGGATCTTTCGCTCCTTTCCAAGTTAATATAGGAGGGTAAATGGTTTAAAAAGGTTTAAGTGAGTAATACCTGGTTGAACGGATGTTGCCCTACCTGGCACGCAATAAGAGCATTCACAATTTATATAAAAATCTCAAAGTGGAAGCTTGGGATTTCACATGCGCGATCAACCTAACCTAACCTACTTTTGTCCCTATGGTAGGCTTCTTGTGTTCATCGAACTTTGGTTAGAAAATTAGATTTTGTCCCATAGTCGAGTGGTTTTATTCGCTTACACACATTCATTTATTTATGTAGTTTTAATTAATTTTAATATTTGTTGGCATAGTCCCGCTATGCTATGCTTGAAATCGTCGCTGTTGGGCGAAATTAATTGCAATTGTCATGCGTGTGCGCAAGAGATTTCAGCAACGTCGATTTCGTCATTCAGCACATAAATATTTGCTGCGGACCTATTTTGACTTTGTATAATATAAGCTTCTAGCAAAACTCTATACTTTCTGTGAAGTTTTCGAAGTAAGGAATGGATGCACCATTCATAAAAAAGAGATAGATGGACAAGAAAGTACATATCTGAGAGGTTAATCTGCTAAATAATCAAATAATGAATAATCTGTTGGGTTGTAGCTTGCCTGCAGGCTCCTCTGTTTTACTAGGCCATCCCCTGAAGAGAGGGCTCTGCTGTTAACAGACCTGTTAAAGTAAGATTAGAATTGAGTAATCAATTGATTAAATAGCTTTTTCAATTATTTTATTTGTTTTCAGAAATCGGGAATTACTAATTGCTTAGAATTGGAAAAAAATCAAATAATCTTAAACAATCAAAAAAACAATTTTTTTTTATTATTTTTGATTTTTCTTGATTTTTTTTTAATCATAAGAAATCATGATTGTTTTTCATTAATTTTTAAAATAATCCTTAAAGTAGTCATTAAATCCCGAAAAAATGGGTAATGAATCAAAGCCGTAATCATAATAATTATTAATCATTACTTACCAGATCTGGCTATTAAAAAAGACAACACATAAGTACCTGTGTAATATGTCACCAAAAGATGTTACGCTGCTTCCAGATTAGCCTGAAAATTTGACCTTAAATACGTTTAGTCTTTCCTTAAGAAGAGAAGAGAAGACATGTACCTCATACTCGGCGTCGCCAAAGCTTAAAGGTCCATAAAACTTTCGAAACAAAAGTTTCTCTCGAATACTCCCAGACATGTTAGCGTCCAAGCTTCTGCACCATAAAGCACGACGGTTACAATTAGTGAGTTTTGAGCGTTATTTTCTTTCATCGTGAGTTCCCGGCAGTAGGTTCACGCTCATCTACCGTCTTTCGTACAATACGTTTGATAGTACTTTATGTGCGATAGTAAGAAGGCATACTAGCGTGGAGTCGGCGGGCGATTAATTGAGAGAATCAGGAGTAGATGATCCCATGCTAAGGTTAGCATCGATCAACAGTTTACTAAACCAGCCCTAATAATGGTAATATTTAGAGAACTGAGGCAATTTCACAGGAAAAGATTATGATGTGCATTAAAGACTCTCAAGATTACACGCCATCAAGCCAGACAATACTTTCACTAGGCAGAACGTATCAGTAAGTGCCTGGTTCTTTATTGGTTTTCGTAATTGGGGATATAGCTAGCCTACATCTTCTAAGGTTTGTTGCTCAATTTCCCTTTTTAGCGGGATATAAGTGATCGCTCCATAACCTGAGTACCTTCTGAAAATCGGTCATGAAGTCGTCTTTTCATTTAAAGCAGATCGCCTTTGGTTCAAAACCGTCCGTCATTCGCCGAATTTTTTTATAGAATTTTAGTACGGTTGTTTTTCTTACATAAAGACTTACACTACCAGTGGTATTGTGCTGACCACATGTACCGAAAGTACTCTGGTTCAAGTACTTTCGCGAATACTTTCATAGAATGGGCAAGGTTGAAACCCCGAACTGCCTCTACTATTTAGGCATAGACGACGTATGCTACACTTTTTTCGCATGCAAACAATTTGCTCAACAAAGAAGGCGGGCATAAGGGACTCTCGACGTCCTATCAAGTGGCCGTGTCATCCAAAAGATGATCTGCTAAAATGATAGATAAGATAAGGTCAACAGATACGCGAAGAATATCCTCCCCCCGAAACGAGGAGATGGACGCCTAGCCCATTAGCATGATAGTAACCAGAGAGCTTACAAAGCGCGCTTGTGTACCTGATGTAGTGCTAAGCGCGGTCCCAGGTATAAAATAATGCGCGGGCAGTGGGTCTTTAAAAGAAAAAGGGAGTCGCAGTACTACAGTATTTAGTATCGAGGGCCTAACTCCGGTCAGTGCTTAAACTCGGTCAACAGGATCCACTAGCCTTTCCACCTGGATTTAAGAAGCGTGTGGCCTATGTAGTTACTCCTTTTGGTTCGACCGGAGTTTTGAATTTCCTCAGTACCCCCCTTTTTTTTTGGGGAGCGTTCCTCTATCCACCTAGGGGACGGATTGCCCCGGTTTTATAATCCTTATTATTATTATTATTATTATTGTTATTATTATTATTATTACTATTATTTTTATTATTATTATTATTATTATTATTATTATTATTATTATTATTATTATTATTATTATTATTATTATTATTATTATTATGATTATTATTATTATTATTATTATTACTATTATTATTATTATGATTATTATTGTTGTTAATATTGTTATTATTATGATTATTATTATTATTTTTTTTTTATTATTTTTATTATTATTATTATTATTATCATTATTATTATATTATTATGATTATTATTATTATTATTATTATTATTATTATTACCATTATTAATATATTATTATTATTATTATCATTATTATTATTATTATTAATACTTGTTGCCAACTGCTTTCACTGAATTTTTCTCTTTTCAAGAAATATGCTTTACCACCAGCAGCTTTACTGCAACGATCACTGTCACGCATGCCACACAAGCATCTGACTTCCTAGGTGGTGGGGCGCTACCTACTGCAATGCCTGGCATGCGATGCAATCAAGTCAGCGTGAACATTTTTATTAATCGAGCATGATTTATGCATGCGATTTCACACTCACACAAAAATATAACAAATTTACAACGCCGTGAAATAAAAGTGAAACGCAAAATTAAAAAAACAATTTTATAAAAACAAAAACAAACGCTATAATAAAGTCATTAAAATAAATGCACACAAAAATTGCAGGCCATGCATAAATTGTCCGAAGAAGAGTAATGAATGAGAATTTATAAAGGCCAAGCAATATAATTACGTACGTAAGCACACATGTAAACATACATATCTACGCATATACTCGTATATACATATATTTATTTATAATAAAGCGAAGAGGTCTCTCCATGCACCATTTCCTGCGCAACGCATTCTTCACACCCGACGCTAAAATACTCAACATTTTGCATGAACTTGTTTATTGTTTATTTTCTGGAAGCATACGCAATCGTACATACATACATACAACGTAGATTGTGGCGTTTGTGCAAAACCTTTGTTTGTTTGTATGCCACGCGTTTGTTTATTTATGCTTTACTTAGCCAATATGAGAGTACTTGGTCGAAATGAAAGACAGGCTGCGGAAGTTGTAAAAATTAATTGCTTGTTCTACTAAATTTTGTTTTTTAGAGAATCAAGGAAGTGTATGTATGAGAGTGTAGTAGACGGGGGGTGGCTCTACACACGCTCGAGTTTAGTTCGTTGTTAAACCACTCAGCCAAATGTTACGTATACGGCGCGTGCACAGCAGCGACACTCGCCGGCTTAGACGCCTCCAATCAAATATTTTGACGGATTTTTATTTATTTACTGACTGTCCACTATGTAGTTAGTTTGTTTGTTTAGATGATGTTTTTCACGTCAAAATATACTCACACACATATATATACATACATACGATTCCATATGATTTGCCATAATCACTTATTCACTTATCGCCTCACTTAGCAGACGTTGATGAAAGCGTGTTTTTTGTTGTTTTGCTTAGCGCACATTTGTTTACATGTCAATCAAATGGTGAAAATTTTGTTTCAGTTTCTTTCCACTTAGAGCTTTTAATTGATTTTATGGCGCTCTACGGGAGCATTTTTGGGAAATGTAAGTACTTATTTACATAGTGAACTTTGAACAAATTTTTTTTTGTTTCGTTATGAGGAGTTCGACGCCAAACACAGCATACTCGTATATCAATCTGTTAGACTTAAAGTATATCTATTGTGTTAATTGTGCTTTTGTTATGGTTTATACGCTCAATACTTTTGTTATATTTTTTATATTGATATGTACTTTTCCATTTTATAATAGTACGTCTTATATCTTTAATTAGTCGATTAGCTTTTTGTTAGTGTCGACTTAAAATAAATAAATAAAAAAAATTCAACACATAAGTTTTATAAAAATAGAGAAGCCCATTCGTTGAAATTCACCCACTAAACTTTATTTTACTTTAGTTCTTTGCAGTTCCTTTCGTTCGCCCTCTTTCCTTTCCTTTTTCTGCTGTTAATTTCCTTTAATATATTTTCGTTATCTCTGCTCTGCACTTTTTTCTATAGTTTTTTTAAATTTAGTTGATTGTATTCTACTTTTGTTTCCTTTTCTTGCTTATCCTTTCCTTCACTTTCCTTTCAGGGTATTTCTTTAACGCTGCTTTTCTTTCCTTTCCTTTCCGTTCTTTTCCTTTTTATTTTATTTTGTGTTATTTTACTGATTTTTTATTTTATTTTGTTTATTATATTTTATTTTATTTTATATTATTACATTTTCTTTTATTTTTTTCTTTATTATTTTAATTATACTTTATTTTGTTTTATTTTATTTTCTTTTACTTTATTTTATTTTATTTTATTTTATTTAATTTTACTTAATTTTATTTTATTTTAATTATTTTTTTTTATTCTATTCTATTTTATTATATTTAAATTTATTTTCATTCATTTTATTTTGTTTTATTTTGCTTTATTCTATTATATTTTTTGTTATTTTATTTTATTTTATTTTGTTTATTATATTTTATTTTATTTTATATTATTACATTTTCTTTTATTTTTTTTTATTATTTTAATTATACTTTATTTTATTTTATTTTGTGTCATTTTATTTTATTTTCTTTTACTTTATTTTATTTTATTTTATTTTATTTAATTTTACTTAATTTTATTTTATTTTATTTTAATTATTTTTTTTATTCTATTCTATTTTATTATTTTTTAATTTATTTTCATTCATTTTATTTTGTTTTATTTTGCTTTATTCTATTATATTTTGTTATATTTTACTTTGTTTTTTTTTTATTTAATTCGGACTGATTGACTTAAAGCCTCTATAGCCAATACTAGATTCAAACATAAGAAAACCCGTAACCAGATAAACCACGTTCGACTCGCAGCCAAGATTCGTTACCGGGTCTGTATTACAAACATAGTGAAGCACTTCTTTTCACTGCTAAAGAAATAATTGGATGACGGCGAACTCGAAAATACACCTGGTGCATAGGTATGGCATTGCAACGGGAAGAAAGGGCAGGGCCTGCAGGACCATGTTGAGAACGAATGTACTGAAAAAGCATCCGAAAATTCTGTAAAAATTTGGCAAATTCGCAGAGCGAAGAAAGGACTAAAGTTTTAATTGATACCAAATCTATTTCATTAAGTTTAACGGTATATAGTTATCGTTCCTTAAAAAATATCTCGCCAAATATAATTTTTATTGCTGGCGAGAAAAAACAAAAGTCCGGATTTTTCAGTTATTCAAGCACCGTAGAAAAAAAGTCAGAAAATATAATTGTGGCCAGGATTTTGAGCCTGGAAGTCCTGAGATGACAGAAAAGTCAATAATATGGTTCAGGGTCACTATCTCACCCCAGCCTTTTATTAAATAAAAAAAATGGCTTCCGTTTCGGTCACTGAATTTAAGACCAACAGCTTCGCTGGCTGGATCATGTTATGCGAATGGACAAAGAGGAGATCTAAAGAATGGAATGATTGGCGTACTTTAATTCGCATCGGCCAAGCCCGCCTAGTCGGTTAAGCTGATCTATAAACTTGTCATGGATCACTTCGTGCATTTTGTTATGGAACTTCCCATATTATTTCACGGCAATGTAAAGTAATGCATTAAGTACTTAACGGTTATTGAACTCACATGCAAAGGAAATGTGCTGCACATCTGTTCATTTAGCTTTCATTTCATTTTTGTTTTTTGTGATATAAAATCATTGCATTTTGGAAACCAACAACAGGATAAATACTTAAGTGTATGTAATGGTCATGCCAAGCTTTTGGATTTTAACAATCTCGGAACTCTGCCGGTCTGATTTTACAATTTACAAAAATTTGGGTATTAGCTATTCTCCAACAGTGCCGGAATGAATTGGCTGAGAAATTATCTGACCTCAACATATATAACCTTCTTACATACACTTCTTGCACTTTTGTTTTTGTTTAGCCCTAAGTATAGGCTCAAATACTGAAGCAAATTTCATAGCACTCCCAAATACCGCAGTTCATAAAAAAGTGCAAAGCAAAAGCTCTTAGATATGACTAACCCGATCATAAACGACCTTAACCCTAGAAGAGTAAGCATATATTGATCTATCCACTGGAAGTAAGGATTCGTAAATTTTAAAACTAAGTTTTTTATAACAAAAATATATACAGTTGTGTTCAGTATAATAGTAGTGAAATTAAATTCGATATCGTTCGACAAAATAAAAAGATGTTGTGTTTTTCATAATTTTCATTTAAAATATAGCGAATTCCATAACAGAAACCATATAAAAAAAAGTTTCAAAGTTTACACATATGTAGTTCAGGAAAGCTAGTAAACTTTTAAAAATTTCAATATTTTTGGGCAGAGTTGTTAGAAAAGTTTTGAATGCAACTTAGAAGTATCTCTAAGTTTCCCCTGAATTTTTAGAATTTTTTTTTGTCAAGGATGTCAGGTATTTTTTTCATACAAAATTAGTTTTTCTCCTTGCATAGTATGAAAGAAATCACTCAACACCCTTGACGTTAAAAATTCTGAGAGTGCAGGGAAACTTTCGAGTGAGTTTTAACTTGCTATACTAAAATTGATTGGTCTACAAAACTTTGCTCTTAAGAAATCTGCCAAAGAATTTTTGCAGATTTTGATGGTCATTTTTTAAAGTTTAATTAACTTTTCTGAACTTTGTGTAAACTTTGAAATTTCTTTTTATGTGGTTTCTGGTTTGGAATTTGCTATACTTCTTATGAAAATGATTAAATAAACAGCTTCTTCTTATTTCGTCGAAAGATATCCATTTCAATTTTACTACTATTGTATTGAACACAGCTGTAAGTGACTTTAACCATAGTAAGCCATATCGAAAATACATGCAATTGCACTCCATTTTCAACAATGCCAAGAAAGGAAGTCTAGGTTCGGGTGGAACCGAACATTAAATACCCAGCTGTGTAAAAGTGGTCGTGATAAATTGGTAAATTGTTTTGGAGTTATGACCTATAGAGGTTTCAAACTTTTTCTCCTACCATGTGGGCAATCTTATGAATCAAAATGAGTGTGTGTATGTGTGTCTCGCGTCCAAAGTACTTTACCGATCTTTATGAAATTTTCACAGCAGATTCTTGGATTCACTGGTTGCAGCATACATATATATAATATTGAAAAGCGTAGATAGTATACCTCGTTTCATGTTTCGCAATTTTATTTAACACTGTTCTGAAGTTAATAATAGCTAAAATTTTACATTTACATATTGTTCATTTATATGTGCGCGTTACCACGCCCATTTTCCAAAATTTAACAAAAATCATTAATAAGATCATTAATTCATTGTAACTACATTCTATCTGCATCAGTGAATGGGATATGGCATGTTCCGGTTTCCTACCTCTCTTTTAGAAAACTTTGGTCCTAAAGTGGGCGTGGTCGTTAACCGATTTTGCATATTTTCCGTGCGCGTACTCTAAATGTCTATGGTGGCGGTGCCACGCCCACTTTCCAAAATTTTACAAAAATCATATAAAGAATAAGAAAATTGATGTTAGTATCAAATTATATTATGATACCTGTATCAGTTAATTAGGTATGGGCAGTTCAATATTTCTACCTCCTTTCCATATAACTTTTATGAAAAAGTAGGCGTGGTCGAAAAGCGATGTCGCTTATTTTCTATAGGTGCATTTATCACAATAATAGTATACCTCCTACGAAATTTCGTTGTACTAGCGTAAACTGTTTTGAAGTTATTAAGAGTCAAAGTTTGAAAATTTCTTCACTCAGATGTAGGCGGTGCCACGCCCCTTTTTCAAAAATTTTATAAAACCGTCTATGGGACAATTAAGTTAATGAATCTAGCAAAATTTCATGATTGTAGCTGCTTTTATTATTGAATGAACCCATTTTATACGTTCTTCGAAATTTTCGATATCGAAAAAGGGGGCGTGGTTATGGTTCGATTTCGCCCATTTCAAATAGCAACCTATCTTACCCGGAAGGCAGCTTGTGTGCCAAGTTTCATTCAAATATCTCAATTTTTACTCATGTTATCGTGTCCATGGACGGACAGACAGACGGGAGGACATGTCTTAATGAATTCCTCTGTTCATTCTAAGAACTTTGATATGTGGAACTCCATATCTATCTCGATTATTTTGTACCGTTAAAAACCACTATTATATGACCAAAACTATAATACCCTGTATACTAGTACACTTTGAGTATAAAAATGTCTCGTAAGCTGAATCGAAACGAATGTTAAGGGAGTGTGCACTGCCGCCACAAACTGATAGAAGGGTATTTTATTCACTTCGAAAAAATAATAAGTATCGTTGACGTTGCTCGGATTGGAAAGCTCAGGATATAATAATGAGTAGTAATTCCAAAAATTCATATTCAGAAATGATCCCTCAACTCCAGCCTACTTGCGCTTAATCGAGCGGAAAAGGGAAAACATACGGTCGCGTACTTTTGACGAAGACGGCGATGTCGCCAGATCTTGCAAAGAAATTAAAAAGGATTTCAAAAAATACAAATTTTGTTAAAAAAACATTTTAAAGAAACACGGATTGGCTCAAAAGGGGCCGCATTAAATATTCTAATTAGCTAACCTGAGGAATCACGGAACCAAAAATGGGGGGACTCGAGAAATTTTTATAAAAATAAAAATATCTGATAATTAAATCTGATAAATAAATAAATAAATGAAAAAATAAATAAATCACTTTCACTCAAATATTTTGACTATGTACAACTATGTATGTACAAAACGATGGTATATATTTGAATTGTTATAACTGCTGCTTCAGTTACAAAGCTGATTAGAAAAATTTAATTAGAAAAATTTTTCTTAGTTTGTGGCATCACTCATATTTATGTAGTAGTGACTTATCCTCGTTTGGAGCCGGCCTCTTCAGATCAGTTATATGAAAAATCTGAATAAAAAATAATCTTTACATATAATAAAATTGTAACAGGTCGATGTCTGTACATTGCAGATATTCTAGTAAAATTGGGAGGATCATTATTAAGCCAATAGAATTCAAATCAACAGTTTTTGGATTTTGTGTCTGCCTGTCTGTATGTTTGGTCGCTCAATACTCAAAAACATTCATTCCATTCATGAGAGCTTAAGTCAAAGTAAAACATCAATGATTTCGTTTCTGGTGCTGTTAATTTTGATATAATGTAGTCAATATCTACCTTAACCCGTTTCTGCCGTTACCAAGCCCAACTATGTATTGAGAGAGAAACTAATGTACAATACGTCTACAGAGGCGCAAAATAAGTAACTATTTAAGTTTTTATTTTTATTTCAAATGAACCAATTAATAACCATCAATTTGAGCCGACAGCAACATCAGCGACTCGTTAAAATACTTTGCCGCTGTCCATCGTACTCACATCCATTGATAAATTGTTACAAATAAATTTGAAAAATCTAGCATATTCTAAAATATATAATTATTTACATAAGTAGTATAAACATGTAAGTATATATGTATATGTATATTTAAGTTTTACAAAACTATTTGCGAATCACTCAAATATTAGTAAATGTAAAGCGCACATAATGTCACTACCCTTCAAAAAATCGTGTTACTAACCTCCACAGAGAGTGCTCCGCTAGTAACCCCTTTAGTATACAGTTGTCTGTAATTCAATATATCCTGCCAGCCAGCAAAGGATAAAACTCTGAATAAACAGTGAGTGTTGCTTACCAAATAGGGCCCGAATCGTCAGAGACTTAAACAAGCACCTCATTACGTGAAGATATTGATATCAGATTATGACAGCCGTGAGCATACAAACAAACGTGAACGAGTAGATGAAAGTACTCGTTCCTGCGATTGATCACTCGTTCCCGAGCTGTCAAGCGGAGTCGCAACAAATTGAAGCAAATATTTAAAAACGTAAGAATTTTAAAATTATATTTGCATACAATTATTATTTTCACTATTTTTTTTAATTGGGAACAAATCATAACAAACTTAGTTTAGCCCGAAAAAACATAATAGCGAAATTTATGAGCGAACATCCTGATTTGACCAAAAATTTTGCGACTTTGGGAGGAGCTCAAATCTCGACACTTTAATAGGACAGTAGCTCACTGTTTTGTAGTAAACTGAAATTTTTCGCTATTGACAATATATTGCCAGCATTTTTTAATTATGATCACATATCTACTAAAGGATAGGTCATTAGTAAACAAATATTAAATATCCTTAGAAGCAACTTATTATCATTGGATTTATGATTCGGGTCGAAACGTATGAAAACTAGCATTCATTGTCGTTTTACACATTTTGACATTTAAAAACTTATAGTAACTTCAAAAATAAAGAAGAAGAAGGAAACAGAAACAATTGATAGTAAAGCTGACAATTACGATTCGTTCGCGTTCTGCTGTAATAATCCGATATTCTTCACTCGTTGGCCAATTGACGTAAGTTTTGGTCGTACGATTGTCAACTTGTTCTCAACTTTGACTATTCGGGCCCAGAAGTGGCATTAGTGGCATGCTCCTTTTTTTGTCTCATTTCGGATTCATCCTAGACTAATAGCATTTTTGCAGGGTATGTACTTATATTATTTACTGATCTCTTAGCCACACCATTTTGGTTCTTATTTTAGTTTACTTGTTAAATTTAGCAAAAATAATTAATAAACTAAATGCAATTCAGCTGCCTCAGTCCATTAGAATTTGTTGATGTTTTAGATTTTGATTAAAATTTGTTAATAACGCTGATAAATATTCATCTGCTGACAAAAATTTGCATAGAAACGGGGTTAATATACATATTTGTATGTATAAACATAAAAAAACTAAAAACATATAACATTTTATTCTTTTAAATATACCCTATAATGGGTAAAAGTAAATAAATAAATTAAAATGTCTAGAATTCCATTCATTTGCTGGCGCATATTCCCCCGATTATAAAACTTACATATCCATCTTTATTTTCCCGCTTCAGAACTAAGACAAACTTGATAATAATTTTAATTTCATTAGCACTACTTGCTGGTGCTATTTTTTATCACAAACAACTTTTTCTTTACACCTTTTTTAAAATTTCAAAGCGACGTATGACAGAGAAAGACTCCTACGTATAAGTTGATACAAGTGGTAGCATTTCACTTCTACTGCCTGTACTCTACTGTCGAGACCTGAAATACAGCGGTTTTTTTGGAAATAAATTCCGAAGGATCTACTGAATGGATTTAACAAATTTTTTATTTATTTTAAAACTACATGTTTTGACTTCAAAATTCTTGTATCGAATACCAAAAAAAAAATATTGTTGACCTTGAAACTTCATTAACTAAAATGATTTTTAAACTGCATGGGTCCCGCTCTAGTGAAATTCTGGCCAGTTGGCTAATCTGTAATCGAAAATGAAATATGCTCTCCCGAAACAGAATTAATTTATTTTTTAAATTGTAAAATTTATCCAACAATTTGTTAAAATGTTTAATTTTCCCGTCATTTCTTGACATATTAGAGACTCTATAAATAGAACAAAATAAAATTTCGCAAATCGTACTCAGGAAAACATAGCGGTATGTTCACTTATTAATTCAATATAAAAAATTTCGAAATCGGAAGAATACTTTTATGAAAAGTCTTACTCGGCAGCTGAAAACCCCCTACTTTCGGGAAAACGCATTTAAAGATAAATTACGGCGATTTCAGTAACTCAATACAAGAATTTGAAGTCAAAACATGTACCTTTAAAATAAAAAAAAAAGAATTTTTAAATCCATTCAGTAGATCCTTCGGAATTTATTTCCGAAAAACCGCTCGATTTCAGGCCTCGAGAGTAGAGCACCCCTTAAGGTCCTTTCAGAACGGGAAACTATTGGCACGATGAGGAGTTGTATTGATCGCTTCTGTTGCAACATATTTTTGAATTTTTTCGGAACAACTTCCCCGTCCCCTATACAATACTGTTACTCTTCATTCCAAGTTCAAGTTCACGTTATTTTCTTAAAAGTTATTTTTTGCGCCATAAGTTCAAGTGACTCACATGTGACTCATTGCGCAGGGAAGGTGGAAAGATAGTACCAATACCGAATCATTCAGGTCTCTCTGTACTTATTTTATTCGATCTTTAAAATTACGCATTTAAGTTACACGGAACACTTCCCAAATAAAGCAAAAAAAGCTGTCAAAAACCGAAGCCCAAAGACAGGGCCGAGGGTATAAAAAGGCTTGAGTAGCTACAGTTATCCTCTTTGCGAAATTTCTCATCAGACCATAGGAGTAGACAGACAGTCCGTGGACATATCATTCCTTTCACCCTTTTTATATTAAATAAGTCTTAGAGTGGGATCCCCATAAAACGTGTCTACAATCCACCTGGAAAATTTCAACTCCATCGAGCGTGGGTGTGGGTATGGCAACATTTTATTTTTGGAACAAGGATTTGGTCAATGCTCCTCCTATTTCCCTACCACTCTCGCCTAAGGACGACTCCTTTAGTGACAAAGGAATAGCTTGGAGCACAGGGATTGGAGGGAGAACTAATAGCATCCAGTAGAGCTCCTGTCCCACAAAATCTTTTGTACAACTAGGCCCTCATAAAGTTGTCAGCAGAACGTGCCTAAATTTTTGTACCACCCATTAAGTCTACAGAAAACCCTGCACAGTGTCTTAAAACCAAAAAACAAAAAATAAAATAAAATCAGAAAAAAAAAACCATAGAAATAATAGTTTGTTCGTGTGGTTAAAAGTCCGTTTTTTCGAATTGAACACCAGAAATATTGAAAATCTGATACCACAACAAAACAATTTTTTTGTTAAAGTAAATTTTTTTCTTTAAAATTATATATGCAATTGCCGACGTTTAGGTAGTGATGTGACCGAAAATATTAGATTTAAACTTAAAATTTCCAGTGTCATAATAAGTCCGGAAAGAAAAAGAACCGGAATATTAAACAAATATAAGTTTGCGAACAAGGACTATCAAACCTTTCATTTCACGAATAAAACAAAAAAAAAAAACTATTGTGAATTCATGTGGCTTTCCAAATGATCAAGACCATAGTAGTTTTAAAGTTTTATAGGAAATCAGAAAATATCAATAAAGAAGAACGAAACCTAAATTTGTTGTTTCAATCAAATGACTTATTGGCTAACGTAAATTAATGTAGTTTTTATTGTCTTGTGTTGATTATTCAAAAGCAGGTTGTTGCGCAACGGGATCTTCGAATCATATTCACATCGAAGATCATGGTAGGGTAGGGTAAAGAAGAAAGCGAATGTCGACTACCATCTTTGACCTTACTCAAATATACAGGTGAACATATGACCGCTTTCACCCCTTTTTGCATTTAAATTGTCTTGTTTGATTATTTTTATTTTCTTCGTCGTATATCGTTTTTATTGAGTTAGGGGAGTGTAGCTCCCGCCCTTAGATTCTGGTAAGGAGTCCTACAATTAAATTTTATGTAATGTCGGTTGAGACATGGTAACAACCCACCCCATCCCGAAAGAGCTACGGTCCAGAGGACGCCCCCGCCGTGACCTCTCAACTGCGGTTAGTGTGAAAAAATAAGGCAGCAATAACATATCTATTCCATCCCATGATAAAATGACATTTCATATACGTATGCGTACATGTATGCGGGATCGCAAACTACATTAATACAATTTTGGTATTGCATATAGACATCATTATTATAATTATTTTAATTACTACAGAGTGTTACGTTGCACAGTGGCGCCTTTTGAGTTTTTTCTTTGCAAAAATCACAACTTTTGAACCAATGAAGATATTTTAAAAATTTAAAATGAAAATAAAAGCTAATTATTTGAAGTTTTATTGTGTGAAAGCTCAGAGTGGCACAGATACAGGGGCTTCTAAAAAATTCGTCAAAGTCGAAAATTTTTATAAAAATGCAAAAACAAAATGTTTTTAGTAAAAAATAAAAAAAAAATAAAATGAGATTTGTCTTATAATGACTTATTTAAGCATTAAATAAGATAAACTAATGATTTTGATAAGATAGCGTGGCACTGCCCACTTATGACAAAAAGTTGTATCTAAGTAGTCACGTAATCAATAACTACCAAAATCGATAGACGTATTGTTTCTTTTAAATGGCAATGCTCTTATAAAACTCAAATGTCCGTTTTTGGTGCCACAATAACAAGGTGCTTCAAAATTCATCGTAAAATTTAAAATTTTTTTTTTTTACAAGCCCAATATGTATTTTATTAATAACTAAAGTTATTGAAAGTGGTTCAATGAAATTTTATTTGAGCTAAAGATTAAACAGCCAACGAATTTTGGAAAAGGGGAGTGGCACTGCCCATTTATGCTAAAAAGTTTGATCTTAGTAACCGGTTTACCAATTTGTACCAAACTCGATAGACGTATTGAATTCTATAAAAGTTTAATACTCGTTTGAAGGCGAAATGCCTAAGCTTTAAAATAAATTTGATAAACTTTAGAGAAATGCAATAACGAAAAGTATGTATTTATAAATTACTAAATTAATTAATTCTTTTATTTGAAATAAAAAATTTACTTGTACATAGATATCTTATTTTTCAATAAAGTAACAAAATTGATTAGTAAATCTCTTTTTCATTGTTGTGATAAGAAGTGAGAAACTTATTTTATCTTAACAAAGTCATCGTCACTGGAACATATATCTAACAAAGCAACCATTTCTGTGCTATACGCATCTGTAAGATCTTTTTGTGTTCTTACATACCTCATAGATGATATGACTGGATCATAAGAGATAGCTAACATGTTGAAAAGGTCTTCGTTTTGTCTAACTCGTGATACTTTGCAAGTGTTCATACTCGTACATCTATATCTTTTGTAGTCCTTGTTCTTAGATTCTTGAGCTTCTTCAGACAATTCTCCTAATGGTAAGCACTGGTACTTTATTAAATCTTTTCCATGTGCTAAAATTTTATGTACCGTTGGTGTAAGTTTCTTCTCAGGATACTTTTGATGCAGCAACTCTGTAGTTTTAGATGCATATTCTCCAAATTTGCGTCCATTAACTGGTTCATGGCAGTTTAAAATAGTGTAAGCCAGCTTCAAAACAAATTCCATACATCTTATCCTAGCATGCAAAGGAGATATTCCATACTCATAATTTAGTTCGTCAGTTATTGAATCATCAAGATTTTCAAAGTCCTTTTGGCTCTTCTTACAAATTGAACATTTCATTGTAGATGTCCTATTTGATATTAAGTTCAAAACTTTTCCAACGACCATTGTTAGAAGAAAATCATGCTTTATTGTAATGACATTCCCCTCTTCAATTTCAATTATTGTTGGTTCTAATTTGACAATTTGTTTTTTTATATCACTCACTGTAGCTTTTATGAGTTCCGAAGACTCCTTCTCGTATTTAAATAATATTGGGCGGCACAATATAGTTGATGACGGACGTGGATTTTTCCAATATTCTGAAGCTTCATCTTTTAGTCGTAATGGAACAATAGAAGCCATAAACATTTTACTATCTGTAATTGTTTCATCGTCTACATTTATTCTTTGTTTATATGCGCTTTGTCCTGATGATCCATCACAGCCCCACTTAGTTATCAATGCCAGCTCCTTTTGGCAGTGATTTCAACTTTTCTTCAGTAAAACTTTGAAGGAGTCGTGTGGACGTATGATCCATTAGGTTTTGTAGCTCAATTTCAGCTGGTACTTCGGTTATTTTGGGACTTAGAGGAACTGCTTCTTTCTTGGCTTGAGTAATTTTATTGTATCCAGGTAAAATATCGGCATTACGTGGCAATAATGGCTTACGCAATATAATATATTTTTTCTTCGTTAAACGGAGATCTATAAACAGCGCCAAAGGTATCGCATTTGGTGGTGTGGGAATGCTATTTTTGATCCTCATTAGTCGCACTGCACTTGCTACCGCAACTGCTTCTGGTATATGAGACTTCACGTTTTCTTCGTCTTTTTTATATTTAATAGCCAGTGCTTCTGAAAGATGAGTCGTGACCGTAGCTTTTGTGGTATCAGACAGCTTCCTTTTCCTTGTGTAGGTAGAACACTTTTCTATGGGTTTTGTTGATCTCCCTCTAGTTGGATTGGTTGACGTGCTAGGCGTTTCTTCGTCCAAAAAAGTTTGCCAGCTAGCCACTTTTCATGCTTACTTAGAAATTTTGAATTGTTACGATAGACGTCCTTCCATTTTCTTTCTATCATAATGTATTGTAAACCAATTTTTTCTTCCAGGCCTTCCATTTCACTCGCTAATTCTCTCATAATAGACTTTGTAGATTTAAACACCGCAAATAGTTTCGAGTTTTCTAGATACATATTAGAATTGGCTTCGAGTGTATCTGACTAAATATTAAACTGTGAACTATATTTAAAAATACTATTCACTTTATTTAAGTAAACAGAATACTAAGTTCCGTAATCTCCAAAAGACGAATGATAATGTGCATTGTATGATGGATAGCTTTATATACCTACTCAAATTATTAAAATGAATTCCAGGTATACAATTCGTAACTAAAAAAATGTATGTTGTTAACAAGTTCCAATAACAAAAACGACCCTACGGCCGTACTGAATTATATATACCTGCTCAGGCGCGTATTTATGCCCAAGGTTGTTTAACTTTATTTGATGTAAAAGGTGAAGTTGCAGCTGAACGCAGGTAGATTTTATGAATTTAGGTAACTGAATATTTCACAAATAACTACTGTTAATTTGACGGAGCACATATTTTAAAATTTTTTTTTCCATCAAAGTTTTAAAAAAGGCCTAAAAATAGGCATTTCGAAAAACAGGTATATCCGCAAACTTTTAACAAAAAAAACAATTTTTTTTGTTTCAATTCTAAATTAAATTATCTTTAATTGCTACACAAGAAAACGACAACCGGCCGCCTTTTTTACTCACAAAACCATTTTAAATGCAACGAAAAAGAAGAAAAATTTTAAATTTTTCCCAATGTTGAAAATTGGTCAACTTTGAGCGGCTTACCTGGTAAACTATAATTTTCTGTGAAAAAACAGTTGTATATTCTTGATCCCTGGAAAATTCTGTATTAGATTTAGCGAACGCTTTCATAATTTTTTTGAGTTTTGCCATGCTTTAACGGCAGAGGCGCCACTGCGCGTCGCCTAGGGAAAAAAACTATCCATGGTGTAAGTATAATAACAGTGAAGCTGAGACGAGAGAGAGACGCCTAGTTAGAAAGAAATCAAGACCGACAGGTGCAGTTACTTGATATGATGTAAAAATTGTTCAAAAATGATGTCAGAAAATCAGTGATAAAATATTGCAAGGCTTTGGCGTATTTCTTCAAAACGGTAAGGTCGAGCGTCCGAACGATAAGTCACCTTAGTACAGAATATACTAAAGTCCTGAACAGAACACGTATACCCATTGCTAGGGCGCGATGTATATGATGAAAGCGATACCTCAACCAATGACGATGTAAATTTTTTTTCCGCCAAACGACGGTGACGAATTATCTGAATTTGACTTTCATGCATAGCTTAAAATGTTATTCCAAACAACGGGGCAGCCAAGGCAACTGGCTATTGTGTCGCTACTTTCACCTGATTTTGGAGCTCGTAATTGTAAAAGCATGGGCTGCTAATGGTGTTCTGACGCATGGCTCGGAATTATGGAAATAATATGGTTGCGGATAGTTCATACATTCCTGTTACCATAAATTAGACTTTACATCTCTCTTACCCATTTTCCAATGGATCTCAAACTACATCACAATAGTCTCTGTTTACGCTTTTTCTTCATCTCCATACGTTCCTCTATCCCAGCCACCATTTTTACCTTCACCTCAATACTTGTTATAGTAAGTTTTGACAAATAATTTTTCAAGTTTTCCTGCATAACTAAAAAGCCGGCGCATTTTGGCAATAAGCGATTAAGTCTACTCAAGGAAATTGCCAAAATCATAGCAAAATCGTATAATTTTGCTGGACCCTTAACGCCCTTGTAATATTTTTTTATTAACTATTACTAAGCAGTTATGTTATTAAAAATCACCACGAAACATATAGATTTACCAGTTTTATTAGAACGACTAAAGAAGTTATTGCACTGATCATTCATAAGCATACCCGCTTATATCGCCTTCCCCATCTATATTCTTATTTCTTACCCCATTTTCATTTTCCTCATCATCATCATCTTTCCTCAGCTTTCGTTTCTATGCCCTATCCATTTCTCTCACATAAGTTTATTTCAAGTCTCCATCTCTTTCGGTATTTCCAGTAGACTTTTTCCGAAATACTTTCTTCTCTCCATCTCCTTATCTTCAATTCATTATTTGCCTCTAAATCTACAAATCGATCCCCATCTCCGCATTGATACCCATCCCCATAGGTAAAAAGAGAAACAAAAATCTAAAAATAGTTTAGACGAACTCTACAACATTCCCTGTTGACACCTTCGACACCTTCTTTCGAATCAATTAGTAATTTTTCAAAGAATTTTTCAATGTGCAGATACGACTTTTCTACACCTTTTCCAAGTGTACTTCAGAAAGCCTAAAGTGTTCTCCAGAAATCGTAAAATGTATTTTAGAATAGTCAATTGCACTTCGGAAGCCGCAAAATATGTTTTAGAAACTCTAAAATATACTTCAGAAACCGTAAATTGTACTTCAGAAGCTGTAAAATATACTTCGGAATAATCAGTTTTACATTAGAAACCATAAATTCTGAACTATAATTGATTATTCTGAAGTACAATTTATCGTTTCTGGAGTACAATTATTTATTCTGAAAATTATTTTACGGTTTCTGAAGTGCAATTTACTTTTCCGAAATACATTTTACAGTTCCTGAAGTACAAATGACTATTTTGAAATACATTTTAAGATTTCTGAAATACAATTGACAATTCTGAATTAATTTCTGAATTACATCTGACTATTCTGAATACATTTGATGAGCTCTGAAGTACATCTGAAAAGGTGTAGAGTTTTAATATAGTATAGATATATGGATAGATAAAAAAATTCAAAAAATTAAATTCGGTAATTTTTGGTACGTATCTCGAAATAGATTTTCAATTTGGCAAAAAAACATAAATTTTACACAGACACTTTCACTTTAAATAAGCCTGTATTTTTTGTTTAAAATGCGATTTTGATAAAACATAGTTTTGCAAACGTCCAGCAAATCTATTTTTTATGTGTCCCGCCAATTTGTAGGAATCACTTACAGAAATGCTTGCTGAGGCAGCCTAATGAAGGTACGCAAATTCAAAATTATTGTAAATTCCAAAGAGTGATTTAATAGCGTCTAAATTGAGTTGATTAAGTCAAAAAATATTAAGTAAAAAAGCAATACTTTATGTAAAAATTAATTAAATTTGGCGTAGGTGCACAAATAGAGTTGTTGGTAAGTCATGTGCAGTTCTTGCTAAAATTCAAAAAGCAAAAACAAAATATTTGTTCGCGAAGTACGTTTGTGCCTAATTAATTACTTATTTTCACTTTGCACTTTAATTGCACGACAGACCTTAAAGATGATTAAAAGAGCAATTATTCTTCCAACTGCCCCAAGTACACATTGTGGCTATAAATTTGTACGTCAACTTTGGCTGTGTTCATCATAGCAGTAATTAACAAACGATTTATTTGTTGCTTTGGTAATAATAGGGATAGTACTGCTGTGCGGGAAAATCCGTACAGGAACTCATACCGATATATTTCTTTGTAGAATGAGTCAGCATGATGGCCTGATCGACTGATCAGGTGTAGTCAGAAGGCCCTTCAGCTTCAAGCAATTTCTGTCCACAGCTTAAAAAAGATATGAGATGTAATGTGAGTCAGTGCAGTTGGGATCCAAGCAAACTTTCCAAATCTATCTATATCCAGAATTCTATTAACCTAACTTGGAAAGTTTTAGGGAGTAAGTGGCAGCCCTTTAACGAATATTAAGCTGATAAACTCAGGTATGTACACCTTCCGGTACAAAGCTCTTAGATTATCCCATCCCTTTCTATAGTAATAGAATGGCGTGTACAATACTTAACGTCAAAGCTATACAGCTCCTCCAAGGCAAATGGCAACTGTAAAACATATCGACTTGTGGGTTGAAAATCAAGCTACTTAAAAAACGGCCTATATTCACCCTAAAAAACGGAATATCTTAGAATATTATTGAAGAATGACCCATTTAAGGACTAGAGTGTCTTACCTAACATGACCACCCACTTACTGCCATTTTAACCGCAGATCCCTAAACCATCTTTCGAATCAATCAAAATAACAAAACAATAACAGTTGTAAGATCAGCATCTGGTACTTGGATAGCCCAACCTTGCTCTATTATCCAAAAGATTTTTCGAAAGAATAGTACTAAGCAACCCTGATGAATGAAGGCTAAGGAGTACTAAAACAGTAATATCTGTAGATCAGCCATCTATATAGTTACTAGGCGATATGGTTGCTTTCCTCATGCGTTCTGGCCACGGTCCCCTTGAATATTGAGGTAAAGGAAAATAAAGGTCAGTATCCATTACAGTCACAATCAGAGAATTTGATACTTACGTAGACAGACAAGCTGAAGTTAAGGCTCTGAACTCAACAGTGGTACGAATAAATGTGCTCTGGACGAGCTTTGCTAGTCACGTGCAGTATATTCTTGGGCAGGAGAGTCCAGAACAGGAGCGAGGCTGACAACAGTTTCCCAGAGCACATTTCTCACTGGTAATGGGAAGCCCATGCCTTACAAAGATCATGTAAAAGTAATGTAATGTATTGAATTTTACTGTGTCAATGTAAGCATTCCCAAATAGAAAGTAACCCTGCAAAAAATCGTGGGACTCATTTCTAAAGAGCGTAGTCCAGGATCAATACCTTTCGTCTACAGTGGGCTGCAATTGGTCCCAACTATTTCGTTATAGGCACAGTTGGGATAAGTCGATTTTAATTTCTATAGCCTACTCTTAGGTGTTATAAGTAAACTTGAACCCCTAGGGGAACAAAGGGAATCTGTCCGACACTACCCTTTTGGGCATGAAAAGGGACCAAATAGTCTATTCATAGATCATGCTAAAACAAAAGAGATTACTTCAACCCACACAAAGAGATCGAAATAGACATTGGTTGCATGCTCCTTTGCGACTCATCCCGGACTCATCCCAGACTAATCACATTTTTTGGCAGGAATATTAATGTAAGTCCAAACTCTTGGCTACATCACTGACTGGCATGTGGTGACCGATTTTACAGAAATGAAAAATTAGATTTAGCCTTCATCATTAATTTTTCATGCCATACCGCAATTGCCGCAAAGCAAAACAAACTCTCGAACATTGATGTGACACAAGAGAATGCAAAACAAATTGTTCACACGTATAAGAAGAATGTTTCGATATTTCCAAAAACCATGCAAAAGGGAAGAGCGAAGTGCTAAATCCTCCCACACCACCATCTCTTACGTTCGTATTTTTTTCTAATTTTTGGCTCAAAAGTTGATCGCGTCAATATGAATTATAGCTGAAAATCAAAGTGTTGCCGGGGGTATGAACGTCGATCGCTTGATCGGTTATGAATGTGACAGCATATTTCCTTTTACAAATTTTTTGTTGTTTTTTTTGCTTTAAAAATTTCTTTTTATTTTAACATAAGAAGTGCATGTAAATTATACGTCTATGTTACGCTGATGTTGATCATTAGTTTAAATCAATGCTGACACGGCAATTCTACTGATGCGTCGCAAGCCAAGTGATTTGAGAAGAAAGAAGACGCTGTCAGCACCCCGAAAGCGCTGGGTATATGATGCTGCTTGGTCTGCGTGGAGAATGGAAATCGGTTCTGGGTATGCTTTGAATTATGTCAATGTATGTTGCGAATGCTGAATTTTAGACATCCGCGAACGCGAATATGGATGCAAAGAAATTTTACCAAAAAATATGAACCTTGGCCAGACCTGTTAAATAATGGTTACTAATCGTAATTATTACCGGTTTGATTAATTACTTTCTTGAGAATCTATTTAATGATTGATTTCCAATTACTTAAGATTTTTAATGATTATTTTCCAATTAAAAAAATCAACAAAAATTGTTGGTATAAAAAAGCAATTAAAAAAATTATTAAAAAATCATGATTTTTTACCTTTATAAAAAAATCACAAAATAATCCAAAAAAAGTTGTTTTGATAATTTTTGGTTTTTTTTTATTATTTTTCAGTATTGTTGTAGAAGCACATAAATATACATATCAACAATACTGATCAAAACCAATAAAAAAAAATCTAAAATAATCAAAACTTTTTTTGGATTATTTTTTAATTTTTTCTAATCGTAATCATTTATTAATTGCATTTTCTTGAAAATCAATTACCAATTAAAAAATGCGTCTAATTAATTGATTACTAATTACTTATCAAATTTAACAGGTCTGACCATGGCCCAGCAAGTCTTATGTTTGTCTGTTCTTTGCACACAGCTGAGCAAACATACAAAGCTCATATATGAGTAGTATATTAATTTTATTCGCCTAACGTTAGGTCGTAACGGCACAAACGAATCAAAATAGATATAGACTTATGGATATCAAAGTGTTAAGGAGGAAAAACAGAAATTGACTAGGCCGTTTGTCTGTGAATCCGATAACTTTAAGATATCCTATTGAACTTTGGTTTGCAAGTTCCTCGAGACTCATCCCCCATCGGTATTTAAAATAGCCACAAAGATTAGCCTTGACGAAACTGGTTAAGGGCCATGCCCACTATTTTATTGTAAAGGTGTCATTATAGGAAGATGTGCGAACAAGAATACATTTTTTAAATGGGTGTGGCACCACCGCTAACCTAACACTTTGCTATCCATGACTCGATGAGGAGTTTACCGATTATAACCCTACCAACGATGGGTAACTTTGGTGCAACTCTCACCCTTATTGCGAATGTCGATTAGCTGTAGAATAGACTTTTTTCGATTGAATAGATCGCATTTTACTTTGGTATTGTGTAACATGATCGAACAAAAACTACACAGTTTTAATGTTTATTTACATACTTTCTATTTTTTTTAATGATTTACTTTTAATATACTCACAATTGCCACTACACTTTCAGGCATAAAAGAGATCAATTAGTTTCTTCATAGGACAATCTCAACCAAAAGGGATCACTTAAACCCAAACAAACCCTGCACAAAATACGATAAGTCTAGGATGAATCCAGGATGAGTCGCAAAAGAGGATGCGACCAATCCCCAACCATACGATTTTTTGCAGGGAAGTGAGAAAGGCGGTTTCCTCTAGTCATAATCTAAGCGATTTTTAGATTTTCAAAAGGAACTTTAACAAGTAAGGAAGTCTAAGTTTGGATGGAACCGAACATTTTATACCTAGTTGTGATCTATTATGGCATCCCAATTTACGCAGGTCTATTTTAATACTTTTCAGTTCCTATTATAAAGCCAGCTGATTGTTTTCAATAAAAACACTTCTGTTATGAGTTTTGAGGGGTAAATTAATTTAAAAAAAAATATAAATGTATGGGGCGATATAAAACAGGCATATCATCATAAACCTCCTAAGAGATTTTTGCGCCAAGCTTCCCTTCCAATTTGTGATGTGCCGTTTTGATGTTTTCCTACAAATTGGCGGGACCTACAGATTTTTGCCGACTTCGAACGGCATCTACAAAGGAGATGAATTTTTGTTGCTCAGCCTTCCATGGAAGAAAGACACTCGGAGAGTTTGCCAAACCACTGCCGAGGGGCGACCCCGTTTTGAAAAATTTGTTTAACCACTTTTGATGTTACCAGTCCCAGGACTCGAACCTTGGACCTTCGGGGTGGTAGGCCGGCAACACTACCGCCACACCAAGGTGGCCGCCATTCATTTATTTGTATATAACTGCTAACCACATTTTTTCACATGCATATTTTATGTTTGAAAACTTTGCGTTCAAATATACAGACAGACAGACGGAGAGACGAACATTGCTAAATCGACTCAGCTCTCGTCCTTATTATTTCAGTTTACTTCTTGAAGGGCCCATCTGTTCTTCTTCTCATACTTACAATATGTCATGTTCATTAAAGGCATGAAAATCAAAAAAGATATACAACTTCCCTATTGCAGTGGGGTATTAACAACTTGTCCGGATATTTTACTTGTGTGTTATCCGATTTGCTTAATTTTTGGCAGGAGTATACTACATACTATTGAGAAGTAGCTGACCAATTTTGATTAAAATATCTAGTTCAAACTACAAGCAATCGCCTTTGAAAGTAGCAGAATTTTTATGGCGGCGCCACGCCTACTTCCCCAAAATCCACAACATTTTTTTGAGGTCGAGTTTTTTTAAAAAAGCTTATTATGTGTGCAAGATCTTATTGATATAGCCTGCATGGTTATAAAAATATCGCGTTTTACATTTTACAAACAAATTTTTCAGAACTATGTTAAAAAACTGGGCGTGGCAGTTGACCGATTGCGCCCATTTTTGCAACAAACATTTACCTTTATATGTTCAACATTGTTTTTTGGCGGAGTTATGGCATAAAAAGTTTTGTGGAATAGTCCACTATAAAAAGGGCGGGCCACACCCATTTTCGAAAATTTTAAGTTTTTGTATTTCTTTTTTTACGGCAACTTTAAAAGTGAAATATAAATGATGTAAAGCTATTTTACGAAAGTTATTGCCTATTTAATATATCTACGATACTCTTCAAAATCTTTCATATAAAAGTGGGTGTGGACCTTAACCAATCCCACCCATTTTTTCCTGGAACATTTCTGGCATACCTGGAAACCTGCGTGCTGAATTTGGTTTCGATATCTTTAACGGTTTTTTTTTATGATTAATATTATTTCTAAATTTGACTTAATCAAAAGTTGGGCGGTGCCACACAAATTTTCAAAAATTTCTCGAAAAATGTATTTTGTGCCTTTAATGTACACACCAAATTTAATCCTTATAAGTGTATTATGTACTGAATAATCACTTTTTTTGTATTTTCGAAAATATTCTCTATGTTATATAAAAAGTGGGCATGGCTATCATCCAATTTCGCCCATTTTAAATAGCGTTCAGAGATGAGTGCCAAGGAACCTGCATACCACATTTTATTAAGATATCTCAAAATTTACTCAAGTTATCGTGTTAACAGACGGACGGCCGGGCGGACATGGCTTAATCGATTTCTTTTTTCTTCCTGAACATTTTGATATGCATAAGTCAATATCTATATCTATCCGTTTATGCCGTTACATACCTCCGTTATGCGACTAAAGTTAATATACCTTGTGTGCGTAGCACTACTAGATATAAAAACAATGGACAAAAGTGTTGAAGGAGCATATGGTGAAGAAAATAAAGTTCTTTATTGCCAAGCAGGTACTAGTTCGGGTGTTGCGGTTGGTAACAGTTGAGCAAGAATTGCCTGGATAGCATCTCGTTATGCTTTCTAAGACCTCACTGTGAAGATGGTGTTCCGGTGACATAAACAGCCATCGCGTGGCAGTTTCGTCTTGTTCGTTTTTAGGAACGTTTAGCGGCATGGACAGTCCTTTGCCCGATACGGATCGGGTACGTTCCTTAGCACGTTCTAGAACTAGCCCGACTATTGCAGAAGCGACTAAATCAAGCTAGATATGTCAGAAAAGCATGCTACTGAGTGTTCGGTTTCACAAAATCTTAAGTTTCTCTACTTATTCCACAGTTAAAGAGTACAACCACAACGAAAGTCTATGTTTGTGTTTTTTTTTATTATTATTTTTTTTCTATATTAATTCTCGTATATATTTAATTAAGACTTAGATAATATGCACAACATTATTATTTAATATTTTGTTATTTTTCTTATTGATATTTGTTTTTAAACCCTTCATACCATTTACTTTTCGTTAGCAATGCTTGAATATTATCGAATTCGAGAAAAGTACATGCTTAAATGTTAATTAATTTTATTTCCTAATAAAATTTTTTTTTTCAATAAGGTAAATTTCAAATTGTATACCAGATTGTTATATATGCAACAATGAATCGATTTTGTGATTTTTCACACGGTGAATTAATTACATTTCATAGGCCATAACATAAACATATATTTTCAATTAAAATCTTGTCATACAATTATTCAACAAATTTAGGTGAAGAGATAGAGTTAAGGTGTATCCAATGTAGTGGCCATATTCGGAAACTTAATGGGAATAAAAATTTGATTGAATTCGTTCTTTTCATACAATTTTACGAGCTTTATATGGTTTATAAGCTTTCCGGGGCTTTTATAAGCTCATATGAATTCCGTATTATTTTCGAATTAAACAATTTTAAAAAGTTAAACAAGATTAGAACAATGTTCGAATCGATACACAGATCAGCGCTGTGGAAACCAAAAGTAGTATATTTTTTTAGACAAATAACAAATACGATTTATAAGTAGTATGGCATTCGGGGTTTCGCTAATTTCATAAATTCAAATTTCAAATATTTTCCAAATGTTTGTTTTTATAAATAAATTCGAAATTATTTTATTATTTTGCTGGCTTGTTTTGTTTTTAAGGTTCTATTTTAACTTGAAACGCTTTATTTTAAGCTTCTGTTTTTATTGTTGTGTATTGCTAGTTATTTATTATGTATTACATTAGTGAACTACAATTAGTGTTTGTAAGTTAATCTAATAAAACTTTTGTTATTATATAAACTATAAATTTTAATTCCGTTTTATTTTTATAATGGATATTTAATCAATTTGAATTTGTTACTTTTCTTCTCTATTTCTTGCTATTTTTTTAATGAATTTTATTTATTTACTTGAGAGCTGCTTTTTAAGCTTTGTTATGTATGTATTTAGTTAAATATGTTTGTAAACTGTTGCTAATTTATTGCAATTATATATTTTTGAACAATAATGTATTTTTACGGTTTTTCTGGAAAACTTTTTTTTCTTTTTTTTTTAGTTTTTGTTTGTTTAGTACAGTTAATAGGAATTTCTGACAAATAAGCGTTAATTGTGCTCAAAAAGATATTAGATGAAATATTATAAAAATTAACATTACAGTTTGCTATTAACGAAAATTTCGTGCGCGCTTTCAAAATATCATTAGAAATATGTGTGAATGTACTTTCAGATTTAGTACCATATAGCTGTAGCTTCTCCAATGCTTTGCTTTTTCGTATGGGTTAGAAAATATTTAAATGGGAAAAATTCAATTTTTTTTTTTTAATTTTACTTTTCGACTTTTGTGTAGTTTATGTATTATTGCATACGATATTGGCGTGTTGCAATGTTTCGTCAATTCAACGATGGTATCCGCATATCATGCCAATTGATTTCAATATTTGGCCACTTAGTTTGTAAACATGTGAGCATTGGATTCGAGATGCACACGGATTTTAGATCACTTTCAAGTAATATGGCTGATCCTTTACTGTAGCGTACCTATAAATAGAGATGCATACGATTAATTTGAATAAAATATATTTATTCAACTGGGAGTATACCTTATTTCCGTCATTTGACCCAGGTATTCCGTTGTAATGCATCAAATCAAATGTATCCGGTGTTGATCGCTTTTCTTGCGGGAAGAACTCATCCATAAATGCATTCAAGAGAATTATGTGTAAACCCTCTGGATCGAGACGCTTTTGCATAATTTCGACACTGAAAAGAAAAGGTTTGGAAACTAACAAATTTTTCGTTTGAAAGGATTACTTAATTTGAGCTGATTGGTTCCCTCCAGCCTTTAGCTGACTAAGATCCACATCCACCCCGTTTGCGGCGTCAACAAAATCGATACCCCGGGCGAAGTACTGCTACAATAATAAAATATTAAAATGCCAAAAAGCTAGGGTCTGAAGGTTGTGGGGCGTTTTGTCGAAAGTGACAGTCCTTGGCCGGATATTAACCCCGTACGCTCCGGTACTTCTTTGCGGTACATGTCCGGGAGCGAATTGGTATGACCAGTGCAACCTTCTAGGTCATGTCACCACTCCTTCCGTGAGGAAGGCGAAAATGGGACATCATCAACAAAATCGATACCCCGGGCGAAGTACTGCTACAATAATAAAATATTAAAATGCCAAAAAGCTAGGGTCTGAAGGTTGTGGGGCGTTTTGTCGAAAGTGACAGTCCTTGGCCGGATATTAACCCCGTACGCTCCGGTACTTCTTTGCGGTACATGTCCGGGAGCGAATTGGTATGACCAGTGCAACCTTCTAGGTCATGTCACCACTCCTTCCGTGAGGAAGGCGAAAATGGGACATCATGTCGAGTTGCACGGCATACCGGTATGCATTTTGTAGCCTCTTACGACAGGTGTGCCTACCTTGGGCATATTTCAAGCTTTTCAAGGGAAAACTTGCTCGTCTAATATTAATTTGTGATCAATTCTTTTCCGCCCCAACTTAACTACGATAGGCTACATTCTCAACCCCTCATCTAAACTTAGTCTTCATATTATATAAAACACTTACTACTCCGGCTCATTTACCAAATCCAATGCAGCCAATACGTCTTGTAACACATCTGTAGGTATGAAATTGTTACCTTCTGGATCGTAAGACTTGAAAACGCGTCTTGCCAATTCAGATGGGGTCTCAGGCGACACCAATCTCTTTTCATTACTGAAGAGTACTGTTAAACGAGATAGAAAATAAATTTTACTATAAAAACTTAAAAATGGGAATATAGGCCCATACCTGTCAAATGTGTTTCCGAGCCCATAACCCAAACCGGGTTTTTCGGATTTTTATAAAATGAACCAACAGTACAGTAACGCATTTGTTCCATTAACGTTATAAAACCAATATCACTTTGTTCATTGATGCCACGTAATTTTAAACCACCAACATCCTGGTCATTATCCCAAACATGTGCAACAGCACGCCCAGTCAACATTAAATTTATAAGCGCTTGTGAACCATAGCCATATGTGTTGTGGATCAGCGGCTCAGATGTATCAGATAACTCTGATATAACATTTTCAATGTTCTATATAAAATTAACAATAAACAAAGAATTGAAAATAAAAAACATGATATTATTTTTTGTATATTTATGCTATTTAACCTTTGTAAGCAGCACGCTATAAAGGAAGAGCATTACGCCATAATGGCCAGAGAGCACTTGCCAGTTTTCTGTATAATATTTCTCGACTGCGTCAATAGTATCGAAATTTAATACTTGTAAGCCCTCATGATATGCATCCGATGAGACTTCATGTGCATTTGCTACACACACTGTTGTTGTTGCTGTAGGTAAACTGGTCGAGTCAGCAGGAAGTGTAGTGGCCTCTTCCAAGGCAGCAGTACTGAACTTAACATTTGGAATGTCGCTAGCTGCATTGATAACTTCTTTGGCCTCCGCACATGTCTCCATTGGCAGCGTAACAATACGGTAACGTTGTGCATGACATTTGCTTAGTATAGTGCACAACGCCTCTATTAAAAGGCGACGACATTTATCTTCGGTAAGCTGGAAATGAGATTTATAAAAATATGTTGGCAAGGACTTTTATTTTTGTTCCCATTAGCTTACTTACATCCTTCAGAAAATGGCCTGGCGTATCCATAATAAGAATTTTCAATAGGTTTGCCTGTACAGGCGCTATCACAGCACATGGTCCACCCTCTTTTTGCACCAGGGCGGATGGTTCAGTATCACTAAATTCAAAACCTACAAAAACATTAGTTGTGCAATTTTAAATAGCCACACCTTTATTGCTACACGGAGTCATTATTCTAAATTTTGAGTATTACGAACCTTGCGACCAACGGCGAAACACATCAAACCGTATGACCGGGCCCCACAACAATTTGCGTATCTCTTGTAATTCTCGTGCAGCATTCTCAGTTGCCTCGATCTGATGTACATTGGAGGATCGCTCCTTATTGACTTCACTACGTACTGTTTCTGTAAATAGAAATTGCGTTTATTTAATATTTTCTAAAATATTGACATCTTTTGTATGCAGTCAACTCAATACTTTTACTGCCAGTGGCCATATTGCATTGGTAACACTATTGCCATAAATCATTAATCTATAATGAGATGTTTGCCAAATTTTCTACGGAGCTGCGCTTTTCTAACAAATTGAGGTTAAGTTGCTTCAAGGGTAGACGGAATGCAGGAGAAATCGAATTTTACGTGACATCAATGAGGCATTTTGCAATTGAAAATTTACTAATTTCTGTGATTTTTATTAACGTCAACACTGCTTACATAGAAAATAAACAAAGTAAGAAAATGTTTAAAACAAGCAACTGCAGCTGGAAAGGAGCAACACTCGCCAAATGGAAATACAATTATTTCACAAAAAGTGCCCTGCGCTGAGTATATGCGAAAGTCATTCGCACAAATACGCACCGCTTTCCATTATTATTATTGACTGTGGCTCACTGGAAGGCATTTGACACTTTAATCGGCCCAAATGCAGCTTATTCCTCGTCGTATTTACACCATTTCAGTTGGAATTTGCGTTGTTTATAAATTGAAAAACAGAATTCGCTGATGTATCAAATGCACTCCGAAATTGGGCAAAAAACTTTAATTAGCTCGGTGCAACAAGGTGCTGCCACACGAAAATTTCTGAATTTATGCTCTTTTAGGAATTTTAGGCGAGAAATTTAGGCATTTGAAATGCTATCATTCAATGTATGGTACTTATGTTCAAAAAATGGTCAAATCTAATGTTCCGCAATTAGTCGGTTTGTAAATTGATATCCTTTTTTCTTTTTCTGCTAATTTTTAGTAGAATCGAATTTACTCATAATTGCTAAAAATTAGCACACATAATTCACATTGGAGGTGATTTTTTGAGATCAAAATACTGTACTTCTACAGGGTGGCGCAAAAGTAATCCTCCTATCAGAAAATGCTATACGTTTTGCGATTGGCCCCTAAAGTCAGTTCTGTTTTGACATTTGTGTAGTAAACACATGCGAAATACACGTTAATAAACAATGTTACGCTACACTGCTCCACAACGCGGAATATTGCTGACTATTTATTTGACCAATAATCGGTCGGTGAAAAACGGTTACTGCGCAAACGTAATCCTCCTATCAGAAAATGCTATAAATTTTGCGATTGGCCCCTAAAGTCAGTTCTGTTTTGACATTTGTGTAGTAAACACCTGCGAAATACACATTAATAAACAATGTTACGCTACACTGCTCCAGAACGCGGAATATTGCTGACTATTAATTTGACCAATAATCGGTCGGGGCCAAACGGTTACTGTGAATGGTGAGCGCTACAGAGCAATGATCAACGAGTTGTTTTTGCCGCAACTTGATGAATTGGGATTGGAAAACATGTGGTTCCAACAAGACGGTGCAACAGCACACACTGCACGTGCCACAACCGATATGCTGAACATCGGAAGCTTACTTTTGCGCCACCTTGTACATAGTGATAAATAGAAATATATATTTGTATATGAGTTTATGCTAAATATAGGCATAATTTACCTATAAAAGAATAAAAGACATAGAAATGTCGAGAAGTTTATAAAAATTGTTTACCATGCATAAGTAGGCATTTTGTATAAATTGTTTTGCCTCAGCACATTTATACGAAAAATAAAGTGACAAAGTTTGTTTTAGTATAAAACAAGGCTTTGTTATATTTTTATGTGTTTTATACCCTTTTGGGACAAATATGTCCCTGGTAGAGATATGCCATACCAAAACTGAGAGTTATTTAGACAGATTTTAAGCATAGTTTCATTTTTATACATCTCAACTACGCAAAAAGTTGCAATCAAAGTTCAGTGTTTAGCGTTAAACTTAACTTTTAATACTTCTTATATTATTTTTATATTTTTTATAGTATTTATTAATTATTTGGTCAATAATTTCGTTGCGAGTGACGTGCTAGTGAAAAATTTATCTGCCGTTACATTCCCTCCGCAAAACTGTATATCACTGAGAAGCACTGTCTTTGTTCACCTCTTCTTAAGCCGGGAAAATCATTTAAAACGTAATCGAATAAAATATAAACTGTTAAATTTACCCTATTCAATAATAAAAATCATTTAATTATATAAAATTTCTCAAATGGCCAAAATGACTGCTTCTGGGCACTAAATTTATCCCGCATATATATGATTATATATATGTATATATATAGAAAATGAAGGAGAAGTTAGAAACTATATTGATTAAAAAAATTACCAAATTCCAAAAAGCTGATGGGTTATAGTCAAAGTGAAGTATGACTTAAATTTAGATGAAGCTTTTTTGACCGATAGCTCCTACAAAGTTTGCTTCAAGTAGCTACAACTAAATTGAAACCATACTTTAATTTAAATATGACATACCCCTGTGTCTTTATACACATAACTATTTTCTAATTGATATTGAAAATGCGAAATTTTGAGCGAAAAATCCAAATGCGTCCATTTCCCCATACAAATCGCATTTCCCAAATGACTAATTTCATCGCATTTGCTCGCATTTGGGCCGCTACAACATGACATTTTTTTCAAACGCATTCCGTTTGAAGTTTCGCATAGGGGAAACGCCAAACAAAATGCAAATGAGCTAATCTAAATGGGTTTCAAATGACTCATTTGGATTAGCCAAATGCGGTGCAGTGTAATACTACATTTACACTGCACAGCATTTGGAAAATTCAAATAAGTAATTTCAAATCCATTGACATGACCTCATTTGCATTTTGTTTGACATTTTCCTTTAGGCGAAACTTCAAACGCAATGCGCTCCACAAAAATTTCATGTTGTTGCGGCCCAAATGCGAGCGAATGCGATGAAAACAGTCATTTTGGAAATGCGAAGCATTTGGATTTTTTCCCCAAAATGACACATTTGGTGCAATGTAAATATAAATAGTAAAAGGCTGTATGTAGTTCAAAATAAAAACCTCAAACATTTTTTCAATTCTTTCTTCTGCATGCAATAGTAAAAAAATCACCAACATTTAATATATAGGTGGCAGCGCTGCATTGCTTTCCCGGCAGATGTCACCACAGCTAGCGAATAATAAGGTGGTTGGTGTTGCCAGTCGTAAATTTTGTGGGTTGCTAAGCTCAAGTAGATGTGGAAAACTATCGACGATACCATTAATACATCGAAATCAGATGTCAGTACTTAGAACATGACTCAAAAACAACCAAATTTTTTTCGGTCTTGGATGAGTTTGTAATACAACCCAACTCAATATTGGCTAGGAAGTTAATCCAAAATTTTTTTTTGGAGAAGTGAAGCCTTCTTGTAATTAAACTATGTTAGAATTAGATAAATGCTATTTTATTAATTTAAATTTTACATCTTATTATTTAGATCATGTAGTCGAATGTTAAATTATTTAATATATTTTTTTTTGCTAATTTTGGGCAAATCAGAGAATGCTACCATGAATAATCAATATATCCTTTTTCATTAAATTCGGTAAAAACTAGCACGTCCTTAAAGAGAATTGCTATTAAAAAATATCGGCTGAGTACCTATTTTCGACCCAGTAAGAGCATACATTCATATTTATTTATAAGATTGGCATTGCAAACAATTGTGAAATGTCAATTAATAAATCCGGTGATTTAGTCGTTTTTTAAGGTCGTCTAATTGCACAACAGCAAGATTTTTCTGCTCCATTTATTATTTTGCTCCGCGATTACAGAGAAACCTCTCCTAAAGGACACCTCTATTAGACGGACACCTTCTTTGGGCGGACATTTTCTTATGTACCAAGTTTAAAATACAATTTTTAGAACAAATTTCCCTCCCTTACAGTCATTTGCTATAAAACTGAACCAAAATCCTCTATTGAGCGAACGCGAGCCTTTTGTCAACGGACAAAAAGATTTCATTTCATAACAAATCAAACAGAAACCTCTCTTAGGCGGACGCGAACTCCTCAGAGGCGGACAAGATATAGGTTTATATAACAATATAATACGAGCCAACGGAACGTTCGTTACATTTATAAAGACGTTTAAAAGCGGCGTATTGGTTGTGTACATACTATGCATATAAATGAAAAAGGGGATTCCGGTGTTTCTTTAAAATATTTTTTTAAAGTGCATGCCTAGTTTGGTTTGCTCAGTGAATTATGGTGAGTAAAACGACGGCGAGGTCAAACCTAAACTTAAAAGATGGAATTGAGATCATACAAGCGAGTGAGGAAAACAATTTGTCTGTACACGCACTAGCCAAAAGGTAATCGTAAAACATATGTACTTAAATTTATTTTCCGTGTGCTAAATCATTTTATAGCGAATAAAAATGGACTTAATTATGTATGTAAAGTTTAGAGAAAATTAATTCGAGTTCTGTTATAAAGTTTAAAATTGGGAAAACCCAGGTCGCGCCCATTGTTAAAAATAAAGAAGATATCCGAACGAAATGGTTGCCTGGAAGCAATGTTGAAAGTAAAAGGTCCTTCATAAAAGTAGATGGAAAAAAAATTGACGAAATGTGTTTCGAGTGGTTTCACAAGGCGCGAAGCCAAAATATTCCCATATCTGGGCCAATAATACAAGAAAAGGCTAAAGAAATCGCTTTAAAACTCGGTGTCAATGATTTTGTGGCTTCTAACGCCTGGCTACAAAAATGGCGTATTAGACATAACATGCTGCTGTTGATACGCTGGATTTGAAGCAATTTTGGGAAAAACTACCATCAATGCCCTAGGGATATTTATAATGCCGACGAGACAGGCCTTATCTTCAGAGCTTTGCCAAACAAAACCTTGGCTCTAAAAAACGAGGTATGACGTGGAGGCAAACTTTTCAAAGAACGTCTAACTGTCCCATTTTGTGCAAATATGGCAGGGGAAAAAGAAAAGCCCTTTGTTATTGTGAAAGCTGCACGCCCCAGAGCGTTTGCATCAATTGATATTAAAAACCTTCCAGTAAATTGGCATTCAAATAAGAAGGCATGGATGTCACGTAAGGTGATGGCACAATGGCTGAGAGATTTCGATAAAAAAAATGGAGTTGCAAAATAGAAAAGTACTGTTATTTCCAGACAGTGCAACATCTCACCCTCGTGATATGAGTTTGAAAAGAGTTAAGATAATTTTTCTACCTAGTAACACGACTTCAGTTTGCAAACCCTTGGATAAAGGAATTATTCAAAATTTTAAAATTCGTTATCGAAGCATTCAAGTAAAAAATATCTTGGTTAGAATAGAGACTAGTTCTCCTAAAAAAAAAATAAACGTTCTAGAGACAATACATTTTATAAAAGAAGCCTGGGCTAAGGTTCAACCGGAAGCCATAAAAAATTTCTGACAAAAATAGTAATCTTTTACTCGATTTACTCTTAGCAACGCTTGCTTCGATTTTTGAACTATCAAAGACCCTTGGGGGATCTACTTTTTCAAGTTCGGTTAACTTTGTAGCAATAGAAAATCATATTTTGACCGAAAGCTCTGAGTTGGAGTTAGATGTTGAAATTTATGAAAATATTGAAACCATTGACGAAGAAAGGACTACTGATACTGAGAGTATCATCGTAGAAGGTGACGACATTTGCTTAGATGAAACTGCTTTGACGGCTGTTTCTAATTTGAAAAGATTCTGCAGCGAAGACCTTAATGCTTTCGAATTGTTTCAAAAATTGGAGAATCATATGCAAAATAGTTTTCTTTAAAAAAAAAAAACAAAAAAATTTACGTCAATCGACAATTTCCCAGTTTTTTAAGTGACCAATCTTACATTTCTAGTTTTATGTAATTTATTCTCCGAATTAGAATTTTTATTTTTGTTATTACTGATTGTAAATGAGATGTGTATTATAGGTTGAAAGTAATAAATATACACATATCTTGTTTGATTATACAGGGTGGCTGATGAATTTTGCTACATTAAGAAACTCAAATAATTTTTTTTCCAGTGTATGGAATTCATTTTTCTTTTATTCATGTTAAAGCTCATTAAATTTTATTAAATATAGCTTAATTAGTTTTAAAACTAATGGAATTTAAATGCCCCCCCTGCTCGTCGATGCATTTGCGGCATCTTACCAAAAAGTTGTTCATTACTGCTTGGAGAGTTGAGACAGGAATAGCCGCAATTGTTTCTCGAATGGATTGCCTTAGTTCATACGAATTTGTTGGTTTTGCTTTGAAGACTTCCTGTTTGCAATAACCCCACAAGAAAAAGTCAGGTGCAGTAAGGTCAGGCGACCTGGGTGGCCAACGGAATGTGGAGTTTCTGGATATCAGCTTATTGGGAAATTTTCGTCGCAATTCTGTCATAACAGGTTGGGCTATATGAGGAGCTGCACCATCTTGCTGAAACCACATAGAGTTGAAAGAAATTCTCATTTGGCGTAATTCTGGATAGAAAAACTCTCTCAACATGCTCAAGTAACGGTCTCCAGTAACCGTAACGGTGTGACCGTTTTCTTCGAAGAAGTAGGGCCCGACAATGCAGCGTGATGAAACTGCACACCACACTGTGACACGAAGTGGATGCAATTCCGTCTCATGGAGTATCTGTGGGTTGGAAGCACTCCATATTCGACAATTTTGTTTGTTTATGTTGCCGTTTAAATCGAAATGGGTCTCGTCAGACATGAAAAGACAGTTCAACATGTTTCCATCCTCTTCCACCATTTGAAGCATCTTCTGGCAAAATTCCAAGCGAATCGGCAAGTCTGCAGCGTTCAGTTTGTTGGCCATTTGAATTTTATATGGGAATAAGTCCAACTCTTTGTGCATATTTGACGGTAATGACTGTCTGCTTACACCCATTTGAGCAGATAAGCTTCTTGTCGAAACACGTGGATTGTTCTGTATGGCAGCAGCTACAGCAGCGATTGTTTCCTCCGTTCGAACTGAAGGGTTTCGATGGTAAGGTCTTCTGTTGACTGTCCCATGCTCGGCAAAATTGTTTACAAGTCTTATTATGGTCCATCTGCTCGGAGGATTGCCGCCAAACGTGCGTCTATACTCTCTTTGAACCGAAACTACGGACTCCAGTGCGTGATAGCGGCGGACAATCCAAATTCTTGTTTCAGTGTCCCAGTTATCCATTTTTGTTAAATGTAAAAGTCAATCTGCAAAATAAAAAAAAAATTTACCAGATTCATTAAATAGAAAAAAAGTTATTTAATTTTTTTTTGGTAGCGGCTTTCATCAGCCACCCGTATAACATAAGTGTATTTTATTTAATTGAAAAAATGGTGAGCATTAAAAGATTTATAAAACACCAACCCACTCCTTTATGCAGACACATATTTACTGCCGTTTAGTGTCCGCCAAAGGGAGGTTTCACTGTATATAAAATGGAATTGGTATTTGTTATTGCTGCATTTCCTGTCATTTACCTTTGATTGGTGGCACACAGAATTGGTTTCGCGATTGGTGCCTGAGGGAGGCGCAGTTAGCTATTTTCGAAGGAAATGCAATGTGATTAATATACGTAAGTGTACTTTGAAGTTTAGGTAAATCGACGACCTACTGTTTTTGGGATAATTTATTTCGTCAATTTATTTGATTTGCTAATTCATTTTAATGTCGTTTTCAAGTCATTTCCCATGCAGGGGTTTTTTTTAAATTACTACTTACCGTTTCAACTTTCGCATTACGTTTTGATTAGGAGGTTTTGGTTTTGTTTGGAAAAGTTCTTTGGTTACAGACACTGGGGTACTGAAATTGGCAAGCACTTTGGTAGAGGTTTGGGACTGCCACGACAAAATAATGTCCTAACAAATAAGCTGACGGAGGGGCAGTGTGACCAGGTTAGCCTTTTCGAGGCTAGATTTAGCCTTTTTTTTGTCTTTTAGCCTCATAATTTTGGTTTTAGCTTCGTGGCTTTTTTCAAATTAATCGCCGATTACGCTTAACCGGCCTTTATGAAAGTGGTCCTTAATGGAGTTGATAACTCAATTGCGACATCGCCTACCTGATAAAAAAGATACATTTTTTTTCAGTTGAAGAAAAGTGCTGCAGTGGCGAAAGCTAATAACCGTACAGTAGACCAGTGTGGCAACTGTTGGCATATGCTGACGATATTGATATCATTGGCCTTAACAACCGCGCCGTAACTTCTGCTTACTCCAAATTAGAAAAAGAAGAGGAAAAAATGGGTTTGGTGGTGTACGAGGGCAAAACGAAGTACCTTCTGCCATCATGCAAAGAGGCAGCGCATTCGTGCCTTGACAACCAAGCCACTGTTGGCAGCAATAATTTTGAAATAGTAAAGGACTTCGTTTACCTGGGAACCAGCATTAACACAAACAATAATGTTAGCCTAGAAATCCGACGAAGAATTACTCTTGCAAACAAATGCTACTTCGGACTCTCTCGACGAACGAAAATAACACTCTACAAGTCACTCATCGCACCCGTCCTGCTATATGGTTCAGAAACGTGGACACTAACAACATCTGATGAGGCAGCTCTGGGAGTATTCGAGAGAAAGGTTCTTCGAAAGATTTGTGGACCTCTACGCGTTGGCGACGACGAGTACCGAAGAAGATTTAATGATGAGCTGTATGAACTTTACGCAGACGCCGACATAGTTCAGCGAATTAAAACACAGCGGCTTCGCTGGCTAGGCCACGTAGTGCGAATGAGCGATGATGCTCCAGCCCAGAAGGTATTCTTATCGGCACCCGCCGGTGGAAGCAGAGGAAGAGGGAGACCACCAATCCGATGGAAGGACCAAGTGGAGACCGATTTGCGATCCCGCGGTGTCTCCAATTGATAAATACACAACGAAGAAACGACTGGCGAGCTATGTTGGACCATTTAAAGAAGAAGAAGAATACCAGTGTGGCCTCTACTATTGAATTTTGGGCGGAAGTCCGAGAACATAAAAATTCATTAAACGAACCCCCTTTTTTAGAACTGGTAGAATTCGTATTTAACTTTTTGGTATTACCTTTCAGTAATGCGGAGGTTGAAAGAATTTTTAGGGCATGAACATTTTAAAAAGTAAATTAAGGAACAGATTAAAAATTAAAATGCTTAACTCGCTACTTAATATTAGATATTCGTTAAAACCCTTATCCAAATATTGCACTGATTTTGAAATTACCGATGATCTCATCTCTATGATAAACACACAAACTTTGTACGCATCATCAGACGAAGAAAATATTATAAAATTAGGCGTAAACGCAGTCGTGATGGTGAAGGTTTGGACACGTCAGAGCCCCGTTAATGGTAACATAGCCATATCGTTATGAAACAGCTGATCCATCCAACTTTATGGAAACAAATGTAATGAATTAATGGTGATTTACCATAACGGTAACGCCATAACAATACTTTAGCCAACCAATTGGTTTTTGATATTTTGCCCCATCCATAACCTATAAATTTTGAGCTGGTAATTTTATTAACTGCATTAAACTTTTATGTTACTGTTTCGATGCATTTTGATTAAGTGAGTTATTATTTATGAAAATCATTAGCTGTTTTCTGCATTTTCTTACTTTAAATAAAATCGTCATCTTTTTAGAGTAAGGGCCCTGTTAATGGTGACATAGCCATATCAATATAAAACAGCTGATCCCACCAACCTTATGGTGCCTTAACATAACGCTAACGCCATTACCATACCTTATCCAACCAATTGGTTTTTAGTTTTCTGCCATATCCATAAGCTACAAATTGTTGAGCTGGCAATTTTATTAACTTTGTGGAACTTTTATGTTTCGTGTTCGATGCATTTAGATTAAGTGAGTTGTTAGTTGCGTTAATCATTAGACATTTTTTCCATTTTCTTACTTATAATCCAAGTGCAATCTGTTTTAGGTTGAGACACCATTCATCGATGACAATAGATATGGTTAACTACATGGTATGGTTATGACTATGGGTTTATGGATAAGGAAGTTTGCATGTGCGGTTATGGTTGCGGGTTGCTGCAAAACACAAATATTTTCATTCATTAAGCTCTCTCTTAGAGTCAATAATTTGGGATAAACAATATTTCGCGGTACCTTAATAGACCTATCTGCCTAGAACTCGTGCTACTGTTGTTGTCAAGGGTGTAAATGTCATCAATATCATTCAAAGGAATCGGTCACCAGTCTTATATCATATGAGGTGATATATTGTGTCCATATATTTACGCTCTATTTTGAAGATATTTCAGGGTATTATTTATACAAATATTTCTTTGCCGAAGTTAATTTCTTTACAGAGATTTAGAAATTATACCTTTTAATGCTTAAAAAGATTGGGGCATATTCATAGTCAAAGTTAAGTATGACTTAAATTTAGATGAAGCTTTTTGACAGATAGACCATACAAAGTTGTGTCAAATAGCTGCAATTATATTTAAGTCATACAAGGTGGCGCAAAAGTAATCCTCCTATCAGAAAATGCTATACATTTTGCGATTGGCCCCTAAAGTCAGTTCTGTTTTGACATTTGTGTAGTAAACACATGCAATAGTCAGCAATATTCCGCGTTCTGGAGCAGTGCAGCGTAACTTTGTTTATTAACGTGTATTTCGCATGTGTTTACTACACAAATGTCAAAACAGAACTGACTTTAGGGGCCAATCGCAAAATTTATAGCATTTTCTGATAGGAGGATTACTTTTGCGCCACCTTGTATATTACGCGCCAAGTGAGTAAGCTCAGTCAGTCAGAATATAACGGAGGCGCCTAGAGTAAGGCTACATGCATTCACATTTCCAACAAATAAGTTTTTTTCACATGCAAAATAAGCATTCACGCTTCATTGGCTAAACGTGAAAATGTGTCCACATTACCATATGAAATTTATACATAAGAATATCCAATGACAATAAAAATGAACTTTTACATACTTCATACAACGTAGTGATAGATTTGAGTAGGATGGCATTGCTCCATTTATTGTGTTCTGAACTTTTTATGTAATAAGGAAAACTTTTTGCTCTAATGGCATCTGAATTGGTTTTCCATATTGCCACACAATTGAATACGTTCGCATCATTTGAAAATCATAGATTTCACACGTGTTCCGGATTACAGCTAATTTTACTACAAATGACGGGAGAGAAAAGTGGCAACACTGCAGCTACTTGACACACAATTAGAATCATATGTGCTCTCATTTGTTGATTTTAATTGTTTGAATTTATTTATTTATTGTGTAAAAAGAAGTAAATAAATTGAACTGTTTGAAGTTTTGACAATCATACGACATTGCATGTACATAGAAAAAGTGGCAGGTCATGTGAAAAAAACATATCGTGTAAAATGCCTTTAAGGAAGCAATAAAAACGCATCTTACCGTAAGTTGCCCAACCGTTATGATCCCGACAGTCCTTTAACGATTTGTTTGACCACCCCGTCGAACCCTCGGGTTATCTAAACCTTCATATATCACCCCTTACGTGAAGGAAATCAGGGGGTAGAAGGGAATATCGCATGAAAGCGATAAGAACCATAACCCCATTTGACATAAAATTGTTGACAGATTCTTTTGAATGATATTCATGACATTTACATGCTTGACAACAAGAGTACTTGAGAGTATAGACAGATAGGTATATTCTGGCACCGCGAAATATTGTTTATCCCAAATTATGTAATGTAACAACCTACGTTTATACCCATGCATACGTCGTTTTAAATTTGTACGTTTTCACTCAAAATGCATGTATAAACAGAATATCAATTCAAGTTTAAATTACAAACTCTGACTCAAACTCTTTTCCAAATTGGTACACAGTGGTATAAACAACTCTCATATTCGAACCCAATTGAAAAACAGCTGACTTCGATCATGCGGTTATTATTAGGATATACCAACGTATTTTATTTATTTTTTATACATATTTAATGTATTTATATATATTAATTTTGTTGTTTATAATTTTTAAAAATAGTTCACGGGTTTTTTAAACACACTTTTCACGAAATTCACAGCTGTTTCGAGCTGTAAGTTAAAGACGATTTCGACGTTGGTATAAGCACTTGATAAATGTGTGTTCAGTAAATGTGTTTTATACCTAGTAGTGCTACGCAAAAGAAAAGAGAAATTGATTAAGCCATGTCCGTCCGTCCGTCCGTCTGTGAACACGATAACTTGAGTAAATTTTGAGATATCTTAAAGAAATTTGGTATGCAGGTTCCTTGGACGATAGCCACGCCCACTTTTTATATATATAATATTTTCGAAAACAAAAAAAGTGAATACTCAGTACATAATACACCTATAATGATAAAATTTAATGAACACATTGAGATTGAGGCATAAAATAAATTTTTCAAGAAATTTTTGAAAATGGGACTGGCACCGCCCACTTTTGATTAAGTCAAATTTAGAAATAATATTAATCATAAATCAAAAACCGTTCAAGATATCGAAATGAAATACAGCACGCAGCTTTCCAGGTATGCAAGGAATGCTCCAGGAAAAAATGGGCGGGATCGGTTAAGGTCCACGCCCACTTTTATATGAAAGATTTTGAAAAGGATCGTAGATATATTAAATAGGCAATAATTTTGCGCAAAATAGCTTTACATCATTTATATTTCACTTTTAAAGTTTCCGTAAACAAAGAAATCCAAAAACTTAAAATTTTTGAAAATGGTCGTGGCCCCGCCCTTTTTATAGTGGACTATTCCACAAAACTTTGTATGCCATAACTCCGCCAAAAATTGATTTGTGGAAACGAAATTTGGTGATAATGTTCTGTATATAAAAGTAACTGTTTGCTGTAAAATTGGGCGAAATCGGTTAATGTCCACGCCAAGTTTTTTAACATAGTTCGGAAAATTTTTTGTTTGTAAAATTTAAAGAGCGATATTTCTACAACTAAGCAAGTTATATCAATTAGATTTAAAAAAACTCGGCCGCGAAAAAATTTTTTCAATTTCGAAGAAGTAGGCGTGGCGCCGCCCACTTTTCAGCATAAAATTTCTGCTATTTTCAAAGGCAATCGCTTATAATTCGATTTTGATATTTCTATGAAAATTAGTCATAGTCAGCTGCTTCTTAATAGTATGTAGCAAAATCGCAAAACACACAAGCAAAATATTCGCGCACGTAGTTAATAGCCCACTGCAATAGCGAAGTTATATATCTTTTTTGATTTTCATACCTTTCATAAACATTAAATGTATGTAAGTATGAGAACAAGAAGAGAAAAGTTCACTAAAATGATCAGCACGATGAGCGGAGTCGATTTAGCCATGCCCGTCTCTCCGTCCGTCTGTCTGTCTGTCCGTCTGTATGAACGCAAACTAGCCTTTAAATTTTACAAAAGAATGCTGAAATTCGTTGTTTGCTTTCGCCATTTTATAATATACTAGCAAACCCGGTAGGCGTTGTTTTGACGTTTTGATACATTGAACACATCTATATATAAAATGTCATTAACTTGAACCAAATAAACTCCTAGCTATACCGAACTACAGCTTTATATGACCTGGGGGATTTTCCAAAACCTATATACAGACTGTGTCGTGCCCAGCGAACTTCTGAACTTATCGTAAAAGTTTAAGAGCAAAACAAAACACAAAATATGTAGGCGTGGCACCGCCCACTTTTGAAAAATTATGTAGATATTGACTAAGTGACACATATATCCAAATTTCATTAATTTAGACCAAAAAAGTTCGGAGTTCTGACGAATTGAAACTTTATATAGCCTGGGGGCGTGGCTCCGCCTACTTTTCCAAAACTATATATTGTCTATGCTATACCCAGTGAACCCAAGTATATATTGTGAAAATTTCATAAAGATCGGTTGAGTTCTATGGCGCCTATAAAAGACACACATTTTTTATATCTATTTTTGTTACGCACACAAGGTATAGAGAATCGAGATATATATTTATTAATGTATATCAAAATGTTCAGAATAAAAAGTAAAATATCCCGGCAAGTAGTTAATACCCCACTGCAAAAGCGAAGTTGTATATCTTTTTTGATTTTCACACCTTTCATGAACATGAAATGTTTGTACGTATACTGAAATGATCAGGAGGATGAGCTGAGTCGATGTAGGCATGTCCGTCTCTTGATACGTCTATCTGTCTGTCCGTCTGTCTATTGGAACGCAAATAGGAACTGAAAGTACAAGGTGGCGCAAAAGTAAGCTTCCGATGTTCAGCATATCGGTTGTGGCACGTGCAGTGTGTGCTGTTGCACCGTCTTGTTGGAACCACATGTTTTCCAATCCCAATTCATCAAGTTGCGGCAAAAAGAACTCGTTGATCATTGCTCTGTAGCGCTCACCATGCACAGTAACCGTTTGGCCCCGACCGATTATTGGTCAAATAAATAGTCACCAATATTCCGCATTCTAGAGCAGTGTAGCGTAACATTGTTTATTAACGTGTATTTCGCATGTGTTTACTACACAAATGTCAAAACAGAGCTGACTTTAGGGGCCAATCGCAAAATTTATAGCATTTTCTGATAGGAGGATTACTTTTGCGCAGTAACCGTTTTTCACCGACCGATTATTGGTCAAATAAATAGTCAGCAATATTCCGCATTCTAGAGCACTGTAGCGTAACATTGTTTATTAACGTGTATTTCGCATGTGGTTACTACACAAATGTCAAAACAGAACTTACTTTAGGGGCCAATCGCAAAATTTATAGCATTTTCTGATAGGAGGATTACTTTTGCGCCACCTTGTATTAAAACAGACCTGCGTAAATTGGGATGACATAGTAGATCACTACTAGGTATATAATGTTCGGTTCCACCCGAACTTAGATTTCCTTACTTGTTTTTTTTTTTTTAAACCTGTTTCTTTATAGGTATAGACAACGTACCTGAAAGCTTAACGAAACAGAATTGTTGCTTTGCGGTAACCTCTGTAATCTGCAGTGATGTAACGAATGCCACTTTTTGAACATTCGCGAATGCGAATGCGAATATCCACTAATGATATTTGCGAATGCGAATGTTCAGTTTCTGTTCAAATTTGCCGATAATTGTGTAGGGCTATGCAGTCTCGTTCGATCGACGTGAGTTTCGTTTGCATTTTGTTCGCGAATTGACATGTTGCCAATACTCCTGGGCATTGTTTACTCCTACTAGTTTGACATCTTCTTTTGCGAACCGGATTGGAAGGCAGTGATGAGGGTACTTCATATACTACTATGCTCCTGGGTACCCCTCTCGACATTTTTCATAGCGTCGTCTACGATGAGTTTTTATGTATATAAATAATCTAGTTTTTCTGGCCCTCCCGCGCCAGAGTATATGTCCTGTTGAAAGTAGAGTTAGTTTTTTATGAACTGTGACTATGATTTCTCAGTCCCACCTATTTTGATCAGAGACTGTGACTTCACAGTGATAGACATAGAATAAGAGCAATAGCTGTGCTCGGTGAGGATACAATTTTGAAAAATTTTATAAAATTTTTACTGGAAAGTGTTCGGTGACACAGAACATTTGCAGCGAGAGAGCGCATTTTGACATTTCATTGAGAGAGTTGCAAGTTTCTGTTGGGGGCATTTCACTCAGTAAAACTTGCAAGTGATAACAGCTGATCGTGACATGGGAAAGCAACAACAAAAAATAAAAATTTGAGCTGTTAACCAATCAAAATGGCAGCAGATGTTTTGCTGACTCATTCTCACTTTTCTTACACTTCTTTGCAAGTTTTGTCACCGAACACAGCTAATGACTATTGTTATCTTTGATTTGGTTATGCAAAGTTATTTGCAGTGTTCGAATATTGCAAAATGTAATAAATTTTGAATCAAATTAAAACAATAGCAATATCAAAATAGTTTTGGTTTTTAGACAAAAGACAATATTCACGTTTATTAAAATTGAGCATTCGAAACTTAAAGCAATCCCATGATAATTCATGTTGCAATAAACACTAAAAAACATTGGGGAAAAGGCATACATTTTTTTAGTCTGCACGTATTTGTTTTTGTCATAAATTTAAATTCGCATGAGCAATCCTATAACATCTAAGGCCCGGTTTTTCAGTACAAGTTTAACTCAATTTGTCAGTTAAACTAAGCTTAAACTTGTTGCGCAGTTTTTCAGTCAACTTTAAACGAAGTTTAAACGTAGTTTAAGCGGTCAATTCGGCAGGGTTAAACTCTAGTTAACCTGTCAGCTGTTTTGCATATTTGATGGTTTTGGTTGTGAAACAATAAGCTGAGCGCAATTAAGAAAGGACGATATTTTTATATTTAATTAAATACTGGATATATCATCTGACGAAAGTGATTATAGTGATGCAGAAATTGGCGAAATGCTAACTATTACAATACTGAGGAGAAGCAATGGCGTTGAATATGTATACAAATATTATCTGTTGCCGTATCTAGATAAAGAAAAAACCAATGTTGCCGTATAAAAAGCAAATATTAAAAGCGGCCTTAAACTCACACTGAAAAACCGCTCTGCAGTTTAACTGGAGTTTAAATTTATGCCGAGTTTAAGCAAACTTAGTTTAAACTGAGCTTAACCGAGGACTGAAAAACCGGGCCTAAATAACACAAATCACAGATTCATTGGTTCATACTGACGAAGCCAATATGTGATTGAGATTATTGCAACCGTGATTGAGAACGGGAGCTGATTCTGTCAAAGCCAGTCAGTCACGGGATTTTCTTTGAAGCTGTCCTACAATTTATTGTTATATTTCAGTTTAATTATTAACTGGAAAAATATGTTAAAAAAAATGCATTGTTATTTTCTAAGTATCGAAGTATTTTTGTTTAAGCGTCTACAATTTTTTGTTTGTTTGTTTAGATTACATATATGTACTTATAGTTTATCTTTGAATAATATATTTTTAGTTTGATCATATATTATTAGTTGAGTTACTTTTTCATGCATTAAAAAACATTGGAAATAAATAGATTTTAGTCTTATTAACCTGGTATTACCTCCAAATTACTTTTTTCCTGATATTCATATTCCCAAAACATTCGCAGAAATTTTGCGAATGCGAATATTCGTGACATCACTGGTAAGCTGGCTTCCCGTAACCATAAGTATAAACATAACCATATCCATAGCCATTCCTATTTCGAAAATAAATAAATGTACCGTTAAGTTAATTTATATGTACAGTCATGGTTACAGATATAATTAAGACTAGAAGGAGCGACCACGCTTCACTGCGTTTTAGAACTTATAATAGGCAGAGTCCCATTTTAATCGTAACGTTTCCGAAACCAGTTGAGCTATGGAACTTAATCACATCGCTTATTACAGCATTCATACGTAAGTACCTTTCGTTTGATACACGTATTGCACTAACTCATTTTTGGCCACCCTGAGCCATACATTGGTCAATAACTCCGAAACTGGTAAAGTTGTCGAAAAAAGGGATATCCCTAATTTTAAGTAAGACATCTAACAATGCAACAGTGAAAGCTCCATTAAATTCCATTTAGCAGTTTTTGAGTGATACGCGTCCAAACATACAGACAGACAAGTATTCATAAACCTGGGGCCGAATTACGACATCCGTTCCGTGATCGTAAACCGTTTTTCAAGTCACGATAACTTTGAAACTGTCCAACTTTTTAATAAAGTAATAATGCATAGTTGAACCAACCGTTACTTCCAGCCAACTGCTCATGTATGCCATCATTCCGAATTATGGGCTTAGAGCTAATTTGATTTAAAAATTCGCTTTCGATCACGGAACGTATAACGTAATTCGACCCCTGTTGCTTTGGATTCTATTTGTTCAACAACGATCCCTCGACCTTTTACCAGAGAACTTATACCAGAGAACTTATAAACTTATATAAACGTTCTCTGCTTTTACAATTTTATTATATGTAGAGACTTACAGCTGTGTTTAAGGCTACGATTAAGTTTGTTGCTATGAATAGGGCACGTAACGTTAAAGGTCGTAATTTCTACGGTGTGAGTTATGGTTACGGTTACATTAAAGATAGTGCACCGAAAATTCAAAATAAATCTTTTTGGAGTAGTTAATAAAAGTGAGTCCACTGTAATATTTCTATGTAAATTTAAGAAATTCATGAATAAACGAACTTTCAGCAACGCTTTCTGACAAACCGCTGCATGCGTAAAACCAAATATGGCACGAACAGAGAATTTGAAAGCAGAAAAGAAAGTGCAAAACCAACTGTGTGAGCGGAAAGTAGAGTGGAAGTAAGCGGGAAGCAAATCTTAAACTCAACGACATGTTAAATGTCTAATAAACGAATAGCGCGAGAATACTCGCATTATAGAATCAAAATCACACACGCGTACGTACTTACATACAAATGTTATTCCCCTTGTCGACGCTAAACTTGAATTTTCTGCTCTGATTTTATCTTCTTTGCTTTTGAACTTAGTTTGCTGGCTTACTGTTCATGCAAAAACACTTTGGCGCGTATTCATAGACGCTGATCTAAGCCGAAACTAATTAAGTTGGAACTTAAATTTTGGTACCAACTTAGAAGGAGTTTCTATTCATAGTCATTTAGACTTCTACTAAGTAGTTTCGATTTAGTTATACGATATAAAGGCACCATACGGTCATAAATATGTGGAAGGTAAAGATACATCGATATTTTGTTTAGAATGCATCTAGAAGCATTACTTTTATTTAGTAATATCTAGTTTAAGCATCTGATCCGAGAAATTTTATTTTAAAGGTACATCATACCACAACAAACTGGCATTAATTTAATTTTAGTACACTCTAAGGGCACTACAGGATTAGTGTTGTAAACTCGATAGTTACCTTTAACATTTAGGTATATCCCACTAATATGTTATATGGTTTTTACGAACTTGTACGTTTAGCGAAAAGTATCCCTTCCTATTCCTAAAGTGACCTGTCCAGCGACAGAGAGAAGGGGGGGGGGGGCAGTGATTCCGAAAAACGTCGTATTTGACTTATTCTTTAAAAACATTCAAGTAGCAAATAGGAATATAGTTGATGAATTTGATGCAGTATTCGAAACTTTTATGTAGAAAAGGGGTCCCACCTTTTTACGCCTGGGCCCGGATTTCCTCCCGGCGGCCTTGGACCTGCCATCATATGACCAACATTTTCTGCTGGAAATTTAATGCGGGCATGAGTGCAATCCATTGCACCAATTACACACGGAAAGCGTGCTACACTGAAAAACCTGATGAAATGTAGTAGGTGCAAAGCGATAAGCCATAAAGATCATCTTAAACGGAGATTGAATTTTGGCCGATTTACAAAAAACTTTGAAGCTCAGACCTCGACTATGACAAATACGCGCGTCATATGTTCAATATACTCAACGTGCAAGTTCTTACCAATGTCGATCTCAATGTGCAAAGTACTTGAAGAGAAAGGGGAAACTGGCAGGCCTCGGTTATTATTTGGGGAATCCCTTTGTAGCATGTTAATGATAAATTGTGCTGTGCCATCATCCAATTCAAATGGATCACTTCGCACTTTGTATGTTTCACTTTTTCTCATTAGTTCTATATCTTCCAAATTTCAAAATCACGCTCAATATGCTCCATATTTTTTTGAAATTCATCGTTTTTCCACTAGTGACGACTTAGTTTATGCTGCAGTCGAAACTAAGTTTTAAGTTGGTACTTACTTAGCAAGAAAAATCTAAGCTTTGCCGACTATGAATAACTTTAGTAGGAATATAAAATAGTTTCGACTTAAGTGTGAACTAAATACAACTATGAATACGAGCCTTTAACTTTCCACAACTAGTAACAATGTAATTTGCATACGTTTTCTTTACTCTCAGCTTCAGGCACACTTGCTGCATTTAAATTTGAAGTTTGGAAATCTGTCAAAGTGCTCGGTAGGTCAACTATGAAACCTTTAACTTCCGGTCGCAGTTTGTTTCAGTTTGACACAATTTTTAAATTTAAAATAATGTTTTGTAAAGTATTTCAATATAATGTGGAATTTCCCCACGCCTTAAATATGAAATGGGATCATCAACCATGTCAATGTTTCAAGACTCCAGCTCACTGGAACGATATTTAAAAATCGAATTGATACGAAAAGGATAACCCTACAATCAACAGCGCTTAAAATAATATGTACTATAAGGAGTTTTTCTATGATAAACTATAAAATATCCATCGAGCAACCTGGCTATGCCCTGATCAAAAACGGTAAACCAAATCAAACACGTAGTGGTCGACAGCAGTGTCCTGAACATCCATGCTTTACGAGGTTCTATATCGACTAGGATCTTCTGGCAGCGCAGTTGAGCATGCACCCCTGTGTAGTGAAGAACGAGCCCTAGGTAACGGAATGGAAGTTTGACGTCGAAAAGCTGGGACGACAGAGAAAGCTCATAACTTCACCGCTCTGTCGCACCTGATTTTCGAGGGTAACTCGCAGCATATTTCTCACTCACTACTATTTTCCAAGGACTACTGCTACTATGCGAAATGTTGCTCCGCTGAATGACGCTGCCTACAAGGTCTCGTTGCTTACGAGCGCGACTCTCTGCATAAGTTCGCTCTATTATGAGGTGAAGAAGGAGGAGGGATAATTAAGCAGAATACCGGGGCAAATATCTGCAGTAAAAATAATGGCGACTCCAGGTCTATATCGCGATTCGAAAGCAAATGCTATTCGCAAGCTGTCAAATTACATAATTTTTTTTTTTTTCAAAAGCGAAAGAGTAACTAACTAACTGGTAACTAACGTACATAGCATTTTTATTTTTTGGGGTCACTTCTCCACTCTGCTTAATTTCGAAGGAGATAATGTAGCCGTAATTCCAATCCCTGACGACAGAAAACCAGTTAAACCACTGATAAAGCAATCCCGCAAATCTCACAAACTAGTACATAATTAGTCTCCTTAATATCGCGGTTGTGTGAAAGACTGAAGCAGCTCATCTAACTAATTGGACACATAACATTGAATGATATAAATAGCTCTGACAGGATTTACAAACACCCTATTGTACAATTTCTTGTCTCGCTCTTTAAGCCTCCTGTTATACCTGCCATGATGTATGGATTGGTATCATGAACAGGATCGAATTCGGATAGGATGATTCCTTTAGTAAACGAAAACAAAGCTCTCAGGAATAGTATGCAATGACATTCACCAAAGAATTGTACTGGTTTACACAGGTATCACCATAAAGCAGCGAATTAATGCACAACGATTCCGATGAGAAGAAAAGTCCTCTGGCGACGAACCACGCTCTAAAAGTCTCTCTCATGGAAAGTGTCTAAATGAGCATGAAATGGCCCTTGGAGTATTCGAGGGAAAAGTTCTCCACAAGATCAATGCTCCTGCTCGGGATGCCAACGGCGAGTGTTGTTGGAAATTTAACCCATTCAATCCTTTTAAAAAAATCCTGAAGTAGGGCGTTATTGAAAAAAAAAACCGGCTTTGGCATAGTACGCGTGATAGAAGTTAGCTCCTTACTTTTTCAGGATAGTTTTCGGAACTTTTCAGCGACATTTCAGGGTGGTTTTCGAAACTTTTCGGGACCATTCCAGCATTCTTTGCATTATTTTTAAAATCACTTGGGACTTGTTCAGGGTAATTTTGGGACCATTTCTGGATATTTTTTGGGATCCCGAAAACGTCCCTTAATGATTCCCAAAAAGTTCGAAAATTGTCTCAAAACAAACGAACCGAAATGATTCTGAAACTATCCCGAAGAAGTTCCGAAAACAATCCCAAAATAATCATGTAATGAATTCGTAATGATACCGAAAAAGTCTGAAAATGGTCTCAAAAAAGTCTTGGTGGTCATGAAAACAATCCCCAAAGAGTCCAATCCCGAATATATATAGGCTTTCTAGGCTATCCTTCAGCAGGGATATTTCTCTTTGTAAGATCCAACTTGAAGCAACATTTTTCGTATCATTCGTTTTTCTGCCAATACCACCTCAAATATTAACTTCAATTTGTAAGATCGCAGCATGAAATATGAAATTAAATGATTTTCTGACGTTTTTGAATTCGACAAACGAATACATAAGAAATGGAAATTCAGTATGCGCACCCATTTTTCGAAGAAGAAAAACCATTCCGCAAAATTTCTCCTCCATCATATATCAGCACAATTTGGCACAGAAACCAGGCGATTTTGCAATTTCCCGTGCAAATTACAAAATTTTCCTTCATTAAAATTTGTGGCAACTGCATTACGCTGATAAATGTTCAACACACAAGCGAAAGACGACGGGTTATGCCAGCTTTTGTTTGCTCTTCATTAAGCATAATTGTATGCGTCGCATCGATATCCTTTACATTTATTTGTGGCAACAGAAATAAAACGCGGTACGAATTGCGAAATGTGCATTGAGCGCAAATAATTTATTTCCTTCGAATATTTCGTTAGCAAATGGCGGTAATGTGATGCCACTAAGTGAATGCATAAGACCGCAGAAGATGCCATGCTCTCTCTACCTCAATGTGTGTGGCTGACTCCGTAAATGTGTGTGTTTGTGTGTGCGTGCAGTTCTATGTAAAGGGAAATTTCCTCTTGAAGTTTTATTGTTGCAATTCAATATCAACGCTTTACATATTCAGCAATGCTGAGCAAATATTGGCTCTTCACATCGACGTTGGGTTTTATTTGAATTCTTAGCGCAACGAATTGGTGCCGGCGTGACTCAAACAGGGCGGTGGCGCCGATTTTTATTATTTGATTTTTTCTTCAAACGGTTCTGGTAAGTGCGGTTCCAACTGGTTATTTATGTATTTGATTTTGCTTTGTTATTGATTAAATGTAGTTTTAAAAAAACATTTTTTTTAATCCAACTATTTCTTATGTATTTCAAAGCTAAATAATTTTTCAAACGATTGCTTCACTTTTTCAGGGTTAACTGTTTGATAATCACGAACTCCCATTACACTGGATCCTAAGCTTGTAAGATCAGATCGCTGGAATGTAAAAATAGAAATAATTTGGCATACCATTGCGCAAGTATAAAAACACCTGTTGTATCCTATCCTTTCTAACATAAATTATTATTAAGAGATTTACACTGGAAATGCTGCATATATTAAACACACCGACTAACATAAGAATTTATTTTAAAACGGACGCTTGAAGGGGCTTAACTTAACCCACTTGAACCTACCGATCGTTTAAACGATCAAAAAATTCTTCAAAATTTAATTCAGTAAAAAAAAAAATTGCTAATATATCTATTGTTTTTTGTTCACAGATCTTCGAAGTGACTCTTTAGCTTTGTTTAGAAGCCTACATCTTTAATATAAATGTTTGATTAAAAAAGTTATTTGCATTTGTAGTAAGTGTGTTAATATTGATATTTGTACTGAGTTACATTATTTGTTTTTATATTTAAGAGAAAGCTTTGTTTGAAATAATCAAGAATGAATTTGAAAGATTGTCATTGTAAAGTTCAGAATAAAATATTCGTTGAAGCAATAAGACGTTTTTACTTTCGGCATCCTACAATATTTTCAGAAGTGGTGCTTGATCCCATTTTTCAATTCGAATATCGTTTGATTTTAAAATCAATTATAAGAAAAATAATTATTTAATAAAATTTATTTAAAAATAAATAAGCTGATGAAATATATGGACTTAAACTGATGTGCAGTAGTCCTTTTAAAGATTTTATATAAGGATATATATATTTAAAATTTTGTATGCAGAGGAGTCCTGTATACCAAGATCGAATACAGTTTTTGAAGAAGAGAAAACATTATCCTGGGGAGCAAATACAAATTTATTTTCTGAAATCAAGAGAAGCTTGGCGTTTGTGTGATATTGGTGACTTTAGACGGAATTAATTGAAGCTTTTCACTTCAAAAATTTGGCGGAAATCTATTACATATGAAGAAATTTGGAGAAGAGTTGGCACTTTTGGTTGGCGTTTTGGTGATACTGGAAGATATTTATTAGCGAAGGTTGCTGGTTGTACGTTCAATATTGTGGTGATAAAGAAAAGGACAAGGTGAAAGAAATTAAAATATCTAAGAATTAAAACCGAAAAGAAGAGGTAACGATGACGTAAAAAATTACATTTTAAAAAAAGAAGAAAAGGCATCAAACAAAAAAGGCTTTTAAAAAAACAAAGAGCCATAAGATATTTTTTTTGGCGTTATTATTTTGTTGTTGTTACTGTTGTTAGTTTGTTTGAAGTTGTCCTCATGGAGCATACAATTTGTGCAAAAGACTATTCAGTCACTCAATTGCGTGACTTTGGACAATCTTCCAGGTTTGATATAGATAGTTATATAAATGTTTGATATTTCCTTGTTCAAAATTATTTTATATACCCAATAACGTTTTCTTTATTTGTGTAGGTTCTCAACTACGAGCTCCAGCAGAGATTGATTGCATATCCTCTGACAGTGAGGAAGACGACGACGACATACCTCTGTCTGTTTTGGATAAAAGGGCTCGAATCAGAGAGGAACCGTCTTTATCCAGTTTAGCTACAACAACTATCAGTCCATCAACCGTTCCTTTTATTGATCCAACCGTATAAAACAAACAAAAATATATCTGAAGAAGTCGCCACAATCCTTGCGAGATAACAGAATGGGAAGAAAACCAGGGGCCAATATACCCTCAAAAACCAACGTATTATTTTGATTGCATGTTTGGTGACGGCGTAATCGACTTATTGGTTACATACACTAATATTTACGCTACTCAAAAAAACGAAATTGGTGATGTTCCAAACAACGAAATGAAGGTCTTCGTGGCTATTCTACTTTATAGTGGATATGTTGTAGTTCCCAGAAGAAGAATGTATTGGAAAATATAATCAGACTCACAATTTAGTGTTATATATAATGCCATTTCAAGGGATAGATTCGCATTTATCATGACCCACCTTCACTTTTGTGACAACACTCAAATAGCTACCGAAAGCGACAAGTTTGAGTTGAAGATTGATTATTTAATAGAGTACAAGGAATATCAGCTTCGATGTTTACTTTGCAAAAAAAAATACAAACTTTATATGCAAAAAGTGTGAAATTCATTTGTACCCTAAAGGATGCTTCGCTATATACCATACGCCTACATAGATAAACTGAGTACTGTCATATATATTTATTATTTATTTATTATTATTTTTTTTTTTTTTCAAATAAATATGATAGAATTATAACGTATTGAAGTAAGAATGAAATTAAATAAATTATTTTCAGTATAAAAACTTTTATTGCGTTGTACTTGTATGAACGGTTACCTAGCTCCTTGTTCCTACCGATCGTTATAACGATCAACATTTTCCGAGCTTTCCAAAAGACGTACGAGCTTCCTTACTGTTTTCCTGGCCAACTATATGCATTTCAGCTATAATAACAAAAAAACACGCAGAAACTGCACAAAAAATAGTTTCAGGTCCAAGTGGGTTAAAGGGATACATTTTTCGGTGCGGTCTAATACAGGTTTAAATAAATCCAAACAACATTTACATGCGTCAATGTACATACATATATTGGCCACAGACATTTACTTTAGCGGTAAGCCACAGATATATTCGCTGCTTATTATTTATTTGCGTATTAGTATTGCTGTGTTTGGGTGTATATTCCCTGTAGAGAATTTTTCTTTGTTTTAAGTTGTTGCGTTTCTAGCTTATTCTGAGTGAAGTAACATCTAAATCTATTTTGCATGCAAGCAAGTTTTGAAAATAGTACTCCTAGGTAGTGGCAATTATACACAGACACACTTCCTTTTTTATAGTTTGGAAATATAAAAGTTCAGACCTAGGCATTTGAGTGTAAGGCATTTTACGAATATTATAATAAAATAAAATATAATAAAATAAAGGTAAGTAAAACAAAATTTTATAAAATAAAATAAAATAAAATTTTATAAAATAAAACAAAATAAAATAAAATATAATAAAATAAAATGAAATAAAATTAAATAAAACAAAATTTTATAAAATAGAATACAATAAATTAAAATAAAATAAAATCAATTCAAAAAATTTATAAAATTAAAAAAAAATATTTCTATGTAAGTATAAAAAAAAATAAATTAAAATTAAAAAAAATGTAGACAAAGCAATCAAAATTAAGTAAAATAAAATACAAAAAAATAAACCGAAAATAAACAGAATAAAATAGTTGAGTATATGAATAATATAGTTAAATTATTTTGTTCGTTTTCGTTATAGATCTTGCACCACTGGGCACACTCTTTAATTAAAGTTGACTTTTAATGGCAGTTTAATGACCGTTTCTGAACTAAGTAAGGTCTATTTCAGATGTTGTTCCTATTTGTTATTAGTTTCCCTACAGAGTATGCACATTTCTACTATAAGTGTAAGTAGGATTTGCTTTTTTATTTCTTACCGCATGCTGCTTTCATTGTATTTGCTAGTATTCTTTTATTTATTGGCATCGGAAATGATTCATGCTGGCAAATAAATATTTGGCTTACGCACACATGAACACATACATATACTAACACATAATCGATGAATCCCTGCAAAAAACGGAAATACTCCGTTTCATACTCCAAAGAATACTCCTAAAGGAGTATCAGAGTACTCCAACACATATCCTCATTCATATAAAAAAGGTGGTCCAATTTACATGGCAATGTCCGGTGATTGGATCACCTAATCCATCTCGGAGTACTCCGTTTCTTTGCTTTTGAATACTCTATAGACCACCTACGTGAGAGTACTCTCAAAATACTCCCATGGGACGACTCTATAGAGTATTTAACAGCAAAGCGAGAGTGGGAGTAGGTGGTCCTCAAAAGAACACATACTCCCTTCTCGCTTTTGTCTAGAATACTCTATAGAGTAATCTTTTGGCAGCATTTTCAAAGTACTTCAACGTAGGTGCTCTAAGACTATTCGGAAGCAAAGTAAATGGCACTCCGAGTAGGATTAGGTGATCCAATCACCGGACATCGCTATGTAAATTGGACCACCTTTTTTATATCAATGAGGATAAGTGTTGGAGTACTCTGATGCTCCATCGTTTTTTACAGGAATGACTGCCTGTTTGTTTGCTTCGTTGCCAGTTCGAAAAGCGTCTCAACGCCTCACAAATGACGAAAGTAAGTATTGGGAACGTTCAAATAGTCGGTGTACAAGAACATAAAATAGGCATTTGAATGTCTGATAAGCAAGGGAAAATTTTACTCCAGGCTTAACTCTGTGAAGTTCTAAATAATGTTTTTGATTGCCAACAAAACTGACGGTCGTTGAACTGTCTTTCAATGCCACAATTTCCCTTGTACCAATAGCAAATAATGCTGTGTTTTTTAATGTTTTTACCTAGTACTTTTTATTACTGAAGCAATGAAAAACAAAATCATAAAAAAAGAAGAATGTTAACTCTGCGCGGGTCTAAAAAATTTTCACGTGAAATAATTTCAGCAGAATATGCTGCGCTATTCTTTAGTACCCATCCTGTTGAAAAAAGTATTTGGAAACTAACTTGCAACTGGTATGAAAACAGAGCAGTACTAGTCAGCCAACTCTGCTTTTTCCATAAAATGAACTGGTATCTATCTATATATATATAAATACGCCACAAAAAAAGTCTTTCAACTCTTTTTTTGGATTCTATGCACTGGGGTATCTCTTGTATATAGGTGGTGTGGCATCCAGTATATAGAATCAAATGTGAACATTTTAATATCTCCAAAAGCAATAAAGCCAGAGTAATAATCTTTGACTGGAAGATACACAAGATCAATATGGGTTATATTGGAAAAGGGGGGGTGGCACCTCCCATACAAACTCAAACCTTAATATCATATATATCCGTAACCATTAAAGCTTCATCAACAGAACTGCATAAGCCGAGCATATATTGCAAATATTAACCGTTTTACGAAATGCGAAGTGAGAGCGTTTTAGAAAATTTGAGTGACTAGTGAGAAAAAATAATGAAAACATTTTTATTTAAAAAAATAAAAAAATTTGAGGGACGAGTGAAATATTTTTGGTTATTCCAAAAATTTTGGGTTTCTTCTGTATAAATTGAGATTCTCTGACGTGACTCGACTAAAGTTCGGGGTCAGTGCTGGACAAAATAAAGCTTTTGGCGGGACTTCTTGGCTATTTTCGAATTATTTCAGGGATTATTTTGATACCTTTTCGGAACCATCACGGAATTGTTTTAGAAATCATTCTGGGCTCAGAGTCATTTCAGTAAATGTTTGAAAGTGTTCCAGGGGATTTCTCCGGGCCATTTCGATACGGACTTTTTTGGGATTGTTTCAGGAATATTTTGGAATTATTTCGGGGTCATTTCTAGATTGCTTTCGAAAGCTTTTTAAGGGGTTTCCACAATCATTTCGAAAATGTTGAAGGGACCATTCTCGGAACTTTTTAGGCTTATTCAGGGAATTTTCGTTAATATTTAGGCTCACTTCGGTATTATTTTCTGAACTTTTCCGGGTTATTTTTTTTATTTATTTATTTTACAATTTTAAGCCGTATGTTGTCAATGATCACTCAACTCCAGCACTAGATACTGAGTCAGCCTTACCCAAAATGATCCCCCAACAATCCTGAACTAACTGGATACACCAAGGGCGGCTGGCTGTTTTTTTTTCGATCTCATTTGGGGCATCCCCATCTTCTGCTGCCGGAGTTTCGTTGCTCATGCACATAAGGTCACCTTTATTTCGGCACTATGCTTCTAGCTGAGTTATGCTTGTACAGCTCATCGGTAAATTTTCTTCGATACTCACTGTTTCAATAGCATGAAGGACCAACTAGCAAATTTCAAATACTAACTTTTACTGTATCTGCCTACCAGTTCATTTCTTATTCTGACTCCTTCGTCACGAATCGCCAACTGCTAAAGCAATCGCTTTCACACGCAGTGATTTTTTTAAGATATCCACCCACCTTTAATTTAATACGGAAGGAAATACCATATGTTGGTAATTTATATGAAGGTATAATAAACAAGAAATATGACTGACTTGGCGTAACCATAAATAGAATAAAATATTTGAAAAATAATTTTATTAGGCTTATTTCCGGTTGTGTGCTAGTTTCATACTTTGAGCTATTATTTATTTCTTTGCTCTTTTCAATTCTTTGCTCCGTCTCACTTCTCATAGAAATTGAATTTATGTAGGCGTTTGTGGAAGCCGGCGAATAATTTGCATATAATAAAGTGAAACCATATGCAAAATAATCTAAAGCTTTTTTAATTCATATGGAAATCACAAATGAAATGAATATGCCAATTAATAGCTGTAGGTGTTTGCAAAAGTATACAAACAAATAAAATTCAGCATGGCAGAAAGCTGAATAGCTGAATGGCATTGTGTTAAAAATAGCACACACGAGGCTACGCAGGAATAATTTAATGGAATTTGCATCAAAAGTACTAATAATGAATTTGCACGATATAACTCTGACGATATCAAGAGAGAGCTTCCCTTAATATTTGGATGTGATGCTTTAACTGTTTTCCGATGAATTCGGCTCAGATATTTAATGCCAACTCCGAACAGAGCAAAACGAATTTTAGCAAAGAAGATTTTCCAATTAAAAACACTACAGGATTGGAAATCGGTCTCCACTCGTTGCTTCCACCGGAGCGATGGCATTCCTGTGCAAAAAATACTGACATAACACCTCAAGAATGACATATGAAAATTAATACGAATAAAAACAGGATAAAATAAATAAATAATAATAGGAGTCCTAATGATATAGGAATGGATCAGTTGAAAATTAATAGAAGGAAGCGAGAGATTAGATGAAGACACGGTAAAAATGTAGGGGAGTGTCATATTATTTGAAAGTTTTCGATTTAATTTTGTTCATTGTTGAATTTTGCATTCGGTAGTGGAAACGTAGCTAAAAACTACAAATTTTTGAGTTTGCATTCAAAAAGTTACTTGGGGAAAAGATAAAGAAACGTTGTTGTCAACGTATAAGGCAATTTTCTAGCCAGTTCTTAGCTGCGCACAACGAAATGCTAACCAGGCAACTATTGTTCAACTGGTACAAACAGCACCACCCGAACAGGATTTCTTCCTTTGTCAGCTCTCGACCAATGAATGCCGTCACAAGTTTTACCTGTTGAAGAACAGGAATCCGGGCTGCCAAGGGAGACAAGTGTCACACTGGCGCAATTTCGTTCTGGGTACTGTAAAAAATGAAACTCTTACCTATCCAGACTGAGCCCCGACATGTCTAATATTTGCCCGGCATGCGGTGTGTCTCCCCATGTCAGCAAATATCTGTTCATCTGCTCAACAGAGCAAACTCTTCAAACACCAGTCTTACTCTGGTCCAACCCTATTGAAGATGCGGGGACTTCGTCAGACGATTTTGATGACAATGCTAGGTAAGGAAAGTGACGACTAGGCAGGGCGAAGCATCGCTACAACAACAACAGCAACATATACAGGGTGGCGCAAAAGTCATCCTCCTATCAGAAAATGCTATAAATTTTGCGATTGGCCCCTAAAGGCACTTCTGTTTTGACATTTGTGTAGTAAACACATGCGAAATACACGTTAACCTCTTGGGGTATAATGTCCACATATGTGGACAAAAGTTTTCTTTGTGGAATAACTGTCAATGTTTCATTATTTTTCTCAAACAATGTAACAATTTATTGGGAACATATTCGCTCGCTTTTCTACATTTTTAGTTTCTCTCTTTACTTCTTCTGTCGCTTTCATTTCATACGATATTTGCAAATGAACTGAAATATGCAAGATTGGATCATATTTTGTCACAAGTGAGTCAATATTTTTTTTGTGTACACATAAACACTTTTACTTTTTTTAATATATATTTATTTATTTTTAATAAAAAAAACATTGAATTAGCTTTTTCTTTGAATTACATAAGAATATTTTTTTTTGCAGTTATATTAAAAATTTCGAAAACCTGTTTTTAGCATTAAAAAAATAAATAAAAAATAAAAATTTTGTTTGAAATAAACTCTTACGACACCAGTTATTAAAAATAAGTCATAAAAAATTAATTTTCGGGCGTATTTTCGGTGCGGGATTGAAGAGGTTAATAAACAATGTTACGCTACACTGCTCCAGAACGCGGAATATTGCTGACTATTTATTTGACCAATAATCGGTCGGGGCCAAACGGTTACTGTGAATGGTGAGCGCTACAGAGCAATGATCAACGAGTTCTTTTTGCCGCAACTTGATGAATTGGGATTGGAAAACATGTGGTTCCAACAAGACGGTGCAACAGCACACACTGCACGTGCCACAACCGATATGCTGAACATTGGAAGCTTACTTTTGCGCCACCTTGTACAACCTTACCACCAACTCAGTTAGAGTTCGAAAGGCCTATCCGATCAGTTTAAAGGTTTCAGAGGGTGGCCTCCTGTCTGGCGATTCCTTCAATTTAATGCTTTTTAGAAAACAAAAATATAAGCAGCACAACTTAGCCGATGGTTCTAGCATCTATGTACACATAATGCAAGTTTGGAATTGTTGTCCTATCTCGATGACATTGACATCATTTGTTCAAGCAATCGCACCGTAACTTCTTCCAACTCCAAATTGGAAAAAAGAGCACCTTCTCTCATTATGCAAAGGGGCAGCGCATTCTCGTATTGGTACTAGGAGTATTCGAGGGAAAAATTGTTCGAAAGTGAAACTTTCTGAATATGAAATGGAAATTCTGAATATCAATTGTAACTTTCTGAATGTAAACTTCAAAGGGTGAAGAAATGCATTTTGCTGGGCTGCTTAAGACATAATATTGATAGTAATTCTAATAAAATAATGAAAGAGAAAGTCACAAAACCGCTTCGTTAATCATTATCTTCGGACGAATTTAAGAGTACTCTTCTCGAGTATTGCAGCTTAATGGTTGAGTCCGTAACGAATCTTAGCAGATTATCTGAGGGAGCAGACTTCGACTTCGAAAATACTCATTCAGGAAATGCTTTTTCTATACGTTTTATCACATGACATACAATCAGCAAGTGAAGAACTTATTTCGCAATCTCCATATAAAAAAAATGTAGCTGTTGCTTGTTTTCTTGTCCATGAAATTAACCAGTATGGACACTAACAGAGGAAATAAGAGTTGTTTTCTTTCAGGGGCCAATAGTACAGCCATCTGCCATAACTTTATCCCTATTCATATACAAGCTGGATCAATCGTAACTCTACTGTACCTACTGTTTCTCAAGCGCTTCCACTCAATCATTATTGACGGCTACCAGTACGTCCACCAAAGCAACCATAGTAAACTGTTTGGTATAAAGGGAAGCTATCACTTTGTAAACGACAACATGTACAACAATATGTACCCCCTGCTTGTTCCGCGCATCGATTCATGGAATTGGACGTGATGGACCAAACATGGTTATACGACAACAGCCTGCGCCATACCTACCACGGGCATATTCTGACCGCCTAACCCGCAAGGGTGCTAAGTTGATGGTTCCTTGCGATCAGAATATTTGGTTCAAAACCCAGAAGTCAGAGTACTATAATTTTTAAGAATTTCGCTTTTTTCCCCTTAACAAAAACAAAATAGTTTATAAAATTTGTAGATTTCCACGTAATAATTTCCATTGTCGTGAACCAAACGTAAAGTATATTCTCATGCCAGTAATTGCATTAATTTATGTACAGAGCATTTGGTTGGTGATATTCATGAATAATCCCTCATATTCTAAATGTTACATTTACATGTCCATAGATATATACAAATTTATATCTACCACCATAACCTCTGGTAAATAAAATATTTTAAACACAATTTCGCCACTTAACTTGTACCGGAATATGGCTTTGGTGGCATCAAATTTATTGTAACATTGCTGCATTTGTTGTTGTTTGCTGGAAATTTTTATAATATAATCCATACATACTATATCGTATAAATACTTTACATCTCACTTTCAAGCGCTGCCTTTTTTGTTTGGATACATTATGGATTTGTGGCCACTGGCACCTAGCTCATGTAGTTTTACAGCTGCCGGTAGTGCATAAATTAAATATTTTATTAAAATGGATAAGCACTTTTACTGTGAAATCAACAGAAAGTGTTCATTCACTTTATCATGCGAATATTTTATATGAATGCTTCATGTATATATATATATTTTGCATATTGCTAAGTGACCACTTTGAAACTATATTTAAACATTTATGTCAGTACCCTGTACTGAAACTTCGCAATGGTCAGAAAAAGTAACAGTTTGCAACTAGAATTTCTTAATTCATCTCAAACTAGGACGAAAGACCAAATATTTCGCACTAAAAATTTAAATTTTTGGAGAACGTTTCAACCACACCTGTTAAATTTGATTAGTAATCAATTAATAAGACGGTTTTTTTAATTGGTAATGATCATTTTTTTTTTCAAGAAAAGGCACTTACTAATTGATTACGATTAGAAAAAATTAAAAAAAAAAATAAAAAATATATAAAGAGGTATAAAAAAAAAATCAAAAAATTGTCTTGATTATTTATATAATTTTAGATTTTTTTTTGATTATTTTTGATTTTTTTCAGCATTGTTGATGTGTTTATTTATGTGCTTCTACAATACTGAAAAACAAAAATCAAAAAAATAATCCAAAATTATCAAAAATAATCAAAAGTGACCAAAACACCTTTTTTTTGATAACTTTTTATAATCGTAAAAAATCATGATTTTTTTTTATTATTTTTTTAATTAATTGAAAAATAACGGCAATCAATCATTAACCCATACAATCCCAGCTTTTTTCCAAGCATAATTTGAAGGAAACAAAGCAACCCATTACCAAGTGCTTTAGGTATTTTTTTCATATCTCTGGCCGTTTTTAAGAAAATTATCGTCCAAAATTGGGGCGCTGGCCATACTAGAGAGCACTAAAAATGTATTAAGTGGGTCAGTTGATAAAAATTATAACATCAGTTTTATTAAGCAAAAATGTAAATTCAATTCAGACTTCACTCAGTAATTAATTGCTTTAAGATAAATATAAACAAAATTGAGAATGAAAATACTCAAAACAGTTTATGTTACAGCCAATATCGAATTTTCTGCACTTTTTGATGGCATTTTTATGGCATTCTGGACAACTTACTTGAGTTGTGCTAAATATAACTATGTGGCTTTCTGTTTTTGGATTCTACTGACCATCAGGAGAGAGTTTAGAAAGCTGAAAAGCATTGTTAATTGATACGTTCAAAGCCACCATCAGCAGCTGTCAGTACAACTTTTTACGATTGATACTAATTCGATAACATCCCACATTCTGATTTCATCGGTCAGTGACCCCATAATATATTATAAAAGGCGAAAAAAAAATGTGTCATATATTTGCTAAAACTTAACAAATGTTCACAAACAGTTCATGTAAAATCATGGGAGCGTCTGTGCTCAGCGCCCCAAAAATGGGGCGGCACAGAAAATCGCTCAGGAAACTTCACGAAAATAATATAAACAACTTTTTCTTTTAGTTTTCCATCTAAAATTGACAAATTCATAAGCTATGACGAAAAAACCACACATTTTGAAGAAATAACTATACAAACTTACTTATTACTTCGCGACATCGAAAATTGTAAAAAACACAAAACTTCTATCACATATTGAGAAATAAACTAATAGCTGTATGCTGTAAGTCTGTATCATCTAAATATTTGAGATTTTTCATTAGAGACAATTTTTGTGACTTCAGATGATTTCGGTATTCTGTAAGATAAAATCACAAAAAGTTCACACTTGCATACATCTGAAGTACAGCAATTGACAGTGGATGTATAGATATAGCGATAGCCCAGGTAGTAAGCGTCTCTAGTATAAAGTGAGCGACGCAGGATCGAGCCCAGGATCGCGGACAATTCGTTATTTTTATTTTTTAGTTAAATATTATTTTTTTAAATACATAAATGTTTCTACATTTAAAATTGATTATTTTTTTTAATTTCTCAAATTTTTAACAAAATATTTTACTGTTTGTGACCTGCCTAGAATCAGCTGACAAATTAGTGACTATTTTTTTGAGACTAGAGATGTGAGACAGCTTACTGAATACCAAATTGTAACAAAATTAAAATTTACCACAAAATGGCTCTATTAGTCACTAGATACTAGTTACAGAATTCACCTATAAGATTATGTTAAAAAGAGCGCAAGTGGTAGTGTTGCCGCATATTACAAAAATATGGACTAAATCATTTAGTGTAAATAAACAATTATGTTGTTTAATAACTCGTAAAGACTAGGCGCTCCAAAAATGGGGCGCTGAGCGGTTAAATGGATTCTCAAGAAAATGACTAATCAAACCAGTAATCATGACGATTAGTAATCATTCAAATTCGATGTTTCGGATGTTTTTTCACTGAATGCAGACCGATGGTGAAAATTTGAAGATCCCAGCTAAACGGGACGTTAGTTTAATATTGAATACCGAGGGATGCGATATTTGCAAATATAGCAACTCAAGTTGGAAAACGAATGCAACTCCACCGAAAATAATCATTCACATTTTTTCAAAGTTTTGAATATCAGTTAAATAATACACACTCTATATATCAGCCAAATGGGTCTATAAATGTAATTTAAAAATTTCTTTTTTCCGATCTGAATGTGATTTTCTTAAAAAAATATTTTGGCCAATAAACTCGATTTTTGTAAAATAGAGCGACCTATCGGATGTTTTTACTTTCCATTGCATTGCCAACGCGACCCTAAAATGTCAAAAACTTCAAAACCCTAACTCACCCTAGGAAGTTGGTTTTAAATCGAATGCAAAAATGCGCGCTACAGACACCAACAAACCACGCTCACAAATTTGAGTTGGCTTTGCACGCCCGGAATATAATTTCGCCTGTTATCATGCAAGCTATATAAACATGAGAACGTTTTTACAGAAAATTCACGCGGTGCCTTTTTTTAGGGTTGAGCTGTTAAAACCTATTTTTTAGTTTGATATTTTCAGCACTAGAGGTCTAACCTGAGACCTCTCCCAAGTATGCCGAGTACTTATTCATCATAAACGAAGGTACTTCAATTATTTTCATTTAATAATTACCACTAAAGTCGAACTATTGTCAATTTTGAGGTATACGAGGTGTGTTCAAAAGGTATCGCGAATTTTGAATTTTCGCTGGTTACGTATATTCGAATTTCGAATTTTTTGTAGCGTTATGTTGGTACTCATTCATGTCTCTCACTTATGCCGACAAGCTCGGCCATTTTGAATGTTCAGTTAATTGTTGACAGCTACTTTGCTTGCACGTGTTTTGGATCGTCTTCGATTTTTACCTATTCAAAAAAATGGATCAAAGAACCTGTATCAAATTTTGTGTGAAAAACGAAATTAAGTGCGCGGATGCATTCCGAATGTTGACTGTGGCATACGGAGAAGCTACCTTGGACCGAAGCAACGTTTATCGGTGGTACAAAATGTTCTCAGAAGGCCGAGAAGATGTGCAAAGAAGAACAAAAATTGGCTTTTGCACCGCGATAACGCCGCTGCTCACGCATCGTTGATTGTGCGCGACTTTTTGGCCAAAAACAACACACTAATGATGCCGCAGCCACCGTATCCCCCAGATCTGGCCCCCTGTGACTTTTTCTTGTTCCCTAAACTGAAGAGGCCCATGAAAGGACGACGTTACGCTTCTCTTGACGAGATAAAGACGGCATCGAAGGAGGAGCTAAACAAGATACAAAAAAATGATTTTTTGAAGTGCTTCGAAGATTGGAAAAACCGTTGGCACAAGTGTATAATATCTCATGGGGATTACTTTGAAGGGGACAAAATAGATATTCATGAATAAATAAATAATTTTTGAAAAAACACAAAATTCGCCATACTTTTTGAACACACCTCGTATTTCTATCTGCAATCGGAAAAGCATAGGATATAGCCAGACGGCTGACTAGTTGGGCTTGGTGTTCATACTACTTTTGAGGAAGTTCACAACTAGTTGTTTTGTCTGTAGGCTACGCGCTACCAAATATATGCTATACCGACTGCTGAGTGGAAGATCACCCTATTTTAAAATCTGTTTCAAAAACGCCCTATATCAAAATTTATTTCAATAACACCCTATTTCAAAATTTGATTCAAAAACGCCCTATCTCAGAATTTTTCTCAACAACGCCCTATCTGAGAATTTGATTCAAAAACGCCCTATCTCAGCTAAAAATGTATTGAATTTTCTTTCAGATAGGGCGTTTTTGAAATTTATTCTGAGATAGGGCGTTCTTAAACCAAATTTTGAAATAGGGCGTTATTGAAAAAAAATTTGAGTTGGGGCGTTCTTCAAAGAAATTCTGAGATAGGACGTTTTTGAAAAATATTTTGAAATAGGGTGATCTTCCACTCAGCCTTCGAATTTTTGCTTAGTTGATATTGAAAAAAAAAAAAAAATACCCAAAAACCCTTTGTAGATACATATGTAGGTACATATTTATTTGCATACGTAACATACATATATTTTACAAAAATTCAATATTATATTGATATCAAACTTTTTGCTGCAGCGAAAACAAAATCTTTTTGATATTTTTTTTTTGATAAAACAAAATTCAAAATTTTGGATATTTTTTGAAACTATTTCTTTTTTGTTATACACATAACTTTCACAATATTATTTATCTCAGAAAAAAACAAAATTTTAATTTGCTTTTTGATAAAAATAACGTTATTATGCAGGCCTGCCTAAGAGGTGGCTAAAACACATTAAGGTAATGACGTGCAACGGACATGATGCCTCTCACCTTATTATTACGCTCTTAATTATAAATTCAGAACTTTCTTTAAGTCAATTTAAAGTGTTAATCCAGCTCTAGCGTGCCTTCACTTCATAAAAAAGCTTAAGTTGAGTTATTGCGCACACTTTTTCCTGAACTTTTGATACTGTACTTACCATGATCCAATAATACAGGTCGTGTTAATAGACCAGCTGATTTTTACTTTTGTGTCGAATTTTGACATTACACTCATTTCTCAGTACGATTTTGACGTTAAACTCACAAATTACAAAAACAAAATACATGGAAAATTTTTGTGTGCTGTATGTTTGTCGAGCTGCTACGACCTGTTGTAGTTGGATCATGGTACTTTCATTTACAGTCAACTAAACAGGATTCCGACAGATCAATTTCTCTCTCAGAATCTCATAAATTTATACAGAGAACAGATGTACAGTTGCGTTTAATATAATCGTAGTGAAATTAAATTGGATATCGCTGGATGAAATAAGAAGAAGCTGTGTTTTTAATAATTTTAATTTATAATATAGCAAAATTCCATAACAGAAACCTCATAAAAAGAAATTGCAAGATTTAACCAAAGTTCAGGAAAGTTAATTAAACTTTTAAAAATTTACATCAAAATTTAAATATTTTTGGGCAGTATTTTAAAAAAACGTTTGAGTACGCAGTTTTATAGCTCATTAAATTTTTGCGTAATAATGTGCACGTTGGAAGTACCTCAAAATTTCCCCTGAAGTTTTGGAATTTTTTTTTGTCAAGGATGTTGGATATTTTTTTTCATACAAAATTAATTTTTCTTCATGCGCTTTATAGAAGAAATCACTCAACAACCTTCAAGAAAAAAATTCCGAAAATTCAGGGAGATTTTTGAACGTGTTCTAACTTGCAAAATCTAGAAATTCTGCCAAAACATTTGAAGTTTAATTAACTTTCCTGAACTTTGTATAAGCTTTCAAATTATTTTGTATGTTTTTTCTAAAATGGAATTAGCTATGTTTTAAATGAAAATTAATAAAATCACAGCTTCTTCTTGTTTCGTCGAACGATATTCAATTTAACTTCACTACTATTCTGTTGAACACGGCTGTACATACTAGACGTGGACTTACCTGATATCGTTTTTACGGTAAAACTACCCAACCATTGAAGTAGAAAAAAGTTGTTTTGTGGAAAATTTAATTGCCCAAAAAACGTTCTGAAAGAAACGTGACTGGAACATTCAGATTGGATGTCGTTAAATAGGTCAGGAAGCTATAAAACCCAGCAACAATCCTAACTATGATGCGTATATTCTTATGCATATGAACTTATGTATATACTTAAATAAATACCCAATTTGCCAACTTTAAGCGTCTAATTTGTTGCTAATTACTAACCTGAATGATGCAGCTTTTATCATTTTATATGCGACCAACATACTGATAGAAGCTTTAACGAGAAGCCGCTGGTGAAAACCTATGCCCCCTAAACACCATATAATGGGCATGTCAAAAAAATGTTAATAGAGTTTTTCGCCTGTAGTTGATGATAGTGTAAATGGGAAAGCGATCAATATAATGTTTTTGTAGTTATAATCTTATAGAAAGTGATATCGCAGAAAGTCAGCATATGTACATAGGACTGCTTTGGAAAAATATTAATGTTTGTTCCTAATAGGCTCAAAGTTTTAGCATACAAAATTGTTTATTAATGTATACTGTATATACGAAGCTCGATTCTGTGGCAGTTGATATAGTGCAGAAGTATGCTAGTAAGGGGCGTACATAATCCAATTACACAAAGGACTGACCACAGCGACAACGCTCCTTAAAACTTTCGCCGAATGTTCTTTCCACTACTCAAAGAAAACACACAATGCTGTTTAGAATAAGAAAGTAAATAGTTGAGACAGTCTAAAGTAGATATACCTATAAATTTGTATAATAATAATAACCCGTGAGAAAATAGGTAAGCGGGCGGGAAATACTCACTGTAAATTGTTGACACCCTGTAGATAATAGAGGAATTTTTGCAATTCAAAATTTTTTTTCTTGAAAAGCGTTAAGCTAATGTATTAGAACTGAAGGTATCAAAGTTGCAAAGTACAAAAGTCATAGGTTTTACTGTGCAAATTAATTCAAAAATGACTAATTAAGTTGAAAAACGTTCCAAAAAAAATTCGAAATGATTCCGAAATTCCACGAAAATAATCATGAATTGATTCCGACCGAAAAAAATCCGAATTATTCACGAAAAGGCCAGAAATCCTAAAAAGGTACAGAAAACGGTCCAAAAATAAACCTGTAATGCTTCCGAAATGATATCGGAACAGTTCCGGAATGATCCAAAAAAGTTTCGAAAAAATTCCAAAATGCTCCTGAAAAAGTCCGGAAATGCTCCTGAAAAATTAAGAAATCAATCCCGAAAACAACCGCGGAAGCATTACGACAGGGTCTCACAATTTTACCAAAATACTTTGCTAATTTGTTTTATTTTCGTTGCATCAAAAGTGTCAATTTACCTAAAAAAAAAACGCTTCGGTAGCCCTTGCGGTACTGCCCGACTGTCGTGCCAGCGATTTGGAATGGCCAGCGCAACCTTTTAGGTCATGTCACCGCTCCTTCGGTAAGTCGACTCCTACGACCGGTATGCCTATCTCGGGCATATTCTAACCCCTAGCCCGCAGGGGTGCGCTTTTCTGCAGAAGGAAGATTTGCAGTCGTCATTACAGGGTACAGAACAGAAGCGGACAAAAGGTAGGAAAGAGTCAGTGTTAATTTCGCAAGGAGAATTCGTCACTTCATATTCATGTGAGATTTTGTGGGAGCCCAATTTCATCTAAAGTCAGACTTGGTACACCTCTTGAAGCTTGAAAAGGGAAAGAGCCATTGCACTTTGCCTTTAGCGATTATTCCTCTGGTAGGCAAGGGAGTTTCGATACATAGAAATTTAATAATTATATGGCTGTTTTTCATACTCCTGCATTTCAAGGTCTCTTTCCTAAACTCCACTGAATTTTATCGACTATTCTGGTAGTTGGCTATTGGCGGCAAACCCTTCGGACTAGTGAAAGGAGATTAGTGTTTCGTGGATATAAGTTATCTCTGTATGAATGGCATTTAAAGGTTTTACGGAAATCATGGTGTTGGTTGGCTAGCCCTAAGCTAGTGGTACTACCTAGAGGGAGGATATCGGTGAATATGATTCTCCTTGCTTTCCTTGTTTCCCACTCTTTAATATTGGTACCTCTTGCAGATTCCAGATCGCATTAATGGAAACTCCCCCCAAGCCAAGTTGTTTTCATATCAGCATGGATGTACTGGAGGGGCCCATTTTATTAGATTGAACGAATGAATGATGGACTCCTGACTTGGGCTTAACAGATTTAAAGCATTTTGAGGTATGCCCTGCAGTATTGTCAGACTTTCTTATCCCAAAGGTGGGGCTGTGCCGAATCCATTTTTCTACTTTTTTCATAGAAATCTAGGTGCAAATGATTTTGATATCATCGGTTTTAACAAGCGAGGCCTATGTTCTGCCTTCTCTAGCCTGAATAAAGGAATGAAGAAAACGGACCAGGCAGTGAACTAGGAGAAGATGTAGTATTTGCTGTCATTAAATAAAGAATCGGCCCACCTACGACTTGCCAACAATGTCGCTGTTGATAATTCAAATTTTGAAACTGTGAGTGACTTCCTCAACTCGGACACCAGTGTTAACATCGAAAATAAATTTAGCCGAGTTAACGGAAAACAGCTCCGTGTGCTACTTTGAACTTAGTAAGCAACAGAAGTCCTCTCGTGAGACCACGCTCTATATTTTTCTGATCATACCTGTCCTGATGCACAACTCCGAATCTTGCAGAATGTTGAAAGAAGATAAAATTGCCCTCATAGTATTAGGCGATTGTGTACTATTAATGATAAGACCATAGTGCAGCAAGTTAAAGCTCAAGCTTAAATGGCTAGGTCATGTTGTATTTTGATACTCACAACTAGCTATAAGAACCATCTTTGTTCCAGAAAATAAAGCATTACCAATCTTCTTTAACGGCTGATGTTAATGGGCACATTATAGCCAATCGTTAGCCAAGAAGCTCAATCAAATTAGCATAAGTATCGCATTGGAATTCTCAATAATATTTATTGTCTATACAAATAGAATAAATAAACAAATATTAGATCCTAAAATAAAAATAATGTCTTCAATGTGTATCAGCACAAAAAAAAAAAGCAAACAAACAAAAAGAGAGAAAGTATGTTACCAATAAAAAAATGCCTATAAAAATAAATTTCTCAATAAATGTTCAATTTACAACACCTGGAGAGGATATAAATTTATTTTAGTCTGCCCAAAATGCATCAATAAAAATGTCATTCGTTGAGCTCGTTAAAAAAATGTTAAATATTGAGTGGATAAAATAATTTGTGGCTCACATAAAAGACAAGGGAGAGTACTGGTCTATATTCATACAAACAGACATACGAGTACATACCAATACAATACATAAATGTTATGAAATGCATTACCCTGCAAAAAATAATGTGACTAATCTCTAAAGAGAGTGAACCACGATTAATCTCGTTAGTCTTCAGTTGGCTATAATTCAATTTACATAAGGAAATTTTTATTTGCGTAGCATACCCATAGGGGTGTAAGCCAATTTCAGTTTTTGTAGCATACTTATAGGAGTTGAAAGTACCTGTTTGGAAAGAAAGTGGCTTAGTTCTTTCGTACCCGTTCTGGTATAAATGGTTACAAGTGGTCTCTCCATAGGACATGCTCAAACAAATGTGAACAGTTCAACCCATACAAAGTAATAAGAACTGACGTTAGTTGCATCCTCCTTTGCGATTCATCCCGGATGCATCCTAGACTTATCGCATTTTTTGCAGAGTATGTTGAGCCAAAAAAAAATAAAAATTGGTGAAAACTCTCACAAAACAAAAAAATTCAGTTTAAACTGATTTGGGTACTCATAGATTGGCTGTTGCACGTCCGTCGAATGCTTAGCGGTTTATGGCAGACGTGCGATTTATTTATTGTTGTAATAAAATTTTTATGCGTCTTTCAACACAGCGGCTGTTGAAATGAGTGATGGTGGTTTGTTTTTAGACTGCAGTGAAATATCAAGTAGAATTTTTCTGACTATCCTCAAAAAGACCAAACTTGGACTAATACAAATACAAAGCTTTGAAAAATTGCAGTAGGGAGTTTAATTTTAATTGATTTTTTACTCACTTTACTATGTGATATTTTAGCCATAAGACCTCTAACCCATGACCTCTCTCATGAGTCCGTCTAACAATGCTCAAGTACAATTAGTTTGGGAATAATACATCAACAGAATAAAATTGAAATTGGTTCTAAAGTTATTAGTAGCCGAATTTGTAAATTTTTTGTGGGCAGTATTGGGCGCCTATTTTCAGCATTTTTGCAAATATCGTTAATAGAATGAACGGGCCAATGTAGCCACCAACTTCTATTATTTTACCTATGCCAGTCAATGAGATATTGCATGTTCCGCCTATCTACTTTCTTTTTAGTAAAGTTTTATTTGAAGTGGGCATGGTCGAATCACGAACTACTGGGATTACATTTTCACTAGGTGTTCTCTCCACAATAGTGATATATTTGGTAGCAAATTTCATCATTCTGTAGTAAAGATTCTAAAGTTATTAACAGTCGAAATTTTATAAGTGGGTGCCACGCCTATTTTCGACAATTTTTCAAAATTAGTAACAAGATGATCAGGTTAATGTAAAAACCAATTCTAGTATTTTTTCTTTATTAGTAAAGGAGATATGAAATGTTCTGTCCTCCTAACTTTCTTCTAGAAAAATTTAGTAAAATGGGTGGCGTAGTCATCAACCGACTTAGTGTTATTCCGAGGATGTATTCATCACGTCCATACTATACCTAGTCCAGAGTTTCTTCATTCTATCTTATACGGTTCTGAAGTTATTAGCAATTGAAATTTTATAATTTCTTTAATCATATATGGGCGGTGCCACGCCTCTTTTAAAAAATTTTTTGCTAAAATCGTTAATATATTGATGACATCAATTATTATTTTAGTTGTTAGTTATTAGTGTTGCTGGCCTCCCACACCGAAGGGTACAGGTAACATCCCTCAGTCACTTCTACTAGTTTTATACTAGTGAAATACAACTTTGCCTAGCTCAAGTTCTGTAATTTTTCCATATTAGCAACCGGTATTTTTAACACGGCGATGAGATGGCAATTGTCCGCTTCTGCATCAGCACCATACCAGTTGACATACCAGTCAGTACATATACCGGTATCATACTAGTTAGCCTATGCATCAGTATCATACCAATTACTGTACCATTTCATGGTAGGTTAGTTCATTTTGGATTGAAAAATAAAGAAAATTGCAAAATTACATTACTAAGCACTTTATTGAAAATTTAGTCAACAGATATAAAAATATATGTATCTATCACTATATTAAACAAATTAAACCAATTTCAATAAAAATACAGTCGCTATTCATAACAATTTTACCCTTGGAAAACATTTCTAAAAAGTAATTTTCTTCTTTTTTAATATTATTCTTTTTTATATTTTATAATTTTATAATTGATTTAACGGGGATACATCTTTAAATTTTCTTTAAACATTTTATGTAAAATTTTCAAATTTAAATATTGATCTCTGATAGAATTTAATGCATACTCGCAAATATATATTTTCATAAAATTAAGGAATATTAGCTTTTTATGAGTAAAATTTTATGTTTCGGACTTCGCTTATGAAATTCTAGTACATAATGTGCAAGTGCTTAGTAACAAATTTTTTTAAAAAGTGCTATTTTAACCACGTGTCTCTGCTCGCTATTTTCGTTTTTGCAGCTTTTAAATGATTCCGTTGTAGATTCATTGTTATTTTATTTATGAAACTGCATTTCACAATAACAATAAATCAACTCTGAACAATAACCACAATTCAATATTTCTTTTATGAATTTTTTGAAAACTTTTTCATCGCAAGAAGGTTACTTAGATCATTCCAAAAAGAAATGTTATTTACTTACACAATAGGTTTGACAAAGTTTTGTTTTCACTTTTCTTCGTGGTTTCATTTGAACATTTCTTATTCGTTGTTTGCTTCGCTGCTGCGCCGTTATTGCAGTAACGACGAAGCAAAAATAAAGGTGATTTTGTTGCTATGCACGTTCGTACATGATCTGCAACCCAAATGTACTATTTAAACTACGAAATTCTCAAAAGGTTTATAATTTTACTCTCAGAACTATTATTTACAAGAAAGTTCTTAATTTAATTTAATTAAATGAATATTTAAAAACTTAGAATATTATTTGAATAGAAAATTAAAATGTAGGACGGCGTTGTTAATTGAACGATTGCGGCCTGAATACTGAATTGTTTTCTTTTTCGCTCGTGTATGCACGACAATTTTAGAGGGTTGTTGCTGCTTCTGATAGTGGGAGCGTTGCAGTCGCTCAAACTAGTATGAATAAGCCCACGAAATTGGAGTTAATGAACTGGAATGTTTACTAACCAGTTTGGCAGGTATCAAAAGTAAGTTCAAAACGTATTTTTCAGAACGGGGTCGTGCCTCGGCAATGGTTTGGCAAACCCTCTGTGTTTATTTTCACCATGGAAGGTTTCTTAGCAAAAATGCATCTGTTTTGCAGTTAACTTTTGGAGTCGGCATGGTCCCAAGTATTAGTAGCAGCACACCAAAAATTGGTGGGAAGCTCGGCCTTCATCTCCTCGGAGGTATATCGCGCCAAATATTTTTTTTATTTTTATTTGCTTTTAATAATGAATTATTTAATTTTATACATTTTTCCAATTTTTTCGCTATCAAAAAAGACATGTCCTAGGGCGATTTTTTCAATTTTATGTACCCGCGTAACTTGACTGGAGGGTAACTTGTGTGCCAAATTTTATTCAAATATCTCAATTTTAACTGAAGTTATCATCTGCATAGACCGGTTAACATGTCTGGATCGATTCCTCTGCTCATTCTAAGAATTTTGATAATCGTTCTCTATATCTGTCTCGATGTTTTTTATATCGTTACAAATCCTCTCTCTATGGCTAAAACTATAATACTCTGTGCCATAGTACGTCTAGCTGTAATGAGATCAATCTTAATAGTCTAAACTGGCATTGATAAAGCTCTAATAATATTTATATTATTATATTAAGCTCTGAAGTTTTTATAATTTCTTTCGTTATTCTGAAAAATTTTATCAAATTATTTTCAAAAAACAAATGTTTTTTTTTTTTTTGCTGGACCAGTCTAATGCACATACTTGGCATATACATATGTTCATATACGAGAAGTCCCGCCAAACTTTCTTCTGCGCAAAAACTTTTCCTCCTTCCGATCTGCATCCTTCTGTTCTCTCTACTCTTCTCCCCGCTCTCTCTATATTTAATTTTTATGTGGTGTAGCATGAGAACTCTAAGAGATATGCTCTATAAAAAATCACATTTGTACAGAAAATATCACGGCGCTTTGTTATATCGAATTGATTTTCATCCTAAAGCAATCCATGGAAGGTTTTCAGTATAGATATATATGTACAACCGCGTTCAATATAATAGTAGCGAAACTACAATATAATAGTCGACGAAATAAGAAGAAGCTGTGATTTTAATAATTTTCATAAAAGGATACTTCAAAGTTTACACAAAATTCTGGAAAGTTAATTAAACTTTTAAAAATGGACATCAAAATCAAAAATTTCTTGTCACAGAATTTCTAGAAAATTTATGAGTACGCAGCTTTGTAGACCAATCCATTTTAGTATAACATTGTGTAAGTATGTAAGGATAGCATATCCGCATTTTTTATTTCGTCGAACGATATCCAGTTTAATTTCACTACTATTATATTGAACACACCTGTTTTATATATATTTGTATATTTATCACATTTCAGTTTTTAAGTAATTTTTTTACTATAATGAATTGATTTATCAGGTTTCAGGAGTTTCTGAGTGGCTTAAAGTAGTAAGTTGCGGCGAAAAAAATATTTAATCAAAATGGCGCGAAAGCCAGCGAAGACCATCAGTCAGGCTGCAGCTAACGCTTATTTATACGGTGCGATGTACGTATGTATGTATGAATGCATATTTATATGATGTTTAAGAGAATAAATTCAAAATGAATTAAATTTTATGCACAACTTTTGTCAGTGAAAGTAGTTTTCAACTTTTCTTTAACACTTTTTATGATTTCTTTTATTGTATTAATTTTTTTTTATAGGAAAGGCAAATACATACATATTTACATTCAACAAAGAAAAAGGAAAAAATTGTTCAGTTACAGGCGTACAAGTTTTCAGAGCAACAATTGAGTCATGCTTGACTTTAGGAGAGTGTGGCAATGATAAAATGTAGAAAAGAGGAAAATAGAAAAAGAGCTTAAGAGATGAGCTACAAGGAAGCAGAAGAATATTGCAATGCTAAATGTATAAAGTTAGTGAAAAAATAGTAAAAGTTATTAGGGAGGATGCACTAGAAATAAGAAACGAATCTATTTGCTACACATGTTCAATCAAGGACGAGAACAGAGGGGATGAGGAGAGATGCAGATCTCTCGAAAAGTGAAAGCTGGTATAACATATTTTTCATAGAACTAGAGAACCCGGTCAGGCTTTGCTGCGTCTCAGAACTTTTAATAGACTGAGCCCGATTTTAGTGTACTAACAAATTTTGGGTCACCCGGTTCACATATTGGGGCATAACTTCGAAACCAGTTGAGTTATCGCAATAAGGGATATCTTAAACCTTAGGTTAGACCTCTAGTAAGCCAGCAGTGGAACATACATTTAATTCAACTCAGCGGTTTTTGAGTGATACGCGTTCAAACATACAGACAGACAGACAAAAATTCTCAAACTGAATTTTTCTTCAATGCAGCAATGTACAGACATTTCCCTCTTACAATTTCATTAAATGCAGAGATGGAACTTTGTCAAAGTAATTTGCCTTTGTTAGGGCTCTGAGCTGGAATGCAATTTTTGATTTCCGTCAATCAATTAAGTGTGGTACTGTATGTTGATGGCTTCCTCCTAGAGGGTTGTCTTTGTACATAATGCTGAGTTCTTTATTTCACTAAATTTTTTACTATTTAGCAGTGGTTAGTAAGGGTTGACCAGGAGCTGATATTTTAGCCTCATTATGTAATTGATGTGAGTTGAGTTTTTGGATCCACCATATAAAATACAGCTCCAATGAAAACTAAACATGCCTCGGGCATGAGAACCCCTGGGATACTACCACTCCGATGGAAGGACATAGTGGAGACCGATTTGTGATAACGTGCTGTTTTCAATTGGGCAGCAGAAAGTAGGAACGCCCCTGCGGGTAAGGGGTTTAGAATATGCCCGAGGTAGGCATACCGGTCGTAAGAGGCGACTAATATCCACAAAGGTAATGACGTGCAACTCGATGGTTGATCTACGGATATGATGCCTCTCACCTCTCATTACCCTTCTTATCCTTCCTTACGGAAGGAGGGGTGACATGACCTAGAAGGTTTCACTGGTTATAAATCGCTACCACGACAGTCGGGCAGTACTGCAAGGGAGTACCGGAGCGTACCGGGTTCAAATCCGGCCAAGGACTGTTAATTCGACGACACTACCCAAAACCTTCGGGGAGTGTTTTTGTCGTTACCCCACCAACAACAACAGCAAGAAGAAACGCCTCGCGCGCTATGTTGAACAGGCAAAATCGTATAGACGGTTAAGCGCTTTTTAAAGAAGAATAAGATGTAATTTATGTCCTGTAGTTATAAACGATCATTCCTTAACAGTTCTGAGCGCTGTGTTTTGGCAGGCCTGTCATTTTCTCCCACCTATATCTGCTAAACACGCCTTAGTTTATTTCTAATCCAGCTCCTTTGTGAAGATAAGAAACATGGCTTAGCCTTTTATAATATGAAGCTATGTGAGCACCATAGAAATGCGTAGGCTAAGATAAATTTCGTTCCGTTATTGTCATTGTTGTATCAGCACTTTTCTCTGCTCAGTCGGCGTATTTATTCCAGGAACGGGACGTCATGGACCATCACTTTTATTTTGATAATGACAGTCTTTGCTAGATATGAATCAGATACTATCATCTTGTGATAATTACTAGCTTTCGGTGATCCCGAAACCAAGGTCGATGTGGGTTTTAGTTGGCTCTAACGACAAGCATACCTATCTCGGTCTAGGCCCTCTAACCCACAGGGGATGTAATTGCTGGTATAACAGTAGCTGCAGTAAATTTTTCCCTTTTGACGAATCGCATCAGTGCAGTTAGTGCTTAGTCCGGACGCTACGAACTTTGTATGCAGAGGCCATGATTACAAAGTAGAAGTGGAAAACTATGAGATTTTACTATATTTTGTAGTACTATGGATTATTATTATCGATAGGGTCGTTTATGGTGTAAAATATACTCACACATGTTCTGGCTGTTGATAAATCTTGAAAAACTTAGCTATATCTTGAAAATAAACCCCCCACCAAAGTATTTTCTGAATCCCTCTCTGCGCATATGTATGCCTGTCCTTGCATTTACACCCATTAACAAAGCTGCAAAGAAACTGAATCAACCAAATCTCTCTCTCTATGGCGCGATATACAACAGGTATATCATCATAAACCTCCTAAGAGATTTTTGCGCCAAGCTTCTCTTCCAATTTGTGGTGTGCCGATTTGAATTTTCCCTACAAATTGGTGGGACCTACAGTTTTTTGCCGACTCCGAACGGCATCTACAAAGGAGACGAATTTTTGCTGAGAAGCCTGTCATGGCAGAATTACACTCGGAGAGTTTGCCAAACCACTGCCGAGGGGCGACCCCGTTTTTGAAAAACTTTTTTCATATCACTTTTGATGTTACCTGTACCAGGGCTCGAACCATGGACCTTCGGTGTGGTAGGCCGGCAACACTACCTTCACACCACGGCGGCCGCCTTTGCACCATCAACCAACTACTTCGGCCTTTATTGGCGCCAGCACAAAAACATAAACATCGACCTATGAAACCAATTTGAAGTTAGCTTCTGTTTTCAACTAGGAATTTTCTTTTCTTCTTCAGTTAAATTTTTTTCAATTGTACTAGCCCCACATTCCTGTCTTTTTTTTTATTTACTGCAAAACCTCCTTTTGTTCGCTATCAGTGAATATAAATGAACTGCTAATATTTTCTATGTCCGGCTCTGTTGTGAAAGACTCAAAGGAAATTGTAAAAATCTACAAATGCAAGAAAATCAATCAATCCAAGGATGTTCATGCAAATGACTGAAAGCTTGGTTGTAGTTGTAGTATCGCAATCCTGAAAAAGTCAAATAAACTGCAAGATTGAGAGAAAAATAAGGAAAGAGGTTAACACCAGCTGGGGAGGAGCTTAGGATAAATCTGTGGTAAAGAAACTAAGGTAAGGTAGTGACATTTATTGCATCCCGGGAATGTTCGAACTGCGATTCTATTAAATTAGTTTCTAGCATTTGTAAAAGGAAAATTGTAAGAAAAAGTGTTTTCCGATTTCCATCTATTCAGAACCCATTTCAGAGTTTTCACTGACAAAGGAAAGAGTTCTAAAGTAAATATGACTGGAAAAACTTTCCTAAAATAAAATAAAATAAAATTGAAAAATTAAATAAAATAAAATAAATGAAAAAATAAAATAGAAAAAAAAAATACTAAAAAAAAGAATAAAAGGAAATAAAATATGATATAAAGAAATTAAATTAAATTAAACGAAATAGAATTAAAAAAAATAAAATAAGAGAAAATTAAATAAAAAAATAAAATTAAAAAAAAAAAATAAAATAAAGTAAACTCAAAGCTCAAGACCAGTTGATAATAATTATTAGTTAATTATTATTATTTTTTGATTAGAGGAAAAATTGAAAGCAACAAACATATACAGGCTATAGTTATAGTACTATTTCGAAAACAGCCACGATTTCTCGTCAGACTAACTCGTATAGTTTTGCTATTTTCAGAGGATCTTGTGGAGATCGAACCCACTCACTCTGATTGCCAGCGCAGCCGCCTAACCCATAGGCTATGCTGCGTGTAGTTTTGCAAGCTGCTTAATTCACGTTTTCCTCTAATTGTTGTTTGTTATCTTGCCAACGGTATACACAATATTTTAGACATTCTGTCTATATGTAAATCGTGTCTAGCAGCTTCCGAAATGGATCTATAAGATTGTCTCTAAACATTTTTCCTACTCTATTCAATAAAAAACTTTTAATAATTAATTAAAAATGATTATTAAAAAATAAAAACAATAATAATTTTCATAAAAACTCAAAAAGTGAAAAATTCTTATTCTTGGCCTTGAGCTCGTTTCATGAATACTTGAATTTATTTAATTATTAAAAGTTTTTTATTGAATAGAAAAGGAAACTTTTTTAGAGACAACCGCCATAGCTTTTCCAGCCTTGATTTCATCATGATAAAAAACCATAATAATTTTCGCTATAGAAAAATTGTTAGTGGCCTTGAGTTCATTCATAATCATGATAATAAAAATAAACTAAACTAGAATAAAATAAAAAACAACAAAATAAAATAAAATGGGATAAAAAAAAACTTTAAATAAAAGTTAAATAAAAAAATTAAGAAAAAATAAAAATACAATAAAATAAAGTAAAAATAAACAAAAATATAAAATAAAATAAATTATTTAAATATTATGGTAAATACGAAGATATAAAGCGCAATTATCTGTCGACTTTTGTAGGTAAATTTCGAACTATAGTAAAAGTAAAAGTGTATATGTAATTTACTATGCCTATTGTTTCCACTTAAAATCAAACAACCATTTTCCTAATACGACTTTGTCGTTTCACTTCAATTTCATGAAAAATTATGTTTTGCCCTTGAACAAAAATAACCAAGAAGGGGGTACGAACGACCGCGCTACACATTTGGGCACTCAAACTTTTGTAAAACTGACGATATGCAATCACATAAAGTACTTGCGTGAAACAATGCCAACTGCAACATGAAATAACACAACTCACTGCAGTCATATTTTGCGGGTCCACTTGAAAAGAACAATAACAACCACAAATGGAATAACTCAATTGAACAACAATTGATTACCATAGTTTCAATGCTGTAACCGGCGGGCTAGTACGCTTGAAGTTATTGAACGAGCGACATCAATTTCAATATGAGCAATGTACATCGATGTGTTGAGCAGAAAGTTTTGCTAAAACCGCAGTAACAACAACAGCAACAACAAAAGCCAAATACTTGAGTGAAAGGTGGTTATGCAGCAACAACAACGAACAACGTCATCGAACAGCGATACCTAAGGAAAATGTGGCAATATTTTGTGCCAAAATACAAAACAAGTACGCGTACAAAGATACATATGGTACATATACTAAGGAAGTGAAGCATCACAGAGATAGCCACCAAAAAATGCTCAGCTTAAGTAAATAAGGCTTACATTTTCATGTGGCCGATTACCCAGCGGCGAAGTGAGTTTGCAGTCCTTCCACATAATGCATTACGAAACCCTTACAAGTACTTTACTACCATCTATTGCATTGTATGCTGACATGTAATGAAAGAATTTCTATGATTTCTGCTTCGTAAAGTGTTTAAACTTCGTGAAAGTTCGTCTTTGCTCTATTGCCGTACATTCACACAATTATTCCATTACTGGTAAAGAGGTATGTCTACAAAACGGCCATGCTTATGGGAAAGTAATATTGGTTGTAACTGATTCTTGAAGGGAAGCTGTCTGCAAAGTGTTGGAGAAGTATTGCATTTTGTTATGTGAATTTTCGCCGCTGGGTAGCTCATAATGTGAGAGCAAAGGGCATTTTGAGCCGAGTTTTGGGCATTTTGCAGTTTCCACACCACCACGAGGTATGCAAAGGGCGCGTTACCCAATTGTACTATTTTTTAAGTGAAGTAATTACTCAATTTGTCATCGAAATACGTGCACAATTTTATAATCACCTAGATTTATCCTTCTGCTTGCTAGTTAATTTATGAAAATGCTGGCCACCAGCATACGCCGCGATACAGTTCTTTACTTTCCCCATTTTAATCACTTATTAATAATGTTCTTACCGCCTTTAGTCAAAGTTCATATATATATTAGACTGGGTCGATTTATTAACCGATATCGCGCCATCGATTTTTCGATAGGTTTTTGGCTCAAGAAAAAAAAGTTCCACTACGCATACTCAAAAAAAAAATTTTCGAGCCTGCGAAATTACATTTTTTTTACTTTTTGCCACTTTGATTTCTAAGGTTTTTTTCATGACCTACTAAAAAAATTTTCATTTGATTTTAAAATTTTCATGCATACCCTGTCCAACCAAAAATGCCCGCTAAAAACGTTGGCGATAACAGTTTTTTGAAAAAAAGGGAGTGGGGAGTGTTTTGGTCAAAAAATGAACCCTTTCGCCATTTTTTTTAAGGGTTTTTTCAGGGTTTTTTCATAGTACATGCAAAAATGTTTTCGATGGAAACGAATTTGTCTCATATTTTCTGTCCCACTTAAATTTATGCGATAACAGTTTTTTGAAAAAAAATTTTAGTTTCGGGTTTTGGAAAACTCGATTTTTCGACCAAAACAAGCCCCAAAACCCGAAAATAAAATTTCTTTTTCAAAAAACGTTTTTAGCGCATAATTTTAAGTGGGAGAGGAAGTATAGGACAAATTCGTTTCCATCGAAAACATTTTTGCATGTACTATGAAAAAACCCTGAAAAAACCCTTAAAAAAAAATGGCGAAAGGGTTCATTTTTTGACCAAAGCACTCCCCACTCCCTTTTTTTCAAAAAACTGTTATCGCCAACGTTTTTAGCGGGCATTTTTGGGTCGGACAGGGTATACATGAAAATTTTAAAATCAAATGAACATTTTTTTAGTAGGTCCTGAAAAGAACGTTAAAAATTTAAGTCAAAAAAATTAAATTTCGCAGGCTCAAAAATTATTTTCTTGGGTATGCGTAGTGGAACTTTTTTTCTGAGCCCAAAACCCAAATCGACCATTGTTTACCCAGCCTAGTTTTGCATCTTCTTTTGCGAATCGGAGTAGAAGGTAGTGGATTAAGGTACTCCGAGAAAGTGTAATGAAGGAAATCGCGTTCAGAGTTGCTTTGACGTGAATATATAACTAAAAACTTTAATTTAAACTGAAATTTACATTCTGCAGGAACTGATAAGGTGTTAGTTATAACTGCTTTATATTCAATAATTTGGGTGTTTTAAGTCTTCACATTAAATATTGCAGTATTTAAATTTGATTGTTTCATTATTGCATACAACGCACCCTGTGTGGTTTGTGTGTGTGTGCAGAGTCAGAGTAAGTTGCGCCACTAGTAGACATATACAGGGTGTTTTTTTTACAGGTTTGTTTTTCGAATAGAGATAAAACTGGCATTTTGTGGTCAAATCTGGCAACTCTAATGTCATTTATGTTCAGTTTGGTTTGCCATTTCATAATGAACAGGTTGAGAAAAGAACAACGCTTGCAAATCGTGCAAATTTATTTCGAAAATAATGGTTCAGTTCGCGAAGTTTACCGTGAGCTCCGTCCATTTTATGGTCGACATAATCGTCCATCAGAGCAATTAATTCGGTTAACCATGGATCGTTTTCGCACTACGTTTACTCTATGTGATAATACGCATCCGCAGAGACGTCGAACAGTGCGCACCGAAGAAACAATTGCCGCTGTAGAGCAAAGTGTTGAAGAGGACCCGAATGAATCGATTCGCCACCGTGCACAGCAATTGGAGCTTTGTCCATCAACTTTATGGAAGATTTTGCGCAAAGATCTTGGCTTGCGACCTTACAAGATCCAGCTTGTGCAAGAATTAAAGCCGCGAGACCATGCAATGCGTCGTGATTTTGGTGTATGGGCCGAAAATGAGATTGATTTCGATGCTGATTTTCATCGCAAAATTTTGTTCAGTGATGAGGCTCATTTTTGGTTGAATGGCTACGTCAACAAGCAAAATTGCCGCATTTGGAGTGAAGAGAATCCACATGAGACCCTTGAAACGCCATTACATCCACAAAAACTGACTGTTTGGTGTGCTCTATGGGCTGGTGGAGTCATTGGGCCATACTTCTTCCGCAATAATGCTGGAGAGGCAGCTACCGTTAATGGAGACCGGTATAGAGCCATGATAAGCGACTATTTTGTTCCCGAATTGGATGGCATGAATGTGGATGAGTTGTGGTTCCAACAAGACGGCGCTACATGCCACACAGCGTACGTCACAATCGATTTATTGAAGGAAACATTCGATGAGCGCATAATTTCGCGGAATGGACCTGTCAATTGGCCACCAAGGTCGTGTGATTTGACACCATTGGATTATTTTCTTTGGGGATATGTGAAGTCGCTCGTCTACACCAACAAACCAGAAACGTTAGGGGAATTGGAAGCCAACATTCGTGGCGTTATTGCCGACATACGGCCCCATATGCTCGAAAAAGTGGTTGAAAATTGGACCTGTAGAATTGGCTTTATTCGAGCCAGCCGCGGCGGCCAAATGCCCGAAATCATATTTAAACATTAATGGCATAAAATAATCCTTCCAATAAAGCCAAATTGATGGACCTTGAAACGATTTTCTTGTGTTTTATTTCAATTCGAAGTTCTATACCCCTAAAAAAAACACCCTTTACTATGAAATCGACCCACACTAATATATATACCATAATTTTCACACCCTCAATCGCAACAATTGAATAATCACTGATTTATGCAAATTGTTTTAGTACGTTTTTTGCTTCTGGCACCTCATTGTTTATATATCTCAAGTCAGACGGTCCTCGATTATGCAGTGTTGCCAACTAACAAACACATGAAATAGTTAGCTACACTGCCTAATCGAGGACCGAAGTTAGTGAGCATCTAGTCATCTTTGATGTCAGATGCATTCTCTCTGCCCTAGGAAGTCCATCCAATGTAGCTTCAAGTGCTTGTTGTCCTAGGTGCTCTGCCTTCTCAATACCTTTCTGACCCTCAATGAAAAGCAATACCTTGCTCTTGGCTTTCAAGTCGCTAAGGACTCGACTGCATTCATCAACAAGTTTCGAATTAGTTGTGTAATACTGAAAGCACCGTAAGGCTGCTTGAGGATACAGCTCCTCTAGATAGGATAAACCTAAAGTATCTTCCATTTGCACCGATTTATTGAAGTTTTGTCCAACGATACGAACTTTAAACTTGACGTCAGCCAGTTTTATTTCATTTCATCTTAACAGGGCGCACTGTCTACAAGGGATACATCTAAGTCCATCTTCATATGACAGTTAATATTTTCGATCTGTAGATAAAGTATATTTTGGAGACGTAGTGTAGGTAGGGGGGTGGTAAGGTAAATTATTCCCACTAGGGCACTGCGTGATTTGCTGAACAAGTATACTCTTAATCATTGTCATTTTGGATGAAAGCCCAAGCTTTTGTCTTTTGCAAACGAAGGAACTCCTTATTGCTTTGCTTCCACTAAGATTTGCCTTATTCTGGTGAAGCCCAGTGACCATTCTGATATGAAAGCTTTCTCTAGTTACACGATTTTTTGCTGTTTACTTATAGTTAAGCAAACAGATTTATATGGTTGAGCGCATCGGTCCCTATGTTTGAGTAAGTGCGTGAGCATGGAGAAAATTTGTAACTTCCAATGT